>JAGTJP010000006.1:0-600000 GCA_020744175.1 Auriculariales sp. MPI-PUGE-AT-0066
CTCTGGCATGCCTGTTTCCGCGAAAGTCATTACCTGAAATGATCATCAACTCGGCATCCTTTTCATGCGTAGGCGGTCACACTTTACGATGTGCTTCCGCCGTGATATTTGCAGCGGCGCGCATGATCTGCTGTTCTGCCGGGCTCTTGACCGCACGCATGAGGGCCAGCTCTCGGCGGAGACTTCGTTTGCCCGAGTGTCGTGATTCAAAGAAATTGACAACTTCCGGCATGATAGTGCGCGATGGTAGCCAGTGCGAAGAGACATCCGCAAAAACAATCGGGCGGGATGTGGATGGGCCAGCACCACTATTGGAGCGGAGAGAGTTGACCAGCACTTGCAGGTGGGACGAGAAGGAATCGAAGGTTTGAGCCTATCGCACATCAGTAACTGCAGCTTCACAGAAAGACAGCGCACATCATCAGCGCACAGCAGCTCACCCGCGGCGTCGACACCTGAACTACGTACAACGTTAGCTGCAGTACAGGAGAGAACAGATGACGCACCGTGCTCCATCCCACTTCTCCGCGTGCTCATCTTTAGGTGCAACAAAAGCCGCCAACTGATATCCCTTTTTTGCAGAAGGATCCTTTTCTGGACGGTACGGTCAGTCGTTCTCGTGTGCAGTGAATGGTAAGCGGCAACAACTCACTCATCACGATTGCAGCGTTTGGCTCCTGCCAGCCAGTGAGGTACCAAAAATCACTGTTTTGGCGATATTTGTAGCTATAATGTGGATGAGAAAGGGTACCCGCAGCCTCCGCCGACGCTGAGTGCGCACAAAATTTCTGCCCAGTGGCGGTCAGGACTCGGGCAGATGAAAGGCAAAGATGTGCGCGCACTCTCAGACATATATTTAATGGATGCTGCAGCCGACACGACGATGGAGCCGTCCGGGAGCGTGTTCATGAGCCGAGCACGACGCGCCTCGTACTCAGATCGTTGGATTCCGGGTGTCATTTCGCCTGGCTGGAGCATGTGTGGATGCGACGACGGCTGGGCCTGTCCGTATGGCGCTGGCTTAACGCCACGCAAGGAAGTCGCATGCCGCAGTCGCGTCAAGGATGCGTAGCATGCCGCCGGTCTGCGTGTAGCGCGCGAACTGAGCAAGAAAGACATGCACGCATTCATTCTCCGAACATCGTTTAACTTTCGCGCAACAAGTTAAGACAAGGATAACGCAATGTTGTAGTATCAATGACAGTGAATTGCGAGAAAAACTAAAATGCGGTAATGCGTGAATGCCATGCGAGAGATTGTGAATGCAGCAGACAGTGGGAACTTAAACCAGCAAGCACACTAATGATACGGGAAGTGCTGCAGATGACGGCGGGCAGAGCAAGCAAGAAGGATAATGGTTCATCGTTCGTGTAAAAAGTCGCAGCGGTCGCCGAACTTGCAACTATGCGAGAATGCGTCAGCATCGAGCAGTTCAACATCGCGCGAGAGAAAGAAACGCACGTTCCCTGCAAGTAAAAGCGGCAAGGAGTCCTTCTCCCGCCGCCGCCGCGGAATCCACCACCGCCCCGACCGCGGCCGCGGCCGCGATCATTCTGCCGTGACTCGTATCCACTAGATCGTTCATCCTCGCGTTGCTGAGTTGCAAAAGTCGACCAGGTTCCGTTGGAGTTTACTTGTGGTTGCAACGTTGTATCTTGTTGTTGAGACCAATGAGACCAGGCGTCGCTAGCGGAAGGCGTTTGAGATCCGTTCGGTATTGCTGGCTGCTCGGATGGTGCACCCGCTGGACTTGACTGACTCGCGTACTGTGACAGAAGCTGCTGGAGTATTGCGGAGGTGCCCTCTGGAATGACTGCTGTCGCTGCTGCTGTCGAAGGAGTGTCAATAACCATGGGTGTCGGCTGCGCGGACTGGCTCGGGGTACTACTTGTTGAAGCGAGTTGGCCGAGAAGATCGTGAACAGTTGCAGGCGGCTGGCCTATGTGATTGACGAGAGCATCGAGCTCCGAGCCACAAAGCATTATCTTGGGTTCGGGTTCCTCTTCGACGACATGCGGAGCCTCCGCTGGAGTAATGGGAATTTCATCGGGCGTAGCATAATCAGCGCGAAGCGTCCTACGCTCCCGCTCCTCTTGAGCGACTTTCTCAAAACTCTGACCACCGCGTTCTTCAAGAACGGTGAGACCATGAAAATCCAAGTCTGTACGATGGAGCATCAGAGATGTGGCCAGCAACTGGCATTCGGGTCGCCGCCGCACATACCTTGTGGCTCATACCAATCCACGACCTCCTCAAACAAGTGGTGATGCATCGCGGCACCTTCACCGCGGTCGAGGTCTCGGAGATCGTGGCGAACATGGGCTCCCTGAATGATGATTTGTCAACATTCACCGCACATTTCCAAATCGGGCAGGCACTCACATCCTCATCATCATCATATACTGCACGTTCAATATACTTGATGGCTCTAAGCTGGTGTTCGGGCGCAAATGTTACCCGCTTCTTGTTCTTATTTGGTTGATCGGACAAGGACGTAGATGACCCAGTCGTGTTGTTGGGTCCACTCAGTGCCGCGGCACTCGCCGGCGGCGTGCCGAGCCGAGACTTGTCAATGGATTTCAAGGCATCCGCGAACGGGTTGAGAGACGACATCGGTTGTGCGACATTCTCCTGCTTTACAGACGAAGCAGCAGACGTGGGGGTTGGTACGGCGGACTTTTTGGTGAAGCTGGGCAATTTCGGTTTCGCCTTCGGCGCCGAGAAAAACGACGAGTCACTTTTGGCATCTTTGACCGCGGCACCCACACCCGCCCCCGCCTTAGACTCCTTCTTGACGGCAACGGCGGCCTTGAAGCTCGACGCGTTAGCGGGTATTGCACTTGGTGTGACAGCTTGCTTCTTGGCGGGAGGCGTGTCACGAGAAGCGCCCACTTCCGAGAGCTTCCGTTTCCGTTGTTTGCCTATCGAGCGCTCTCAGCACCGACTCATCCAGGACTCACAGCAACAGAGAAGAGGCGTACCATCTTGCTTGTCATCGCTCTCTTCCTCCATTTGTTTCGAGATCATCTCGCGCCATGCTGTCTCCAGGTTCTGAGCCACGCTTTTGATAGCTGCCACACCATCAAAACAGACGTTGCGTTCAAAGCAAGTCCAGTTAGATACAATTATTGCTATCAAATGGCATGAAACAGCCGTGGTGCGAACGAGGCTTTGCAGACTCTTTTCGGACACGGCAAAATACGTGCTGGCTGTCGTAAGTGAAGAGTACTCACCATTTGAGGGCGGTTTATTCGAGATGTGCTTGATATACTTGCCGATCTGGGTGGCCTTGAGTAGGTCGACGGTCAGAGGGAGTCGCGTGATGACCTGACGGCAAGGGTCAGGGACAATGATTTTGTGCCGACAGTCACATGAACACGGAACTGACCATGAGGGTCGCGATTAAGGCATCGTTACTGTCATCAGTCCCAGCGTCCTTGCCCGATAACCCAGCTTTGAGCCAGTTTTTGACGACCTGCATTGCGTGCTCATCCTTCACCCAAGCAGCGAGGAACTCCGGACCTGCATTGTCGCGGATGCGGCTCATGATCTCCTTTCGCACTGCGAGGTCAACCTCAGTCGCTCGCTGGCGATCAATGACATCGACAATGTTGTAAACAGCAGCTTTCGCATTTGCCTGACTCTCGAGGACTCTCGTCGCAAGCAGCGGCTTAAGGAGTTGCAGAAGGTTGGGCTTGATGTCTGGTTGCGCAGAGGGCGATGAGTGACCAACGGGCGGTGAGAGATGTAGGGCGGCGGGGCTGATTCCGCCCAATTGCGGTGGCTGGGCCTGCTGGACGAGCATAGGATGGATGGAGGGTGCGTAGTGATGGTGGTTGCTTTGCATAACAAATGCGGGACTAATGCAGTGGGTTAGTTTGATAGCAAGACATTAGGGAACGAGCAACCAACGCACTCGATGGTCTGAGGGTGAGGTTGCTGTTGTTGTGACTGGAGCCGTGTGGGTGAGATAGTTGGGTGGTGTCCGTTCGGAGGCGAGCCATACCATGGTGACGAGATGGGTGGGCTGGCACTGTCGAAGCCGGCATGGGAGGAGCTGGGATAACCAAAGGTGCCCGAGGCGAATTGGGTCGAACTAAGACTTGGCAAACTGTGAAAAAACATTTGGCCTGGGTGCAGGTGTCATCAAGAATTGCAAGGAATTTGGACATCACGAGGCTCACTCGTGTCGAGCGGGTCGCGTGAAGCATCGGGGGCCATCTGGGCCGGCAGCGACGACGACCAGTCCGCAGCCGCAGCCTGGGACGTGGACGCCTGAGGCTGGGCAGACGACGGGGCATCGAAGCCCCATGCAGCGGGTTGCGCCGGGTAATTGTAGTCCATTTTTCACTCAGATAAGGTATTTTATCCCACTCGTTTCTCTGCTATTCGCACGACAAAAATTCAACGCGCTTCGGGCTGCGCTTAAGCTCGCGCGCAGACGGTCGACGAATCCGGGCGGGCTGACTCGGGGCACGCGCAAGAGAAGGGAAAGGCTGGATGCGTCGCATTGGAACTCCGGTTAATGAATTTATTTACATCCGGGTTTGTAATTCGCACTACAAAAGAGTTGAAAACCTTTCTGGACGGGTTTGCGCCTTTGCCCAAAGTCCCCTCGCTACCCCGGTTTTTTTTTCTAATGGCCGCCGGCAAGTCGGGCTCCGCTATTCCGCTCCAGCTTGAGCAGCACAAGTACCACGTACACAAATTCCCCTTTCTCCGCACGCGCCCGCATTTTCTCACGCCGTCACTAGCTCTCTCAGCAGGGCAAGAGTGTCGCCGACACCCTCCGTCAGCTCGCAGACCAGTTCGACCAGTTCTCCAAGGACCTTCAGGCCGTCTCGATCCAAGGTGTTGCCAATGGAACTGCTGTATTTCCCATGCTGGGTATCCCCGTCTCCGCCATTAATGGTTTGGGTTCGCCCACCGACGGCACGTCCGGCAAGAAGCGCAAGCGCGAGAAGAAGGATAAGAAACTCAAGGATCCTAATGCACCCAAACGTCCTGCAAGTCCCTACCTTCTCTATCAAAACGATGTTCGTGCAGCCATGAAGGAGAAATTCCCCGACTTGCCCTACAAGGAACTCCTTGGTAAGATCGCCGAGAGCTGGACCCAGTTGGACGACCTCCGCAAGAAGGTTTGTGGCCCGCCCGCCAATCATGCTGCGACGTAAGCTCTCTCTCTGATATCGCCTAGAAATACACGGATGCTGCCCACGCCGCCAAGGAGCAGTATGAAGATAACAAAGCCAAGTACGACGAGGAACGCGGCATCCCACCAGTGCGTGCCTCTCTCTCTCTCTCTCCCCCGCGTGCGCTCAGTTGATCGTTCTTTCTCTCAGAAAGCACGCAAGGCTGTCGCTGGACCCGTCCAGTCTATTCCCGCTGTGGCCAAGGATGTCGACGAGTCAGACGAGATGGACTCGGAAGACGAGGACGAGGCTGCTGTTGCCGCTCCGAAAAAGCCTTTGTCCAAGGCTGCAGTTGCTGCGGCCGTTGCTAGCGAGAGCGAAAGCCACGACGATGAATCTGACGACGACTCGAGCGAGTCTGAGAAGCCGCAACCCAAGAAAAAGCGAGGAGCTGCATCCGCGCCGGCACCTGTCAAAGGCAAGGCAGTCAAGGAGAAGAAGAACACGAAAGCCAAGGCGTGAAGCGATACCTCGCTTACTCCGCCGTGATTCACGACTTGCACATATTCACGATTGTCTCGCAGAGATATTGTACATACCAGACATATGCCGCCACCCTACCAAGCCATTTGTATTTCATGTAGTCCTACTGTTATGTCTCTGCCAGTGCAATACCATGTAATGTCTCTGATATCTCGGAACGTTCGCTTCCGTTATCGGATGCTCGGTCAGCTCGGTCGCGGAGCATGGCCTACCCCCAGCCTCGCTGCTCCCGCGGCCTGCGCAACACTGTGTTCGTGGCTTGGCCGAGCATTCACGAGCTTCGTTCGCGTCAGCGGCACAGCCCCCTCGGGAGTGGAGCGGGGCAAGACCCGCGCCACGCATAAAGTCGCCGTCGGATGTGACGCCACCCCATCCTCACTCTCTTACTCTTACAACCATGTCACCTCCCAAGTGCGTATCACTACAGCTCACTTCATATAAATCAATCTCACTCCAGTAGGAACCCAGATTCACGACCATTGCCTGAAGGATGGATTGAACAGTGGGACTCAAAGTACGTCTTCGCTATGCGTGATCATACCTTTGGCCTACAATTCTAATCCCTGCTCTCTCTCCCCCCCCCCCGTCTCGCAGCCATAACACCTGGTACGGGTGTCTGCAATCGAACCTGATATCTCATTTGCTGATCCTGTCTGTCACTATTTAGGTTCTACGTCGATACACGAAAGACACCTCCTGTCTCGAGCTGGACGCATCCAGCAAACCTTGCAACCTCAGGCCCATCATCCTACGCTCCACCATCTGGCGCTCCTCCCGGTTTCTCGCAAGAGAAGCAGCCAGGAGGCTTCGCGTTTCCCACACCGGGCCAGTCCTCGCCATACGGAGGACCTGCTCAACCAAACCACCACGATAGCTCGTATGGTGCCCAACAAGGCGGCTACGCTGGCTCTACATCAGGACCATCTCAGTACGGCACCCCGGGGTCATCTCAGTACGCCGCACAGGGCGAGAAAGGACCCGGCAAACTCGGCGCCCTCGGTGCTCTCGGATCGCTTGCAGGTGGAAAACACGGTGGTGGTGGTGGGGGCGGCACTTTAGGGAAGCTATTTGGCAAACTCGGAGGCGGGGGAAGCAGCGGAAAGGTTAGCGGTGGATACGGTGGTGGATACGGTGGTGGATACGGTGGTGGCTATGCGGGTCAGCCAGCCGGATACTACGGCCAGCAGCAGCCTATCTACGTGCAGCAGGGCGGCTACGGCAGACCTGGAAGAGGTGGCGGCGGTGGAATGGGTATGGGCGGGATGGCGTTGGGTGCTGGCGCCGGCGTCCTGGGTGGCGCACTTCTTGCGGATGCCATCATCGATGGTACTTGACTTTACACTCTCGAAACGTTATTATCTGACCGGACTTTTCAGATGATCATGGCGACTACGGTGGCGGCGACTATGGTGGCGGTGGTGACTTTGACGGTGGCGGCGACTTCTGAACAATCTAATCAATGCCATGCGCGCGACCTGTTGTACCTCATCACTCCACACTCTCGATATGGCTCCACTTTTGTATCCAATCTCCTAAATGTCGGGATCCCGACTCGGACTATTTTACGAATACACGAATAAGCGTTGCAACATGTATACTTTATTAGCCTAGGAGCTTTGTCTCGTTCACCGAGATTTGTGTGCCTGCGGATCCGATGTGGTGTCCGCGTTAAATGCCACAAAAGGACATGCGCGCATCTTACTGAACATTGCCGAGAGAGGTGAAATGCTATACCACAGGTGCGAGAAGAGTACAGTATCGAAGAAGCACATGCCGAGATGAGCCGGGAGCTGGAGTGGATTCGCAGGGGAAAGCCTTTGATTCATGAGATGGGCCTCGATCGTGCTCTGAGCTGCCCTCTAACGCCGCGCAAAATACAAATGGGTGTAGAGCGACTACAAGCCGCTGAGGTAGAATAGCTCAGGGAGTCGCAACGCTCCTTGTCCTCCTACAAGTCGCTCCCGTAGTCGCGCTCGATGGCGAGCGCTATGGTCTCTCCCGCGCCTGATACACGTCCGCTTCCGCCTGGCTGGCAGTGCTTTTTCAACCCACAGTGCGTGCTATAGCCCTCGCCGTGCACGATGCCGCGGCTGACATCGTACTGAACTGCGTTGTAGGAAGAATGCATGGTGCGTTTTTCCCGTTTAGCACAACACAGCTGCGAGCACTGCTGACTTGCCACGCTGAATACCTAGGTTCTACCTCAATAACACCTCGCTACCGCCGCAGGTTTCCTGGTCGCACCCGCTCGATGGACAGTTGCAGTCTCCTGCACAACAATCTGCGCCGTCGCAGCAGCTCAACGCAATCGGCACACGCGATCTTCCTTCCCCGCCTATCCAGTATCAACAGCAATACCAACAATACCAGCAGCAGCCGCAAACGAGCTTCGTCCAGCAGCAATCCCAGACTAACGTGCAAGCCTACGCAAACCCTGCTCGTATTATTTCACCTCCGCCTCCACTTGCCAGTACTCACAATCGAGCGCCGTCTGGGGTTGCAGAGCAAGCGATCGCTCCT
Organism: Auriculariales sp. MPI-PUGE-AT-0066; assembly: GCA_020744175.1. Lineage (NCBI taxonomy): Eukaryota > Fungi > Basidiomycota > Agaricomycetes > Auriculariales > Auriculariales sp. MPI-PUGE-AT-0066. The sequence continues at coordinate 8,196 of JAGTJP010000006.1, forward strand.
CAGGCTTTTTACAAGTCGGCTGTGCAGGCGACTTACGTGCCACCACCGCCGCCTCGCCTTGCGAGCGCACCAGATCGGCAGCCCACCTTCGTTCCTCAACTTCCTCCTAGACCACACCCGCATCATGCCGAGACAGCTCCAGCCAGCACATCTGCGTCACAATCGTACCATCGTCCAGCACAGAGCAGCGGCTCAGGGAGCAGGTTCAAATGGAACTCGATGTTGGGTACTCCGAAGGCAGAACCGGTGAATCAGGACACCCAATCCTTTCCACCGAGACGGCCTGAATCACAGAATCAACAACTTGCATACCAGCAGTATCAGCAGCAGCAGTATCAGCAGCAACCGCAGCAACCAGTTGCGCACATGCTTCCTCAGCAACAGCAGATGCCAGGAAACTTCTCTCAGCCACCTCCCTCGGCGGCAGCTCAGGTTCCTCTCCAGCAGGCACTCGCCCATCCAACCGGAGCCTTTTATCCACAAGCTTCACCATCCCCGCTTGGTAGCGTTTCACCCGTTGCCCCTCAGCCAACTGGAGGGTCTGTCCCACCGCAAGCTCCCCAGGCTTTTGCTCAAGTACGAAGCCAGCTGTGGAACGAAATAAGTTGCTTACAGCATTTTTATTAGCAATTCCAGCAGACAAATGTAACTACTCCGGTGCAGCCCCAAGTTTCTGGGTACACGCAGCCCGCAGCTGCTCCTCAAGTTCCTTCGGCAAATCTCCACTCTCAGCCGCCTACTTCTGACCCTACCCAAGCTCAGCTCCTCCAGCAGATGACAGCGTTGCTCGCTCAGCAACAGCAACTGCCCTCTGGCCAACAAAACCCCGCCCAAACGCAGCTTGTCCAACAGCTTCTCTCGCAGCTGTTGGCTCAACAACAGCAACAGAGTAATGCTCAGCCTCTGACGCATTCTGCACCAAGTGCACATCTTGCGCAACCGGTTCAGGCGCCGCCTGCGCCTCAGTATAATGCGCATCAGTCACAATCTCCGTCTGTTTCGTCACCTGCTACACCCACCGTCAGCTCGCCACAAGTGCCACGGTTCGGAACAGCGTCACCGGTGGTGTCGGCCAATAGCATCTCCGCTCCTGCTCTGGGCCTGTACTCAACGCCTCCGGTGTCCCAGATGCCGCTACAAGGCTCCCCGCCGAATACAGCAGTGCAATCTGTTCATTCCGACAGCCCTTCGACGCGGCCGTCTAACTTTCGACTTTCAACCATGGATATCGTTTCGGCCCTTCCAGGACCAAGCTTTGAGTCTCAGACTCCGTCTACCACGGCCACAAGCAGCCCGCTACCCGACGTACCGCCAGTTCTTTACGAAACCGCAACAGCCACACCATCGTCTTTGAGTGCGACTGACACCCTTCAAGAGGATCGCGTGCTCGGCAGTTTCGAAGATCCGTCGCGGCGATCCCTACAGCGTAGCAACACGATCGACGATTATGGCCCGCTGCCTGCATATTCTCTTGAGGCGCCTGCAGACGCGGTCTCCGTCGAGACGCCTGTTATGTCAAGGTCGTTGGATATGCCGACATCGAGCTCACCGGGTGCCAGTGCTGCAGTTGATACAATGCAGGCTCCAATTAATGCGAGCCCAGCGAATGTTGTCCTGCGGAACTTGAGCGTGATTGAGGATGAGGACGAGGAACCACCGCCTGGTCCTTTCGTTCCACCAGGACAACCCTGGCCGGCTGTCGCTCAGTCTGTTTTGCCGCCGCCTGCGCAGACTCAACTCGCTTATACTTCATCGGGTATGTCCAGGATTATCTGGCCACTGAGTGACACTGACTTTGAACAACTTTCAGCCGGTCCGCCGGTTTCCGCTGCGACTACGGCAGGAATTTCGCCAACTTCAACGACGACATCTCAAGTGGCTGCGTCTGCCACTAACGCTCAGGGCACGTCAACATCCCGGCCGCATCCACCCGCACGACCACCCTCAATTTCTGGCCCTGCTGGTATGGGTCACCAGCTATTTGGTCAACCACAGGCGAACCTTCCTGTGGGATATCATCCAACATCCGCCGCATCCAGCCATTCGCAGCCGTCTCCTCCGTCTCAATATCCGTCAGCATCCATTTCTCCGCCACCGCCGCCACCCACGCATTCTGCTTCACATTTGGAGCACCCCCATCCTAGCCACGCTGCAACATGGCCACTGAGCATGACCGCCCAAGAGGCGACGCAGGCCCAACCAGGTCCGAGCGGTTCCGTCAACTCTCATAGCTCCCAGCAGTCATCCGCTCAGGCTTGGATTCCTTCTCCGCCACTTCACGGAAGCGGTCAATCTGCGCAATCCGCTTATGCTACGCCAGCCAATGTTTCTTATAATCATGGACAGGCGAATGCGCCTTCGCCTCCTTCCCTGCCCACTTTGCCTGGCATGTCGGGCGTTAGCGGTTTCCCCCAGACTCATATTCCTCAGCAGACCGCTGGTTCTCCACCAGTTTCTCTCCCAGTCTCGCAGTGGCCGCAACCCTCAACTTCGACAACAGCTGGCGTGACGCCGCCAAGCTTGCCACAGCGTCCGACATCTGTCAGTATGACTACTGCTTCGCAATCGTCCTATGCTCAGCCAGCGGGGAGCTATACTTACAACAATGGGATGACTACTTCGTCTCCTGCAAACCCAACGACCTGGTCGCAGTCGCCCCCGCCGCCTCCAAAGTCCACTGGTTCGGTCACCTCCGTATTTTCGCAAGCAGGCTCAAGACTTAGCGCCGCGATGAAAAGCCCCACGGTGCAAGCTGTCACAAAACAGAGCGGTCGCATCCTCGGAAGCCTGCTGCTCCCGACTGGCGCAAGTAGCTCGCAGGCTCCCTATCGACCGCCTGCCAACCCTGCCCTCAACCAAGCACAGCAGCAACAAAACATTCAAAAGATTTTGGCAGCGCAGCAACAGGCGTCGCAGCAGCAGAACGCGCAGCTTCTCGCCGCTCTTCAGCAGAGCCAGCAGAACCAGCAGCAGCAAGGAGCGGAGCTGCAACAGATTTTGGCAGCGCAGCAACAGCAACAGCACCAAAGCACGGCTCAGCTTTACGCCACAATTCAGCAGCAGCAGAACCAGGCGCAGAACCAGGCGCTCCATCAAGCCACGCAGCAGGCGGAGGCGCAGAGTCAGGCGCAGACGAATGCATTCTTGCACCAAGCGCAGCAGATACAGCAACAGCAACAGCAACAGCAACATCATCAACTTCAGCAGCAGCAGCAGCAGCAACAATTGATCCAGCAGCAGCAGCAGCAGCAGCAACAGCAGCAGCAACAATTGATCCAGCAGCAGCAGCAGCAGCAGCAACAACAACAGCAGCAGCAGCAACAATTGATCCAGCAGCAGCAGCAGCAGCAGCAACAGCAACAACAAGAGCCATCTGTGTGGTCTCAGCTGATCGATGGCTTCACAAACCAGCAGCAGCAGCCACAGCAGCAGCAGCAGCCACAGCAACAACAAGATGCGCAAGTCAATGCCTTGCTCACGCAATATCTGCAGCAACAGCAAGCACAGCAGCAGCTACAAACCGACGCCCTGCTGCAGCAGCTCAATGCTGGAAATAGCGGCGGCGTGCCACAGGTGGCAAATTTCTACGCAAGCCCGGATGTGTCGCAAGGTTCGGGACTCGACGCTATGTCTCAAGCCCTGCTCCAGGGAATGGGATCGGCGCAGCAGCAGAATAGTAAGTCGTGTGATGCTTACCCAAATCGCGAGTGCATTTTACTCATGCAGTCGACATTCATAGCATATTTCGATCAATCGACGGTAGACTCTGGAAGCGGAGATATGTCTGCGATGGCCGATGCCATGGCTCAGATGCAGCTCGACCAGGCAAATACGGACTTGGAATCAGCTACTACGTTCGCAGATACCATGAGCTCGGGATTCGATGCGATGTCGTCAGCTCTTTTCTAATGTATAGGTGGGCACAGCCAGTCAAACGCGGCCTCGACTATGACCAATTCGCTGGCGGCATCCCAAGCCGCAATGTGTGTATTTGTGGGCGTGCTGGGGTTGACTTGGTGACGATTGACGACCAAACTGTTCAAAACAAACCTATCTCGTGTTTTCGTTGGACTAGAGTGGACTTTAGAGGCTGTATCTACTCCATAATGCGTCTACAGATTCCACAAGATGTTGAACAGCCCTATGTCCATTGAAAAAAAAAGACACCTTTTCTGCATCAAACAAGGTTGAATGTAATTCGGGATAGCCCAGTTTTAGTTGATGAAGGAAGATATACCCATGCTGGCAAAACTGCCGAGCATAAGCCCCACAACAATTGCAAAGCCGGCAACGGTGGCTGCTGTATCGACATCTTCTCTTGCCTTCAGCCTGCGATTGTGGACAGGATCCACCGCACCCATCACGCAAAGTGAGCCCAGCCATCCACCCGTGATCCCCAGCGTAGAGACGGCGAAGAAGAACAAGGCGTTGGGTGCGCCTCCTCTCGCACCAGTCGAGCCGACAACGTTGCAGGATAAGAAGATCGGGATGAAGAGCAAACGGCCGGCGGCGAGGGCGAGTATGATGTGTGGGTTGTGAATGACGAATTGTGGAATGGAACAAAAGAATCGGCCGAGCCAGTCGCTAGCATTGAATATGAGGAAGTGCGCGGCCGTGAAGAGGGCAGGGTTGCTCAAATCTGCATTTGTGGTTGGCGAATGCGGGGCGACGGATCCGGTAATCGCAGGGTACACACTCTGCACAAGGTGTGAATCAGTGCAAGCAGCCTTGACCAGCGACTAAAGCCACCTACCAAGGTAGTGCCAAAGACGAAAGCCACGGTTAAGTAGTAGATGCCGTTCGCGCGGGTCACCCGCCCAATATGCACAAGTTCGGCTTTGCTCATACCAGCAGCAGCACCGAAAGACTCAGTGACAGCCGTCTGAGAGCTTTCGAATGGCTCTAGGACATGACGAAATGTCCGTTGGCGGGCAACGTATGCATGGCCAAGGAGACTCAAAAGCATGAACGCCGTCGAGAATGCAAAGAACCAGAAGGCCGCGTTAGCGCTGGCAGATGCATCGTCGGGATCGCTTCCACTCGGAGCGCGTAATGCGGAATATTTCGTAAGCAGTTGAACGACGCTCACGACAACGCCCGCTGCGGCCTGGCCTGCTAATGCAGCCTGGATGGTGAACGGCCCGAATAGGAGGCAAGTGCGAAAACAGCGGTGCTCATGTAGCTTGCAGCGCCAATTTGGACGGCGCCGATGAGGAGGACCGACCAAAAGAACGCGCTGGCGGGGATGTCGCTCAGGCTGGTAGCAAGCGCAAGCATTGTGAAGAGTGCAGTGATCAGAAGTCCGGAGAAGCGGAGCCTGCGGGTGATCGGTGACCGCTTTGAGCTGAGCGTGGCGTGGAGGAGGAAGACGAGGTTAGAGACGGTGAGCGTGGTGCTTAGTGTGTAGCTGAAGCGCGCTGCGTATGGAGACGATGCAGCCGCCAAACGCGAGGAAAAGTAGCCCGACGTGGTGATCATGGCATTCCATGGAAGCAGAGTTGCCGCGCCCAGCATAATGTGCACGCGTTGAATGCTCGCCGTAGTCGGAGGAAGCTCGGGAAGGTCATCTACGGATGGGCCGTCGTCGACACCTCCCTCCTCATCATCTCCATAGCCCGGCACGCGTGGGAGAGACGCTGCGGCATCGGGGTCTTGGGGAACGGTGCCGTATGAGCCTAACCTGCGAGCCTCAGCATCACCGGTGCTCATGACCAAGTCAAGGAGAAGCGCGTCTTCGACTCCGACTAGCGCTACTCGACTGGGCACCATGTTGACAAAGGCTCTAAGCTTCACACGTCAGGGGACCTGAGGTCGTCATCTCAGACACCATGGCACTGTTCAATCACAACAGCCTACAGAGAGGGAGTAGAAAAGCCGATTGTATGCGAGTAAGTACTAATGCTAATGCTACAGTAGAATGCCGTCCGCGACGGCTTGCGCTGCGCCCGGTAGGACCTGGTTGGCCTCGTCGTGAAGCTTGGTGTCGCGTAGGTTGCGAATACGGCGCGCCTCCTTGCGTGCCCTGCGGATGCGGCGGCGCGCGACCTGGGCGAGCTCGCCGCGCTGCACGCGCCGGCGCAGTCCCTCCGCCTTTTGGTCTGTCTGGACCTGCGTGCGGAAACGGTACTCGGCCTCGGCGCGCACGTCACGGCGTGTGCGACCATCCAGGTTCGAGAGCTCAGCCTGCAGGATGTCTTTGCGCAGCTGAATGAGGGCGGCCTTCTGCGCCTGCCAGCGCCGCTGCTTCTTGGTGCGCGAGTGCGGGTTAGACAGCTCGGCTGCGAGGTAGTGTTCTACAGGCAGGGCTTCTTCTAACGGGTCTGGTGTTGATTTGGCGAGAGCAGCAAGGTATCGCGAGGGGATGGATGTGTCGGTGAGCGGGCGCAGCTTCGGATTGGGAGGACGCCAGGTGACTTTGCGAGCTTCCGCTTCGGAGGTGTCATATATGGATGCTGCGGAGTTGTATGAGCCAGATTTTAGATGTGATAAGTAGGAGGGAACATACAGGCAGGAGTCTTGAGCTCGGGTAGAGCCTCCGGCCATGGAATCTCGACACGCGTTTTGGCATCAACGGCGGTCTTTGGCAGCTTGGGCTCGGTGCAAGAGGCAAACCGAGACCATTCCCACTTGTCATTGACCCATTTGGGAGTTGAGGTGGCTATACGGCGGGCAAACACGCTGGAGAGCGGTACAAGGTAAGCTAACGATCAAGACGCGATCAGGCAGGGAAGACGCACGGGACAACTCGGGGTTTTTCTTCGCCAGCGCGCGGGGGAAGCTCAAAGTGGTCGATGAAGAGCTGAATCTGGGAATAGGGGAATGGCTTGAGGTCCTGGACGTCTGGATTGGCCTTAATGCCGCGCAAAAATACGTGGTTTGCGACCCTGTTTATGGAGTAGACCTCATGCACGGTGTTGGTCTTGTCGCCGCGCAGCTTGACGCGGTCACCGGGAACAATATTCCACCACTTTATGCGGTCCTCTGGCCGCGCAGCATCGCGGAGTGCATGCTTCTGCATGGGCAAGACCTCGGGCGGGATCTTGGGTGGCTGCTTGTGCTGCTTGAGATGGTCGAAGTCCTTGGTGTACTGGTTCCGGGTGGTGGACTGGATGTAGTGGTTCCATGAGAGCTGAAACACGCGCCGAGCGGGCCTCAGCTCGGCGACCATCGCGAGCAAAGGATGAACACGGTTCGGTAAATACCGGCTACCATGCTCGTCCTCCGAAAATTTCACTTGCCGCTATAGCAGCAGATCCATCGCCTCTCGCTGCACGTGTCCCGTCTTGATTGCACCGCGGGTGGCGATCGGAGACTCGAGATAGTCGGGTTGGTCTGGAATACGGCATTGTGTGAGCCATGGCTGGTACTGTGGCAGCGAATGCGAATGCATGCGCCATTCCAAGTCTTGCGAGCTGCCATTGTAGGATCGCGAGCTTGGTGGTAGGTCACTTGGGAAATCACTCAGAATCTAGCAACTCTCAACCAATCGGCACTAATGGCTCTAGCAAAGCACACACAATAGATGAGGACATATACTAATGAGGACGTGACGTACAGCATGGACCGAGCACATCGCTTGCAGACGCCTTTGCGCATATGCATGCAATAGCACCCGACCGGCGCTTCCAGGGTGTCGTAGTTGCGCAGAGTGTCATACGTATCTCCAGCATGCGACGTGGCTGGCGGTGGGTCATTGTCTGAGAGCGAGCGCGAGATTGCTGGGTGAGTGCTCGGCAAGCAGACGCCCGGTCAACGCGTCGCGTCGCGGTCACGGCCATTTGACACACGGTAAGCGTGGCCGCGTGGGAATGGGAAAGTAGAGTGCTTTGGTTTGCAGGGAACACAATTACATATGTGATACAAAACACCATGACCGGCAGCAATTGTGCCGCGCCGGTGCGCTGGTTGGCCTCTTGAAGTCGTCGTCGTGCGCACGCACTCGTTCCAGGATGCTCAACGACGAGCGCGACCCCGCGTACTCGCACGTGATCGACCCAGTCTCCGCTCACCACACCCAGCCGCCGCAGCAGATATTCAAGGCGAGTTCTCTCTCGTCTCGCGTGTGTGCGCGCGCTGGCAGCCACAGCGGCTCTCCCCGCCCGCTACCAGCCCCGTGCTCACTCCCAATCGCTCGCGCTGACCTGCGCCCTGTTTACGAACGCATAGGCGACATACAGCAGCGTGCCCGTGCTTGAAATGTGAGCTGCAATGCCCTGGGTGCATGCATGAGCTGCGGTGGCTGACCCGGTTTCCTCACCCGTGTTGCCGCCCAGGCTCACGGCGGGCATCCCGCTCATGCGGCGTCGCAAGGACGGTTGGCTAAATGCGACCCAGATTCTCAAGGTCGCCGGCTTTGACAAGCCCCAGCGCACCCGCATCCTCGAGCGCGACATCCAGAAGGGAGCCCATGAGAAGGTACCTCACTGCTCACGGCTTCCGTATCACCGGCTGATTATATCTACTGTATCTGTTTGTGTGTTTGTTATGGGTTCGCACGTTGTCGTTGTCGCTGCCGGTGTCATTCATGCGACCCAGGTCCAAGGCGGATTCGGCAAGTATCAAGGTGCGCGATTTGCTCCCGGGAACACGCCTCTCTTCCGCTCACCCCTACTCTCAAAAAACCCGCCGCGCCTGCCGCCCGCCGCCAATAGGAACGTGGGTGCCCGCAGAGCGTGGTCTTGATATTGCGCGTCAATATCACTGTGAGGACGCCATCAGACCCATCGTCGACTTTGTTCCCCACATTCACGGTAGTCCCCCGCTCGCGCCAAAGCATCTCTCCAACCCGCCCGCATCCCGCAGACGCAAAAACGATCTTGTAGCTGCCTTTCAAGCCCACCCCGCAAACGGTCATACGATCACCGACCCAGATCCAGAGGAAGACGTTCCTATGGATTTTGTTGTCGACAATAGAAGTTTGGGTTCCGAGGAGGGCGAGCGCTCTTCCTCTCCGTCCCACGCTTCTAGCTCCAGCCGCACCCCTAGTCCTATTGGCTCGCCGCGTCCTGCTCCCGCGGGTCCTCTTCAGTCTCCCGCGCCTCTGACTCGTGCTGCCAAGAACCGCGCTTCCCGTCGCTCGAATGTGGAGAACAATGTCAGTCACCAGCCTCCTGACCAGGCCAATCACCACGCGAACCCCGCCGTTACGCCACGACAGCGTCAATATGCTCAGGAGATTCTCGACTACTTTGTCTCGGACAGCACCACGGAGCCCCAACTCCTGCTCAATCCACCACACGACTTTGACGCCAACATCGCCATAGACGACGATGGTCACACTGCTATTCACTGGGCATGCGCCATGGGTCGCGTTCGCATTGTCAAGCTTCTCATCAGCCACGGTGCCGACATGTTCAGAGTTAACCGCAATGGTCAGACCTGTCTCATGCGTGCTGTCATGTTCGCCAACAACTACGACGTCCGCAAGTTCCCAGAACTCTTCCAGCTGTTGCACCGCACCACGCTCAACATCGACTATTTTAATCGCACCGTTTTCCATCACTGCGTTGATCTCGCGATGACCAAAGGCAAGAGTCATGCTGCGAGGTATTACATGGAAACGATGTTGAACCACTTACGTGGCTACCCGTCCGAGCTTGCCGACATCATCAACTGGCGCGACGACGAGGGCGAGACCGCCCTCACCATGGCTGCGCGCTGTCGAAGCAAACGTCTCGTAAAGTTGCTCCTCGACCACGATGCAGACCCGAAGATCAAGAACGCCGAGTCTAAGAGCGCGGAGATGTACCTCGTCGACGACGAGCAGTTCCGAGCGTCTCCGACGATCGCCCCGCGTCCATACGCCCTAAGCTATCGTGCGAGCCAGGCTCTCCATGCCCCACTTCTGAACGGCACCAGCGGGCTGCCTCTGGTGCAACCTCCTGAACTGCAGCCGCGCACGTCGGTAGCCGCTACCCGTGCTCAGAACCGATGTGTGAACGATGCAGCGGCCATGCTCGACGCGCTTGCAGCCAGCTTTGACGCTGAGATCGAGGCGAAGGACAAGGAGATCTTCCACTGCAGGGGTATGATCGAGGCGGTGGAACGGCAGAAGAAGGAGGGCACGGGCCGCATCACGCTCCTGCGCGCCGACACGGACAGGCTGGAGACGGTGCGCGAGCAGCTACAGATGCTACAGCAGCAATTTGCGCGCACGATGGCGCAGCGGCATCGGCGCGGGTGGGAGCGCTGGATCCGCGACGAGGAGCGGCGGGACGTGCTCGCGCGCGAGCTTGGGCTCATCGCCGGCCTCGGTGCCGGCGTGCCGGCGTCCGAGGCGGCAGAGACGACTGGGACGAAGCGGCGGCGGCCGGACGAGGACCTGTCGGATCTCGTGAAGCTGCACGCGAACTTGCCTGAGAGTGACGAAGAGGTCCGGCGGGCGTGCGCGGACCTGCGCGAGGAGATAATGGAGCAGCGCAAGCGGCGGCGGACGGCGTTCAACGAGCTCGTCACGCTGCAGGCCGAGACGGGCACGGGGACTAGGATCAGTGATTACCGCCAGCTGCTCAAGTTGGCCGTGCCGAACACGCCATTGGAGGAGATCGAGGCGTCGCTTCCGCTCGTGCTTGAGGTTCGTGCTGGCCTGCGTCACTCTTCACTGTTACATCTGGCTGATTGTGACGGCGTTTCTTTTGCAGTCACTCGAGAGCGAGGCGGCTGCCACCATTCCTGTGGTTATCGCCGCCACAAAGTGAACTCGTTATGCTTATGCTTTGGTCACATTGCCTTGTCTGTCACTGCTGTATTCTATGACTGCGGTATCCACAGAGCCTTGGAGTTCATGCTATGTATTACAATCGATGTCCTGACACTCTTTTAAGTGAGCACAGGCTCCGTTGCTCAAGGGATTCTAGCGGGTTGAGTGGACGGTTTTGTGGAACGTCTATTGATAGTAGGAGTTTTCACTGGGTTCGGCAAAAAGATCGTAAACACACTCTGTAGAGGACTTGATACGATACGACCTCTTGGAGTGGTGCTTCATCGCCGAAGAGGTGTTTAGTATTCCTTCCGGAAAGTGTCATAATTGACGAAAGATCAATGTCAAAGAAGACACGAGTCAACAAGCGAGCACAGGTGACCAACAGCTGCGAAAGCCCGTCTTTTGCCTTTGCCACCTCATGCAGTCCTGGTTTGATGCCGAGTCTTAACGACTGAATTCGGGAGAAGGGATATGGGAGCTCGTTGAATAGCAGGATGGCAAGTTTGACATTTCGTGTTTGCACCGACACTAGACTCACGGCACCGGGATGGCGGAGCAGCCTAAGATTAAGTGAACGCCTTGCATACCAGATCAGAGTTTGCCTTGGGGGTGGCCTCAGCTTTATGCTGTGTAAAAAAAAAGGGGGTCTTATAATGAGTTGATTCCAGCCTTGCAGGACAGTCGGATAGGTCCGCGATGGTTGGCCGGAATCTCGTTAAATAATGAGCAGTATTACGTTGGTCAACCTCCTGTGGGCTGGCTGTGGGTTGTATGCAGTTGCCAGGTCATTGATTCTCGCAGAGAATTCGGCTATCTTTCCCTCGCGTACATCATTGGCAGTGAAGCGAACCTCGGATTGCCTTGAAATTCAGGGCGGAGCATCGTCTTGTAAGGATTGAACTCACCAGCTGGCACGCACAATGGCGCTATTCTATACTTCCCCGGCGGCAACATTCAGAGCTTCAACGTCAAATGCCGTGTCGTGGTTTGCCATCGCGTAATGGGGTGAGGAAGAAAATGACCGATGGCCCTTTGCGGTCGCTCATTAAATCGACTACACTCTACCTTTCGTACCTTGGCTTTGACACTATCGCGTCGCAATGGTCCTCTCGCGAATCGGAGTAGGCATCCATTGGAATGGCTTTTAATTTCATGCTGTATAATACAGTCGATGTCCTACCTCGTCCACAACCCAGTTGAGGCCAACGAGCAGGTTGTCACCGGTCACGGCACTGCAGGGCTGAACCTTGCACTGATGCGACTTGATGGAGTCAAGTTGTAGAGCCTGGACAAATTCAGCGGCAGGTAATATTTGAGAAGCAAACGCACCTCGCGGATTTGTACGTCGGTGAGGGATCCAGGAATGTCCTGCTTGTTGACGAAGACGAGCAACGATGCACCCGCCAGTCGCTGGGGTATGCTGAGAACATTGAGGAAGTGAGGTAGTAGGTCATGACTCACATCTTCCTGGAGCAGCGAGTGCAGCTCGGTCCTGCAATCGTCGAGACGGAGGCGATCGCTGGAATCGACGACCCAAACGATGGCATCTGTCTGCTCAAAGTAGTTGCGCCAGTATGGTCGGAGAGTGCGCTGGCCGCCTACATCCCCTGTAAAGCTCCAGTCAGATATCGATTTGTGTGTCAGGTGATGGAGTTCCGCACAGACGTTGAGGGTGTAGCTGCATGAGGGGAGGCTGTGAGATGAGCAATAACAAGCGACAAGCAGGCTAACTTGTTATGAACAAATGTCTTAATGTTGAAGCCGAGTGTAGGCGAGATTGTGGAGATGTCCTCCCCGTTCAATTTCTTGAGGATCGTCGTCTTGCCTATAGGCAAGTCAGCGGGCGGCCAATGCGAGAGACACGCGAGCGGCACACGGACCAGCATTGTCCAATCCGAGGAACAACAAGCGCATTTCCTTTTGTTTCCGCCTGTTCTTACGAATGATGGTGAGTAGACCCATGACGGAACAAGGCCAAGACGCGATTCCAGAGTCCGAGTTCGGCACGGGCCGTGGCTCTGTCTTCGATGCGACGCGTGCCGCTGCTCGTTGTCGCGAGCCTCGTCCCCGCTGCGGGTTGGCTCATTGCACAGCCGTTCGTGTCCAAGGTTCCCTTTCCAGTTCTTTCCATTTCCGCTGGTTTCGCCATACTTGCCTTCATCTGGACTGCCCACCTCATCCCGCTCCTCGGTCCCTCTTTTGTTCGCGCAAACCTCAAAGGCCGCGATCTACTCAAACCCAATTCGAATGTTGATATGTCAGTGTAATTTCACGCGCTTCGAATCACGTGCTGAGCGACCAAGACCAGAGTCGCAAGGACTCGTCGCAGCCGGCGTCTACATTCTGCTGCTCACCATCTTTGTTCCCTTCCTCTTTGCCGACTCGCTGCGGCGCGTTTCAGCACCAGTAAAGGAAGAAGACACTACACCACTGTTGGAAATCACCCGCCAGCCATTCCCTCACCAACAGGTGCGTTGGCAGTGCGCTATGTTTTGGTCTGGTCGCTGACCAGTCACGACGTGGCACCCGCGCAGATGTCGGCTTACCTCTCCGCCCTTTTGTCGATATACACTGCGACATTCCTCGGGTTCTTGGACGACGTCTTTGATATTCGCTGGCGTCACAAGTTGCCGATCCCCATTATTGCCAGCATCCCATTGCTCATCGTGTATTTTGCGGACGGCGGCCTGACGTCTATCGTTGTACCAAAGCCCCTTCGCCCGTACTTTGGCCAGCTGCTCGACCTTGGTATGTTTCCCACCATTGAAGCTGCGACGTCTGACTTGAATATGTACTATTCACAGGCGCGCTGTATTATGTGTACATGACGATGGTATCCACATTTTGTACGAATGGCATCAACATTCTGGCCGGGATTAACGGTCTGGAGGCTGGCCAAGCACTCATCATTGCTGTGTCTGTCGTGATTAACGACCTGCTGTATCTTCCCTGGCGGTTCGTTGGCGCGGAATGGAGCGCAGGCATGGCCCACGGTTCGGCGGCGCTGGTTGAGCGTCATCTTCTCAGCCTATACTTTATGCTACCGCTGGCGGCGGTTTGCGCGGCATTACTATATCATAACCGGTGCGGGAGTCTCTTAGGCGCAAACAAGCTCAGAGGAAGCTGAGCGTATTTCAGCTTTCCGGCACAAGTTTTTCCAGGGGACACGCTCTGCTACTTTGCTGGCATGTCTTTCGCTGTTGTTGGCATCCTGGGTCACTTTTCAAAAACGTTGCTGCTGTTCTTCGTCCCGCAGGCATTCAATTTTGTGCTCTCGGCGCCACAGCTGTTCGGCCTCGTCCCCTGTCCGAGGCATCGGGTTCCATCGTGAGTTGAAATATCTTTGATGCAGTCTATAAATACTGATGTTCAATTTGATCATCAGAGTGAACCGCAAAACTTTGTTGCTTAGCCCGTCCGTCGCGGTGTTCGAGAGACCGCCATCCGGCCTCGGCGCACTCATTCTGCGACTTCTCGCACTGTTTCGACTGACGCGGCTTACCGTGCATCCCAAGAGTGGTGTGATCATGGAGGCGACAAATTTGACCTTGATCAATGCAACGCTGCTCTGGACAGGTCCCATGAGGGAATACACCCTCGTCAACATCTTGTTGCTGCTGCAAGTAGCGAGCAGCGTGGCCGCTTTTGCCGTTCGTTACGGACTGGCGAGTCTGGTATACGACGGAGACCGGAGGTGAAATTTTGTCTGTATTTACTGCAGTATTTACCTCTGAAAAATGGCATTGGACGGTGACTGCATGATAGGCGGGCAACTGCCGAAGAGCGTCCTCGAATACCAGTGACAACCAATCAGCGACCCAGCATGTCACTTTGCATGATATAGGCTCGCCTGTTTGGCAACGCCAGCAACTCGATTCTGAAGTTCGGCTACACGCACAAGTGTCACTTCACCACCCGGCAGCCTGATCACACTAAGTGAGCACATGCTCATTTCAACGACGTGCAAGTTTCTTGCGCATAAGATAGTTCGGAGAGGAATGATGTTTGATTATTGCTTGGATGGACAGAGCAGAGCGAATGCAATGACATTGTGTCTAGTGATGTCCACCGTGAGCGTTGTCGTGGCCATGAGCCTCGTGCATGAACGAGTGGTTGCCCTACACGTGCGCACATGACAGGTGAGCACAGCAGCTCTAATCGCGAGACCACAACCAGCGAACTCACCAGCAACTTGGCTGCACCGTCTTTTCTATAATGCGCGCGCACACATCCCAGTCATCACTCAAACAATCTCGCCCACGAACGATCATGCACACCTTGCGCGATAGAAGATGAAGAACCACATCATCGCGCCGAGTCCTTTGCCGGCCCACCGAAATGCTGGCGATGGCAAGTGAGGGTGAAACCCTGCCGGCCAATGGGAGACCAGCGTCAGCAATATCCACAATGCAACGCGAGCTGCGGGTCCGCACCGGGACCTGGAGCAGGACCGGCCATTGAGAGAGAGTAGAGCAAGAGTTGCGACGCGTTTCCGGCGCTCGCCGCGGCGTATCTTGACCTCCCGCCGCCATGAGCAGGCTGTATCGCACTCTGGTTCGCATCGCACTGCTATATGTTGACGCTTCAATCTGATCCGCACATTCATAGCAACGACACGCGCACGAGAAGCCTGCGTTGTTCTGGGCGTGTGCTATTGGCGGCATTGGCCCCGTCGTCCTTGCAGTTAGCCTTCCAGTTTCAAAGGCTCTGGGCTTTAAACCCGCACCCTCCGTACCCACATCGTACCCGCGTGAGTCCCTTTATCTACCACCGTTTTCCCAATCGCCTGCGTGTGGACTGTGCTTCTTGTCATTTCGCTTGCTTCGATGCTGACATGTTATAGTGCCCAGCAGCCCGCGGAAGACGCTCACTGGATATGATGATCCAGCATGACGAGCCAGGCAAATATTAATCAAGACATCTGCCTGCTGGTCATAGTCTCACAATCTGTTCAAGATAGACATTTCTGCCCAGGTTGTAATCCAAAGTAACTCAACCCCCGAGTGGCCATGAACATGTCTGCCATCGAGATGGCTACAACATCGTGATCAAACGAACATATTTTACATCCTGCTCGGCTCGCGCTGGTTGGTGGACTGCGACTGCATCGGCAACGAGCCGTCCTGCTCTGACACCTCCTAAAACGGGGGTTAGATTCTCATCCTTCCAGAGCGCCCAGAGGCCGCCGGAGGCGCCAGAGCGATAGGAGGGCTTTTTAGTGAGGGTGCTTGGGGGCTATTGAGCTGGCGAAATGGTTTGAAACTGCTATACAACTTAATGTCTGCTTGATATTTGTCTTCCTGCGGCCTTGTAGCAAGCTATAGGTGTCGAAATGATGATCAGAGCTGTCAGAATCTGACCCCCACTCTGGGAGCTCCCGGAGGCGCCACATTGCCGATGCTGCGATCGCACTCAAACTCGTGGAAGCTGTTTGGTCTCCAACAGACAATGCTAAAGTCTCTATCTCAGCCCTTTTCGTGCCGACCGCGAGCTGTGGAGAGTTCTCCGAGCGCAAAGCTCTAATATCGGTCCTCTATTTAGGACGCATAGCTGTAAGATGATTGACTGTAAGCCGCGTTGACTGTATCACTTCAAACAATGAGGAAGTTCACATGATCCAGAAGAAATCAGCCTAGTTTGTACGCTATTGGTCCAGGACAAGTGCTTTGACCGCGGAACATAGAACACGATTTTGTACTCCGCCGAACGGGTCTGTCTCGACTTTGATGCATGCTTTCTATTTGGCTCTGTCTCGCAGCAGCACCACGCTCTACTTACCGGTATGATGTTGCACGGCGGCTCGCAGCAACTGCTGTTGCTGCACCTACAAAGGCCATCGCGGGTCGACTCGAGTTTTTGAACCAGCTCGAGCGCGACGGCGCGAAAACGCTCAAGGTCATTGCCAAGCGCGTCGATCAACGTGCCAAACTCGTTGAGGTGGGTCAATGACACTCACTGGCTTACGTGTTGACTCGATCCACAGCAAGTCGATCCCGCGAGCAGCGACAAGGAACAAATCAAGCTTGCAAAGCAGCTCAAGGCACTTGAACCCGTGCAAGAGGCTTGGGATCAATGGCTGCGCTCTAAGGAGGTCAGGACCAATTGCTTGCATGTGCAAGTCATCGCCTTACTAAACTCGTTGTTACAGGCTTTCATGCAATCGCTGTCGCTACTCGACGATCCTGATCCAGACATGCGAGCCATGGCATCTGACGAGTATTCAACCCAACTTGCGTCGCTAGGTGATATTATGGCGAAGACTCTGCCCGCCCTGCTCGTGCCACCTTCTCGCACAGCGTCAGCAGGTGCTCTTCTCGAACTCAAGGCTGGCGTAGGCGGCGCCGAAGCGGAGCTCTTCAAAGGCGAACTCGCTCGGACCTATGTCCGTGCAGCGCAACTCAGAGGGTGGCACGCCGAGAGCGATGCTACCGGGAACACAATAGAAGTCAAGTCAGACGGCGCGTACGACGTCTTTCGCTGGGAAAGCGGCGTGCATCGCGTCCAGCGCGTGCCCGCAACCGAGTCCAGCGGCCGCATTCACACCAGCACCATTTCGGTCATTTGTCTTCCGCTGACGGAGGAGGGCGACGACCTCGATATGGGCAACATCCTGAACGAAAAGGACGTGCGCGTTGAGGTCATGCGGTCGAGTGGCGCGGGCGGGCAACACGTCAACAAGACTGAGTCGGCCGTCCGCCTCACGCACGAGCCCACGGGCATCACGGTCGCCATGCAGGACGAGCGCAGCCAGCACCGTAACCGAGCCAAAGCGTGGCGTGTGCTGAGGGCCCGCCTGCTCGATCGTGCGCTTGCGGCGGATGTGGTTCGGCGTCGCGACATGCGGCGTAGCGTCGTGCGGACGAGCGACCGCAGCGACAAGATTCGGACGTATAACTGGCCGCAAGACCGCGTGACGGACCATCGGGTTGGGTTGACGTTGACTGGTCTTGAGACGATCATGAGCGGGGAGCGGATGCACTTGGTGACTGACGAGGTTCAGAAAGCCCATGACATGGAGCTCCTAGAAGAGATGGCAGAATCGGACGACGGCAGCTGATCTCACATGTAGACGGAAACCCTGCGCGAACAGATAGAGTTGCTGATACAAGGATGTTGTTGAATAATGTAATACCGATGTTAATGTACTTTTGTTGAATGGTGATGTGTGTTTCAAACGGCAAACATCATCATAACAAGTCAAAGTCGTCCAACTATAGGATGTATGTGATGAGCACAGCGCGATGAGGCAGTCAAGAGGAAGATGCGGACGCACCTGATCATTATACTGCATGACCGTGCGCTTGAGTTTCGACGTATCAACCCAGGTCACAAAGTCCTCCATGTGCCTAGGGAGGATGAGCATTCACGCGATAAACGAGGGAAAAGACTGGGCACCTTGTTACAAGATATGCTGGATCTGTGATGGTGTCTGTGCCAACACGGACGTGGCCCTGCTCGACAAACTTTGTTGCCTGCTCGACAATTGAGTACGGGTTGTGTGTGAACAGTGATTGCTCACCGCAGATACGGTTTGGCTCATCTTAAGCCTGACCATGACGACGGCGAGACGTCTTCTACAGAATGCTGCAGCAGTAAGGGCGTTGTCGACGTCGCTCAACTTGGCATCCGAGTTGAGAAGGCCCATGTCGTAGAGTTTGCCGAGCACCTGAGCTTGCATTCGCAAGCGGACGGGGTCGTCGGCGGGAAGCAGCGTGAGCCTGTGCGCAAACTTCCTGAGGCTACCAGCGAGCTTGTTGTACTTGTGGTAATCGTCGCGCTGCTGGATGTGGTATCTTCGCAAGACCTTGATCTCGCGCACGGCGGCATCTTGCTTCCACTGCGAGCGAGGATCAGAAGTGCAGACATGCGGTGCTAGTTGAAATAGAGATTTACGTTGAGGAGGTCGACCTTCTTAAGAAGTTTTTTCTCGTGGTGCTTGAGTTGGCGCATTGTGGAGGCGGGAGGCAGAGGGTGTTGGACGGCACGGGCCGGGCTCAGCGTTTAGTACTTGCGCTCTTGCCGCGATCATGTCGGCAGTCGCGTCGTCCGCGTCGGGCCCGCAAACTTCCTTCGCCGACCACGCACATATGTCTAATGCTCAACAGCAACCGCAGCAACCGCAGCAACCAGGTCAGCCGCGGTTTATGGTCTCCCAGCCAGGCGCAACTATGGCCTATCCCGGCCCTCCGAACCAACCCGGACAACAGCAGGCGCAGCTGCAGCAGCACCTCGCGCAGCAGCACCAACAGGCCGCGCAACAGCACCAGGAGTTTGCGCAACAGCAGATGGCCGCGCAACAACAGCGCGCGGTACTCGTTCACCGCCAGCAACAGGCGACGGGCGGCGTTCAACAACCCTCGGGCATTCAGGTCGCTACCATGCAGCCACAGCAAAACCACCAGCAAAACCAACAGCATATGCTCGCGGCAAGTCTCACCCCGTTGCTCGTCTTTTTAGAGCTAAACGCGCTAATAATTCGTATCGGTAACAGATGCAGTCTCGGGGACCCACGATGCTCGCGCCGGGCCAGCGGTCAAACGCGCCTCCGGGTATGATACCGGGCCAATACCGCCCAGGTCCCAACCAGCCACCGAGCCAGCAACCATCCCAGCCGGGTCCAATGTCCACGCCGCAGCTCGGTCACGCCCAGCCGCGTCCGATGAGCATGACTGGCATCCCTCCCCATCTCAGCCCGGCACAGCAGGCCCAAAACGCCGGCCAGCACCAGCCGGGTTCCCAGCAGCAGTCGATCTTCATGCAACATCAGCAACAGCAACAGCGCATCGTCTCCGGCCAGCACCAGATCACTCTCCAGCACCAGCCGAGTCCCTTGCTAAACGGGCTCCAGCATCATCAGCAGCCCCAGTCACAGCCTCAGATGGGTGCCCATCCGCACTCGCAGATGAGCACCCCGACTCCCTTCACTCAGCACATGCAACCTGGCTCGCATATGGGCCCGCCACTCACACCTCACCAGCAACTCCATTCCAGCGTACCCCAACCACAGCTTGCAAGTAGTGCGCGACCCCCTCAAGACTCCGCACAACAGCACAACACGCCTTTCCTACTCCATCAACAGCTGCAGCAGCAAAATATGCCTCCTAGCGCGCAACCTGGTCAGCCGAATCAAAGCTCGCCTGTTCGCCCTCCTACCTCCCTCTCGTATACCGTTCAAAACGCGCCGACGCCGTCTGGTTCCGACCCATCCCAAATTCCTCAACGCGCACCCTCTGTCCACGGCATGCACCAGCCAATGCCCCCAAACGCAATGGGTCAACCACAGCAGCAGGTGTTGTCTGTCTTCCACCCAACACCCACACAGATTCTCTCACAACCTCCACCTCCAGATGGTGCTGCGCCGTCAGACGCGTTTCCACCACCTTTAGGCTCTTCGACCCAACAACAGGGTCTTGGAGGCGGCCCAGAACAACACCATTCTGGCCAGCAGCATCAAGGCCATGGCTCTAATCAGATGCTTCAGCAGCAGCAGCAGCAGCAGCAGCAGCAACAGCAACAACAACAACAGCAGCAGCAGCAGCAGCAGCAGCAACAACAGCAGCAACAGCAACAGCAGCAGCAACAACCACAACAAGGACCATCTACGCCGCAACAAGGCGGAGCATCAATGTTCATGTCATCTGCGCCCGATGGGCAACCGCGGATAATGGTACGACCAGGTCCTGGTGGGCCGCACAATCCCAGCAATCCTATGGGTGCCCAGATGGTCAACGGGCAGATGCAGCCCGGGCAAGGCATGCCGCAGAATGTCAACATGGGCATGCAACCCCAGACGAGGTTGATACAAATGAACGGTGCTCCTGTCTACGTGAGTCAATCCGGTCAGCCCGGTCAGCCCGCTACTCCCGGAGGTGTCCAGGCCATTGGTCCGGCTGGAATGCAGCAAGGCGCACCGCCGAACGTGATGCAACCGCAAAATGGCATGATGGTTCCAACAAGGCAGGTGGCGCTTCCAATGATGGGGTGAGATTAAGTTCTCTTCTGCGACGAGGGGTTGCTCATTGCTTCTTGGCAACAGGGACATCCAGACTCTCGAAGGTCTCGGAATACTTCGTCTCTGGCACTTTTCCACCGCCCTAGCGCATGAAAGTTACGAGGTATGTTAACCTGGCTCTATGCTTGAGCTGCGGTTGAGATGGGGTTTTTGCAGCGACTCAATCCGGATTATTGGGAGAAGCAGATGAACGACTCATTCATGCCCTCGGGGCAGTTCAAGCTCATATTATGGCGTTCAGATCCTCCAGCAGAGATGAAAACCTTTGGTATGCCTCTCGCTCTTGGCTGAACAGCGTCAGCTCAAGACCGCGCGACACTTTTTAGAGCTTACACCACCGCTTTTTGCGCGCTTCTGCGCAATAAACGCGCAAAATGATGTCTTGTCCATGAACTTCGTCTTCGACGGCGCCAAGGAGCGCGTCGGCATCGCTCGTGGTCCCAATGGGCCGAACAACGTGCCTGTGTATCTCGTAGACTGTCCTAATGCCTCTTTAATCTTCCGCTTCAGCTCCGGCTACATCGTTACCCTTCGGGGACCGGTCTACAGCCAGATGAGGTACGGCTCACCATACAGGATGCAGGTGTTGAATCAATCTGACACCTTGCTCTGGCAGTCTTATCCGAACACCGAACCATCCGCAGGGGGTCTGCAAATTTGACATAGTTCAGTTTGAGGCCAAGTCGCACGAAAAGTACCTTGTATCGAGCAGGCTGCCCTTCAAGCTGCCTCCGGCCGGGGACTTGGCGCCGGCTAACGCGTCACTTCAAGCGGCTTCCAGCCTCAAAATCGAAGGCGACGACGGATCAATGTCTGGATTGGGGAAACATAGGCCCAGTCCAGACGGTCGTGTGAACTTTGATGACGATGTTCACGTCCCCGCCGACCCTGTTAACGGCTTCGGCATTCCGCAGGCCGCCATGCGATGTCTGGAACTGACGGAAAACATCAATGTCATGGAAAATCTCTTCGTCTATACGGAACAAGCAGAGCCTTACAGCCCAATGGGTACGTTTCCTTAAAGCTCAATCGCGGTATCGCGATGGATATCGTTCTCATTCGTTCTTCCTTAGACTCTCTAAAGACTTTCGCCCAAGAAACGAGATCAGGCAAGTTCCCAGTTGGATATCCTGCCGGCATACCAGTCGGAGCGAACGGCATGCCTATGCAGATCATGGTTCAACCCGGTATGCACCAACCTGGTCAGCTTCATCCAGGCCAGATGCATCCAGGTAGGATGCTCCAACCAGGACAGATGCTCCAACCAGGGCAGATGCACCAGCCTGGCCAGATACACCAACTGGGCCAGATGCACCAGCAAGGTCAGATGCACCCGCTTGGGCACCAGCAACCATCACAATTACAACACCATCCGCAGCAAATACAGCAGGCATATGGTACTGGCGTTCCGGCAGGAACATGGAGTACTGCGGCGCATGGGCAGGGCCCAATGCCGAGTACACCCCATCAGCAACCAATGATGGCGCCTGGGGGAGTTGGACCAGGACACAGTCCTTCGGGACCGTCGAATGCTGGCCTTGGTCCACAGGCCAGAGCTACGATGGTCACAAGTCCTCCTCGACCGCCTCCTCCAACAACGTCTGCCATTCAACCATCTCCAGCAGCAACTGGTGTTGCAACTGCGGGATGGTCTCCGCAAGCTACGACGCCGTCTGCACCGAGCCCTGTCGCCACCACGAGTGGGTCAAAGCGAAAGAGCGCGGCGCAAGATGGCGATGGTGCTGCGCCACCAGCGAAGCGACAAGCGACAAGGCGAAAGTCGCGAGCTGCGGGCGGTTAAGTCCAATCGTCCATATTCCTTCCCACCGTCTCATTGCGTTCTCGCTGGCTGCCGCTGATATGGACCGTCCCTTTTTACGCTTCTGGCTCATTAGTTCACATCTGCTTTCGTGCTTTTCTTCTCTGTCGCCCAACTCTCTCATCCACACTTACATTAGCTTTATCTAGCAACTCTCGTCAAACCCGTCCTCTGATCGTTTTGCATATCGCCACCTAGCTCTGCAGATCCAGTCATGCTCCCGACCGCGACTTTCTTTCATGTAACAACAGTTGTCTGCTGCCCTCATGCGCATAGTCCACGATTCTTCTTTTTTGCTCCAGTCCAGTCCATAAGGTAGTGTACCTCTGCACCCATGTTCGCATCGCCGTCGACTGTACCAGAAAATGACGTCCAGCAACTCACCATCGCGTGCCTCTGTTTGTTCCAATAGATATTTGACGCGCAACGGATTGGTAGGGGTTGATTAATGAGCTCTTCGCATCCTCCGCTTGTCGAATGAGCGTTGGGTAAACTTCAATTTCCGGGTCTCCAAAGGCCTAAGGTAGACGCGGTTAAAACTCCGCCGGCGTCAACTTGTTTCCCTCAGAGCGATGAGTGCTTCAAACAAGAAACGCGCCGCAGCGGGCGAGGTCGAGTCTGGGCGCGATCGCAAAAAGGCCAAGCTGCTCGAGACCCGACACATTACTGTCCAGAATGTGACCCTGCCCAACACAGTCAGCATCGAAAAGTTCATCCAAGTGTGTGCGCTACCCAATCCGCACAGGGTGATCCACTGACGTCTATCCAAGGCGCGCGCCTTCGAAATCAAAGCTATGGAGGGCTCTATGAAGACGACACGGTTGGCATTATAACTTAAGCGATAGTATGTGCTGAGTAGACTGCGAGCAGTGACGGCGCGACTCATCGAGTGTTTCAAACACTACCGCGACATATGAGGCGGCGCGCAGCCAGCCACGATCATCGCCGTGTTCCCAAACGACATCGCGAGCGTGCACTGGCAGAGGTTAGATCAAGCCGCGCTAATGTTCCACATCCTTTATCTGACCATCCAGATCGGCGACGCCGTGCGTGTCAAGAAACGCATCCCCAAGAGAGGCTTCGCTAAAAGGTTAACCAAAACTGAGGTTTTCCTCCGAAGGCAAAGTATGTCGGCTATTCAAGAGCGTGAACCAACACTCACTACACCTAGAGGACAAGACTTGGCTTGAGACTCATTTATGGCACGCGAAGCGCATGCACATGGCCAATCTATGGGGATATCGCTTGGTGCGTCGACCTTCGCGTATTTTGACAGCGGCTCACCATGGCGACTAGGCTGAGAGTCCCACTACAAAGGCGTTCCGAGCCTCCCACAGAGCCGCACTTCACGACTGCATCCTACACGATGCATCATACTACGGTACCATCGAAATCAGTGGCACACTTGGCCTCCTGCAATGCGTTCTTGCCCGAATAACCGATGCATATGCTGTCGCTGCTAGCTCCGCGCGGTACAATAGCGGGGTTCGCACTTGCGAGACCTTCCTCTACGCAGCGAACACATATCCACTCGGCCTCATTGGCCCTGCCCTATTACTATGGCGCGCTGGAGAGTCAGAATCGGTGACACAAAGAACTGTCTGGATGCGCTTGCATCCAGCCATGTTCAATGCTGCTTGGACGGCAGTAACGACTGCGGCTGGCCAAGCATTAGAGGGCACAGAAAATCAACAACTCGAGATTGCCGACTTGCGAGATGAGCTTGTCGCGTTTGAGCTCATGGGACAAAAGTCCAGTCGCATTCTTGCTGGAGCCTTCCAACCTGACTGGAACAAATGCGAGGACGAGACCCAGGAGGTGGGCTGTTTGAACTCGACGTTGCTAAAAAAAATCGTGTTCTTACACTGTCTTAGTTCTGGAAGTCCCTTTCTGACCTCAGTACAACTGCATCGGTCCCGCGGGGCATGGTGGTCGGTCTGACGGTCATTGATCCTCGTGTTACGTGAGCACACTCTAAAGTGGTTTCACTGGATGCTCATTTTTAACAGCTTCCCTCCCAAGAACTCCAAGCATTCGGATGAGCCTGTGCCTTTTCACTATTTGCCGACTCCGACACTAGCCACAACTGAGATATGGAACGCGATCGCTCGGAGTGCTTTGCAAAACCCAAGGTTTCGCAAGCGTGATCTCGATGCTCGGCGCGAGAAGGTTCGCCAACTGTGCTCTGATGGCCGTGTGGTTGACACATATTTCCAGAATCTAATTCCTGGAACGCGCCTCAAGCCAGTTGAAGAGGATTCACGTATTCCTATCATGCTTGTGCAACGTACAGTTGGGTCGACGCACCATGGTTGGCTCCTGCTAGCCCCACGGGGTTGGGGCACTGCGTTCATGCACTCCCTCATCTACACCGGAACTCGTGTTGCCGGTCAACGTGAACGCATGACGCAGTACGTAGAAGCGGGAGAGCGCGTCTTCCCTGGTGACTTTCCATCGATAGCTGCGTCACAAGAGTGGTGGAATGTTCGCGCAGCGTCGGAACGTGGGCGATGGGAGCGCCGCCCTAAGAACAAGCGTGTCGACTACGTGGCCCGTGGCATCCGTAGTCCCTTCTTGCCCGATTGGGAGGAGGTCCTAGGATTGCCAGGTCTGCGACAAGGTGAGTCACTAGCGCACCGGGGAGCGACTGGCCAAACCGCGCAAATCTGGCTTGCTCGTGGAGAACACATCGAACGGGCGCTGCGGGACAGTACGCTGCATCAATCTGTGGCTGAAGCTCGAGCCAAGCGCAGTCTTTCCGCCGTCGAAATCGATCCGGAGGTACTTCTGCAGACCGCCGTCGTGTCAGTGCGTGTCCATATGGTAGGGCGTGGCGCTCCAGGGGATATGGCGGTCATCTATGCATTATCAGGCGAGCAGGAACACAAACTCTGGGTCCACGCGTTGAATTTGGAACGCGAGGGTGCAACTGATGTTGATGACTCGGCAGCGAATAATGTCGGTAATTGCTTGATGTCGACCACATCATATGAAGCTCAACATACTCAGCTTGGCCGCCAGTTTCCACCTTCGGACAGTATTATTGGCTACATCACGACCAGTAGCTATTCATTGACCCGAGGTCGTGGTTTCGGCGTCGGGGCGGTCTCAGCCGCTGCATTCGCCAAGCTATCACGCTCTCATACTGCGTAGGTCACTGCTCTGTAATGCCAGTCGTAGCCTGATGCAACGCAGGCTCAGGTCGACCCGATATGCAATGCTAGTGAAAGTTCGGGACCGTGATGGATTGTTGTGTCGAGCTGCGACGCTCGAGTTGATAGCTTAGTCTGGCATCACCCTTTCGTCATTTCAGCCCTCTCATCGACAATCACCAAGGAGGCACGAACGCTGCGATGGCCTCTTTATACATTATGACCTGCTCAAACCACTGCGAATAACCTATCTGCATTTTCTGTTCGAGATGCTATCGATCTCGCGCCTTCTTGACCTCGGTTCATGGATCCCTGCGGTGCGAAGGAGGCTGCAAAGACTAGCGGCTACTCCTTGCCTGCATAGGTCTCCTTGGTTTGAATGGCATAGAGGGGCTGTGATCATGCAGGGCAGTTCAAACACATGTGTGTATCGGCTCAGCATACTAGGACTCGCGAGGATGGATCGATGCGGTTGCCAGCGAGACTCTTCAAGGATACACATTCGGTCAAGTTACGGTGCTTGGAAAGGCCTAGCAAATGACAATCCCCGTGTAATTGCACCTCAATCACCCACTATAGGCGCATAACCTGTGAAGTTAGTTGATGAGCTAAATTGGACAGGACAGATCAATTCCCCGCCGCCCCGACTTTGCATGCGAATCCCACTACTTCGGCACTACGAATAGGGAACTCCTTTTGCGCTACGACCCATTGCTCCCAGACCCCTTAAGTATTTGGTCGCGTGAGACAAACGACTGCTCTTGCAGCTTCTCACTTCTCTTTCTTTCTTGTGCCCTCTTTCAGGCGTTTTCTTCTCATTTGACTTCACTTTCTTCTCTAGTCGTTTTCATTATATTCTTATTTCTCTTCACCCGATCATGATTGCTAAGTTCTTTGGGGTCGTAGCTGTCCTTGCATTCGCCCAGGCGAACGCGGCGGCGCTCAGTAGCAACTTCACAGCCAGCGCGATTGCATTCAACGAGCGAATGTTAGATCCCGCAGTATTACACGCTCAATATCAGCAGTAAGTTTCACAGATGAGCCCCCAACACTCGCTAATGAGTGACTAATCAGGCGGATGCGTCGTGCCACCCTTGACTGGGAAGCAACACATCCCGGTTTGAAGGCCAAGATTGATCAAGCAGTCGCTCGCACCGCGTCCAAGTCTCACTATTTCTGGACTGGGTGGTACGAGCCAGCAGCCATTCCCGACAACTCCGCGATGAACCACGCGTTCGATGTCGCTACCAAGCGTGGGTACCACTCTCGATCAGACCGTGCAGAGTGTTAGCATGCCAGGCTGGGACAACGACACTGACGCTGAGGATATCTGGAATTATGCATCAGATTTGTACGCTCATGCTTCAGGGCGAAGTATTCGTTGTGAGAGGCGAGATAGTGCGCGGTGGAAATGTCTGGGTTGCATTTGTAAGTGACTGACCTTACTTTGACGGCGCGAGGAAGATACTAACCGCTGGGAAGGAATACAAACGGCTGAAAACGCTGTCTCCCGTGAAGCGCATCATGGAGATCAAAACGCACCGTGCCCGGGACGAGAACTCTGTTCAAGTCTGGCCCGACGTCGTAGGCTGCGACGGTGTTTCCTTGCTCGATAAGCATATCGAAGTGCGTGCGGCTATTGGTCTCTCGTGGAGGCGACGCTGAGCAAGACATCAAGTGCCCACCGAATTCCAAACTGTACTTCAGCATACCGAAGCAGCCAGCAGTTACTAGTGAGACCACCGTTGCGAAGGATGCTACTATCAAAATCTCAACTAGCGGGAGTGCTCCAGTGAGTGTGCTAGCAATTGTACTGTTAGTTGCTCACTAGATTGTATCGACTGCAGGGCATCCGCACCGAGTGCACCGAAATTCTGGTGAGCGGTCCCTGCATTATCCCAAAGAGCGTCTTTATGCCCAACTACTCGTTGTAGAGGGGATAGTGGGTTTTTGAGCAATTCCAGAAGAGCAAGGCGTGCGAGGCGGCGACAAAGAAGAATAATGGCGGTACAGTCATGGCGCAAGTGAAGGTGCTCCTGACCAGCTCGCAAAATCGCCATTTGATCCAGCAACAAAGACTCGCCAAGGTTAAGGAGAAGGTTACCGGACCTCCGATTCCTGGCATTCTTGAGAGACAACTTCTTGACTCGGTGCATAATCTTGGTTTCCCTCCGACGAGACTACATTCATCTAGGCTCACTGCGCATTCCAGCTTGTTTCAATTTCATACTACGAGCAGAACACTCAGACGGCTGGTCTCTTAAGGCAGATTGACACCATGGTCACAGCTGCTACCGGTGTCAATCCTGGACTTTCAGCAGCATGGGTCGTGGAAACTGCAATTCAGAAGCCAGCCAAAATCCGACTACTTGTGCTGTTGGAGAAGCAGATGGCTCAGAAGAAGAAAGAGGCGCAGGAAGCGGCAAAGCGAACAGCGAATTGCAGCAAGAGCAAACTGAGATGTGGCCTCAAACAGCTCAGCGGGATGGCTACTCGCTCTAAAGGTTACATTCCGGCGCGTTTATTGGTTCGCCGATGCGGCGCACATCGCTCGAGATGCGTGCATAGGGAGCCCCTCGCTCAGGACCTACAGCCCCAGCTTGTCCGCTGAAGACCGCTCCCCAGAAGAAGGTCGTGCCACGCAGCAAGACCAACGCAAAGCATCCGCCAGCCAAAACCCCGCGCCCACCAGCCAAACGACCTGCCAACAAGAACAAAAAAGTCGTTCCTCGCCCCGCTGTGAGTACACTCGATGTGGGAGATTGTCCATGCTCGCTAACGGAACGTTCACTAAGAGCCGCGCCCGCCGCACCCCTGGAAAGCCAAAACCGACGAGACGCACCACACCGAAGCGTAAGCCGAAGAAGGTTCCAAAGCCAACACGTCGTCCGAAAGGCAAGGCGCGGTCTCGCAAGACCCGCCACAAGTAATCGACACGTTTTCCGCTCTAGTTCACTCTTCCATATATAATATGTATTATTTCCTTCAATTGTGAGGGGGTGCAGTTAGATTGTGCGAGCTTGTAGGCGGTTGGTGCTGGGCTGACGCTCAGTCAGTTCGCGTTACTTTCGGCGAACCTGTGACTATTTTACAGTGAGTGATGGAGCCGAGAAATCAAGACGGTCCAAGATGTGGCCCAGATCTATGGAAACCTAATGATAACGAGTAAAGTCCGGGCCTTCAGATGCTCGACACAGACAAGCGAGTTGCCCGATTATCAGCGCGCATTGCGCGAAGTATGGCGCCTTCCATTGCCTTCATCCAGGATTGGCATTCGCGGGCTGAGCTGGCACGTAGGGCAATCGTCTCGCTGGCAGCTTTGGGGCGCACTGGGAATAATTGGAAAGCGCAATCATCTTGATCTCCCCGTTAGTTTCGTGACAAGTGGCTGCAATGCGCGCGCACCTCGACGGCCCGGAACCTCCCCAATCCGGAGTTCTGAGAGAGGCAAAGGCTGCGCAGGATAAGATGCTGGATCAAGAAGGCAGCACGTAACTGGCGTACCATTCGGTATAAGGACTTGGCAGTCTCGTCAATAAAGACTACGATGTCATTGCACAAGATAACCAGCAGTTTGCGGCGGCTTTTAGCCTTCCAGAGCTCTCCTTCTTTGAGGAGCTTGCGAGAACCCATGTATCTTGTGGGTGCCGTGAGATCTAGTCGCCTGGCATAATGATGGATTAGAAACTGGTGCATTCATGTTGATCGAACACACCCTTGTCCAATCCACAGGTTCTTGGAAAGTGCTTCAAGTCGCTGGTCATTTTCTTGCTCGCGAATGGATTCGTTGATGCTCTCGAGTATCTCTTCTGCATTGCGCAAGGAGCTCTCAAGCATCAGACGCTCGTTTCCTGGTTCTGTATACGCGATAATTTGCTTGATCAACAGTGGGTACCGAGTAATGCGTTGCACTACGCATCAGAGAGTTTTAGAAAGTGATACCCGGGCCAAATATTACTGGCTCACTGGGAATGAGCAGGAAGCTAGAGAGGTCGAGATTCCGAAGATCGGGAAGGTCCCGCAGCTGCTGTAGGTGTACCGCAAGGTCCAGCTTTGACGCACGAAGAGCTTGCAATGTCTTGATGGCGTTGCTATGATTGACACAATATTTCTACAAGTGCGCTCAGTAAAATACCTATTGTCACCGCTGATAAGATAATCACCAGGTAGACCCCCATTAGTGCGATTTGCTGTTCAACGATGTCGCCAACAGAGACGATGTAGAGCCTAGACTGCTTCTGTCGCTCTTCAAGCATGCTAAGAAACGTCTGCGATATAATTGAACAAGCTAAGAAAAAGCAGTCAAGGAGGAGAGCATACTGTATTTGTGATGAGAATGTCCTCGATGTTGGCGAAGATGACTTGGACCGCCTTTTCGTCAAGCATCGACATGAGCGAACCGCAGAAGTTCTAAAAGGCCGAACTCAGTCAACCTCGTAGCCGTAAGTCGAGTGGACATACTTCGACAATCAATTGCAGATCTCGAACGTATGCGGTTTCCGTTGCGATCAATTCAAAAATAGCCTGGATGAGTGTTAATAGTTGATAATTGAAAGAAGAAGAAAACAACCTCCTGCCTCCTTC
The DNA here is from genome assembly GCA_020744175.1 of Auriculariales sp. MPI-PUGE-AT-0066. Taxonomy (NCBI): domain Eukaryota; kingdom Fungi; phylum Basidiomycota; class Agaricomycetes; order Auriculariales; species Auriculariales sp. MPI-PUGE-AT-0066. The sequence goes on from JAGTJP010000006.1 coordinate 38,465, forward strand.
GCTCCACTTTTGGCATATCCTCAAGAGCACTCTTGTCGACGAGACTCGCCCATGACTAACACCAGACGTATGAGCTTTTATGACAACTCTGTGCGAAGGAGATCATTTAACTCACCGAACCGAAAGCCGGGCTGTTTTCTCTTGAAGGCAGATGTGTAACCGGCCCGCTTATTGGTCCTGAGATGACTGGTCGAGACTTCTGCGCCTGCGCAATATCGTCGCCGGCTGGCGTCTTGCTACGTCCGAAGAGTGCGAAGAGTGAAGAGTAACGTGATTCCCCACCGGAGGAAGGAAGCATCAATGACGAGTTTGTCGTGCCGGATGGCGAAGGAGGTACATCAACAGAGCTGACGGACATGCGCTTGTTGTGTCCAGGCTGGGCTAGCTGATATTTCTGATATCGCTCATACGCATCGTCCAGCTGAAACGTAACTGGTGACTTGGGTGGAAGCGGCGGTGGAATGTCGTCCGCATCGTCTTCTGGCTCCAACAGGCCGTCCTCAGGTACAGTCGTCGGGATTGACGAAGAGGTTCGAGGCGGCGGCGCTGGCGCGCGCCGCCGTTTCGCCGGCCGCGGAGGTGCTTCTGGTGCGGGCTTCACGATGAGACCAGCTGCCTCGAGCACCCGCTTTCTTTCCAGCTCTCGCGTCTGACGCTCCGCGCGTACCTGCTCGTCTGTCTGTCCCTCTTCCGCTGAGTCGTCCGATTCGTCGTCTGACTCAGCTTCAGATGACAAGTAGGATACCGAAGTTGATGGCGAGCTGAGCGCTGAGCGCGTCGGCCTCCCGGCCACAACAGGCGATAGGGCAGCTGAGGTCGAGAAACGCCCGACATTACTGGGAGAGTCGGCGTTTTGTGCATCAGGGGAGCGGAGGATGACCTCACGGCTTGATGATCCATTCTGAGCACCATCAGGAATCACTTCAGTATCGAGCCGAGGAAGCTGATGCAAGATGCGTCCTGTCCAAACAGAAACGCAATCGTCGACATGTGTGAGGCAGCAGGTTCCAGCCAGTTGAAATGTGTATTTCGTGGAGCGGGCATATACAAGCAACAGAACGAAAAGCAAGGATTTCAGTATCCTGCCAACACTTAAAAGGAGAGTAGGGAAGGGACTCAGAGGGTGACATTGGCTTGTGAGATGGGCAGTAAAACGCGGGTGGAGAATTTGGTCGGCGACTAACCCTGGACGGCTTCGAGATAAAGTGCCGGCACGACACGGACGTGTCCTTGGTGCTCAATCTTCCACCAGTCGGGATCAGATTGCTCGATGACGGTGAGCGTGTCGCCTTCGGTGAGCGAGAGTTCATCGGGGTTCTGAGCCGTGTAGTCGTAAAGTGCACGGGCAGTAGTGACTGCTTGAATTGCATTAGTAGTGCCCGTATAGTGAGCGGAGCATGTAAACATACCACCGGCCTCAACGACATTGATGTAGGTCTTGGGCAACAGTCCAGACGCGCCAGTCGCGGTGTTGTGGCCGAACCACCAATCGCTGCCAGACTTCGAGGGGTTGACCTTCAAAACGACGTTGGGCGCAAAGGCTGGAAGAACGTCAGATGCAGATAAGACGAAGATTTTGGAGACGAACACAACTCCTCAGAGCGCTGAGCCTCATACGCATACAATGAGAATGCACTGTGGTCTTAAAACAATGTCAGTCAAATTTAGCACACAGACACATGAGTGGATATTTACTCTTGGTCTTGTCGATGTCCTCCATGGGATCATCCGCACCATCATCAACTCGGATATCAGGGACAGCTGTTCCGTTTGTCGCACCGTTGGATGAGGCAGGAGCATCCTCATCCTCTTCAGCGGTTGGTGGAAGTGTACCAAAGTCAGGAATGGCAGCAGCGGTACGCCCGATGCCGGATGCCGCCATATCACCGAACCAGTCAACACTCTGCCTGTTCTCCGAGCGCGTGGCCGTAGTCGGTGTATAGAACTCGTCCTCAACCACCTCAGGTGCAGACACTGGAGCAGGAGGAACAACTGCGGGGAGCGCAATAGGTGCAGGAGGCGGCGAAGGCGGCTGAGGAATGGCGATACCAACGTGCGCTGGGGGTGCAGAGTCACCCACGACACGCCCGGACACACCGGCGGTGCTGCGGTCATTGGTGACGGTCTTGCGCAAGCGCATTCCAGTCTGAATATCGCCGAGCAGAGCGTTCATGCCTCCGGGTTTGGATCCACCAACGGCAGGCGCTGGCGGGGCAACTGGTGCTGGAGGAGCCGGAGGTGGTGGGGGGCCAGGAGGCGGGGGCGGTGGGGGAGCATCCGCTGCCGGTGATGCGAAGGTAGCTGGAGGGGCTGACGCTGGTGGTGCAGGAGGTGGAGGTGGAGGCGACGTCGCGGTGGACAAACCCGTTGCCGGTGCAGTGCTAGTGGGACGACTTGGAGGCGCCGGCGTGCTGGGAATTATTGAATTGAACAGGTGGGTCGCAAAAGCCTGCCGCCCACCCGCAGTGCCAAAGCCATCGTCCGAAGAGTCACTGTCGTCATCAATTTCCTCACCCCAGTCTTCATTGTCGTCGCCCTTCGGTGCCTTGTGGATGTAACCTTTCGATGCTGCTGGAGGTGCAATAACTGCACGGGGAGGTGAGAATGCTGGGGCGCTCGTAGACGGTGCAGCTACAGGAGTAGGAGCAGGTGGAGCAGGCGGAGGCGCTATGGTGTCGGGAGCAGCAGCAGCAGCAGCAGCAGCAGGCTGCGGACGGAAGAAAGGGTTTGTGCTGCCGCTGCCGCCGCCGGTCGAGGGAGCCGGTGAGACGGCAGCAGCTCCAGGAGTACCAGCCGCGCCTCCCAATCTGAAAGGATTTGTCTTGGCGGTGGGCGGGCTACCGGCTGCCGGCACCGCAGGCGGCGACATCACGGCTGGCGGGCTGGCGAGAGCTGGTAGACTGGCCAAAGTTGGCGGACTGGCAATGGGCGTAGACACTGCACTAGCCTTGCGTTGCGCTTGCCGGGTGGCCTGCTGTTCCTGGAAGAGGCGTTCCTCCTCTTCAAATGCTGCGCGCTCGCGTGCAAGTCTCTCCTTTCTCTCACGGAAAGCCTTCTCATCTGGGGTTTCTTCAGGCTCGGCTAGAGGCGCGGGAGGGGGGAGAGGTGCAGCTGGTACAACAGGGCGAGCAGCTGCCGCCGCAGACTTGGAAGGCGGCGCAGGGGCCATACCGCGCTTTTTTGGAGGCGGAGGCGCAGGGGCCTTCTTAGGAGCTGGTGGTACGGGTGCGGGGGTAGATATAGGTGCCGCCGCAACAGCAACAGGAGGGGCCAGTACAGGAGGTGGTGCGATGGCGGCAGCCTTGGGCTCTGGCGGGGGAGCAGGCGTGTCACCACGAGCCTGCAGCAAACGCTCCTGGCGCATCTTTTCGCGCAGTTCCGCCTCTTCCTCACCCTTGCGGGCCTTCTCCTCAGCCTCTTTGCGTTCTTGGGCAAGACGATTCTCGACCGAAAGGTCCACGGGCGCCGCTGTGCCAGGAACGGAAAGACCCAGTGCACGCATACGCTCCTGAGTGCGACGTTGCGCCTCTGCACGGATGAATGCCGCCTTTTCCTCAGGCGTCATATTCTTTGTGGGAGCCGGGGAGGCAGTCGGTCCGCGGGCCGGGGCGTCGAGAGGCGTCTTGCTGCGCTCTGCAGGTGGCTGCACCGTTGGTGTGCGTGGCCGGTCACGTTCGTTGCGATCGTCGTCACGCCTCGAGTCGTGATGTCCACGCTCATTGCGCGAGCGCGGGCGGTCGTAGTCATCGCGTGGGCGATCGTAGTCGTCTCGGCTGCGATAGCTGTCCCTTGGGCGGTCATAGTCGTCGCGGCCGTAGTCCCTGTCCCGCTCTCGGTCCCCGTAACCGCGGTCACGATCACGATCACGATCATCGTAGCGGTCGTACGAGCCACGGATGCCAGACCCAGGGGAGGATCGGCCACCGTCGTACCGACCAGAACGTTCGTTGCGGCCGTCTCGAGCTGACGACCACTCACGCTTCTCGCGCTCACGGCGTCGGTTTCGATCCTCGATCTTGCGCTCAACCTCGGGGATGCGCTCGTGCGTGAGATGAAGGAGCTTCCGCTCCAGCCGTCTGCGGTCGTCCTCGCGAGCATCGGAGCGCGGGCCGCGTGAGACATAGTCAATGTCGTCGCGCACGCTGCGAATCTGGCGCTTGAGGTCGTCCATCTCGCGGTCAAGCGCTTCGTCCTCGCGCGAACGGCTGGCACTCGCAGCGGCGGCATTGTCAAGCTCTTTCTTGGAATTCTCGAGCTGGCGTTTGAGGCTTTGAATCTCGTCTTCATCGTCTTCCTCGCCGGTGAGAACGTCGGCGCGGCTGATGTGGCGGTTCTTGCTGACGTAGGCCTTGTTCTCCTCGTGTGTGTACAGTGTTGCATCGCGCGAGTTGCCTCGGCCATTTTGCGGGTCGTTGAAAGACCGGACGGGCTGGTATGAAACACGACCACCAGGTTCGACGTTGGTGTTGGTAACACGGGTATGAGTATCGTCCTTCAAAATGCCTTTTAGGAAGTTGACAGCATCTTCTGCATCCCGCGCCGAGGGTGGGACCATTTCGGCGGGGAGGACTTCGGGGATGTCCTGGCCGTTGAGTTCTGTGACGAGTTAGCGAACAGACACGATGAAACTTTTGAACGCACTTACTGCGGTAGATGAGTCCCATCGCGACGTGGAACTCGGCGATGTTGAGCTTGCCACGATTGTCGGTGTCGGCAAGTGCCCTTTATACGGCAAGGTCAGCGAGCTGCAAGTACGTTCACATGCGCAGTAAACGGACCAGATCTTTGCTAGGTCGTCCTTGCCGAGGCCGCTCTGACCAAAGACCTCGAGGGCGGTGGTGCCTGAGACAAAACCAGAGCTCTGAGGGTCCCACGCGCGGAAGATCTGATCATAGTTCTTCTTCTCGGCGCGGGTGATGGTCCAGCTCATCTGGGGCTTGCCGCGCGACTGGTTTGTCTGATTGAAGCTCTGCTGTAGACTAAACCCTTGCTGCGTTTGCGGTGCGCTTGGGAGGAGAGTGCTGCTCATGAGAGTGAGACGAGGGTCGATGTAGCCAGTGGCTTGGGGCACGAGCGGTGAGGCCATCGGGGCACTTGTGAACTGCGGACCGAGACGAGCGCCTCCGTAGCCGGTCGGCTGTGACTGCAGAAAGCTCGGCGCGCCGCCACCTGGAGTGAGAAACTGGCCTGGTGGTGGAGGTGGTGGTGCACGGTACTGAGCCGGCTGTTGCTGGGTAAACTGCTGGGGAATCGGTGGAATTGGCGGAGGGATAGGACTGCCACGCCCAAAGCCAGGTGCCGGTGCTCCAACAAAGCCAGTCGCTTGAGGGCGCATGGGCATGAAGCCTGTAGCCTGTGGTGCAATACCGCCGGCGGTAAACTGGGGGTATTGCTGCTGGCCGAGCTGCGGCTGTTGTTGCTGCTGCTGCTGCTGCATTGGCTGGCCCATCACCGCAAACTGGCCCGGCTGTTGAGGCTGGGCGAACTGGCCTGGCTGGCCTGGATAGCCCGTGGCCATTGGGTATTGGAACCCAGGCTGGCCGCCGGGAAACTGGCTCATCGTTGCACGCAAGCGGTGACGTTGACTAGAAATCTGACAGGACAACCCTTTCTCGGTTCACTCCGGCGCTCCTCCACAACCTCGCACCGCTGCACACGTTCTCTCCTATAGCTACGAGTGACGAGAGTGGGTGTGACATGTAAAATGATATTTCTGATATGATTGGGGACCGCTGGACTGTTGGTGAACGCGTTCAAAGTGACTGCAGATTGTGACTTTATGTCATAAATAATGCAATTTATAGTTGGTTTAAGCGTCGCCGTGGACTGTACACACTGACGAATGAATGCACGCGTTTTCCGCGTCAACTGTCCAATTGCCGACACGGGTGAATGTGCATGTGAATCCTCCAAGACTTATCCTTGGCCGGCCACAAACCTGCACTCCCACTCCTCCAATGGCCTCCCCAAAGTCCTTCACGCTCGACGAGGTCGCCAAGGTACGTCGACCTATACGCACAGTCTTACGAGCCTCACCACCATTGGCACCTAGCACAACAAAGTTGGCGATCTGGTATGTGTCTCGAGTCCCGCGCGCCGTTGCGGGACTGCCAACTCACCGTTTCGCAGTGGATCATAGTCGACTCGAAGGTATACGACATTACCAAGTTCGCAGCACTCCACCCCGGCGGGCAGCATGTCCTCACCACTCCTAACATTGGTGCGAACTTGCGTGTTGCTCGATCATCCCGGCTCACTTTCTGCTCCCAGCTGGCAAAGACGCGACAGAGGCCTTCTTTGCGCTCCACCGTAAGGATGTTTTGGACAAGCCCATGTACAAGCGCCTCGTTGTTGGCGCCATCGAGAACCAGCAGCCTCGCATCCTCACCCAACGCGCTCCCGACGCCATCTCCAATGTTCCCTACGCAGAACCCATGGCATTCTCGCCCGGCTACCACTCGCCATTTTACAGTGACAATCACCGCAAGTTCCATCGCTCTGTCCGCGCGTTTGCGATGGAGGTCGTCAAACCAGAGGCTCAGGCGAGGGAAGAGGATGGCAAGAAGATTTCACAAGGCGTCGTGGACAAGATGGCGTACGTCTCATTCCTGCTGCTTGTGACTGTGGTACCTAACGCGACACCTCAGAAACGTGGGTTGGTTACACATGCGCCTCGGACCGGGCAAACATCTCCACGGAGTCAACATTCTCGACGGTGTGGTCAAGCCAGAGGAGGCGAGTGTTGTGCCGTACAGTAACATGTGGTCACTGACGTTCGCTTAGTTTGACTACTTCCATGAGGTAAATGCGTTACAATGATTCGATATCATCATAACTGATTTGGATTAGCTCATATATCACCAAGAAACCAGTCGTTTCGGCTCGCGCGCGTTCAACGATGGTGTTTTTTCTCTTCAAGTCGCAGCTACAACGGTCACTGACACGAAAAAGGTCAACTTTCGGGCCTCACAATTGGTTTGCCTCCCGTCCTCAACTATGCAAAGACCGCGGAGCTCAAGAAGCGCGTTTGCGACGAGGTGCTCTCCGGCAAGAAGTACATTTCTTTGGCGATCACGGAAGCCTTCGCGGGTAGCGATGTCGCTGGTTTGCAGACAACCGCAGTCAAGACGGACGATGGCAAGTTCTGGATCATCAACGGCACCAAGAAGTATGTGCCTAACCACCGCGGTCGTCCCCAGACACTGATAACATACTTTATAAAGGTGGATTACGAATGGCATGTTCAGCGAGTAAGTCCCTGCCATGAACGTTGACAAGTGAAGCTTACAGTAACCTAGCTATTTCACTACCGCATGTCGAACCAAGGTAAGTTCATGAAATTTTTTGTACGTCTGTTAACCGTTCTACAGAAAGGTTTAACTGTCATTCTTATCCCGAGGACTGACGGTGTCGAGACACGGCCCATCAAGACCGCTTACTCGTCCACCGCCGGCACAGCTTATGTGACATTCGACAATGTCAGAGTGCCAGTAGAAAACACACTCGGCGAGGAAGAAAAAGGCTTGAAAGTCATTCTCAGGTGGGCCGGTTGTTGATGCACATCTCCCCGGCGTACTGAGGGTTTGACAGCAACTTCAACCATGAACGGTGGTACATTGCGGCTGCCGGTGTTGCGCTGCATCGGCTCGCAGTGGAAGAGTGCTTGACGTACGTTCGGGTACATTATCTTAGCTGTCGGGTGTCTGACTTGTTGGTATAGTTGGGCCTATCAACGACAAGCCTTTGGCAAGCCTCTCTATGAACAAGCGGTCATCCGTTCAAGGCTGGCCAACATGATTACGCGTGTTGAGGCGTCTCAAAGCTGGCTCGAACAGATCACGTATCAAATGACAAAGGTGCGCACTCGCTGAGCTTGTCAAATTCGATCACGTGCGCTAACGCGTCGATTATTCCATTCAGATGGTGAGCACGCGTCCGCCTCCTATTGCCATCAGAGTCCCCCTATTCACGGTCATTTTCTAGACCTACGACGAGCAATCTGATAAGCTGGCCGGCCCCATTGGGCTGCTCAAGATGTTCATCACTAAGACTGCCCGCGAGTCCGCTGAAGATGCTCAGATTATCTTTGGCGGGCGTGGGCTGACGCAGACTGGACTTGGCAAGTACATCGAGATGGTCAGCACATTTTGGACCCATCTCTATCACTATTGACTTCGTTAAATCCTCAGTTCCATCGCACAAGCGGGTTTGACGCGATTCTGGGAGGTGTCGAGGATGTTCTGGGAGATCTTGGCGTGCGGCAGGCAATGAAGAAGATGCCAAAGGACGCACGTCTTTGACAGTATAATACGACCGTGTATTATATCTGACCTCTCTTCACGTACACAGAAAGGTCTAGTGGTCAAATGCCAAATTTGGTGTGCAGAGATGTGGATCAGGCTCGACCAGTACACCAGACGTCGCTGAGGCTCATGCCGTCCAACAGCATATGATGCCAGCTCGCGCTCGTTTTATAAGCTTTCGCCTTGTCCCAACCCGGGTCTTCTGCACTTCTGCGCGGGATCGACCATCGTGCAACCCGACTTTAGCGCGTAATTACCCCCTCTCCACTTCGACTAACTTTTAAAGGCAGCTCATTCTCCGCTTCGGACCCTTTCTTCATTCGTTTCCCTCACACCTCCACACCTCACCGACCTTCCTCCCCTCCTTCCTCGCCTGCAGCCCTCGACGGGTGTCTCTCTCTCACGATCGCACCACGACTCTCCACGCACTGCTCAGCCATGGATCGCAACTCTCTCATGCCCAAGGGCTCCCACAACGCCGACCTCCGTGAAATGCTCGACGGCAATGTCACGTTTGAAATGATCACGTACATCGCTGCCCGCGCAACGCAGCTTCTCAAGGTCCACGATGAGCATACCGAGCCCAATCCTCAAAGCTCGTTGCCGTCGCCACCCCTTTCGCCTCCGCTGACAGCAAAAGGAGGTCGCTTCCCGGAACAGTCTCAGCGATCTGAGCAGCCGCAGCCGCAAGTACGGCGACCTCAAAAGCAGCCGTCGGTTCCTCTCGAGCAATTCATTACGGGTCTCTGCCGCGGCTCGCAAGTCGGCCCTTCGACTCTGCTCGCCACTCTCATCTACCTCGAGCGTTTGTCGCACAAGCTCCCTCCCCATGCCAAAGGTACGTCTGCTTCACCGTCGACTTTCATGCCAGCACCGGCTGTCTCCGACCCCCATCCGCTCGCCTACATTGCTTAATGTCTTGGTACACAGGCATCCCGTGCACCCGCCATCGCGTCTTTCTTGCTGCACTTATTGTTGCTGCCAAGTATCTCAATGATTCTTCGCCGAAGAACAAGCACTGGGCCAACTACGCAGGCATCTTCGAGCGGGACGAAATCAACCTGATGGAGAAGCAGCTCGTCTTCCTCCTCGATTTCAACCTCCGCTTCAGTGAGGACGAGGCAATCTTGTACTTCCGACCGTTCATGCGCGGAGGCGCGCTTCATCTTAGCGCGCCGTTCATGTCCAAGGAAAACATTCGCAAGCTCGCTGCACGTCCCATTCGGCCGTGCGCTACGCCTATCCTCGCGCCCAAGCCTCCTGTCACGCCACCGGCCGAAGAAGTGCTTCCGTTCTCCACTCGGCAACAACAGCGACGTCCGCAGGTTGATGCCCTGCCGCAATGTCAAACGGTTTTCGGTCCTACGCCCGCACCGGTGCGTCCACCACGGCCGGCACCTCTGTACCAAATCGACTCGAGCGACTCGAGCGTTTCGCTTGTTGAGCTTACCGAGGACAATGGTACCTCTTCCTCCTCGGCGGAGAGCAGTTCGGAGGGCGAGGTTATGCGCGTAGCTCCCGCGCGCTTTGTTCTGCGACCTGTTCCCCTCGACCGCCGGCGAAAGGCTTCTGGCTCTGCAATTCATACCAGCGCGAGTGCGGGCGCCATTCCACCGACGCAGCTCCTCAATGTGGTAGGCCGCGGCCAGCGCATCGTGAGCTTGAACACCAAGACGGAGGAAGCGACTCTCCCATCGGCGACTTCAGTGCCATCCTTTCTCGGTCGCATGTTTGGCAAGCAGCAATTACGCGAGCCGCGCATTCACATTGCGTCAAACGAGTTGCTTCCTGACCGCTGCCGAGAGCCGGTGTCGCGAGAAATCTTGTACGACGCCGACTTGGCGTGAGATACCGAACCTGAGGCACCCGCCCCCTCAGACCTGCCACCACGAGTAGACCCCCAATACGCGATGTCTGACTTTGTTAGGCCGACGCTTCGCACTGCATTCTACAAATCTTACTCTCCCGTTATCTTGTCACCTTACGTTCGTCGGGCCTAACCGCACTCATCGTAATCCGCTTCCCAACCCCTTCCGCCGGTTCAGCCACCCACCTCATATTTCTCTCGGTGAGGGGTGTCACCGCCTTTGCACCATGCAGAACATCGTCCTCTCGCTTCGTGCCACGCTCTCTATGCCCAACCCGACCCGCAGTCATTCGTCGCTGTATCGCATCCGATCCTTATGCAAAGCTGTGCTTTTTTGACTTCGTTGCCACTTTTGTTGATGTAGCATGTCGTGCCTTGTAGTTTTTGTAACGCCCTTCTGTACGCGTTTTTGGTTCCGCAGCACGAAATGAAGAAGATTACATCTCAAGTTGCACAGGAAAAATTGAGTCCGGGTCTGGTTGCCATTTGGGGTGCGTGAAAGCGCGTGGCTGGCAGAGTCCGCTTCTCTTCTCCGACCCGCGACTCGCACGATGGCCGACGACGGCAACATCAAGGCATGTCCCTGCGCTGAGCGCGTAATAATGCTCTCTAAGTCTCCATGTGCAGGTCGTCGTGCGATGTCGACCACTAAATGCCCGCGAGATTGCGCGCGGCGCTCGCGAACTCGTGCGCATGACTGGAAACCAAACGATCATCGACCCACCGGAGGAGGTAGCGCAGCAGCAGTCACGTGCTACAGAGCGCAAGACGATGGCGTTCACGTTTGACAAGAGCTACTGGTCCGCCTGCGACCGCAACGAGCCTGGATACTGCTCGCAGCAGACCCTCTACGACGATGTCGGAAAGGAACTCCTTGACCATGCTTTCAATGGTTTCAACGCCTGCATTTTTGCCTGTGCGTTTGCAGTCGACTGCCTGATCCGTGCACTGCGCTGACTGGCTTGTGCGCAGATGGACAGACTGGTGCGTGACTGCGCTCTTCAGATATACCGGCCGCATCTCACCCACCCTGTGTCCGCATCCAGGCTCTGGCAAGTCTTATAGGTGCGCGACCCTTTTGGCCTAGTTCGTTGATCTTTCTGACCTCGTTGTCGCCGCCGCCGTGCTCAGTATGATGGGATGTACGTCAACAATCGTCTTCGCTTGCCCACCCGTGATACCGTGATATTGACCATGCTTCTGACATTGCAGACGGCGCCGACAAGGGCATCATCCCGCTCACATGTCTAGAATTATTTGACCGCCTCGACTCCAAGGCCGCAGCCGATACCAATGTCAAGTTCACCGTAGAAGTCTCGTACATTGAAATCTACAACGAGAAGGTTCGCGACCTACTCAACCCTAAGAACAAGGGCAACCTCAAAGTGCGCGAGCACCCAAGGTCAGTGTTGCTCAGTGCGAGGTTGGCTGTCAGATTCTCATGCATTTGTTGCCACCTGCGCGCAGTCTCGGTCCCTATGTCGAAGACTTGTCCAAGCTTGTCGCCAACAGCTACGAAGATATGATGACGCTCATGGACGAAGGAAACAAGGCTCGCACGGTCGCTGCGACCAACATGAACGAGACTTCTTCGCGCTCGCACGCCGTCTTCACACTGCTTTTGACGATGAAGCGACATGATGTTGACACAAACATGGACACCGAGAAAGTATCTCGCATCAGGTGCGCCATGTCGCGCCGAACGTCTTCGGCATGCAGCTTATCACACTGTTAGCCTTGTCGATCTGGCAGGGTCTGAGCGCGCCAACTCGACTGGTGCCACAGGCCAGCGCCTCAAGGAAGGTGCCAACATCAACAAGTCGCTCACAACCCTGGGCAAGGTCATTTCTGCTCTTGCTCTGGCCAGTCAGGCGACAGGTGGTGGCAAGGGTAAGAAGAAGGCCGAGGAGTTCGTGCCTTATCGCGACTCCGTCCTCACCTGGCTACTCAAGGACAGCATCGGTGGCAACTCCAAGACCGCCATGATCGCCGCTATCTCACCTGCAGACTATGACGAGACCCTGAGTACGCTGCGATATGCCGATCAGGCCAAAAAGATCAAGAACAAGGCCGTGGTCAACGAGGATCCGAACGCGCGTCTCGTTCGCGAACTCAAGGAAGAGCTCGAAATGCTGCGGGGTATGTTTCACTCTTTTCATTTCCCGAGTTTGTGGTCGAGCTTAGTCCCGATTAGCACGTGTCTCTGGTGGGATGTCCGAGGAGGTCTACGACCCAAAAGTTCCTCCTGCTATGCAGAAAGTTGCGATTCCGCAGAAAGATGGCACCATCAAGACGATTACGAAGGCCGAGCTCGTCGAGCAGCTTGAGAGCGGCGAGAAGCTCATGCAGAGTTTGAACGAGACCTGGGAGGAGAAGCTGGAGCGCACTCAGGAAGTCCACAAGGAGCGCGAAAAGGCTCTCGAGGAGCTCGGTATCACAATCGACAAGTCGCTTGTCGGCGTGCACACTCCGAAGAAGATTCCGCACTTGGTCAACCTGGTACGCTCGTTCGCGGATTTAACGATGCTTTGCCTAATGCACACTTTCTTTCTTTCCAGAACGAGGATCCGCTCATGTCTGAGTGTTTGATCTACCAGATTAAGCCTGGGAACACGATTGTGCGTACTGCAGTGGCCCAGCCATTTCTTATAATAACTCTTAACTCTGCTCAGGTTGGGCGACGTGACGGTCAAAAGCCTGCTCAAATTCGTCTCAGCGGAGATAGCATCCTGGAAGAGCATTGCGTCTTTGAGAACGTTGATGGCAAAGTCACTCTCACTGCATTCGAAGGCCGCATAACGGTAGATGTTTGAAGCTTCTGCCTTTGAGCTGACTGACCTATGATTTCAGTTCCTCAACGGCAAAAAGTTGCCTGCTGGAGAACCGAGGAGGCTGCGATCAGGTTACCGTCTCATTCTAGGTACGAAAGCCTGAGATCATGTTGCGGGCGGAGGAGTTGACATTCCATAGGCGAGCATCACGTCTTTCGTTTCAACAATCCGGAGGAGGTGCGAAGGAAGCGCGACCGTGTCGCTAAGTCGCACTTGTCAATGAGCATTAGCGCTGCCGACCTGGTCAATGACGGCACCAATTCTCCAGTCACACGTCCCGACTCTCCGGTGTCACAAGAATCCGCCGGCGAGGTGGACTGGACGTTCGCACAACGTGAGGCTGCATTAGCTCAGCTGCAGGGCTTAGACCCGTCCCTTGACAATCTGCCCGACGAGGATCTGAACAAGCTCTTCGAGCGAATCACGAAGGTCAAGTCGATGCGCGACCATAGCGGCACCATCAAGTCTGCGCTGAGTGTGACGCGACCGGATAGTAGCCTCAGTCAACTGGACGATGTGTGGAGCGAAGGGTATAGCTCGGCACGACCATGGAACAGCGAAGTATTGACTGACGACACATCGGTGGACAACGGTGCCACCGGCGCCGACGGTAATGATTCCTTTCATGGGCAATTAGAAGCCCAGCGACAGGAGTTTGAGAGTCGACTGCATGCCATTACCGAGAGCACCGAAGCGGAGGATCTCAAGGTTGAAAAGCAGCACATGGAGCAGCAGCTCAAGATGGTGCAGGCTCAAATGCGGAGGATGGTGGAGATGCGTGCACGTGGCACTGTCGATGTCGACTTCGAGCCAATCGAGCCAGTGATATTCTCAGCACGCGAGCTTCGACTTGTTCGCAAGGTGCTGGATCGTTGGCGCTCGCATAGGTCATTCTCGATGTCAGAGACAGTTTTGGCGCACGCCGTCTTATTGAAGGAAGCCAATGTTCTCAGGCATGTGTCTCCGCCTTCCTCCTGCGGCGATCCAGCTGACAGTCCAAAATAGCAAGGAGCTGGGGAAAGATGTATCCTACAACTTCACTGTAGCGGCAGGTGGCTCGTTGGCCAACCCGAAGTCCTCTTTAGATGGCATTGCCGGATTAGACGAGTTCGGCGACGTATCCGACCCTGTCCTCGCTGCAGCAACGCAACCAACGGTCGGGGTCAAGGTCCTAGACAAGGAGCACGCCGCGATATATGTATGGTCGATGGACAGGATGCAGCAGCAGATCGTTCGCATGAGGAATCTCACCACATTCATCGATCGTCCGACATACTCCCAACACTTCTCTTCCGACGACCCGTTCTTTGATGTGCCGGCCCCGGAGTATTCGTTTATTGGAAACGCTATCATATCACTCGCACCACTCTGTCGTAAGCTTTCCTATCACGCAACGGTCCCCATCTTCTGTCGCTATACGTCCGAGGCCATCGGCTCATGTCGTATCGATATCAGACTCGCCAATTCGCCTCAAAGGGCAACGAATCCATCTACACCAACATCTACAAGGTCGTCGTCTCCTCTTCCTGGTGCACTGCCCAGCGGAACCAAACTCGCATTCATTCTTACAGTCGACAATGTTCGCGGCCTGTCTTCTCACGACTTCTCGTCACTTCATGTCCAGACACGGCTATCCTCCTTCGTTGGCCCATCTGTAAAGGCGGACGAAGTGTACACTTCTACTGCGGTCGATATGGACAAGGCATCGCTGTCCGACCTCAAGTTCCGGCGGAACTTCAACATCATCGTATCTAACAAGATCGGCATGCATATGCGCGACGCGTATGCACCAATCGAGTTCTTCGGCTCTGTCAAACCAACGTACATCGAACGGATGGAGCGTTGGGACGAGATGCGTGAGTCGCGTGGCCCGCCGCTCCCAACGCCATCGACGCAGAGCAATCTCCCTGTCATGCGGCGGTCGGAGAACGACTTTGTCGTGGAACAGAATCACGACGTCGTTGCTTGGCTCCAGGTCTGCGAGATGGGCGCGGATGGCACGTACCAACCTGTACCTGTGGTGTCGGCTGGAACACTCGACCCTGGTTCCTTCACCCTTCACCAAGGGCTTCAGCGGAGAATATCCCTAACGCTGAACTCCAACTCTGGAAAGCAGCTGCCTTGGAACTCGGTAACCCGCTTGAAGGTTGGGCATGTTCGACTTCTCGATCCCAAGGGTCGTGTACACGAATCTACCTCGAAGGATCTGCACGAGATGAAGTTCACCCGGTCGCAAACCATCGAGTTCAAGCCAGACGGCACCGGTCTGCTCAGCCTTGACGCAGTCTGGGACTCCAGCTTGCACGACACACCGCTTCTCAACAAGGTCACAGCGGCTAACCAGCGCGTGCTTCTGCAGCTCACGTTCTCGCTCGACGTCGAAACTTGCGCCGAGCCGGTTCCGTTTAGCATGGACATGGCAATCACAATGCAAGGCCGCGATGCCCGCGCGCCTTCGCGCTTTGCGTCGTTCTTCGGCTCGACGAAGCTGCTAGCGAAGACGACGGCGTTCTTCAATGTCAAGTTGACGCCGCCGCTGACGCGCTCGCCGAAGGACCTCTGGCGTCTGGACACGAGCGAGAAGTACGTGCGCGGCGAGGAGAGCCTGTCGAGCTGGCGACCGCGCGGCATCTCTGTCGTGGAGGACTATGTCAAGCTTGTCACGACGGAGCGGAGGGCAGCCGACGTTCGCGCCATCTCGGCGATCATGGGAACCATGAACCTCCTGCGACGACAGCAGCAGGAGCCGGAAGGCGAGAACATCTGGCGAGATGACGAGAAGCTACTACGCAAAACCGTCGCACTCTGGCAGCGACGGACTGGTCACTGCGGAGAGGTACGAGGGACTGTTATGCAGGATTACAAAAGCTTAGTCATTGCGCAGATTGTGCTGAAGCAGGAGCGCACGGACGGCAGCCAACCCGAACCCATGATGACAACTCTCCCGCGCTCAGAAGGAGCAGCCGACGTCAAGCTCGTGGGACAGGCTCGTCTCGTGCCACGAAGGTGAATATTCGGTGCATTCATTGTTATAGACGACTTGTGGCTGATCGATCTCAAGCAGCGACGGGGCTACTAAGAAGGGCCACCTGATGATCCTTCTTGATGCTACTGAAAACTCCTGGGAGAAACGATGGTTCGTGTTACGGAGGTCAGTTGCTTATTTTTCGAGTGTGGTACGCAATGATCTGAATGGGGCTGCAGACCGTACCTCCACATGTACAGCTCTTCAAATGAATTAGACGAGGTGGGCGTCATTAACCTGGCTGGAGCGAAGGTTGAGTCGGATCCAACGATGGACGAACTCTTCGGGGTATGTCAACCAACTTATTTCTAATGTTCGTGTCGGTGCTGACGCCTGCGCAGAGGAAGTTCATGTTCACACTATTTACGCCGTCGAACTCGCACGCCCTTGCCGCTCCTAATGCCAAGGAAATGCAGGCTTGGAGTCTCAAGCTCGATCCGAGCCGATTGCCGCAGACTTAGATAGCTGTCGACGTCTCGTTTTCCTTTTCTTCACACTCCTCAACGACCGTAACGACCTCTCACGACACTCACTCTCCTTGGTTTTCTCGCCCTCGGTTTGCTCGGATGTTTTGTTACCTGGTCACTGCCCATCCTCTTTCTGCTCGGAATGTTTCTGGTTGTGCTTGAATATCCAGAAACCCGAACTTACGAACGTCTTGCAACAAATTGCGCGCTCTCTCCCTCCATGCCCACATGTAGACACATTCATTTCCGTCTGTTATAATAATGCACAAGGATTGAACATGTACTGTTGAGGCTCGAGAAGCTTTGGCGAGGAGATCAGGCGATGCTGAGGTTTGTCACTTGGAAGCTGCATTCGTCGTATCGCTGGCATTGGACATGGTTTGGCTGAGCGAGGCGTAGAGGGCGTCCTTGAGATCTGCACTGTTGAGATATGTGAACTGCACTAGCGCCGGGTCATTTAGAGAGCAGCGTTCAACTTCCAGCATGATCTCTTTGACGGTATCCTCCTGGGAGCGATGTGCCGATAAGGGGTCGCCTGCGAGCTTCTGCGTCGCGATTTCGCGTACGCGGTTCATGATGCGCTCCTTCTCGGGCTTAATTGATCGAGAAGAATCAGCTGGGACCTTTTGCGCTGTGCAGGATTGAGATGCATACACTGGCATTAAACCGCGCGATGACATCGTGTCGTATACGGTCGAACTCGCCAGATTTCTTAAACCTGGCCAAGTAAGTTTTCAAGTAGTTGCGCTGTATAATTGACTACGCACTCGTCAGCGAGACTTTGCGACGAGACTTGCTGCTGCTTCGCCATGAGCCAAGGAACTGAGCGGAGTTACCACGTCTCAGGCCCCTCTTCCTCCTGAGTTTCCAAATGTCCGCCGTCGAGTTCCCGCCTCTCTTGAACGATCTCATCCTGCGCGCGGCGCGAGGTGCGGTCTGCTGATCGCCTTCAATGGTGTGATTCGTGCGCTGACACGTCGCGATACAGGCGAGGAGACGGAGCGAGCGCCGGTGTGGCTCATGCGACAGGCTGGGAGACATCTTCCCGGTGCGTCTCATCGTCCGGGATTGCGATCGCTGCTAATTCCTTGTGTCAGAGTTTCGCGAAATGCGCGCCGAGCACGACTTTTTCGAGTTCTGCCAGACACCGACGCTGGCGTGCGAGGTCACGCTGCAGCCAGTGCGACGCTACGCTGGGTTGCTCGACGCGGCTATCATCTTCTCCGACATCCTCGTCGTACCGCAGGCGATGGGCATGACCGTCGAGATGGTCCCGGGCAAGGGACCTAGCTTTCCCGATCCGCTGCGCACGCCGGAGGACATCCCGACGAAAGTGCGCGCAACAGTGGACGTGGACAAGGAGCTCTCATACGTGTTTGACGCGATTACACTCACGCGGCGCGAGCTCAAGGGCCAGGTACCGCTCATCGGCTTCTGCGGTGCGCCGTGGACGCTGTTCGCGTACATGGTGGAGGGTGGTGGCAGTAAGACGCTCCAGCTCGCCAAGACGTGGTTATTCACCTGGCCAGACGAGAGCAAGCGGCTCATGGAGCGCATTGCTGACGTGTGCATCGACTTTCTCGTCGGACAGATCAAAGCCGGTGCGCAGGTACGCATCGCACAACACCCACACAGACCGTCGGTTCCTCCGCGGAAGCGCGCTTCATCCATTCGCTGACACGCATTATGTCATTCGCAGCTCGTGCAGGTGTTTGATTCGTGGGCAAACGAGCTCTCCGAGCCCGACTTTCTCGAGTTCTCATTCCCGACGCTCCGGAGGATTGCCACAGGCGTGCGGGCAAAGCTCGACGCGCAGGGCATCCCGCACGTCCCGATGATCCTCTTCGCTAAAGGCGCAAACATGCACGTCGACACTCTTGCGAACGAAACCGTGTACGACGTGCTTGGACTCGACTGGGTCATCTCGGGCGCGCGCGCACGCACGTTGGTCGACGGCAAGAAGGCGCTGCAGGGCAATTTCGACCCGAACATCTTTTATGGTAGCAAAGAAAACATCGAGAAGCAGGTCAAGCGGACGTGCGAGGAGTTCATGGCTGCGCATGGCGGGAGGAGTAAGGCGTGGATCGCCAACCTCGGCCATGGTGTCACGCCGGGCGTGCAGCCAGAGGACGTGGTCTGGCTGCTACAGTGCGTGCACAAGTATTCCGCTTCTCAGAAGGCGTAGCCTCGATATACGGGATTCTCTGGATCATCACAATGATTTATCATTCGTGGGCGTTGCATGTGAACCCTTTTGGGTTCGAGATCGTTTACTGTTGCGGTTTAAGGCTTGTCGGTGGCTCGAGCGCGGGCTCGCCAAGTGGCGTAACATAGCAATTGGAAAGGCCCTGGCAAAACTTGTCAAGATTTTGAACACAAGCTCTGAGGAGAAACTCACGCCGTCGACCTTGAAATCGGCGCCCGTGATATAGCTGCTCTCGTCGCTTGCAACTGAGGAATGTCAGACCATCTGTCACGCGTGGCAAAGACCTGACACGCACGGAAAAGCGCGCTTTGTGCAATCTCGACCGCCTCGCCGAAGCGACCCATAGGGAGGTGAACGAGACGGCGGTTGCGCTTCTCGTCGGTGTTGAGGAAGTTCATCAGCAGGGCTAGGTAGGCGAAGGTAAATAAGGGAGCGAGACGAAAGTAGCACGACTGACGTGTCTTGAGTGGTCCAGGGCAGATAGAGTTGAACCGGATGCCCTCGCGGGCATGAACCATGGCAAGCTCACGCGTCATGGCAAGCACCGCACCCTGTTCATGGAATAGCACTGTGAGCACAACGAGCAACATCGGAAATTACGTATGTTAGAGCGAACCTTGGACGCGGTGTCTGATCGCGTTCGTAATCATGATAGGGGTAGGCGTCGATAAGCGCCGCGCAAGATAAGCGTATCGTTGACTCACAGGCGAGTTGGGGCGTCGCAGCACCCATGATAGCGACGAAGCTGGCTGTATTGATGATGCTGCCGCCGGTGCGCAGACCCTTGGCAGGATCGGTCTTGTTGGCGTGCATGGCGGTTATGGCGTGCTTGCAGCCGAACCAGACGCCCTTGACGTTGACCTGCATGGTGAGATCCCAGATCTTCTCGGGCGTAGTGAGCGCGTTGTCGTCGTCTGGATGCATGATGCCGGCGTTGTTGAACTGCGCGCAAGAGTGAGCGTGGTGAATGCCAGCGATAAGGACTAGCGAGAATACAAACCATAATGTCGAGACGGCCGAACTTTTCGAGCGTGGTCTTGACGAGTGCCTCGATTTCAGACTCTTTGCCGACATCGACCTTGACCGCGATGGCCCGCTGCTCGGCGCCGGGCAACGTCTGCTTGATGAGCTCAACCGCGAGCTCAGCTGCGGGCAGATTGAGGTCTGCAACAACTACTGACGCGCCTTCTTGCGCGAACAACAGCGACGACTCAAGTCCGATCCCGCTGTGTAGAACACCCATGAGGGCCATCTTGGTGCGATAGGATGGACGACTCACGAGCCTCCACCAGTAATAATCGCAACCTAACATATAAATGAGACAGGTGAATGGCATGTGTACGGAGGCAAACCTTGTGCTGGAGACGGTTGACCATGGCGTGGTGGTGGTGTGGGGGAAGGAAGAGTTTTAAGCGACGCGTCGACAAACTCCGCTCTTTGCCTCCTCGCCATGTCCGTTGCTCCTCTTCTCGTCAAGCGTCTCAGCGCCAAGGCTCGCCTTCCCACACGCGGATCTGAACTTTCTGCTGGCTACGATCTTTATGCGTGAGCGCGATCCGGGCGAGTACTTTGTGGCATCGCGAGTGCCTAACGCGGGGCTGCAGCGCGAAGCAGACCCTCATTCCCGCACGAGGAAAAGCGCTCGTAGACACTCAGCTCTCGATCGCCGTTCCCGTGGGAACCTATGGACGCGTCGCTCCTCGCTCAGGACTCGGTACGCGCACCATTGTGCAGTTGCGACAACAATGCTCACTCAATCATCGCAGCATCCAAGCACTTTATCGACACAGGCGCGGGTGTAGTAGATGCCGACTACCGTGGTGTACTTTTTGTGTTGCTGTTCAATCATGCAGACACCGACTTTACTGGTGCGTACAACTGTTCAGAATCTGGTTTGGTCTGCGATTGACAATGGTGGTGGTGTTGGTAGTTGAGGAGGGCGACCGCGTCGCACAACTGGTGCTTGAGAAGATTGAAACCCGGCGGTGGTTGAAGTCGAGGCACGTGTTGTTTTGCGGCTGCCTCGTGTCATCGATGCCACGCTGCGGCGCTCACGCTGATGCTGAGCCCTGCAGGACCTGGAGGAGACGCTTCGCGGGAGCGGAGGCTTTGGTTCAACGGGCGTGTGATCGACACGTGTGATAGTTGATTGTAGCGCTAGGATCGATTAGAACGCGCATGAATGCATCGTGTTTTCCGGTTTCGAGACGCGACTCTCGCGGATTCTGCCACGGCACAACCCGACTGGTCCCGCTCTTCCTCTCGCGTCGTCGCGCCCGCCGTGTCATCGTCCGCCGCGATGGCTCCGACGTGCCAGCTCGTCCAGTTCTCGGACAGGTAACTTTATATGTGCTCATGCGATGTCTTCCAAGTGCTCATATACTCACTTTCAAGGCTGTTCTTTACGACGTTCCCCGCGCCTGCCCCGCAAGCAGATAACCTCAACACGCCCGGCGCGTCCTACTCCACACGACTGGTGCCCACCAGTCCCTCGCGCGGCGTGCCGCCCGTGTCGCCAGATGAAGACCGCGAAGAGCCACCATGCTATTTCTTCACGTTCGACGACTCGCTCGTGTACCTCTCCTTCTTCGAAGATTGGGGGCCACTGAACCTCTCAATGGTCTTTAAATCGTGCATTCTCATGCACGAGCTTATTCAAGTGAGTGTCTAGTCCCTTGCGCGTACCCCGCGCCCCCGTTGCGAGTGGTCGCCTGACCACCCTCCGCCGCCCTACCTCTAGGACGAGAACCTCAAGGGCCACCGTCTCGTGCTGTACTCCTCAGACGACCCGCGCAAAAAAGCCAACGCTGCGCTACTCATGGCACTCTTCCTCGTGCGTCCCATCGCCCGTCGTCATTTGGACCGTGCTCACACGCTACTCTTATTTGTCCCACCCCAACCACCGCTTTCTGCTTGTCTGTACTTGAACCGCCACTCCGTGCCTCCTCATCATATTTCATGACCGCTCTCAACGCATGTTCGGCTATTGCCTAACCAAACCACACAATTTGGACTCATCATCTTCGATCCCCTATATTCCGCCACGGTCCGAAATACCGGGTCCACAACCACCACAACCACTTCCTCTGTGTCAATTATTCATTGTTCAACGGTATCTCTCCACCTCTGCATGGCATGACTCCACAAACGGCGACCTTGGCTCTTCCGCCACTTCGTTCATGTTGTGCTCGGCTTCGAATCCACAACGTAGATGATTGTCCAGCGGCGGACGCCTTGGGACTCGTTTCATCCCATTGCCACTCTCGAGTTCATGCCCTTCCGGGACGCGGGTCGGGGCAAGAGCGATTTTAACCTTAGCATTAATGATTGTCTCTGGGGGCTGTGGAAGGGGATCCAAGTGCGCTCCGATCTCTCTCTTTCCACTCGTCACACGGCAACTGACGTCTCGTGTTTGAAATCAGAACGGCCTGTGCGACATGAACGAGTTCAGCGTCGAAGACTACGAGTTCTACGAGAAAGTCGAGAACGGCGACTGGAACTGGATCACGCCCAACTTCATAGCTTTCGCCAGCCCCGTAGAGCCGGCGTTTGCCCGGCGCGAGAAGGAGCGGGCGCGGGCAGCGCTCACTGGTATCACCAGCACTCCCGGCGGTGCTGCACCACCAAGTGCACCGGCGACGCCTTCAGCCACGTCGTCATCGACCGCACTGCGCCAGCGCCTTCCAATTCCATTCCAAAACTGTCTAGACTACTTCCAGCGGCATAATGTCAAGGTGGTCGTCCGGCTCAACAATGCGCTATACGACAAAGGTCTGTTCGAGGAGCGCGGCATCGAGCACCTGGAGCTGTACTTCGACGACGGGAGCAATCCGACCGATGATATTGTCAGGAAGTTCATACAGGTTTCGGACAAGATTATCGAGGCTGGTGGCGTCGTTGCGGTACACTGCAAGGCCGGTCTGGGCCGAACGGGAACTTTGATCGGAGGTGTGTGGTTTCTGATGCGCTTTTGGTCCCGCGGTGTTCTGATTTGGGAACACAGCATACTTGATATGGAAGTACGGTTTCACCGCTAATGAGGCCATTGCGTTCATGCGCATCGTTCGTCCGGGCTCGGTTGTAGGTCCTCAGCAGGTGGGTTTTTGTTGTTGCGCCGAGAGCGCGCGCGCTGACATCCGACGTAGCAATACATGTACATGAAGCAGCTCGAATGGGCCAAGTGGGCCGCAGTTGACGAGATGCGCCGTGTCGAAGCTGCTGCTGCCGCCGCTGCCACGATCCCAGTTTCGCCTGCCACGCCACCTGCAGAAGACGAGGACATCAGGATGCGCGAAATTACCACCACCACCACCGAGACCCTCACCACCGTTTCAGTGATGGAAGTCAAATCCAAGGTGCTGATGGTGTCCCACCCACCCGCATATGTCTGTACTCAAACTCGTCTCTGCTGTAGCTTCCTCCCGTCACTCCCAGCAAGCACGTCGCCGCCAGCATCCGGCTCGGCGCGGGACCACCGCAGCCGCGCAAGACGCCGCAAACGGCGAAGCGCAAGGCAGAGGTTGCAGGTATCTCCGAGCGCGACGACGGAACCGAAGAAAGCGACGTCGACATCAACGAGGAGCCTGAGGAGCGGACACTGCGCGCCCGGGCGACCGTCAGTGTGAGTCCAGAACGCAAGGCAGCCGTTGGCAGGAAGTCGCCAGCGCCGGCAACTGCTCTCGCAAAGCCGAAGCCCAAGAGTGTGACCGCGGCGGCTCGCGCGACGGCCACCGCGGCACGCGAGCGGGCGGCGAAGGAGAAAGAGAACACAGCGGCGGTGGCGCCGTCGGCGATTCCTGGCCCCGGGACTGGGACTGGCTCGTCGGCGGCGGGTGCGCGGGTGACCCGTTCTCAAGCTGCTGCTGCTGGTACCACGACGACAGGCGGAGTCAAGACCGCGATGTCGTCGAACTCGCTCAGGGCTCAAGCGGCCGGTACGACGCCGGCATCGAAAGTACCCCGACCAGTTGGCACAACGGGCGGGACGAAACGCAAGGCGGCTCCAGGCAGCCCGCCAGGCGCACCACCATCGCGTCTTCCGACGCTGGTTCCGAGCAAGCGGGGCTATGCGTTAGTGGCACATCAGACAGAGAAGGAACGCAAAACGCGGGCGAGCGCGCGGAAGGGCCCTGCCGCGGAGCAGGATGAACAGGCGTGGGTCAAGGACAAGGATCGGGTCCTCGAGCGGACGCCGACACCTGGCGCCGGCCCTGGCGACAATACTACGCGGCCTCTCCTGCGCAGCGTGCGCAGGCGGCGGAGTAGTTTCGGGAGTGTCGACATTGTTGTCTAAAGGAGGGTCCGATTTTGCTCTCGTGTCTGATTGCCTGTGTCTGCTGCTCTCGTGTCTGGTCTTGTTGCATTCGTCTCGTCTCGTGTCTCTGTTACTCCCGGCCCGTTTTGGTTGATCTTTCTTCTGCTTCATCTCTGAACTGTCTGTAAATGTTCAGCAGTCAGGCCGAACCGGTGCGATGCTTGGTTCGTCTTTACCGGCCCGTCTTTCTGGACACTTTTTACCCCTTCTTCCCGTCCTTGTTGCCTGCTTGCTTTCCATGGTCGCGCTAACCCAACAACAACACACATGTGTACCCCCATCTACATAGGCTTGCCGCTCTCTACATCGCCCAGAGTTCGGCTCGCACTGCTGTACATCAACCCCCCCCCCTTTATATTGCACGGTCCACCTCATCACTCCCTCACTCATTATCAACACGTCCACCCTTCATATATTTACATGCCATGGTGGTAGTACAATGTATATGAACATGCTTCAACAATGCTACTCCATTTTAAACCCAGTGCCTGTGTATGCCGGGTCTTGGCCACAACGCTCATCGGTTGAATGAAGCACCATCAACAAGTCAGGCCAACCAGACCCAATATGTCCTGGTTCGACATAACTATCTCTCTGACATCATTGATCAATTTCGTCATCATTAGGACCCAGCAAAGCCTGGATGGCTTGTTGGAACGCCTCCGGCATTCCTTCATAGTCGACAACTACCTGTAGGAGCTTAGCCATTGGCGGGTCCAAGTTCGCTCGGTCCGTTGAGTTGCGATTGGCTATGAATGCCAGGAGTTCATCAGGCACAACCGACTCTGGAGAGCTGCCAGCGCGTCCGATGTCGATCCGCTGCAGCCGCGGCCACAACTTTACCAAATTCGCCTCTAAAAATGTTCCGGGGACAATCTTGTATTTCCAACCTGATGATATCCACCTTATCTCCTTTGGCAAGCCGAAGGTCAAGCGCGACACATTGGGAAGCTGCAGGCATAGACAGTCGTAGGTCGTCACCTGCTCATACAACTGCAATTGTTCCACAGATGCACAGGATGGAAGCATGGAACAGACATCGGTCGAAATATTTGAGGCGTTTGTAACAAACACTCGTAAAAGTGGGGCCTGTAAGTATGCAAGGTACTCCGGATCGTCCAGTGTCAGAGAACGAAGCTTGGGGAAGACCAGTGGATGAGGCGGTTCCTGAAGGTCATCCACGATGCACAACTCAACCAATTGCTGCGAAAATGCATAGCACATTTCGTTAACGCCATCTGATTCGCTCCCATAAATGCTGAGGGATGTCAAGGATGGCAGCTGAGTCGCAATATCACCATGCACTCCTACGCCATCGCACTCCAAGTGCAGGCGTGATAGTACAGGTGCAACTGGAAGATATCGGACAAGTCTGTAAATGCTGAGCGCGAGGGTTTTGAGGTAAGGACACTCCTCCTGGAGGCACACGCTTTCGAAAGTCTCAAGAGCTTCCGATCTGTGTCGCGTAATCGTCACCGCGGCATTGCGCCAGCGAGGCGCCATACGCAAAACGGCATCCGTAAGTTCCAACGAGGCAGGAAACATCTCGTGTAGTCCCTGGCGAACTAAGGAAGGTGACTCCTGGATGAGAATGACGTCGACTGGTGTGTTTTTGGATAGCGCGATCAATGTGTCCAGACGGCTGAGGTGTGCAGGCCACTTGCTTGGATCATGAGGAAAGCCGAAATATGTCCAAAACACTGACGACGAGCGCATCAGATCGCGCCAACGTCTACATACGGACGCGAGCGCGAATGGTGCCACAGCGCGCTCGTGTTCGTATTTGGCTTCAAGCCATGGTATAACTGCTGGGCCGGCTGCTTGCTCAAATATTGTCAGGATAACGTCATCTGCTAGCGACATGAGCATAAGGTCTGTCGATTTCGATGGATGAAAAGAGCACAGATGTTCGGGTAGAAGAGCAAGCGTTCTTCGGCGAACTCCGGTTGATCTTACCTGCCATGCCTCAGTAACATTAATCGATGATTGCCATCACAAAATATGCGGCCAAAAGAGAAGTTTACTGTATTGAGCCATCGAGAAAGTTGCATGCATGCGCGAGCAACAATAACTCATCCAATACATCTTCAACTCAGAACCGAGCGGTACCGGAATGATTCGACGCGCCGGTGAACTCGAAAGAGTGATATTTGAAATGAAGAAGCGGAAACGTCTCAAGTAGTAGAAAGTTTCATGTTGAGCTCAGAGATGAGTAACTCTGAGGCGCCTTCAAAATCCACTGTAACTGTGTGAATCCTTGCTGGTCGTAACTTTACGGTCTCGCCTGTGTCCTCGAAGTGTTCGTGGACAACGTTTCGATGAACCACGAAATCAATCAACTCTTGAGGTTCGAGGATGGCGCCTGCTCCTATACAGCCCGAGTGTCCGAAACGAATATATTCGAGCCGCCGCCACGCAGGCAGGGAATCCGACGATGACAACCGGAGAGCCTCAAAAAATCCCCGCTCGATTATATACTTGTCAGCTCCTGGCCACGTTCGCTTTGAATGCGCGATGACTTCAAACGTCAAGTGCACAATGTTGGGGAGTTGTTGAAGGAGATATGCGAGTTCCCCCCACACACGGCCGTACAGGCACAAATGGAGGACAGATTCAAAAGGTTCCAAACAGGAGATATTGTAGTAATGAGCCGTGTTTAATGTGAGCGTCTGTAATGTCGGCGCGCGTATGTGATTGAGATATGATGCGTCGTCGAGGGTGAGGGACCGCAACTGTGGGAACAAGACGGGTTGCTTAGGTGGATCAGAGACATCTTCGAGAATACAGAGGTCTATCAGCTGCTGCGCAATCGCTTCAAGCATCTTGTTGGTGCCTCCTGACCCGTCACCGTTGATTGAAAGTTTGGTCAGGTTTGGCATGAAATTGGGCAGCGCATCTGAGTACTTGAACCTGATGAAGTTGCAATAAAGCTCTGTGAGATGACACGCTGGTGGAAGCTCAGGAATATCCGCTCGATGTTCGAGAGATAGAGATCGCAGACATGACCACTGCTGCTTGAAGGCTCCAGAAAAGAATGGCGCGTATGACACGGGGACGTTAAGGTTGACATATCTCCATCGCAGAGCAATGTTGCTGATTGCGCCGATAATCTCCTCGCTGGCAGACGAGATTGCATTTGGAGCCTTAGAATTGGGCCAGAGACCGACCACGTCCACCTCCGCGTCTCTCGCTCTGGCAAGGAGAATACGCAATCGTGGCGCGTGCGCCTCATTCTCATGCCATTTGGCAGGAAACCCGAAGTACGTCCAAAGGCTGGCTACAGATACTGCGAGCGCGCGCCATCTTTGACAGACAGAAGCGAGCGCAAATGGTGCTTTCGCGCGCTCGTCGTCGTATACCACATCCGGCCATGAAAGAGACGTAGGATGGCTAACGAGATCAAATAGAAGAAGTAGAATGTCATCAGGTAATGCGGTACCCATATTGCGCGAGTCGTTGGAACGAGGTCTGAGATCGGAGGAGACCACAAGTGGGACCGGCGCTGGCCATCAGCGATCGGCGCCGGCGCATTTTGCCTGGCTCATGCAGGTAAAGCTCGTTACTGTAGTCACAACCGCCTCTTTTGAACTTTTTTCCGTAAACGAATGTAGCAAAAAGCAGGGTTTGCATCGATTTATCTCAGCACGATCCCGAATTTCATCGAAATTCCGAAGATGTCAGGATTGGGTCATATGGGAACCGGTGAGTTCGAGGGTTAAGTTGTACGAACTGTCTCCAACCTCGCACGATTGAACTCAATGCTGATTATGAGTGAGGAAAAGACTAAGTAGAAGCATTATTCTCTGAAGAGCACCGAGAATGTGCTTCCCGAGGCAAGAAACCTATAGTATGCCTGCCACCTCCAGGCTGATTCCAGCCACCTGTAGCTTCATTCGCTAGCTTTAGGAGTTCTTAGAAAGTTTCTTGAGATTTTGTCCTAGCTTTTGCGAGATATTGCGGTTGCTACGTTGGACGCGAATTGGAAGTAAATGCGCGGACGCGGCGCTGACTGCATTGCCAGATCAAGCTATGCAATCGGTGAGCGAGCGAGAAGCCGCCATAGCTTGTGTTTTTGTTTTTTGCTTCAAAATTTTCATTTATGACCACCATAATGTGGCACTAACTTCGGACGACCGCTTAGTCAGCAACCACAGAAATACGGTGAAATGTTTCAAGCAAGTATAATACAAATTTGTTGCCTAATCACCGCCTAGAGCCGCGGGAGCGCGCTTATAGTTCTCATGACTTATATTTTAACATCATATCGAGCAGTGTACCTGCGAAACTGAGTTTCAGAGTGATGCGGCGGACCCTGGGCTCCGTAGAAAGCTGATAGAAGGACGTATGGCTAATCGAACTGCTTAATTGGGTGACTGCTGATGTTGCTGCCCAATTACAGTTCATCAGCCCGGAATAGCACGTCAACCTCACCGAGTATCAGCGATACCACCGTACTTCTTTCCTGCGGAGAAAGCCGAGAACCACGTTGAAGTCGAGCATCTGGTTGTCAAAATCATGCATTCGGACGGCACTTTGTATTCGGCGTGCTTGCTCATAAGCAGAGGAAAAAGATCTAAGCAACAATCGAACAACGCTTTTTCATACTATGATCTATGTGCAACAGGCAGTTACTTTCCTACCAAGCACTAGTTCTAACTATGCTTTAACAGCATGCTCCCGCCTTTCGCTGCTGCCCGTCTCATGTGAAGCTTCTGTGCCTTGTACCTCCGTGTCTTGGGGAGCTCCCTCCATCTCTTTTTGAACATTAGCATCTGCACGTAATTGTGAACGCTCTGCACGCCGCCTCCTCCATCGCCCACCCATCCTACGCTCCACAAATACAATTGGAATAATAATACCGGCCACCAACCCGGCGATCAGAGTGAACAGCCAGCCGTTGCCGATGGCCTTGCGGAGTGGGTCTTGAAAAGAGACGACAGCAGCGGCGAGAAGGCAGCGAAACAAGTTGTTCTGCGCGACACGTTGCATTAGCACATATTCATCAAACACAAATACGCGGCGTACGGCTGCAGTGACACTGGCACCTTGACCGGGAACGAGGTCCATAAGGATTTGCTGATCAGAAGTTAGTTATTTGCATGGCGCAGTGATGATTACTTGACCTGAATGAAGTTGTTTGTTCCAAGTCCCATAAAGCCGTCTAAGGGTATAAATGAGCCTTTTTGGATAGTGGCTTGACAAAGAAACAGGTTTACAGAAGAATGTGAAGACGAGGGGCGCGGCTATCGAGGTACGGCCGACCGTCCAGCCATAGCCCACTGTCGTCAGTGCCGCACCTACGACACACAAGGGTACGAGGCGAAGTCTGGCCTTCTCGAGATCGAAATCTAGAGAAACCTTCTCCCCTCTGCTCCCACCCGCGCGGCGGTACTCGTGGTCAATGAGGCGTCCCAAGAGCGGACTGCTGAAGCACGTCGCGACTCCGACCGGGAGGAAACATAGCCCGATGGTTGTTTGTGTGAGGTAACCGTAGGACTCGTCGAACACGGTGGATATGCTCGACATCAGGGCTTGAAAAAGAGCGCTGGAGCAGGCATTGCAAACCAACATGAGCAGAGTATCTGGCCATGTGAGGAACACCGGCCGGCGAGATTTGGGTTTTACTCGTGGTGCCGCAGCGGAATCCTTCGCAGCTGCGGGGATGATTAAAAGAATCAGGTGGAGATTTCAATCCGCTCACTTTTGGGGCCATATTTTGCAAGTACTGGAATTATGGGACGGAGGTGAGCAGGAGGTCGGACATCACCCGCCTGAACTATGACTCGAAGAGTTTCCGGTAGGAATCTGTACAGCAGTATTGTTCGTGAGAGGAAGCCTCGTATAAACTATATGAATCACTTACAACGTGATAGTGACCGCAAGTGCTCCTGAAAACGCGGCCATGAACCAGAAAATTCCTCTAGCAAGTCTCCCATGAGATTTGCATACGCTCTGAGTCGGTCAAACGTACCTCCAGCCAAAAGCGCCTGCGAGAATGCCACCGATGATGGGCCCTGCAGAAAATACGTCGGATAAGAGTGTTGCAGCCTGAGCTCAAGAAGCGTACCTATCGCAGGTCCAGCATACTGAAATAATGATCAGAGCGAGAAGGAAAACGCAGGATCACACGCACGGGACCAATGGTCATGATGCCTGTGAGGAGTCCACGCTCAGCAGGAGTTGTAATATCCGTGATTGTGCCATAACCTGAAGTTGCGTGAGACTAGCACATGCGCATATACGATTATTACAAACCAATGGAAATTGTGGAAGCACTTCCTGCAGACTGTAAACACCGCAGAAATATGAGAAGCCCATAGGTGCTGCCATTCTTTGGTAGAAGCGCCATGCCAATGCATGCACCGGTGCAAATTACTAGGCAGATGATATAGACCTGGACAACTGCATGTGAGCGACGGGTAATTAGACTAAAAGAGCAGGTTTGTACCAATCTTCTGCCTCTGGTGTCGGCCATGGGTCCAAATATCATGGGTGCTGATGAAGAATCAGAAGCACGCTCCGTGAATTTGTGTGGAGATACTCACAGAGACCCTGCAAAACTAAAGCGTACGGAGTTGGGAGAGTCTCATAGTGTCAATCTAGGGGGTACATACCCAGGTAGGATGTGATGGTCAGGTTAACTTTGGCTATCGAAACGCCAAGATCCTGAGCAATGTCCGGGAGCGCTGGGAAGTACCTGACAGCTACTCAGCCGCGCGACGATCCTCTTCCTTCTCCCACTCACACATTCGCTCCTAAAGACCTTTATTGCGCGTCATGTCAGTCCGTGAAGTTTGCGGGTGAATAACAGACGTACGAAAGCAGGCTCGCGCTGCCCGTCATCGCAATGATAGCGAGCTTTTCACGGAAGGACCACACTGAGTACGGCTTGTTGTCATCGGCGGCGTCATTCGGTGTCGCGAGCGTTGTGGTCTGTTTCTTCTCGCGGCCCACCTCGAGGTCATCATCTCCCTCATAGCTGCCCTGTTTTGGGGTCTGCTCATCGTGGGTCTCACTGTGTGGGTGCTCAGTCGACCCGCTGGCTGTCTTTGAAGGGGTTCCTGGCATCGGCTCGTCTCAGTCGTTCAGGGTCGTATGCTTTGGCGATGATGGTGCAACGCTCAAGAGGTTAAGCAGGTCGGAACCCGCGCGAACCCACATTGCACATTTCTGGTTGGTCCACTGTACCCCATAATACCGGCTGTGATGCCGCGCACGGCAAGCTCGATGCCGACCTCAGCCGAAACGGAACTCCGCCCCTCTGACCACATCTCGTGACGCCTCCAGTCCAAGGGCGCCGCCACACACGTCCTACCTACGGTCATTGACATGGATCTCGTCGCTCTGTGCATCGCTTCTGCCGACCACGTCGTTCATCATGCTGGGTGCGCTTGTCGTTGATGCGATGCTTGAATGATTTTGCGGGGACTTGCGGCGTGGCTATACGAGCTATTTTGGGCATTTATCTCACTGAACCTCTCCGCATGTGCTTTAATCATTGCTATTCTTGCTTCATATAAGTAGTCCTCATTGCGTGCAATTCATTGCCCGCTTCTCCGCCGACTTGAATGATGCTATTATATAGCACCGCTTCAGGACATGTGTCATTGCGTGCCCGAGGCCGATCTCATTGCATCCAACAGCGGACAGCCGCATTCGAGCATTACTTAGCCCCCGTCTTGCGGCGCGATATCGCGTCTCTTCTCCTGCTTGATTCTCTTTCTTTTCTTCAGTTTCGTTCCCCATTTTAGTTCATCTCGCGTCGTTCGTGCGCGCCGTTTATTTTATCTTTCAATTGCGCAATGAAGACGTTCTTTGCGCTTGTCGCCGCCGCCTGCGCGAGCATGGTCTCAGCCCATGGCGTCATCCAAGGTACGTCTATGCAAATTATCATGTTAGCCACCGTTTCACGCTGACCGCCTTCCTTTCTTCCTAGACTTCACCGCGAATGGCAAGAGCTACAAAGGCCCAGGTCCAGTTGAAGAGACCATGCCCGCCCTGCCAGACTCGCCGATCCGTCAGGTGTATAGCAACGGACCCGTGAAAGACCTCAAGAGCGGCGACATGGCATGTGGCATCGGCTCGGTGAACGTCACGACCCAGGGCGTTGCGGAGGTCAGCGCGGGCAGCGAGATTTCGTTCCAGTTTGGTGATGTAAGTGTGTATTTGGCGTGACGAGGCGAAGCTGATATATTGCTCATTGCTTTGTCGGTTCTCAGTGGCCGCATCCTGAAGGTCCGGTAACAACGTACCTGGGCAAGTGCCCCGGCAGCGCAGACACCTGCGACGGCACGACGCTGAAGTGGTTCAAGGTAAGAAGCGGATCGTGTTGAAAGGCACTATCACAGCTTACACTTGGTGTAGATCTCCGAAGGCGGATACGACCCCGCGAGCAACACCTGGTACCAGGGTAATGTTTTGGGTAGGTTGATTGCTCGCTGTGCTTCAACCTAGCGACTGATCTCATTATATTTGCCTCTTTCAGTCGCCGGAAAGCCTGTGACGACCACGATTCCGGCTGGACTTGAGAATGGTGTCTACCTGGCGCGTTTGGAGATCGTCGCGCTGCATCTCGCAGCGACTGAGGGTGGTGCTGAGTTGTGCGTTGCACCTCACGCCTGTTTATCATGTGCTGACAGAACCAGTTATATCTCTTGCACTCAGATCAAGGTCGTCGACGGCGGTTCGGCAGCGCCCAGTGGCGACATGCTCGTCTCGTTCCCCGGTGCATACAAGCCTACGGACCCTGGCTTCCTAGTCGACATATATACCAATTTCCACAGCTACAGCTACCCAGGACCGCCAATGTTCACTGGCGGAGACTCGTCGCCTGCTCCTCAGGACCCGCCTACTCAAGACCCGACAGAGACGGGCGGCTCAAGCGGAGAGGAGACCGCAACCGCAACCCCAACTCCAACGCCCCAAGACCCTTCGAGCGATCCAACGCAGCCTCCGTCGCAGCCTACCAAGCCTCCGTCGTCGTGCTCGCGTCAGTCGCGTCGTCGGTCGCGGCACCGCCGCCGCGCTTACTAAGGCGTAGGAATGAATATAAAACATTGTCGCGGTTGGGCAGTTGATCTACATAAATTATAAATTTACGTTCTTGTTTTGCGTACATTTGTGTCGTGATATTGATTGACGGTACAGGAAATGGTTGAGAGAGTGCACCCGAGCATGGCAGCCGCCAGGAATGGCCGAGGCTGATCTCCGGCACCGCCTTGGTATACTCTCTCCCTTTCGCGATGTACTCGAGCTCGTCGCGGGCGCCGTCGATGGCGGCGCCGAGCATTACATCTGTGCGGCCTGACTTGATGCTCGAGGTCAAGTGCAAGTGCGACAACGCGCGGAAGAAGAAGATCACATTCTCGAGTGCGCGGAACTGCTCGCTGTTTCTGCTACAGACGCGGGTGGAGCAATGCTTTGCACTCAGGTCATCATCATATGTGATACAGTACAAGGATGATGACGGGGAGATCGTAACGATTGGGTGCGAGAGCGATTTGACCGAGGCGATTCACTACTTCCACGCCCCAGACCCGGATGGCACCTCCACCCGCGACTCGATGAGCATGCGCGACTCAATGTCCATCGCTCATTCCAAAGCGGGCATCGCCGCAAAATTACCATTTATGTCGACATTCTCCTCGATTACGACGGTATCTCGCTCAGCGGAGAGTCCTCTACTGGCGGTTCCGACCGCGACGAGCGTCTCAGTCTTTCCTCCGAGTTCCTCGACGATCTTATTCTCAATGGACCTATCCCGCGCCGCGAGCTTGACGATGATGAGCGTTCCCAGCGCACAGTCAGCACCAACCCGCGCACCAACCCGCGCACCAATAGCGCACCGCCCTCCCATACCTCTTCCTCCTTCCGCCCAGACATTCCCAGCGCAGTCCCGAGCATTCATAACTCGCGACAAGATTCCTCGCCCTCCGAAAGTCCGTCTGCTGACGATGAGCGCGGTGTGCTGGACGCCGACGACGAGGACAACAACAGCCGGCGCGGCGTGTTCGAGCGTATGCGTTCCCAGGAAACTCTTCAGTACAACCGCAGCGAGACTGATCTGCGCCAGCCCCTCAACCATCTCGAGTGGATCCGTCAGCAGCAGCTCAACACCCCTGCTGCCATCATACACACGCGCCTGCGCGGCTCCCGCTCTCATTCGTCCATTAGTGGTAGTAGCAGCGCTCGCCTCTCAGTCGAAGCGCCTGCCCCCGGCCATCTCGCACTGCAGCAGGACCCCCGCGGCAAATACTACTACGCATACACGTCCTCGCGTGCGTCTAGTGTCGCTAGCGACTCGTTGCTCGATGAGCTCAGTCTATACATGGCCAACCAAAACGAGGGTGGAAATAATCCCAACCGCTTTTCGACATCCACTGGGTCCAGCGGTCCACCCATCAACGACCATCGGTTCTCTACTTCGACCGACGCCAGCAACGACCACAGACTATCAGCCTCGACCGGTGTCACGGGCAGCAGCGGCTTGAACCGCCACGACTCCATCAGATCTGCCAATACCTCGCTCATCGCTCAGCAGTCCGTGTCAGGCCATGACATCCGCCACTTAAATATCGCGCCTGACATCCCAGCCGAGGTCCTCAGGTTTGTTACAGACGACATACCGGCACTTCCACCACCCCCAGACATGGTCACAGACTGTTCATCCTGCGGACTGATGCTGGACAGCTTCCGTTACGTCTGCACCACTTGTGGCGAGAAGCACCCGACCGGTAGCGGGAGCTCGATATCAGGTTCAGGGTCTGCATCAGGAACAGGTTCGAGGACACTTACGCCACAGCCATCAACACTCCATTTGCAAACAACCCAGCTTAATGGAAGCAGCAACACCTTGGTCAATGGTGATGAAGAACAAGGTACGGCGCGAACGGGGGATTTCTCCTACCCGCCTACCCATCACCGCTCGCCTGGGAGTGTCGTGAGCGTCAGCTCCAATGGATCGTCCCGTGCCGATCCGTTCAACCAGTACCCCAGACCAGTACACGGTCCGGCAGTCACAGTACCTGGGTTGCTGCTCCCGACAAGTCCCACGAGCATGATTGCCAGTCCACTAACACCGACCGTGGCGAATGGGTACGAGCTGTGCCCGTCCTGCATGGAAGGTGCCGGCGTGTTCCATGCCATGGAGTCTACCACCGCACTCGGGGTCTCGATCGGTAGCGGTAGCGTCAACGGGAGCGCGTATCCCAGCTCGCCGCTCAGCATGAGCAGCAGCTCGAGCAGTCTGGACGACTCGCTGAGTGAGCGAAGACGTGCCGCACCGTCGCGCAAGGGCCAGATTCGACACGCGTTTGTCGAGAAGGTCTGGGGCGCTGAGGGCTGGAAGGACATTGAGCAGGACGACGATGTCGACGCGTGTTCAATCTGCAACACGTCCCTTGCGATGAAGCGATACAAATGTAAGTCTTTATTTGTTTGCCACTTTGTTGGGCTGTTTTGGGTCTGTTTCCTGACTGCGGCGCAGGCGCATCTTGCACGAACTTTAACTTATGCAGAGCTTGCTATAGGTGTGTCGTGTCAAATCGCGGCAGGCCCTTCGTATACTAAGCTGCTGCTTTCTCCCTCCTAGCCAAGTGCACGAGATCCATCCGTCGCACGCGTTCCTTGTCGTCCCCGAGAAACAGGCTGGGCCGGAACAAGAACTACAAGAGATCATTAAAGTGAAGCAGCCTCGCGAAAGCATGATGAGCATGACCAGCATTGTCAGTGAAGAGGAATGTGCGTGATATTAGTTCCGCGTCTCTGTAGCTCTTGCAGCTGACGTCGAGGCCCACGCAGCCCTTCGACATCCGGATGTGAAATGCGCACAGTGCGTCGAAATCATGCCGCCAGCCGATTGAGAGCTGATGTTTTGCCTCCAGCTGTATGCAAGATATCATCGGCGCTCGTTTCCACTGCGCAATTTGTGACGATGTCGATATCTGCGCCAACTGCGAGAGCGCTGGTCTACCGGGCAACATGACCTCCATCGACGGTGGGCACAACTACAAGCACATCATGATCAAGGTATGTGCGAGCTCTTAGTACAATGTTTGTGTGCTGAGCTGTGCACTATAGATTCCCTATCCCCTGAACACTAAGGAAGTGCAATCAGCATCCCAACATGCGCTGACCCTGTGGACACGGCGCGATAGTCGACATTTGTCTTCGCTATCGCGGCGCAGTCGGCCAAGATCAGAGCACAGTTCTCACGCACGTACCGTGATCGGGACACCGGTCACGACCGCGCCGCCGCTCCCAGACAACGCCAGCGACCAGATCCGAATCGCCACCGAGGCCTCGCTGTTGTCGCACCGAATGTCGACATCGACATCCGGGTCGCGCAGTAGCGCGCCGATGAGTATCGTGAGCAATAATGCGAGCGAACGTGGTGCGCAAAATGGGGCGAGCTTCGGACCGCTCGACCACAAGACTAGATGCAAAAATTGTCGACAGCCGATCGTCGGGGTGAGGTATCAGTGTGCTACGTGCCCCTCCAACACGAGCGCCTATAATTTGGTGAGTCGTTGCACCAATTTTGGCGCGAGTTTGTGCTCACACTTGGTCAGTGCGCGCAATGCGAGCCCAAGAGCTATTTCATCCATCCGCCGCAACACATTTTCTTCAAATTGCCACGACCTGTCGAGCGACCCATCAAATCGCCATTCCCTTTCATGCCATTCCTGTGGGTGCATTGGCTTTCTTACTGCGACGCGCCTCTCACCTTGTTTTTCCAGATACCGTCAGCCCGCAGGCACTTTCCCAGATGGTCGTCAGGACCCAGAAAATCCTCGCGGTAAGCTTTGACTGTGACCTCGCGCCTCTTCATTTCTCATTCTTATCCAGCATACTTGCAACATGTAAATCACCCATCAGCGCTGTGCGACTTCTGCATGGAGCGCATTGTGGGCGAGTGGTTCCGCTGCGTTTACTGCGGTAAGGACCTCTGCGCCTCGTGCGAGGCGATGGACACGCACGACCACACACATTTCTTTATGGTATTCAAGTCGACGGTAAGTTTCATCGAGCTTTTTACGCCCGTCACCTGACTTGTATCTCGCAGGTCGACATGACTCAGCTCAGCAGCTTCAGCGACCTCGAGCGACCCCAGCCGCTCATTCCTTACAAAGTGTACTAACAATCTTGCATTCACCCCCTCTGTCTAACATTATTTGCCTTCCTGCAACTACTGTGTCGTCTACATGTCTGTCTCATTTTGGAAGGAAATCTTAATGCTGAGCATGGGACAGTTTACACTAGTGGAGAACTACAAAGTGTGACGTGATACGATAGCAAGATTTGACAACGACAATGTGTACAATATAACAGCTCGGATTTCACCGCAGCTTGTAATTTGGTAGCTGGAATGGCGGCCCTTCCTGAACACAATGCAAGTCGCAAGCCACCTAGACCCGCACCAGCAACGTGGTACTACAAAGTACAGCCCAACAGCTTTGAGACGTTTACAAATTCTACTTTACTCGAACCTTCACATGTGGAACTCGGCTCGGTGAGTCCGTGTACTCGCAAGTGCTCATCGTCTTATAGTTAGCACAGCCCGTCATCACGGTGAAGCATTCGACTGTCCGACAGTGAATATCCTGTCCGTTATCGCAACCAACGACTCGGTCTGGCCGACTTCAGAGTGCGTATGCGAGCTCATCGCGCTGTGCTGGCTAACATCCCAAAACACAGAGCTCCATCGTTTTGGAAACCGTGACAGGCGATTGCGGTCGAGCAGCTCGCGGAACGCGGAGTAACTTTGCAAGATCGACACGGCGCTATGTAGCGACCGAGGTCGGAGATGAACAGCGTGCTGAGAAGGTCAGGTGGAACGACCTAAGTGAACAACACCGAGTAAACACAGGGTATAGTCTCGATGCAGTCAGTCACCTACACTGAGAACTAGGTGGTCAAGGGTGTTGTGATTCAAGCATTACGATGTGTACGTTACAGCGAGAGGATGATGGTGCGAAAAAGGGGCGTGACCAGTTCGTGACTGTTCGTAATATTTGGGTGGGTCATTGTAGCGCTCGCTCCTTCGCGAGAGCTCACTTGCGCTCTTCTAACAGAGACGAGAAGACGTCTTGCACGTGAAGCCGTGCTGCGCCCGTAGAACGCCGCGTGCGGGGTTTCTTCGTCCCGGAACCCGGCGTTGCCACACTCATATTGGCGGTATCGCTGTGCAGGCGAATGGAACCAGCGGGTGTAGAGTCAAGCTCGCCGTTGCCTTCGAAAACTTCTGCCGGACCCGACGGGAGGCGCGTGAGCTGGAGCTGTATGCGTGACGGTGTCGGGAGGTGCGCGGGATTGCAAGTAGGAGTCGAGTTTTTGTGTAAGAACTTCATCGCGACGTCGGAGTCAGTGGTAGGCACTGCGACGTGATGATCGGAAGCGGAACAGGATGTTGCAATAAGAGCAGACATCTCGGGTGGGACATTCGCATTATTTGCGCCGCCGAGAAGCGGACGCTGTACTTGCCGAACGAGCGGCGCGAGTGGTTGGTTGGCGCGGCCTAAACGGAGATTACCCTCGAGCTCGGATGCTAGCTGAACAATGTCGTCAGCTAAATACGGAGAGGGAACTTCCTAATCTGAACTCACGCTCAGATCCTGGCCGGAGGCATCAAGGACGTCAAGCAAGCGCCTATGATGGTCTGCAGTGACAGCCATGGGGACATTGACGATATCTGTGTATGACGGACTGACGCTGGTCGATGCGAGTGACGCTGCACACGCCACCGCTATCGCGCTGGACGTGAACTCAATACCAACAGGTGACTGCTCTGCTGCGGCAGCGATAAGAGCCAGGGAGCCAGCCGACGCGGACCAGGTAAACGAACCGCTAGCGACGAGCTGTGACATGGTAGGTATGAACAAGTCGTGAGACGGGCAGTACAAAGACGCAGAGAGCACGCCACGCTAGGGCGGAGTATAGAGTTGACGCACGTTGAGGGCAATCGAGAGACTAGTGGTTGGTGCGCGATCGTTGGGCATTGCGTAGCGAACTCGGCATACCAAGTGGAGGATGTAGTGGCAAGTCACACGCATACAATGAGCAGTATTGACCCTGTCAAGTCCATGTAACCAGCTCTGAGAGTGAGGTAACGAAAGGTAAGTCTAAAACTAGTACATAAGACAAAGTTGTACAACAACGACCATGATTTTTACTATCTATATTCCACTTGCGGGCAATAATCTCACAGGATACGAACATATGAGGATGGGAACAAGCCCTCTTTCCCGTTAAGTTGGCCTTTCCACCTGGTGGGAGCGTCAGTAAGCATCGTGAGATATACACTCGAGAACTCACCAATCTTCCGAAGCCTTCTCAATGACGAGCAGATTCTGACCCTCCCTAATAACCAGGTCTGTTGGTTCCCCGCTTTTGTAATCGTACAGGACCTCGGCCCACTCGCCCGCCTCCTCCTCCTGCTCAACCTCTTCCGGCTCGGGGATAGGCTGCCTGGGCACAGGTGGAGTTTTCCTCGTTGCTGCCCCAGATGCGGTGCTACCGATACTTCCTGCATCACTTGGAACGCGCCGAATAGGCGGTGGGGCGAAGTCGTTTGGCTTGGCGGCAAACGCAGCTGGTACGGGAGGAGTGAGTGCCGTCGGCTGCTTTTTCTTGCTGAATGCCGAGCCAACGAATGCACCCTTACTGGTTGTATCTAGACTGCCGATGCTCTGATAAGACGGAAATGAGCGAAGACCCTGGGAGACGGATTGAGATCTGAACGCACCTTGCGACTGACAAGGCCCTGCGGCGTCGACGTGCGCGGATTGAATGGCGCGCGCTGTGGAGGAGCTGGGGCCGCTTGCTCTTCCTCCTCTTCCTCTTGCTCGTATTCTTGTTCTATTTCGGGTGTATGAGCCGCGCTGGACCGCCCCGGTAGGCGCGGTGGCGCGGCCGGTGGCGATTGCAGAGAGTTCGGTTTTGGAGCTGAGATGGTGGGTTTCGGGGAAGGAAGTGGCGCGGGTGGCTTGAGCCCTGCGCCTCCCAGTCTCTTGATGCGGTCTGCGACGCTGGTCAGTGCGCTGTTGCCAGCAGCATCGTCGTCGTCCTGAACCGTCACCGGCCGCAGCCACATTTAGTAGATAGCGGGTAAAGTGAATGGACTACACACCGCGTCGTGGGAGGGAGTATTGACTGCTGCGGGTGCGGTAGGCGGTAGCTGAATACCTTTGGGAACACCAGCGCGTTGGAGGCCTGCGTTCACAACGGCAGTCGTCGCGCGCGGGTTCGCTGCCATCGCCTTGCCGAAAGCAGCCGCGCCAGCACCTGCCACAGCGTTCGCCTGTGCAGGGGTGATACCTACGCCGCCCTGCTCCTGCCCAGTGAGGAGGTGTGGTCGCGATTTGAAGTACCTGGCCCGCCACGAATGTCGGTCAGAATGTCAGAGATGCGCCTGGCCAGCGCGACAGTGCCAGTATGCGCGCACGCACTCATCCAACAGGGAGAAAAACGCCTCCTTCTCGTACTCGTCTAGGCTTGCGAACACCATCGTCGGTGGAACGCGACGTGGTGCGGGGGTGTAAGGGCAAGGAGCCGCGGCGATGCTATAGGTGATCGGCAGCTCCAAATCCGGCGTGATCTCGACCGCATTGAGACACTCGCCACCAACATCCGCACACTTAGTTGAATCCGTCAAACTGTCGCTTGCGCTGTTATTGCAGACCTAGAACGTAAAATAAAATACAACACTACGTAGTCTGAGGATGTGGACAGCACACAAGTCGCAAGTCCACGCCGTTATATACACAAACCAGCGAGGCTACGCCCACCCACCAGACATGCCTATGTGCAGCTGCGACGGGTCGATGCTGCCCTGCTCGGCCTCGCCACCTCCGCCGCCGCCCATGGTCACGGGGTTGTTCATCAGCGCTGTGGGTTGATACTGCCCATCCACGGCATCTGCTGTTGTTGCTGTTGTTGCTGTTGCTGTTGCTGTTGTTGCTGCTGCTGCTGCTGCTGTTGCTGTTGCTGCTGCTGCTGCTGTTGCTGTTGCTGCTGCTGCTGCTGCCACATGTTCACCGCGGCATTCGGGTCTGGCGTATGCTGCACGTGCTGTTGCTGCTGCCGTTGCTGCTGCAGAATCATCGCCTGGTACTCGGCCTGCGTCGACGGCGCGCGCTGGCCCAGCATCGCAGGGTTGATGCCGCCGCCACCCATGCCGACGCTGAGCCCGCCCATACCACCCATACCGCCCATCGCACCCGCTCCGCCGCCCATGCCGCCCATCGACCCTGGGCTCGCATACCCCTGTGCGCTGGGTGCGCGCTGCATCACCGGACTTGCAGCACCCGCCCACTGCGCGGCGCCGCTGCCTGGCTGCGGCGTTCCTGGCGGAGCACCCATCCCTGGCTGGCCGCCCATCGCACCGGGCTGTTGCTGCTGCTGCTGCTGCTGCTGCTGCTGCACCTGGGGCGCCGGCGACCCGGCCGACGGCGCGCGCACCATCCCTTGCCCCGCCATCCCCGTCCCCGCTGCCTGGTTGCGGTTGAAGCCCATCTGCGACTGCATTGCCAGGAGCTGCTGCCGCTGCTGCACGCCCATCGCCATGTTCGCGTACCCACCCGGCTGCTGCTGACCCGGTTGCTGCTGCTGCTGCTGCTGCTGCTGCTGGCCCTGTTGCTGTTGCTGCTGGGCAGCCTGTTGTTGTTGCTGCATCTGCTGGCTTTGCAGGTGCTGCGCGATTTGAATGCCCGTGTTGGCGTCCTGCAGCGCGGGTGGCTTCAACATCCCGTTCACACTCACGCCGACGCCCACGCCGTTCACCATCCCCGGCGCACCTACGCTTACGCCAACGCCTGCCATCCCACCACCACCAACGCCGCCGCCGCCGCCCGCCATACTGGCCTGCTGATGTGCCTGCTGCCGCGAATACATCTCGCGGATCTGGAGCAACGCCTGTGCCTGCTGCGCGGGCTGCATCGTCGGGAACGCCGGGAACGCGCGCAGCGTCGCCTGCACGATCGCGTGGTTCGGCTGCCCAATAGCCGACGCCAGCATACCCTGTGCCATCTGCGGCAGGAACGCATACGCGCCAGGCGCGGGGTTGAGACCCAGCGACTGTGCCGTCAAGTTCGTCGCGACCGGTGGGGCTGCGGCGATGTTTGGCGCGGCCGCGCCGGCGCCTGGTTGAGCGCCGTATGGATTCACGCCGGGGTTTTGGATGAGTGTCGATGGTCCTGCGGTAGGTGACCCGGCCGAGGGATGTTGTTGTAGCGGATTCGGGGGCTGCGGTTGCGCCATGTTGCCCATGCCCATCCCACTGGATATCCCGCGCATCCCGCCAGCCATTCCCGCCATTCCCACCATGCTGCCGTTAATGCCTCCCGCACCCGCACTCATCGGGCTGCCCATATGGTTGGGCGGGGACGGGCTTGTCAGATTCGGGCCGGCAAGTCCAGGCGGCTGCGGGATCTGAACAGGCGTCTGCGGGGCCATTCGTTGCTGGGCCAACAACGCGGCCTGGTGCTGCTGCTGCTGCTGCTGCTGCTGCTGCTGCATATGCATCTGCTGCTGTTGCTGTTGTCTCGCGTGCTGCTCGCGCGCATGCGCAATCGCAGCCTGTTGTCGCGCGTACATGTCGGGTCCAGGGGCTGGAGGCGGACCCATCGAGCCCGGCATGCTCGCCACGGCTGGACCGTTCATCATAATAGGCTGCGGCGCGTTCTGTAGCGGCTGGGCGACCATGCTTGGCATGCCCATTGTGGGTGCGAGAGGATTCACAGAGGGTTGAGATACCGGGTGCACGGGATCCGCGCCAGGGACTGGGCCGAGGCCGTTCATTGTGGGCGCAGCGACACCTGCGGCCACCATGGCGTTGGCCATCGCTGCTGCAGCCTTGGACTCACCCGAATCATGCCGTTTGCGAGCACCCTCGGACTCGGCGTCGTGCGACGCAGGTCGTTTGAGACCATTACGTTGGCGCTGGCTGAGAGCCACAAGGGCTACCTCGCGCGCAAAATGGGTCGGCAGCGCCTCGTAAGCTTTCGCTATGCGGCCCATGATGTCGCCAGGCAGCGGCAGCGTGGGCGGCGGATCGAGTGGTGGATGTGGGATCGCACCCGGAGGGCCCTGTGCATAAGTTTAGTATTTGGACGTGAGGAGGTTGAGCGTGACGAACCATGGGCTTGTCTGTGAGGGTGCTGAGCCAGCCTAAGTTTGATGATAGGCGACTGGTGTATCTGGATGACAGAGTTATTCACATGGCAGCAGGAGGGCGGGAGGAAGTTGCGCACATTTGAAACTCTGCAGACATACTGAGACCGCTATTGAACATGGAGATGCACACTCTGGGAGCCGATCAGTTGACGGGGTCTTGCACAACGGGGACAGTAGCTTACTGCATGAGGTCGCCATTGAGCGAGAGAACGAGCTCTGCGCGTTTTGTGGCCTGAGTAGCATCGACTTCTGGTACGGAGATTGAGCTGGAGGTGCGCGAGTGCGACGGCCGTTTAGTCGCTGACTGCGAAGATGAAGGCTTATTGTCTGCGCCGGTGCTGGTGTCTGTTTTAGCTGGTGATGCAGCTGCGACTGGCTGCGAGTCTTGTGGC
This sequence comes from Auriculariales sp. MPI-PUGE-AT-0066, assembly GCA_020744175.1. Lineage (NCBI taxonomy): Eukaryota > Fungi > Basidiomycota > Agaricomycetes > Auriculariales > Auriculariales sp. MPI-PUGE-AT-0066. Next base: position 82,040 of record JAGTJP010000006.1, read on the forward strand.
TGCTGCTGCTGCTGCTGCTGCTGCTGCTGCTGTTGAGCGTCGTTCTGTTGCTGACCGGCATCGTCACCCAACGTAGCCACGGGCGACTCTACAAGAGCATTTATCGAGCCTGGCTCATTGGAGGCTTGTGCTGGCTCTGTGAGTGCTGGTTCAGCGGCAGGCGTTGCGTCCAGTTGCTGCTGCTGCTGCTCCTCAGAGTCTGAGGGCGGGGATGAGAGGGATGAATCCGAGTCGAAGCCGTCTGCAGTTGCAGTTGGTGGTTCAGACTCGCGAGTATCTGAAGCTGGGTCTTGCGGGTCGCTGCTATCGTCGCCGGCGTCGAGCACCAATGCGCTCTCGGCGAGTGCAGCTGTCTCGCCGGCGTCTAGGAAAGACAGGTGGGGTTGAGTTGAGGCATGTGTGGGCGGAGTAGAAAGAGAATGCGGACCTGTGATGGGGTCGCTCTGGTTCATATGTAGGTCGTGATCGAGTTGAATCATTCGGCGCGCGTCGCAGCAACCACCGTCACCAAATGAGAACGAAACCGTGCGGCTGCAATAAAACAACTCCGACATGTCCCGCACAGCGCCGGACGCCTACTCCCCCACACGTCGCATCTCATCCCCCTCTGAGACCACTTTTTGACCGGTGGCGCGCGGCACGACGCGGCGGGGCAAATGACTTCCGCGCGCATCTTCCGGCACGTGCGGCTCTCGGATGCCGCGCTGCGCTATTGCACCCAAACATCACTCTCAACCTCGCTTACCCTTAAACCTGTCTCACAACATGCTCTCGCTTTCAATTTTACATGTGATCTTGAGCGTCTCTGCTCAATCCGAAGTTGTGTCACCTTCCCCGGTAGCAATTTGTCCTCCCCTTTACAGTATCTGTCTCCCGCTTCATATATACGCGCATGACAACTAGATTCATCCATTTGAATACATTATCCGTGTCTGTGATGATCAAATTGGCGACAAGTGATGGTATGCTCTCCCCGGGAACTGTCGAAACCTTTCCGGATGCATTTAGGTTCCGCTTTCAGTTCATTCCGGTCTCTCCTTTGCTACCTCGCATCTCCCGAAAAAAGAAGACGGTCTGCACGCCTCTCGCTGTCCTTATCGTCGAGCAGCGTTGTTCTGATTGGTGTCGTTGCAGGCATGGGTCGTGTTATCCGGGCACAGAGGCGGTCGCACGCCATCGTACGCGCTCTTGTGTATACCGCGCACTTGAGCAGCCACTGACAGCCACCTACAGTTCAAGGCGCACACCCACCACAACAAGGCGCCTGCCAGGCTCCGCCCGCTTGACTTTGCCGAGCGCAACGGTTACATCCGCGGAATCGTCAAAGACATCATCCACGACGCTGGCCGGTGCGTATCATCATCCCAATGTCGGACCAGTACTGAGATCAACCTGTCTATCTCACGCACAGCGGCGCACCGCTCGCGCGCGTCGTATTCCGTGACCCGTACCGCTACAAGCTGCGCCAGGAGACGTTCATCGCGACCGAGGGCCTGCACACCGGCGCGTTCGTGTACTGCGGCAAGAAGGCGCAGCTCGCCGTCGGCAACGTGCTTCCCGTCAGCCAGCTGCCCGAAGGTACCATCATCTGTAACGTCGAGGAGAAGGCTGGCGACCGTGGCGCGCTCGCACGCACCTCTGGCAACTACGCTACCGTCATCGGCCACTCAGAGGCAGATGGCAAGACGCGCATCCGTCTCCCCTCGGGCTCCAAGAAGACCATCTCTGGCCGTGCGCGCGCGACTGTCGGCATCGTCGCTGGCGGTGGCCGTATCGACAAGCCGTTGCTCAAGGCCGGCCGTGCGTTCCACAAGTACAAGGCCAAGCGTTACAAGTGCGTCTGTCTCGCTCCTCCTCTCCTCCGATCTTACTGACCCTCGCGCTCCCGCAGCTGGCCTCGTACTCGTGGTGTGGCGATGAACCCCGTCGACCATCCCCACGGTGGTGGTAACCACCAGCATATCGGCAAGGCCTCCACCATCGCCCGCGGCGCCGTTCCCGGCCAGAAAGTCGGTCTCATCGCTGCCCGCCGCACCGGTCTGCTGCGCGGTACCGTCAAGGTCAAGGAGGTTTAAGCGCCTGCTCTCCATCCTCTGTCGATACTGGGCTGCGTTCCTTTGCGTGCGCCGCCTGTTTGCTCCCCCGCCTCTCTACGCAAAAAATACAGGCTATGGTGTATGGCTACTGCGTCCCCGATTGTGCTCGTACCTCCTTCTCGCTCATTATGCAATCTCATGCGCGCCGCGGCTTTTCATCTGAACTTTCATTGGTTCAACACTGATCATGCAGACTGCTTGCTCACTCATCGTCAAACCACCTGTCGGGCAGAGAACTGCACTTAGTCCCTCACAAGTCAAAAACCAGACAACAAATTCGTGTTTCAGACAAAAAAACGACATTCGCGAGATACAAAACAGACGCTATTGGGACCCTTGACCACTTCTTCGTGTATGCGGTGCCGTGTTGAACAGCAGCCCGCGTCAATGGGGCTTTGGCGAGCGATGGCTCAGTGAGCGGCAACCTTCACAGAAGTATCATCCGCCTCGTCCGGGGTCTGGCTATCGAGCATCTTGTCCGTGCGCGCACGGGAGAGCCACTTATCCTCGGGGATGACCCACCAGCTGATGATCGCAAAGATGGTCACGGCGGCCCAGATCACGACGGCCTGAACGGATACATGAGAAATTCCGACGTGTACAGGTTGAAGTTGGCCAAAAACTTACGAAGTTGAACGACTCGGCTGTCACTGGGAAGTAGTACGGCGAGACCTGGACCTGTGGTGATGCGGGTCAGCAACAGGATGGCAAGTAAAAATCGAAGCCGTACCGCAACAACGAGGAGACAGAACGCCGCGGTGCAGACATAGAACGGTTTTGCCCAGCGGCCAAGGGCAAACTTGGAGTGCTTGAAGTCGTTCGGCGTCATGGTGAGCCTGAGAATCGCGATAAGCGCATAGGCCGCCGTCGTCGGCACGCCACCAGCGCTCGTAAGTGAGTAGAACGCGACTTGGCTCGGGAGAATTGAGCATAGGAGGATGGCGCCGAAGACGAACATGACGGTGACGGCGTTTCGAGGCTGACGAGCAGCTGAGACCTGACCAATCCAACCTGAGCCGGGAAGGACACCATCGCGAGCGACTGCGAAGATGAGGCGAGAGGCAGCAACAATGGCAATACTGGTGTTCTAGCAGATTGACCGAATGAGTGCCTCGATTTGGTATGCTCGGAATAAACATACCAGGATCAGACCAAGAACGGCAAGAATGGTCATGAAGACGCTGGGTCCGCGGCCGAGTGCCATAGAGTATACGAGGATGAAGGGCTGAGGCGCGTAGAGCGAGAACAGCGTGTCCAGGTCTGGGATGCAGAACAAAAACAAGATCGTAGTGGCAAATCCGAAGACGGCCGTCGCCACAGCACCAAGAAGAATTCCTCGAGCAGCAACGTAGCTAAATGTCAAATAAGCCAGCTGAGTGTGAATGTCGAGTGAATCTCACCTGGCGTTCTTCGTCTCTTCGGCAATGTGTCCAGATGCATCGAATCCTATCAGGGTTCCAGCTGTGAATAAGCTGGCCTACAATTAGCTTGATGGAAAAACGCAATGACGGGACATACAAAGACAGGATCCAATTCCATCCAGCGGGAGCTCCAGTTCCGTTGTCTGCGGATCGCGTGAGCCAGCATTTGTGAACAGCAAAAGCCACAAACAAGTTTTAGTGAAGACTTCACTCGTTGAACGAAACCCATAGGTTTTGGAGACACCAATGGGAAGCCAAATCACGCAGAGGAGAAAGTCTAGCAGCATGAGGAACGTGGCGAATTTGAAAACCAGCGAGTAGACTCGAGCTGCGAGTCAGTCAGCATTTGCTAGTTCGATTTGTGATTGGGTCGAGCTCACGAGGAAGGTAGTTGATGGCGATGGCAACGAGCAGGAGTCCCTCCGAAACGGCCCAAGTGAGAGCACGCCATTTGATGTTATCCGACTGCATGCCGCCAGGAAAATCAACTTCCCAAACCACAAGCTGAGACAGCAAGTGGTTCGCAATGTTCTTGAACCCACACTAAGCCATGGTGTTACGGCAATGGAAACGTTGCCTAGACTCACCTGGCAGTTTCCGGCAGCAAAAGTCATCCACGCGGTGCAAGCCCACCAAGCTACGATGAACCCTACGAGACGAGCATGCTTCCGACCAGCACTTTCAGCAGCCCAAATGTAGATCGAGCCGCTAAGGGGCAAAGCGGAGCAAATCTCAGCCAAAACTGCTGCCGCCATAAGCATGAAGACGATGGTGATAAGATAGTTGGACCTGGTTTGACGTCAGTACACACAAATGAATGGCTCTATCACTGGTGTGGGTACCAAATAGCGGCAGGGCCGCCCGCCTGCAGACCGATAAAGAGATATGATCTAAAGCACGTCAACTGCCGCTCTTCAGTTCACAGATACGACCTTACCGAACGCCACCAAGGAAGTTGAGTGCGCAGAACGTCGCGGCAAAATTTTCAATCGTATGCCAGGATCGATGCAGGGTCTACACTAGAGTCAGCTCAGGACTTTCAGGCACATCCAAGTTTACTTGTTGATATCCAAGCTTGCGCTAAGCGGAAAAGGGGTCAGCGTCAAGTGGCGAGCCCTCAGAGAGGGCGGCGAAAATGTGGAGTGACTCTGGGGAGGCTTCCCTACGCAGGTCTCAACGCTGATCAGGTTCAGGCGGTATGTCTCAATCCCGCATGGTACAATCAGCCTGGTACTCACGCTCTCAGGGCTACATCGTGCTCCAGGCCAACGCAGTGGCTCGGAGGACACGGGTTTTTGCCCTGAGGTGTGAGAGCCTCGCTGTGACCCGTCGAGGATACCCGCAGCCGAAAGCCAGTTCACTCCACAAGGGAAGGGAGAATGGGTACCAATTCAGCAGCTCGTGCTCACTGGTCCTGCCTGATCAATGCGCCTACCCTGGAGGTTGTCTCCTCAGGCATGAGCAATCACCAGTTGGAGTTCGTCATTGTCGATGGTGACACTCTCTGCAGCATGGCCAAGCGAAGAGGATGGCTGAGGAGGAGGAGTAGCGGCCATTTTGTGCTCGCTGTAGTGGTGAGAGGAAGAGTCGGGTCAACTCGCGACAATCTCCGCCGCCTTCACGGCAGACCCATCAATTAGGAACGGCCAGGACCCGAACTTCGTCAACATACTGGCGCGATTGTCTATGAGCTCAGGATATCGAGAGGTGATATGAGACGACGCTTGAGAAGACACGCAGTCACTCGAGGCCATTCTGACGTACTTGCTCACCGTCTCAACAAGTCACTCTGTCTTCCAGGGAATCGGCGATTCTGCCTTGGAGTGACTGCCACGGATCATAACGAATTTACTCAACCGCTGCCGTTTTTGACATCCTCCTCGGAATCAACACGCATGTTGACTCCGACAAACTACTTCTCTTTCTTATCATGGCAGCCGGCGACCATGATCTCTGGATCGCCAAAGCGCTCGAAATGGTATACACACCTCTCACCTTCCGTCCATTCGTCACATCAATTTGAACAGGCGGAAGAAGCCCTTGAGGCGAACGAAGTTCCAGTAGGCTGTGTGTTCGTCCGGAACGGCGTTGTTATCGCTAGCGCTCGAAATCGCACGACCGAGCTCAAGAATGTAGGTCTCTTGGCGCATTTCAAAATATGCTGGGGTTGATTTGCGTTATCAGGCAACTCGGCATGCTGAGCTGGAGGCGATCGACAGCATTTTGGCCGACTCGTCACTCACTCCGGATTCCGCAGCTCCGTATCCACTCTCAGATACCATTCTTTACGTTACAGTCGAACCCTGCATCATGTGTGCTTCTGCACTACGACAACTTGGAATTCAGAAAGTTTACTATGGTTGCGGCAACGAACGTTTCGGCGGCTGCGGTTCCGTACTCGGTGTCAATAGGTTCGTACGCGCCTTACGAGAATCGACTGGCTAAGCATAGTCAATGTAGCGCGTCACATCCAGAACATCAGCCTTATGAATCCATCAGTGGGTATGCTCGTGATGAAGCCATTATGCTCCTCCGCCGGTTCTACATGACAGAAAATAAGAATGGTGGGCCGTGAAAGTCGCCACGACACAATCTGACCAGTTTTTAGCACCGACACCTCGGTCGAAAGCGAACAGAGTGCTCAAGACTGAGATTCACCCAGCCAAGTCTGTGACCATCACAAGTTCATGATCATCGCCGTCGATACCACCTACCTGACCGTGGACACCGGCTTCGGCTGAGTTTATTCGGCCCGAATGGGCTATTTGTATCTGCGTCATTGTCAACAGAGTTTGTTATGCACTACAGGACATGACACTAATGGGAGGTCGCGGGCCTACCGGGCAATGAGAGGAATGGGAAGGCGATTGGAGAGTCAAGCAGCGGCTCAAAGGGCGAGTACGTATATGATCTGGGCTACAAAACACCAATATTTTTGAAGAAACGACACGACAAAGCGTGGACAAAGACGTTTTAGGCACAGCACATCAAGAAGCAGCAAACCGCCCAACACAGAGGTACTGAAAAAGATCAGGGACAGGAAGGACATCCAACGAGTGAAGATTAAGGTCAAGGCAAGAGATTGGTGATAAATAAAAAGAGCCCAAAGACACCCAGAGTCGCCGCGAACCGTCAGTGCTGAGCAGTGCTCAGTGTTTCCACAATCGACACGGCATCATCCACTGGTGTAGGTGGAAGCGCTCCGGGTAGAGTTGCAGTGGGATCAGGCGATGAATGCACATCCTTCGAACCAGCGGGCCGTTCCGACGCATTATAAGGGATGATAGGCACGCCGTCCCCAGGTTGTGGCTCCAACAAGGTTGGATAGGCATCCGGGTCCACGTCTTCAGGTGTTGGTGGAATTGCGAGCGACTCCTCGGACGCAGAACCAAAGGTCGAGGCCTTGCCATGTGGAGGTGGTGGCGGCGATGAGGTAGATCGAGTAGGTGAGTTCGGCGGATCGTCTCGCTCTGGCTGAGCGATGCGCAGACCGCTCACCTCACTCGGATCTGGAGGCGATACGGGTCTCTTCAGAGCGTGATCTGGCGAGGTACCCCTTGAACGCGGAAGCTTCAGATGCGCCGCAATCTCCTGTGCCTTCTGATCCTGCTCTGCCAGAAACTTGTTTGGCACGTCTGCCCACATTTGCAGCATTTTGATCGAGCCCCATTCCATGATCTTTTGTCGAAGCCACTGGAGAGAGACCGGCTTGGTGATATAGTCGTTGCAGCCGGCGGCGAGAGCGGCCAGACGATCAGACTCGAGATTGGATGCCGTCAAAGCGACAATGATGACTGAAGACCGGAAAGGTGATCCACCACCAGGCGGTAACAGCATTGACGACGGTTCTTGGACAGCCGGGTCGAGCAGAGATGGACTGGGCAATTGCCCTGGCCCATTACCGTGCTCACAGCGTCGTATCTCTCGCGTTGCAGTGATACCGTCCATGACGGGCATGTGGATATCCATCTTTGGGAACATTAGCCTGGGATATGGTTGCTGACAGTGCTACAAAAACTCACCAGAATAAGATGGAAGCTTCCTTTGCGCCATTTGTCGAGAGCTTCCTGACCGTTGCCCGCCTGGCTGTGCTTGACGCCCATTCTCGTCAAAGCATGTGACAAGATGTTGCGGTTGATGGGGTTATCTATGAACAGGGCGTTCAGCATGACCTACCGATCATATCTGCCAACTGAGCTCACCTTCAACAATGAGAACGCTTACGGGCGGGACAACATCGTCATTCTTGCCCTTCGCGCCAAGCCCGCTCTTGGTAGCAGGCTTCTTGCCTTTGTCCATGACCTTGCTAGGCGGCGGAGCGCCGGTATTTGGCACTGGAGCGGCATCTTCTGCAGCCGGCGCGGCGGTATCCAGACTCTTCCTGCCGGTCCCACGCCGCGACGCGCTTCCGACGCTGGAAGACGACGCTTGGGTTATCAATGGCGGGTTCTTGGTCTGCGTCGGCGAATCGCTAGGAGCCATCGACGCCTTGCGGCTCGTCGGCGGTGTCGCAAAGCGGGCCAGTGCTTGTGCAGCATCATTCATCGGCATCGTAGTTGGCGACGGGATGGACGGAGAGCGTGCGCGAGCGTACCGGCCGATTGTCTTCTCACTTGGCGGCGACCCTACTGCAGCAGACGATGACGCAGCCGACGAGCGCCGTGAAACCGCTGACGATCTCCGCGGACTCGTGAACGACGACGATGAGCCCGGTGGCACAACGGCACCAGGAATATTCAGACTCAATCCACCAGCTGCCTGTCCCGAGGCACTTGGTGCGGGTGAGATGCCCGCACCTTCATCACCGCTGCTCGGAATCTCTTGAGAGTCCAGTGCGAGCGGCGATATCGCTTGGTTGAACCTCCGAATCATCTTGCTCGGGTCGAGTGGGATCTGGGTGACCTTAGCACCGGTCGGCATAGGTTGACGAGCCCGGCGACGCTGTTCCTCCCTCCTTGGCTGCGGTTGGAAAAAGATACCTGCAGGCCGGCCATCGGGGCTTTGGATGACAACGCCAGCAGCAGGGGTCCCACCCGTTGTATTTGCCGCTGTCTCAGAGAAGTACTCAATGCCTTCCATTGCTAGCGGGGTTTGAGGCTGAACCGATGCACCTTCCGCAGTCATGCGAGGGCTGCGCCCCCCAGAGCTGGCGCTGCCCAGCACGACGGACGCCGTCGTCGATGTAGAGCCGCGATGTCGCAAGGAGGGTGCCGTCGTGGAATACGGGGTGCCGACTTGGGCAGGAGAGGTTGCAATGGGAACGAAGAAGGGATCGACGATAGGCTTGTGCACTGCAGTGTAGATTGCTGTCAAGAATCGACGCGGACCGGCAGGCTTCGGAATAATGAGAACCTCTGGTGTATACGAGGCGCCCCCTCCGAGGGGTGTTGATAGCGTACTCTGTAGCGTATCTTTCACAATCTTGTAGTTGCTGAGGCTGGTGAAATGAATGATGACGACGTTCATGTCTGCCGGTTCGTGTATCTGCGGCAAGCCAGAGAACGTTCGTGAGCCATACGAGCGAGGACGATGGTGAACGGCCAATGCTGGGCGCTGACGGCGAGGTTGTTGTGCTTGTATATATGGCGCTTGTGCACGAAGCTGTAATAAACGTCTTCGCAAAACGTGGACGTCGTCGTCTATGACGATAAATGTCTGCGGGGCTGGCATGGAAGGCCCACTTGCAGACGCCTTGGGCGAATCTTGGTTGCGTTTACCCTCCTCTGAGTCTGAACGAACAGACGTGCCATCAAGGGGCATTCCAAGCCCAAAAGAGCCTTCGGCATCGTCCGTCGGCACATGGCTGACATCCATTCCCCAGCTGGTAAGGTAACTACTGAGATGTCTCGCGAAAGACCCAGTCGAGCTAGCGTGAAAAAGAACTTTGTTCCCGCGCAAAGTTTCTGTGAAGGAGCGGAGCTCCGACAACGTTGGTTCACGCGCAAGTTGGAGATTTGGGAAGGGCTGCCGAATCGCCTCATCCTCGGGGCTAAGGTCCGTGAAGTCTGGGAGAGGACCACCACGCGGAACTACGAGCGATATCATAGCATGATGCCTGTTGGTGTGCTCATGAACGGTCACCAGAGTGGCGCCGATGTGCTGCAAAATGCGTTGGAGAATAGTGGCCGAAAAGTCGGCGTGCCTGCGGTCCTCTTGTGGCAGAGACCTAGGTTCTGCGGGACTGCTGGGCGGTTCAGTGAGCTGCTCGTGCATGCTTTCCGATTGTGGTGGCCACATAGTCGGTTCTTCGTCAAGGCGGGGTAGTAGAGGAACATAGGGAGTACTTTGACCAAAGCGATGAATAACTTCGAAGATAAGGTGCAGTGGGCCGTCCAAGTCTAATGCCTCGGAGAGCGGGGACCCAGATTCGGGAGATTCGCTACCTGCAGAAGATAACGCAGTGTCAGCAGCTTCGGCACCCGCGGTGACAATCTGCAGGCCGAGTTCGACAGTATCGCCTGGACGGCAAACATCGAGGACCTGTCTTACGGCCTGTCATCATACCGTCAGCCATACATCATAAAACTTATTCCGGGAAGCGGAGCAGGAGGAGCGGAGCATGTTATGAGGATTGACGTACATAGGTGAGCGCATATGACAGACCACACTCGTCGCCATGCACAGAGATGTGCTTCATGCCAATGTCGGCATGGAAGAGGACGAGCTCAACGTCGGCGGCGGCTGCAATACCGCCAAGAGAGTCGCCAACATTCTGGAGCATTTCGCCCACATCGAAGTCGGTTGCTTGGGCTTGCGAGGATGCCTGAACTGGGCTAGATGCAGAAAGCACGGACAGGTTGGCAGAGATGTAATTGAGGTTCTTCATGAATGTAAGCAGCGCGGATACGGACGCGGTGGGCATCTGCACGGAGCAGGCGGCGAACTGCTCCTTCGCGGTGTCCAGAAGGTGGGGTGGCACAAGCTGGAGGATGGTCTGGATGGCGAGCTGGACGCTATCTGCGAGTTCGAGCGAAATGTCGTTGTAGGCTCTGATGCGGGCGTCCTTTGATGATGATGAGGACCTATGCGGGTGCTTAAGGTGCCCGAGCTGCGCCGGCACCGGCATCGAGAACGCGCGCGCGAGTCTCGGCGCATTGGATGGCAACCCGTTCGCATCGTTGGTCGGCGTGGTGTCTGCTGCCGCGAGGGCAGCTTCATCCTCGCTCCATGGGAACGATGACGGTCCATTTTCTTCACCAGACTCGCCACACCTGGCAGATACTAGCCCCACGAGACGCTTGGGATTCACGCCAGGCTCGCCAGCAGCAAGTACAGTAAACTTGTCGCTCGGCAGGATGTCGCTAGTCGCGCTGAGCGTGTGTGGTAGCCGCACGGCCGGCAGCTGGCGAGTCGTTGCCATCGACTGGCACGTCCAGCGCGAGGAACTAGGTCAAGAGTGCTCGGCTCAACGCCGATTCCAGACTCTTCTTAACTTTCGCAAACCCCGACCCTGTGGCAAACTCGGCTCATCCACGCACAACAGAACCCACATAACGCTGTTGTCGCGTCATTGAGAGGTGCTCGACTTTGCTGTGGGTCGTGCCTGGCTGAACGCGCACGGGCCAACGTTGCGGCCTACTTATTACATGGCCTGTCCCGTGCATCGATTCCATCGCATCTCTTCGGCACCCGCGGCTTAATTTCAAAGGCTGCGCAATGTTTCATTGTTTAGTGGCCTTCTCCGAGGCAATGAGGATGTGATGAGTGCTACGACCCGATAAGATCCCTCGACGAAGTAGAGTAACGGAATCCTGAAGAGCCGAGGCTCTCTAGAATCTGCGATGTAGACAGGAGGCAATTGATTCGAATGTGCTAGTCGTTACACATTGGCATATGAGGCTTACACGTGATGCTCCTACGCAGCGGCGATTGAGCAGGGTATTTGCCAGGTGTCTCGGTCAGTGGCCACCGACCTGATTTTGGATCCTCCCGAGCAGCGCCTGAGAATCGCGGGTATTGCCCATGATTATTCTGCTGACAGCAGAGGGGTACGGGTACCAGCGTGTGTAACAATGCTTGAAATAGGAATATCAAGAAGCCTTGGGGAGCTACTTTGCGAGAGCGAACCTCAAGCTACCCGAAGACGCAAAAAATAGCTACGCATCTTCGACACAGTTGAACTTGGGAGGTCTCATGGGATGTCCGGTGAAGTTTTCGCAAGTTCTACTGAACGTCCGACTGTGTCCATTCGGATGGTGATATGACATATATGACATAATGATAGTCATTATGTAACTGTATATCTCCGGAATAAGGGCGAGCCGATTAGTAGTTTCTTCTTCTGGTCGGCCTTTCGTGCAGCGGTGATGGCGGAATTACTTTTTAAGGCAATCTTGGCCGTTTCTGGCACATACCTATCCTTACCTACTCGCTCGAGCGCCGCGTCGCGTCGCTTCGTGAGCATGCCCTTATATGCATTCGTGATGTAAGTCAGCTTACGGATATCCTCGTGCCGCTCCTTGATCAACAGGTTCTGGTGCAAAAGCTCGACGCTCGACCACAGCAGCATCGGCGGCACCGCGTCATCTGAGACAGACGTCTGTGTGCTCAGGCGGACTAGCGGTCGTGGCGCGAGAAGCGATGTCCGCATGATGCGCAACCGCGAGATCTCGAGCGGCGACGCTATGTTGACAGGGGGATACTGCGCTACAAATTGCTCCACAATTGCCAAACTGTCGTCAAGTAGGTCCGCCCTGCAGAATCCGTCAGTCAGCAGAGCCTCTACAAGAACTTGCACCCGACGCACAGTGCAAAGATATAAATCATCTGCCTCCAGATCCGCTCAGTGTCGTAGATGATGTATTCCTTGGCACCGTATTCTTTGGCCACCATGAATGTCGGTGCATTCAAAGCGTCATTTGAGGTCACGGTCACCAGAGGGTTCGGGTATCGCTTGCGCCACTCATCGAAGTAGTGCTTCGCCAACACTGCGGCAGTGTGGCGCTCTGGGCCAACCACGGACAACCTCATGTAATTGATAAGTCGGTCCAACATAGTCCAGTACGTCCTCGTATCCGGCTCGATGCCCATGTCGTTTTCAAGCCATCCGAAAACCTCTTGCACCCGGTTGACCGATGCGAACTTTGAGAACACCGCAAGGTAGGCGTTGCCGATGCGAGTATCCATTTCGACTGAGCTCAATACGCCGACTCCAAAGGCCCGCTCTTCCACGATACGGTTGAACAACCCTTCGACCTCAGCGAGCACTTGCGCTCCACTTGGTGCCCCCGCAGGTTCTGCGTCCCCATCGAAACTATTTAAGTCCGGATCGATCATGTCGAAATTGTTGACAGCCGCGGTCTCGGCTGTTGGCGTCGGCGTGGACGACATTGTTGGCGCGAGATTCACTGCCGAGCGACGCGGCGCGTCATACGTCGCATAGACATGGAAGAGCTGCTGGATCATAATGCTGTTGATGGTGAAATCGCCTTGGGCTGCCGATCTGATGACCTCGGCGAAGATCCATTTGGCTCTTGAGAGCGCCCCCAAGCGCTTTGCGGCCTGAAGCAAACTCACGAACGTGATGAACGTCGGCACCATGTGCGGCTGGCCATGTGCGTCCCTGCTCTGGTCCATCATGGCACGCGTGAGCCGGAACGCCTCGAGCAAGTATTTTTTGTTCTTGCAGCAAACGTGGATCAATGCGTCGTAGCTTTTCACGGTGGGCTTGAGGCCATGGTCTTCAGTCATCTCCTTCCAGAGATCCATCGCGCGCACACAGTCCGATTCAACCTTCGACTGTAGACCGCATGCCTTTATCATGATCGAGTAAAGTTGAGTGTCAGGTACGGGATGAGCCACATAGCGCATGTGTGCGAATAAGTCCCAGGCCTGTGCGTTTCGCTGCGAGCGGCCAGCGCCGCGCCCGTACAAGAGCGAGCTAATGACGGCTGTGTAAGTCTTCATCGGAAGAATGTTACGTTGCTGTTCATAGGTGTGCAAGAGCCTGCATGCTTCGCTTTGCTTACTGCCACGGGTGTATGCTTTAATGTGCAAGTGCTTGGCTTCAACCGTCATGTCTAAGACCGAATAAGCACCCGTACTCTCCTTTATGAGCGACTTACCTGTGTAGTATCGCCGCAGCATGTTTTCAGTCATCGCTACGTTGCCAACTCTGGCCGCGATGTTGATGACCCTATACTTTAAATTCTCGTCAATCGGAACGCGGGCACGCTGTCAGATTTCTGAGTTGGAGAATCGCTACAAGTGGTGTGTGTTGAACAAACCTCCATCAGTTGCAACGCTACATCTCCAGCAAAGACGTCCTTCGCCTCAATCTGTGAAATGAAATTAGTTTGTACTATTTTGAGTGTCTGCTTAACTCACTGCTGACTCAATAGTATTAATCCAATCCTGGAGAGTTACCACAGACAGACCAATGGGCAATATCATAACATCCGCGTCGGCCGCCTCGTGCAGCTCAAGAGACGTCGCTTGCGAGGTGCGCGTCCTTCCTAGAAGCTTCTCGAGGGGCTCATCGCCGGTGTCAACGGATGACTTTGGAGTTGCGACGATAATGCCGTTCTGCTGCCATTGCTCAAGGATAATGTCAAGACGTGCAAGGACTCGGCTCCATGGTTTGTCTAGGTCAAGGTTTTGCACGCTCGGTACAAAGCTTGCTGACACTTTGGTTGGATCGAGGTCGGCTATCTTGAGAGGCGTGATCGAGGACATTGCTGAAGTGTCCGACTCGGCTCCAATTTCGGTGACCGACTCGAGGGTCAGTTCAGGATCCTCAGCCGCCAGAGCCGCGTCTTCGGAGATTGGCTCAGCAATGGATAACGTTGCCTCGCGACCCTCAGCTGACAAACGTTGTCGCAGCGCGGATAACTTCGCAGAGAAGCCTTCTGAAGGTGCTTCGATAGCCTGCGTCTCTTCCACGAGCAGAGCGAGCCTGGCCTCAAGCACCTCCAGTAGTTCGATGCGGTTAGGAGGAGCAGTGACTGCAAGCGGGTCTTGGCATTCTTCAGGCACGGGGGTAAGGAGGTCGACATAGATTGCACGAAGCATTTCCTCGGATAGTGCCAATACTTCCTCGGTCTCTTCAAGTGGCGCGTCGAGAGCATCTTCGGTCTGTAAACGGAGCATGGTCAATAATCGGGTCATCAGACACAACATCAGATCACAAACTTCCTCAATTGGCATTGATAGGAGATCATTGACCGCGTTTTTGAACTGAACCTGCTCCTTGGTCGGCGGGCGGTCGGTGCGCGGACGAGGACTGAGAAATCTCGACCGTCGCGGCGCCAAAGCACTAGAGTACGAGTTGAGCGTTGGTTTTTTTAGCACGGATCTAGACGCACTGTGCGGTAATAGGTGCCGGGGTGGTTTCTGGTTGAGTCGAGAGCGCGACTGCATGCATGCGGCGCACGAACTGGCGACATAGCGTGTATTTTGACTGAATCGACCGCGAAACACCAGGATTCTCAATCAGAGATGCTCTACGCAAGGCGAGCTCAAGCAGCGGGCGCGACAGCGACGACATGGTCGTGCGGCTGGCAAGATTTTCGGAGGCGAAGGATGAAGCGCTTGGAACGCGATTCCGGCCACGGCCGGTTCGTTTACTTACTCTACTACTACTACAGTGCCACTCGGTTCAACACGATGGGCAAACTCAAGTTCAAGGAGACGCAGCACGAGCGAGATGACCGCAAAGTCAGACACGCACGCAATGCTAAACGTCACGACTTTGAGCGAGCAGAGCTCTACGCCGACCATGACGCCAGTGTAGATCCCAGACCACGCAAGAAGCAGCGCACGAACGCAGATGCCAAGCTCGAAGATGCCAACTACGAGAACTATCTGCGCGAAGCCGAGGACCGTGCATTTAGAGCCCGTCTGTTCGACGAGATGGGTGCTGATGACTCGGGGCGCATGGACGACCTCTCCGACACGTTCCAGAGCTACTACATTCCAGACCGATGGGCATCTGGACACTACGCCACCCCAAAAGAATCACCCCACATGACAGACGAAGAATATAGCGAATACGTGCGTGAGGGGATGTGGAAGTGAGTTGGGTGGACAAGGTCTACAATCCTTCGCGAGAGCTAACGTGTGTTGTTCAGGCGCACGCATGCAAAGGAAGCTGAAGAGCTAGAGCGCAAGCGAGTCGAACGAGCTGAGCGTAAAGCACGGCAGGAGGCGAAATGCCGCGAGAATAAACGACTCGAGGCTGCACTGCGCAAAGACAGCGAACACCGCAGGCTGCTCAGAGATGAAGCACGCAAACAAGCCGCATTCAGTGCATACTCCACTCGCTGGGCCAATATGTCCGATCAGAAGCATCTCTCCTGGGCCCACATCCCTTGGCCGAGCTACGAGCCGCCCACGGGAGCTGATGCCATTACGCTTGACTCTGTTCGCGGCTTCATCCTCTCCGAAACTGCTAGCGATATAACGTCAAAGGATCACAGACAGCGCCTCAAGGAGGCCCTTTTATTATGGCACCCTGACCGCTTTGAGGGCCGCTGGCTAGGTCGCATTGAGGACGCTGCCGAACGCGATCGCGTTCGCGACGCCGTTGGTGTCATAGCTCGGTTGTTGAACCAACTTATGGAAGAATTCACGTGATTCTCAACGGAACCTCTCGCTCACTGGTCAACTCGGTCTTCCCGACGTAGATCTCAGCTCCCACGACACTTTCAGTGCAGGCTGCGGCACCTCCGCAGAGCCGCGCCGCACAACATACAATGGGCGGCATTGAGAATTACTACATAGCTTTCTTTGCCGGAAACGGTCTTGAAAATAGCAGCTGCAACTCGCTATTGCAGAAGGCGCGTCTTATTGTTCCTCGCTGCTCTTCACAGCCTAGTTCAATACTACTCGCCTCGAGATATCCGTCGCGTAGACTATACCCATTGGCTAAGGAAATATCGAATCAGCGAATCACTCTTGGTCGAGTTCCATGCCTTTGGGACGTACTTACTACGAGAGTTCGAACGTTTGTCATCATTTCTGTTTATGATTATCATTCATCGTGCTCCCAGGCACCAAACAAGCTGACACCAAGCCGCTTCTATGTCGAGGAAGAGCATCGAAGTCGAAGCAATCTGACGTGCTCGGACGGGTTGATGGTGCACCTCTCACGCCAATGTCGCGAACCTCAAGCCCAAAGCTTTCACCCAGCGGGCCGAACGCTCCAGCGGGGCAATTTCGCAATCTGTCGCCATATGACCTTGGTTATATATTCCTGAGTTCGGCACGACTGTGGCTTCTTCTCGCAGAACCTGACCACTGCTACTACTAACCCATGTCATCTACCGAGACTACCATCAAGACCTACCCCACTTATACCCTGCCTGCGGTAGGCGGTGGACGAAGCGAGACGGTCAAGGGTGGGCTGCAATCTAGCAGCAGCCTCGCCGAATTCAAGACTTTCGACTCCACCCCGTCCATTGGCACTGAGTTCGGTGAAGGTGTACAGATTCGCAACCTTCTTAACTCTGACAAGCGAGATGTATACCTGCGCGACTTGGCCATCCTGAGTGCGCATCGCTGGCTTATTCAGCAGGACGGTCCACTCACGGCAGCTTCCACAGTCTCACAGCGTGGCGTCGCTTTCTTCCGGACCAGGATTTGACACCTGAGGAGCTGAAGACACTTATTACAAAGTTAGGAGAGCTTAGTGGTACGCTTCGGCGTCTTCAGTCTTTGACTTCTTTGACCACTTTCTACCCAGGCAAACCATCAGACTCTACGCTGCACATTCACCCGCTCACGGCAGAGAAGAGTGCGAAAGGTGATCAAATATCCGTCATCAGCTCTGAGCGCCCTACGGACCGCGACTTGCACGATCGGTCCCGTTTAGCGTCGAACGGGTGGCATGCGGAGTGCGTCGTATCATCTTTTTTTCCCGCACCAGCCGCTAATGCGCCCGCCTTCCTTTCTAGTATCACGTTCGAGAAGGTGCCTTCTGACTACGCTGTTCTCAAGATCCACACTCTGCCTGAAACTGGTGGTGACACACTCTGGGCCAGTGCATACGAAGCATACGACCGCCTGTCCCCGGAATTTGCGAAGTTCCTCGAAGGTCTTACAGCACGTCATGATGCCAATTGGTTTTACGACATTGCGGCCAAAATGGGGAACAACATCCGCACGGATGTTCGTGGCGCCGCGCTGAACTCGGGCCCTGATCTCAGCGCAGTTCATCCCAGTAAGTCATTCAAGCGAGCTCCATAAAGCTCTTTCGCTGATTCGTCGCCCAACAGTTATAAGGACCAATCCCGTAACAGGCTGGAAGGGCCTGTATGTCAACCCGTATTTCACGCGCCGCATCATCGGTGTGACGAAGGACGAGTCGGATGTCATTCTGAGCTATCTTGCTCGCGTCATCCACGAAAACCACGACCTACAAGTCCGCTTCAAATGGTCGAAAAACTCTGTAGCAATCTGGGATAATCGTAGTGTACGTTTATATGCTTTTTTCTGCTGGTGAACGTGGCTGATTGCGACTGCTGTATAGACGTTCCATACTGCAACCTGGGACCATGGGCAAAAGCGCATCGGCGACCGTGCGGTGTCATTGGGCGAGCAGCCTTATTACGATCCTCAAAGCTCAAGTCGTCGTACGGCGCTTGGTCTCGCTCCGTTCACTCGTCTTGAATGAGTGATCAGTTGCAGCCTCTCGATGTTTTCCAGCTGTATCATCAGCAATGAGATCATTATGAACTGTAATTGGTGGCATTTATAGTATATCACTGTTTATTTCCGCCAATCTCAAGCAAGGGAAATGTTGGGGATGAGCGTTGCACGAGAGGAACGCTGTCCCTAACTCCGCATCGCAGCTTGTGCTCCACTCACATCGATCAACTCGCGTCTTGCGCACGACCTCAAAGCGCTAACAGAATCTAACGCATTGCGACTATTGTGAATGGAAGCTGGCATACCACCAGACCTCTATTCAAGTGTCCTTCAGTATATCTTGCGGCCGATTGACCTTTCAAGATGTTGCTTGGTTGACAGCAGGTTCCGCGCATTCACTCTTCCGCTCCTCTACGGCGAGATTAGAATCTTTGCGTGGATGAGCAGGAGCAAGCAGAGGGTATGTATGTACAGAAACGTCTACATTTCAGACATGGGAACCAAACTGATTGACTACCGGGTTGTCCACCGAACACCGTACAGGTTGTTCAACTGCTTGAAACTCTGGCCAGTTCTGCCAAGCTCGGCAAGTGGGTTTTTGTTCTTGGTATGTGTCGATTCGTCCAGAAGAGGTGGAAGACCAACGTTGGTCTTTCTTCAGAACTACGCATCTTTCCTCACCTCGGCGGATCGAACACGCAGGATCTAGAATCACTCATCGGGAAAGCTCTCTTGAATACTCTTCGACTACATACAGTCATCTGGACACGCAGTGGTAGTCTTTCTGACAGCCTGCTTGGCTCTTTAAAGGCACTCCCAGCACTCCGAAGGCTCGAAATCAACGGTTACTCGCGAGATTTTGACGCAAGACTTCTGTTGGGCTTTCAGAGATTGGATAGTCTGGCGATAATTATGCCAGACCGAAATGTCGGAAGGGTTTTGGGAAGCTGGCTGAAGTTGCTTGCACCAAACCTGAAGGCATTGTCACTCATTTGCAAGGTGCGTAGGTGGTAGTGCTAGGTGGATCACCTGCCACTAACCGCTCATCTAAAGTCAGGATCGGGGGTCATAAATGACTTTAGCCTCAACATCGCTGACACGGACTTCCCTCTACTGGAACAGCTCCATATTACAGGCTGTACCCAGCTGTCAGTGGAGCTAGTGACAAAATTAATCAGATCAAATCGACACGGGCTACTGTCACTGCGCCTTGAGGGTATGAGCAAGGCCTTTGTGAGTGCATGAGACGTAAGTGAACGGGCTTTTTGGACTCACATTGTCACCCAGAATCTCAATCAAATGACCAGACATGGCACCGAAATAACATTCAGCAACTTGCGTGCGTTGACTGTCACCTTCAGCGCGTCAGCAGTCCTTGCAGCAAATACTGGCGGGATCAGAACGACCAGTCTGCACTGGCTGAGATACCCACTGAACTTGCGCCGATAGCGGAAATCGTCAGGCTTAGTCCGAGCCTCACCGACTTGAGTATTCACCCTTCAAGCACGCCTACGTCCTATTCTTCGGCCGGGCCAGATGGCACGAGTGCACCTGCCCATGCTAGACGTGGTACCCTCAGCCTTCCGCTATCGTTCATCGAGATTTTGCCAGCTACCTTGCGCAGCCTTGCTATCAATCGGTTGGCTCTGGGTTCTACACAGCTGATCAATATTTGCGCGAGATTGAGCAAACTCGAGCAACTTTACTTCATGCTGGACCGTACGGCGCTCATTGGGTGCGATGTGGTAAGCTTATTTCGTCTTATGTTGAACTTGAAGTGACAAACGCAGGAAAATGGGCTTGAGCAGCAGCTTTCTCGACTTCCGGCGCTCCGTGCGCTGCACTTGACTTTTCCGTTCTCGCTCGACTCGGCGGACCTGCTTGGCATGAGCAATGCAGATACAACACTGAGCGGCTCTTCTGCGTCTGAGGACTCGGATGCGGACGATGACTCCGACGTAGATGGCCGTCATCATGGGCAAGGCAGTAATGCCCTCTCATCACACTATGAGCAGGTTTACCTCGGCATTGTAAGGGCTTGCCGGAGTCTGCAGGAGTTCGGTGTACAGAATAGAGTATGGCAGGTGTGTGGTGGCCCCCTTGGCGGCCTGTGTGAATGCTAAGCTTCAATTTGTACCTCTAATTCAGGTTGAACGCTCGTACCTGGCGGACAACACTCAATTAGATGGCTGGCGCACAGAAGTACGGCTGGGTCGTAGAGAGAACCCATCGGTTGCAGAACAGTTTCTTGTTGTCAGGATATAGCAGGTTCGAGAATAGGCCACGATCACACCAGGTCGACCTGGTTTCCAGCGCGGCGCTTTCAACTTGTTCCGTCTAGGCGAGCCTTCCCCACTCCGTTCAACAGCACTTCTCATTGAGTGTTTTCAGGCCATTCACCACATTGGAACCACGCAGATCATGGCTCAATCTGGTTGGAGCGGTAGAGGAGGTCGGCGTCGTTACCCAAGAGCCTGCTCAGGGCAAGTCGTCCTGGGCTCGCAGGGTGCACCCGTGAGGTTCCCTGCCTTTCGTTTCTCCTATGTCCTTTTTTCTACTCCGTCGACTTTATTCAACTCCATGGCTTACAAAAACTTCAAATGACTTCAAAATCCAAGCTCCTTCAGCGCGACCTCGACAGCCTCCTTCCATGTTTCCATTTTATCAATGCGTTTGTTACGCGGGAAGAAGTTCACCATACCACCGAGGTAGGTAAGAAGGGTGTTTAGTGATGCTCTGAGCTGGGTTGGCGTTGGAATTTCGTCCTCACTCGGCGGCTCGATGTGTTCCATAAGTCCATCTATGTGCAGAAAAACACCTCGCGACTCGCAATGGCCTTTAAAGTCTGTCAACAGCTTTCTCTGCTCCGCTTTCGAGTTCTCGTCGTTCTTGCAGTTCCACAGGAAACACCGCACTGGGTTCCACATCCGCTCAGGAACTAAACCAGCGAACTCCCAGTCCAGAACGCCCGTGATACGGCCCGTCGCATGGTCATACATGACGTTTCCAAGGTGCAGGTCCCTGCCAAGGTGCAGGTCCCTGTGCGCAAGAACATATTTGAGTCCGCTGTTTACTGTCTTGCCGAGACTATCAAGCCCATCCTCCCTCAACGCAGCGGTGAGAAGATTGACACGCGGGACAAAATAGCGCACGGGCGCCGTCATGGGATGCTTGGATATAGCGTAAGCCAGCTTCTCTAATTGAGCGGCGCTGTACTCCGCAAACCCGCGAAAGGGACCTTCGACATTAAGAGTGGCGAATGACTCGCCTGGTACGTGCGGATCCCAATGGGCTACGATGTCCGGTGGCATCCAGAACATCTCATCGAGGATCGGGCCGGGGTGAATGGTCTGCCCAGTGAGATCGCCATCATCAATTGTAAGGCCTCCAACAACGTCCCAAGTCTTGTCGTGCATCTGGACGACAATATCTGCAAGCTGCTGTACGATCGATAATTTCGATTCGTCCGTGAGTCTTATGTAAAGCGAGTCGATGCTCTGTCCAGGGACGCGCTCGAGCAGGATGAACTCGCGCTCCAGCAAGTTGGCTGTCGTGGCGTCCCATTTAACGACTGCAGGCACAGGGATCTTCGAATGAATCTTGAGCCACTGGAGGCAGGCAACTTCATTCCGAGTCTTACGATCAGGGATATGATCTCCCGATACTCTTAGAATGAGCTCCGTCGATGCGGCAGGCACGACGTATTTCAGATCCTCGCTCTTGAAGGAAATCGCGTAGACGGCGTGAAACTGGGCGCTTACTGAAAGCTGTGATACGCTGCTTGGGCACGGAAGGCCGATTGATGTAATGAATGAAGAGAGTTTTTCGTCTGCTATGGCTTGTGGAAGATGGTCCGCTGGCGTCGCCATGTTTCACCCTAGTTAACTGAAGCAGATGCGATGTGGCAGTGTTTGAAAACGAGACGAGGTGGAAACAGCGGTCAGTTTGCAAATGGATACGAAGGATCGAGGGAGAGATGAGCCTGAGGATGTTGAAACGGTCGCCGGATCGGGCCATTAGCCTCATCAACGCCCTGGTAATCCACGATGACTGTTTCAAGATTCGATTCACATGTCTTCTGTAGCGGTTCTAGTGCTACATTTGCGCGCAAGGGGTACCAACTGGGTAAAGCGAAGAAAAAAAGAATAAGTTAATCAAAAACAAAGACAGAATGGAGGATGGAAGCAAAAGCAGGAAGAGGTATGCCTCCTCTAGAGGTAACAGCACAGGGTAAGGGCTGTTCACACGGATGTCTAGTTCGGATTGCGCTGCTCGCACCGCGCAGTGGATGTGCCTGCCTGAGGAACTTCCACCGTCCTTGATGCACCGAATCATCATGTGCAAGGCTCGAAGGTCCTCAGGGGGTCTGGTCAAACATGCGGGAGGGAAGGAATGTGGGCGTTGTGTTGGTAGAAACAGGAAATGCAAGGGAGAGCCCGAAGGAAAACAGCAGTATGTGGCCGCTCGCTTCCTTCACATGCTGAACATTTCGACGTGCAGCGTGAGCGATGGCATGCCGCGCGCAATGGCACCTGGCCCCGCGATGTGAGATGCGCGACAGGCAGAGCGTACTGTCTTGATCAGCGCAGCAGGGCCAGAAACTGCAAAGGGGAATGATGAGTCAGAGAGGCGGGAAGTGCAAGCCGCGCAGCCTCACCATCGACAGACATGGCGCCTTGAGCGACCGAAGCCTCTTCCAACAGAAGTTGCGCCACGTCCGGGCGACCGTATTCGATGCGGACCTCGGGGTAAGAGGTCAGGGAAAGCTTCTCCTTTCCGGCGAACTTTTCTGACTCAAAAGTCGGTGCTCGTTGGACTCCATTCTCGAATGGCAATCGACCAAGGAAGCCGGGGGCGCGTGTGACAAAGATACGAACCGACACCGACAGTTCTGGTGGGATGCATGCGAGTACGGCCAGAAGCTGACTATAAATCCAAGCGATGTGGGCTAATTCAAATAACTTGAGTGAAAGCTGACCCACGACGGCAACCGGCGTACCTTCGTCGCGAATCGACCAGATAAAAACAACACGCTGACAGGCTGAGGTGCCTTTCCGTGCCTCCTGTACTAGGTTTTCGAGCATTGAAATGGTATAACTGACACCGGAACCACCTGAGAACTTCCGGTTGAGCTTCACAGTCTGGTACTACGGAGGTCCACTCACCGGCAATGAGCACGGCAGTTGAAAAGCTCGACAAGTCCGGAGGGACTCCATACGGCCCATCGAAATAGACGTTGACGATGTTACGCCCAGTCTGCCGAGACATAGCGGCTTGGTTCCGTAGCTTGCCTGTGAAGCCTTTGCGGCCGCGGATGATGAAAGACACCTCCCGCTGAGAGCCGGAGTCCGTAGACTCGCGCGTAGGTGGGTCCGGTATCGTTGCGATTGTGAAGGGGTGAGCCTCCAGAGGATATGCGGAGATTCCTGGTACCGTGATGAACGCATGTTGGCCCGGCTGCCAGGTGATAGGACGGAGCATCGACAGGCGGACGGTGTCTTCGGAGATGAGCTCGATTCTCGCCTCACGCGCAATCTCCTTGTTGCCCGGGCGAGCGATCCAGATGACGCGGATGAGGCGCACGACTCGGTCCAATGCCCACAAAGCAAGGCCGCTCCAGAACCAGTAGCCCTTTCTGTAAGAAAATGTCAGCGTTCTTGGGATCTCCGCGCCATGAAAATGATTGCGCACTCGTAGTGATGAGCATGGATCCACCCACCAACCATGTAGCCGCTATCATGGGACGGGATTAGCTCATGTCAAATACAATCAGCTGTGTCGCCAGACGCACCAAATGAGAATGCAGTGCGTTACGATGAAAAACTCGTAGCAGTACTTGCGAACCCAGGGTAACGACAGGAAGAATGTGAGGGTGAAGCAGATGAGAGAGACCACCGCCATCTGGGTGGGGAGGTCCACAAACTGCTTGACTCCGCCCACATACTTGGCGCCAGCATGAACCCACAACAGGATCAGCATAGCGCGGCCGGCGGCGCGGTGAAGCGGTAGCAACTGAGTTAGGGGCGAGATCAGACTCTCATCGGTTGTCGACGTGTGACAGACGCACCCGTTCATGTGAGATGCCCGTAACAAGCGTGATGATGTTATTCTTCGCCGCAAGCACTGGAAGTAGTGGCACCTGGCAGGAGGCAATAGCGCCGGTACGACTGCCCCAAATCTTCATGTTGTTGTTTCTGGCTGGATGGATCATTAGCTCTATAGTGTTCGGGGCTACGGGAGCAGCATCGAAGTCGGCGATACCGACACCGACGCCGACACCGACAATTCGGACGCGGATGCAACACTCACTGGAAACGAAAGACCACAAGAACATAAGCCCAACATAGGCCAGGGTAACGAACGCATCGGTCAGGGTGGCCTCAGTGAACGGGAACGTCCAGCGGAAGGACAGGATGCGGGTCACGTTCACGAGCGCGATCGGAATCCGACCAACCTGGAAGCCGGCCGTGCCGTTGCGTGGTCGCTGCTGCTCCGCGTACGGAAGTTGCTTCTCGGTCAGACGGCGGTTGAGAATGCGGTACTTGCGCCACATGGTCATGCCCTTGTCAAATACGTAGGAGAGGGCGAGGAGGCCTATGACAGCCAAGACGATGTACCAGTAAAACAACGGATAGTGTGCGTTTTGCCAGTCGCGCTGATTGTACACGGGGATGTCCTCGGGCTTGCGCTTGGGGGCTGCGCGGCGGCCGAGAACCTGCGCAACGGCAACGGATAGGTCGTTGAGGAAGCTCATTGTCCAAGCACGTCGAGAAACGAGGGACCGCAAAGATCAGGTGAAATGAAAATGAAAGCAAATAGTAAATGTACGCGACGAAAACGCGCAAAGGAATCGAAGGAAAAGAAAAAATAAAGAAAAATAAAGGGTTGGCCGGAGCCACGCTGGTTACTCGCGCGACACGAACAGTCCGGCGTCGACGCAGAGGGAAAGCGGGAAAGAAGAAGGGAGGCGAAGAGAGAGGGTAAGAGATGGAAGGCAGGCGTGCATGAGATGATGCGGCTTTACATATTGATGATCTGTGGCCATCGCGACTTGGTGCGCATCGAGGCGGTGAGCGCGCGACGGCTGATGTGGAAATAGCACATCCTTCGCATCCTTAGGCAGCCGATCAGCCCCTACTTGATAACGTCAATCCCTATTTGCGTCATGCCAGCAAATGGCTCAAGCTGTGACGGTCACCCATCAGGCTGAGTTACAGCAAGTAAAATATATCCAACACAGTAAGCAAATATCCAAGAGTACATCCCGGGATCAACTTGTCTAGTCAACTCACGCTCCACGGACCCCAATGACCGTGGGCACCCAAACATTTTGCGGGCTTATGCTCATCCCGCCGAAAGACGTGCCGAGTGTCGCTGTCTCCTCGTCCACCCCTCGCCGTGCTTCTATCACCAAGCTCGCCTGTTCATCGCCACCCTCTTCCTCGTCACCAGAATCCTCGCCGTCGTCAATAGCAACCGCCGACCACTCTCGGTAAATGCCAGAGATGTACGACTGCGAGAGCGGCAGGCCGTAAGGGTCGAATGGGAAGAAACTGTGGAGTTCTTGCTCGACACCACCTGCCCAAACTGGAGTTGCCGAGCCGCTAGCCGCTGCCGAGGTCACGGCAACTAGACCAGCCCGGCCAGGGGGAGCACCAGAGCCTGGTGTGCTGGCGCCCACAGCATGCTCCACTTCTGCTGGACCGCCCCCGTCGATGATAGGATAGCAGTACATAAATCCTGTGTGCTGCGACACGCGTGCGAACTGACCAACCACATTGTGAGAACACACCTGGACGAACGGGCGAACGACTGTTAATTCCGGCTTCTCAGAAGCTCGACCCGCGCACCTTCAGAGGGTTCAGTGGCGACATGACAACCTGATGCAGGATGTCGAGGCCGGGCAACCATCTCCGCGAGGCTTTGGTCGGGCTGGCATCTGACTCCTCTTCATCGTCCGAACGATCATCTTCGAGGAGGAGGTCTCGCCACCGGAAGCAGAAGATGAGAAAAAGAGCTTGGCAAACTCCATAGAAAACCGTGTGCTGTTGTCCTGGAATGCCCATAGACGCGATGTGGTTGGCGAGAAATGTACAGAAGAGATCTGTAACTCTGCGCGTTGTTTCCCGTCCGACGAACAAAGCACGACTGACAAAGCTGGCGATGTAGCTGGCCGCGGCGGCTCGCGTCACAGGTGGTTGCGAGTGATCGCGGACTGCCCGCGAGACCAGCAGACCGAGGAAGAGGTCGACATACTCTTCGTCCAGTGATGTGTACCAAAACACGACAAACTGAGTGTATCGCGACTTGAATGTCCGCAGAATGATGTTTTCAAATATCGTCATGAGACTGAGGAACTGCGATCGCCGGAGCTCGAGGGCCCGCTCCCGCGTCGAAAGGTCAATGTCAGGGTCAGGCGACACAATTCTAGTTTGGTTGGCCGTGAAATGCTCAAATATAACGCGCAGGATGGCGTCGAGCTTCTGTACCAGCTCCTGGACCTGGGATGTCGACCTTGTCGGATCTGGTTTTGTCTCGAGTTCGTCGCCGTTTGATGAAACGTCACTGAGCCCGCCCAAGTCACCGTCGTCCTCATAATCGTCGTCCGAGTCAGAGTCCGGTCCATTTTCACCCACGACTGTCTCGAATGGGTCAAGTGCAAACATCTCTTCCTCGTCGGGTGCATCCTCAGCCTCTTCAAGCTCTTCTACCTCGATTTGAACTTCAACCTAAGGGGGTGCATAAGCACGCGCACATACTTCATGCTTAGAGCATACGTCTATCTGGATTGCGCGGTCGATTATAGTGCTGAGAACATCCTCTGCCACTTCTGGGCAGTAGTCGATAATCCGTAGGAGGTTGCGAATGTATAGGAGCTGTGTGAACCGGCTCTCGCGTTTGTGCGGGAAGTATTGCACGAGAAGGGGATAAAGTGTGGACGGTAGCGTCGGGATGAGGTCAAATAATTCTTGCAGGAGGGAGTGAATTCGATCAAACATGGTTCCTCGAGTCAGCTTCTTGCCGTCGGCTGTCTTAGCCTTTAGCCCAGCTTCTATGGGAGAGTCAGAAAAGCTTCTCATTGAGATTTGTGAGACTTACGATGGGTCAGGGATTGAACGATGCGAGCGAGCACAGTTTGCAGATACTCTGGCCGTGCGCTGACCAAAATGCCGATGGAGTTCTTATAAGTCTTGACTAGCGAGTCGTCCATGGTATGCCAAGGCAACGTAACGATGGCTTCAACAAGCGCAACATGTTGCCTGTCGAGCTGGGAAACGACATGCGTGAGCGCATTGAGCCACTGGCGTAGCTGGTGTGTCGAGGTCGTGCCATTCTCAACAGCTTTAGTACTGAATTGCGTAACGAGCTCTTCGTACGGCTCTGAATTGCCCTGGAGTGGTATCAGTGGGGGCTGACTGCCAATCGAGGCATCGGTGCCGCATTCGGAACCAGTGCTCACCCGCGCCTTTTGCTCGAGAGCATTGTTCACAAAGACAATATAAAGATTTTTGTGTTGCTTGATGCGCGAGTTGGTCGCGATAGGCCGCAGCAGCAAGACAGACTCGGCCGATGCGGCAGACGTTGAGGAGCGTGAGGGCTTTGATAGCGGTGGCGCAGCGTTTGGCCGATGGACAAAGTCCTGGCGCGCTGGAAGCATGTCCGAACCTTTGTTCGGGACGCGGTGATTGAAAGGCGAGGCGCGATTGTGCACGAACATGCGAGCGTTTGCGAGAGGCACGCGACCACCCCGAGGGAGAAAGCGGGTGGCAGAGTTTTACGCGCGCGCATCGGAGCAGGCCGATGCGCACCCATGGCTTCGACTTGCTCCCATCTTCCACCTCCCGTGTCTCACGTGTTCACTGCACAAGGGACGTCACACATCAACGCTCCGATAGACACTGTCTGGGACGTGCTCTTCGATCTCGAAAAGTATCCAGAATGGAACCCGTTCGTGCGCTCTCTGGCGTTCACCGAGCCGTCTGGTCGCGTTCTGTCACGCGAGCCTGCGCCAGGTGATAGGCTAGTCATTCGCAGCAACATCCCGCCAAATCTTTCCGGCAATGGTCAACGGCAGACCACCTGCACGTTCTTCGCGTTCGACAAGACGAACTACAAGGCAAGCTGGGGGCAGATCGACATTCCCCAGTTCCTCCTGCACACCAGTCGGTGGTCCGTGCTTAGCGAGACCGAACTCGTGGACGGAGGCAAGCAGACGATGTACGAGACGCAAGAGGCGTTTGCAGGACCCCTGGCGTGGATCATCAAGTGGTTCGTTGGTGCCAATGTACAAAAGGGCTTCCAGGCGATGGCGGACGCTCTCAAGCATCGCGTAGAAAGCCTGCCAAACAGAGAATAAAGGCATAGGCACCGTGAAAGCTGACTGGGGAGGCCGTCTCGCCGAGCACAGCTCAGAAAACGGCCGTAGGCGTGACACGTCAAATGGCATATCGTCATGTGAGGAAGACCTTGAAACAGGGTCGCGAGGGTCAAAAGAGCAGTAAGCTCCATGCAGATCTGAACATCTGGTTGTGACCTTCAGAGACGAGCGCAGTTCAATTTTGTAGGGAGCGCAGCCCTTCGGCGCGGGCGCACAATATGAAGTGCGGACGCGTAGGGCATACAGTCGAGGCTTCATGGCATGGTGGCATGTATGCAGAGGAAAGGTGATGCGGGAGAGAGAGAGATGCAATACACAATGCGTGCGAGCGAATGTCTACATCGAGCCCGGTCTATTCACCGGTTCTGTAAAGATCATAAGTCATTGCTATATGGGAAGGGGCTGAGGGTGGCGTACCTTGACGAATCCGATGGCAGCGCTCTTCTCGCGGAAGCACTGGCGGCAGAGATCAAGGCCGTACTTGCGGATGAGACCAGCCTGATGTGCGCAGAGACGGCTGTACACAATGCGAGGTCAGTCTGGCACATTGCGCGGGAACTGAACGATCCGTGCGCACCACTGGCGAGAGCCCTTTCCGTACTTGCGAGGGCGCGAGAACCAAACGGCGTCGTGGGTCATTTTGGGCGACGAGGTGTCTTGAGGAAAGCTGCAGAGACGACTTGTGAGCAAAGAGCGTTCTGTGGAGGTCGACGATGAATGCGCGCACCGAGAAACGCAAGGAAAGAGACGCGGTATCGGTTCGGCCCGAGCGCGGAACCTTGTTGCCGTCGCACTCATGTTACATTTAGTTACATGCCCTTAGAGAGGATATGAACCTATAATATCAGTTAGGATGCCTACTGCCTGAATTATTCATATCGCTTGTGATAAATTGATTGGAATTAATCACGCCCGTCTGCATCTTGTTCATCTTCGTGGCACGGCGCAAAGGGCAAACATGAAGACACAAGATGGAATACTATAACATCCTCGCATCCATCGCAGCAGATATGGTACCTTTGAGAGCGCGTCACGATGTTTAGTCAAGAAAAAGAGCAGCTCACACTCTATGTTGAGCAATGAAACACAGCGTACAACAATATGTCGCCATCCACGCACTCACGCGCTCGCGGAAACAATCTGTGATGCACTACCGCCTCGTGCGGCTGCGACAACTTCCAACACGCCTGCGAGACCGGCCTTCCAAGTCGCCAGCCTACGCTCCAATGCCTCCCACTCGGAACGCTCAAACGACCGCGTCGTCGACCGCGTTACCCGCAGGGTCTTTGTCGGTTGAGATAGCTTGCCCGAGACCAATCCTGCCCGAATGACTGTGGCAACCAAGCCAGCGATTAGAACACTCGCGCCAATGTGGTGTAAACGCGTACCATCAATAACCCAAGACTCGACCTTAGCCTCGTCGATCTGGATCCCAGATGCAATCTGACTGTAGGGAAGATCACGGCCAACGTTTTGGGAGGCAAGGGTGGCCAGAGTCAAGAGACGGATTTTGTGCTCCAGGACAGAATTTGGCAAAGCTATCGATGAATGTTGTCAATATGGAGCAATGATCGTAGGATGAGTGCACACACAATGTTGTTCCAACACGGCAGCGTTAGCGGCAGCCCAAGCAAGGTACTCCTGGATCCCGTTAAACATAAAGATCTTGAGCAGCGCAAACAGAGGGTGCCCCTTCGCGCTCTGCAGAGCAGGAATTTTCGCAAGCTCGTCAAAGTCGGATACACTGGGTATGCGAAGGGCAGCGGAGATGGTTTCGAGGCTAGCGCTTTCTGCCTGTGCAGCGCCAGCGGGAATGAGGCGGAGGCGATCCAACAGGTAGGCGTACGCGATATCCTCCTTGCCAGCCTTCGCGAAGGCATCTGCGACGGTTTTGAGAAAGACAGACTTGGCCTCTGCGGATACGTCCCACTCGGTGAACCACTTTTCGACTTGTGGTCGGGAAAGCTGGAGCGCGTCGAGTTCCTCGAGGTCACTAGCAGATTGTGCGAGCGCGATGAGTGCCTCTGCGACGACTAATCTCCGTGGAGAAGTCGTGGGGAGGGCATTGAAGAGGTTCGCAAGACTGTTCACTGTGTTAGTAGGGCATCAAGCGGGTACTGAGAGAGCGTACATGCGATATTTTACGGAGGGATCGGTTGGCGCAGGTGCCGACGAGACGACGGTCAGAATTTGTTTCACAGGCGCATCCTGAGCGTCGACGGGGATTACATCGAGAAATTGGGCGATGAGAAGGTTGAAGAAGCCCTCGATCTCTGCACACTGCCCGTCAGTCGCGCCGCGCACGCAGTAGACCGTTTGACTCGCGCACCACGCTCAGAGCCCTCGCCAAGACCCTTGACCTCGGTCAGCACAAGCTCAATGACCTTGCGCCGCCGTGGCACGCTCTCGCCAAACGGCTTCTCGCCCTCGGGTGTGGCAAGCGCCTCCGCGAATGGGCGGATGAACGCTGTCCGCTCCTCGTCCACGCGTGGCTTGCTCACATAGTCGACCAACTCGCGAACCTGTACAACAGAAATTCAGTATCGCGGGTGTGGGATCGCGGGGTGCACATGCCTGCTCCTCGAATGTGCCCTCGGCGAAGATGGCCACAGCGTCAGACATTTTGGATGGAAGGAGCACAAAGCTGAATAACTGCATCCGTTCCGTTCGTAGCTCTTCCTTCTGCAACCACATCCGTCAATAGTACTTCCCTCATCGCTCCCCGCACCTCACAGATGTGCTATTGCGCGTCTTTCACGCTCAGCTACTCTACTTCACACCCATCGAGAACTCTGATCAAGGCTTTGACACCCAGTCGAGAAGAAACACTACAACATACCCTTGATTATAACAAGGCATCACTGCTGATCATGGTGCAACAGTTGAGGTAGAATCCGCATAGCAACCCGTGCTTTACCTCTGTCTCAAGAGTTCGGATAATCAAATACAATTTCGATTCCTCGCAACATCGTCGGACGTGATATCAGCACCAGATTTGCATCCACAATGTGGTCCGAGTCGACTCGAAAGCTTGTTTGAGCATTTCTACGAGATTCGCCACCGGCCCGAGCAACGATGTCCCGTGTTCTTTCGATGAACGCGTCTTCGCGCTCCGCCCTCCGTGGCGCGCGCGCGTTCCTGAACATCTTCACGTGTTCCTACCCACTCCGCACCTCGAGGACCGTCTCGGAAGAAGCATTCACTGATCCTCGTGGTATTTCTGGTGCACGGGCCGCGACGGTTAGTGGGTTATTGACAGGCGCCGTCACGAGACCCTGCCAGCTCATGGCAATCAGCAACTTTCTGACGTCCTTTAAAAGTCTCCAGTGTGCACGGCCCGAGGGCACCTAGCTGCGACCGACGACCATGTTGTCCTTCATGCGAGTCTGCTCCGTCTCAGCGTTGGCGCTGCTCGTGTCTGTGGTGCTCGCCGCGCCACGCCCTCCTGTCCGCCAACAGGAGGTTCCTCTCGGCTTCGTCCTCATTGGCGACTCGACCACCAACAACGGCACGACTCTTAACTCCGGCGGCTGGTCAAATGGCTTCTGCGCGTCGCTCGCTGACGTCGAGAACGTCTACTGCATGAACGAGGCGCACAACGGCGCAACGACCGGGTCGACGATATCGAGCGGCCAGTTTGACCATGCGCTTGACACAATCAAGACATTTGTGGCGGATGGGAAGAAAACATATGTCACGGTGCAGTTTGGGCACAATGACATGAAGATCGCAACGCCGGAGTCGATGGGTGCCAACCTCACAATCATGATTGACGCTATTCGCGCGGCGGGAGGCCTCCCAATCCTCGTCACCTCGTGAGCAGGATGTTCTGAAGAGGATTTGAATTGTTTGCTGACACTTTTGTGGCAGGCTTACCCGCCGCAGCTTCAACGCTGATGGGACAATAGCTGACACCCTGCAGCCATGGGCAGATGGTGCGGCCTCTCCTATCGGGCAGTCATTGTTCTGAAGTTTTTCACAGAAACTCTCCTTATTGCGCAACAAGAAGGGACGCTATCAATCGACCTTCATGCCGATTCCATTGCTTACTGCGAAGTACGTCAATGCCTGCAGTCGCGTGCATGGTTCTGACGGTGCTGTCAGGCAATTGGTCCAGACGCCTGCCACAGGCTGAACCGATCAGAGACGGACAACACTCGTGAGTTCCTTGCGTTGTGCCTTCCTGGTTCTATGGCTCATCGATTTACAGACTTGAACGAGAACGGCATGACCGTGTTTGGTCGAATGGTCGCGCTACTCGTCAAGGCAGTGCTTCCTGATTGCTTAGAGCTCGTGGAGAACGATACTCTTGACTATGACCTCAAGAACGGTCTACCCGCATATCGCTGAATGTGGCACCTGCCACCTTGCGTTGACGTGAATCAAAATGTAGTCTGTGTAGTAGATCAACCAATCGGAGTAACTCGTTGGATTGAAGCATACAGTAAGCTACAGAAGCAGCACTTGTCATGTTTCCTCGCGTCCAGCTCACGGCGACCAAATTCCGAATTAGATTTCAGTATCCAACTTGGATCAACGGTCAGGATGATGAGTCTTCGTCTGCTCAATGCTGGGTGGGATATTTCCGCGTTATCCGCTCTCCAATATTACATCAACACGTACAATCATTGATTTCATTTGAGTATCTTTACAGTCATCAAGTCGGTGAAAGGTCTGTCGAGCATTCACATGCGACGATACGCTGGCAAGCCATTTTCAAGGTCATAGTCCAGCGTGTCATTCTCCACTAGCACCAGTTCAGGTACGACTGAACGCACAAGTCGAGCGACCATACGGCCAAACACAACGATGCCGTTTTCGTTCAGATCTGAAGCGGTATCGCGCTCAGTGCGACGCAATCGGGAGGTTTAAGAGACGTACGGGTATTATCTGTGGTCGCTGGGCCGTTCAACCGATGTGCGGCTTCCGGGCCAATAGCCTATGGGGCGAGTTAGATTTAACTGGGGACAAGAGTTCGTTCATACGTGCCTCGCAGTACTCGATTGACGTGGCATGAAGGTCGATCATCTTGGTGTGTTCAAGTTCTGCGATTAGCTTCGTCTCTAAAGCACGATGAGTCAGTACCACAGACACCGCAGAAGAGGCAGGAAAGTACAGACCATCGGCCCACGGCCCCAGAATGTCATTTATTGTGCCGTCTGAGTTGAAGTTTCGTCGAGTGAGGCTGAAGAGAGGTTCAATTCATGAAATTACGCGTCAAGAAGTCACAACACTCACGACGTGACAAGGATTGGCTCGCCGCCCGCCTCCCGTATAGCATCTACCATAATAGTCAAGTTCGCGCCCATAGACTCCGGGGTTGCAATCTTCTGATCATTGTGACCGAACTGTACGGTGACAAATGTGCGCTTCCCGTCTGCGACAAATGACCGAATTACGTCCAGGTCGACGTCAAACTGGCCGCTCTCGAAGGTCGTGCCAGTGGTAGCGCCACTGACTCCTTCATCCTGGCAATACTCGGCGTCGACGTTTGACAGAGACGCGCAGAATCCCCTGGACCATCCGTTGGCGCTGTAAGTCGTGGAGTCGCCGATGAGGACAAATGCTAGAGGGCACTCTGGATGAGGGCGTTGCAATGGAGCTGCAAGCGCCACGGACAGCAGGGAGAGCACAACAGTGAACAGCATTGCGATCGGTGACTGCAAGTACCAGACAATTGCTCCTGTATTCACCCTTTTATAAACTTCAATTTCAGAAGCATGGAGTGCTGGCTCGCCAGTTATCGCGTGACGTCCTGGAAGCGAAGCTCTCGCAGCGGGCCGGGGCGAAGCCATGACATACCCACGAGACAGATGCAGACTCTTTCTTCCGAGATTGTGCGCACAGATAGCCAATGGCTGGCCGTCAGCATGAGCACCACTTGCTAGAAGAGAGAACGAGACGCATGGACCGCTCCGAAAGCAAGAGAACTCGATTTCGGACCGAAAATGGAGCCAGACTGATAGATATTTGAGCGACGCCTCTGATGAAAATTATGGTCGCGAGGTGTGGCAAGCTCTGAATCACAGTTGCGAGAGAGGAGTTAGCGTTGTTCAAGCCAAGGAATGAGCCTAACCCAGCAAGAAGCAACTCTATACACAAAAAAATACAGATGTGAGCCGTATTCAATCGGGCGGTATAGACAGATGACTTGGAGTTATACGTCGAGAGGCGTCTATTTAGTTGAGGAGCGGTCTATCCCACTGGTCGTATTTGCTGGCCTCGTAATCGCTTAGTACGCTTGCGCGGACACTGACGTCTTTGGTAGGCGTGTGCGCGACTAATAGTTGGAAGATCGGCGTGATGGAGGTCAAGCCACGAGCGGACTTTTGACGCGTGTTCAGCACTTAGTCTAACACACTCATCTTGGTATCATGTCCTTTTTTCGCGGTGGCGACTCAGCGAACAACCCAGCTCCTCGCCAGCAATATGGCGGCGGGCTCCCACAACGGCCAGGGCAGGGATATTCGCAGCAACCAGCACATGGAAACCCTCCTCGCGGCGGTGGCGGCGGCGGCGGGCGCCAGTGTGTGACATTGCTCGACTGGCTTTTGGCGACTGAGATCGCACGCGCAGGTTCCAAGTGGACAAATGTCCCGAGTCGTTGGCGACATTCAACTGTATTATAGTGCACCCAAACGACTTTGCTGCAGGTCAGCATGTTATGATCAACGGCAGGACCGCAGTGACGAGCCGGTACGTGTCTTCCACGTCTTCTCCCCTCGTCTCACACCCAATTCCTACGCAGACACGACACTACACGTCAGATCCAGCAGGGGACCATCGGTGTCACCTCATTCCATCGCGCGTGGCTTCAGCTAAGCCCGACCGACCTCATCTCTGTCGAGCCCCTTGACGTCCGCAACCTCGGTAATGAAATCTATCTTGGCGGCGCCGACATCGACCTTGGCTTCTGGAACAAGCGAACCGAAATCGCAGAGCAGTTTTCCTCTGATGACATTGCCAACACATTCATTCGTCAGTTCCAAGGCCAGATCTTGAGCCGCGGCCAGATCATAGTCTTCGAGTATCACGGTCAGACACTGCGCGGAGACGTTCGCGGCATCCAAGTAGTTGAATTGGCCTCTCAGCAGCGCCAAGGTGCACCACCACCACCACCAGCCCACGGCGAACCGCCGTTTGGCATCCTCTTCGACCGCACCGATATCACCTTCCTCAAGGCAGAGGGTAGTCTCATCAAGCTCAAGAGCAGCGCGAGGAAGTGAGTTCTTCCGTGTCATCTCGTTTACATGCTCTGATATCACTCTACATAGGCCGCCTCCGAATGCTGTTATTGCGCCAAACTTCAAGTTCGAAGACATGGGCATTGGCGGTCTTGACTCTGAGTTTGGAAACATCTTCCGTCGTGCATTCGCTAGTCGTGTTTTTCCTCCGGGTTTGGTTGAGAAGCTTGGTATTCAGCATGTCCGCGGTATCCTGCTGTTCGGTCCGCCTGGCACTGGCAAGACGCTTATGGCGCGGCAAATCGGCAAAATGCTCAATGCCCGAGAGCCCAAGATCGTTAACGGCCCTGAAATTCTGAACAAGTTCGTAGGCGCGTCGGAAGAAAACATTCGTAAACTCTTCGAGGATGCTGAGAAGGAGGTATGTCAAAGAGTATGAGCCTTGACGCAATCTTACCTGTGTTGTAGTACAAGGCGAAGGGAGACGAAAGTGGTCTGCACATCATCATCTTCGACGAGTTGGATGCCATCTGCAAACAGCGTGGCTCGACAGGCGGTGGTACTGGCGTTGGTGACAGCGTCGTCAACCAACTTCTGTCCAAGGTACGAGTGAAGATTATTGTCATCTTTGGACACTCACACGCTCGCAGATGGACGGTGTCGACCAACTCAACAACATCTTGATCATTGGCATGACCAATCGATTGGACATGATCGACGAGGCGCTGCTACGTCCTGGCCGTCTCGAAGTTCACATGGAGATCTCGCTCCCGGATGAGAAGGGACGCCTACAGATCATTGGCATCCACACCGCCAAGATGCGCACCAACAACATCTTGGATGATAATGTCGATCTGCAAGAGCTCGCGGCACTGACGAAGAACTTTAGCGGTGCTGAGATTGCCGGTTTGATCAAGAGCGCAACTAGTTTTGCATTCAACCGCCACATCAAGGTCGGGACGATGGCTGGCATATCTAACGACGTGGAAGATATGCGCGTCTCCCGGCAAGATTTCATGAACGCTTTAGAGGAGGTTCGCCCGGCATTTGGTGTCTCGGAGAAGGAACTTCTGCAGGTGGTTCAGAATGGCATCATCCACTTCGACACACATATCGATGTGAGTGGATGCTGAAGCGCACCTGTTCAGCGCTAATAATTTGCACAGGAACTTTTGCACGAAGGGAGGCTGCTTGTTGAGCAAGTTCGGACATCGACCAGGACACCACTGGTCAGTCTGTTGCTGCATGGTGCGTACTATCTTGATATGAAGCGATGGCATCACTGAAAGGAGCTGCAGGACCCCCTGGATCAGGAAAAACCGCGCTGGCAGCGACGATTGCACAGGCATCTGAATTCCCCTTCATCAAGCTCATCTCTCCCGATGGCATGGTCGGCTTTAGCGAGGCGCAAAAGGTCCATTCCATCGCGAAAGTATTTCAGGACAGCTACAAGAGTCCGTTGAGCGTCATTGTCGTGGACAACATAGAGCGGCTGCTTGACTGGGTGCCTATCGGCGCACGTTTCTCCAATGCCGTCCTTCAGGCATTGCTCGTCCTCTTTGGAAGCCGCCCTCCTGAGGTTCGTCCACTCAATCTTGAGCGGCAAATGACCACTGACTTGACTGAAGGGCCGACGCTTGCTCATTATCGCGACAACTTCGACGCGGCCATTGCTCACAGACCTCCAGATGTCGGACGTGTTCGACGCCGAAAAGCGTGTCCCAGCCATCTCAAGCTCGAGTGCGCTCCTGAAGATCCTACAAGAGGTAAAGCTCTTCCGGGACGACCGCGAGTTATCTCGTGCCGCTCGGCTCATTGAACAGGCTGGACTTGGAGAGACCGCTGATGGCGAACCAGGCCGCCTGCTCATCGGCGTCAAAAAGCTGCTGAGCGTAATTGAGATGTCTAGGCAGGAGCCGACGGAGACTGCGGAACGCCTCGTAAACGCGCTCATACAGCTGTCGTAGTGTCCAGGGTCTTAGCAGCGGACTTTTGTACTCTCAAATGGGTAATACCGCTGCTGCTGCTAGAAGCAAATATACCGGTTGGAGGAAAGTTCGAACTGTGCTACAGATACAGTTGTGCATGATGAGGTCCATAGAATGATAAAGTAGCTCATTGTACATGATGATCAGTTAAAATCGTTGGACCGTTGGAAGATGAAGTACTGGATTCATGGGCAATGAAGCAGGCATAGGCACTGCAGCGACCATTTGCTGCGCCATTGGCGAAGAGTGCGTTGGCGAGACTTGGGAGCTCGCAGAGGCATTTTCAAAGTCCTGTAGTCACATCGTTAGAAGCCACTTGTTGGAGGTGTTCCCAGAACTCACATCTACGTGCTGGCTCGGCAGTCGGCTTGTATTGATTCGTCCGGAAGGGAGAGTGCGAAGTTGTCGGAAGTCATTGTTTAGGTAGGTTTTCGTCAAGCCTGTGAAGGCGACACGCGGCGATCGGAGAAGCGAGGTCGGCGGAGATACCGTGGCTAGCTCTAAAAGCGAAGTGGCCTGTCGCGGTGGAGGAGTTCCGGGCGCTGATGCGCCTTGGAACATAGCTGGCGTTCGGGATAACGCGGCAGTGAGTTGCGCTGCAGAAAGAGAGACATGCGAGGATAATATCACTGTTGGCGGCGTGTGAGCATCAGCTTCTGCGCAGCGCATCTGGGACGCAGGCCTTCGAGAGCGATCCTGGCAGACTTGTCAGCTACGCGTGACGCAACTATCATGAAATCCGCCTCGGACACGCCATGAAGCACGAACGGCTCGAAGTCATTATGGTGATCAAGCAGCCAGCAAAGCAAGTCTGCAACGGCTGGATCCACAACACTGTCGTCCTTTGCAAGGCGTCTGAACGTTAGCCCAAGACGCAGACTGAGTTTGGCCAGTTGTGGGGGGTCAGGCTCTGAATCACTGGGCATGTTCTGTAGGAGCTCAGCTGCACGGGGCAGCGAGCCAGGCTGAGTATCTCCAACAAGAACAACAGCGATAGCGAAGCCAAGTAGCGGGTCATGAGGCCGTAATGTACGAGCGGTTAGCATAATCGGTCCTTCCGTGTCCAAAGATATATGGTCCGCGTCAACCAGCGCGATGAGCGCGCGAGCGAGGCTGGCCTCAGCCCAGGTAATCTTCGGTGCCTGCAGCAGCGCGCCGTTTGTATCATGCGCCTGTTCCTCGGCGACAAGAGCGATCCATTCGAAGGTTTGGCTGACGTAAGCGCGCAGCAAAATGTTCGGCGCGTTTGAGGCATCCTCGTCTGTGTCGCGGAGAGCAGCAGCAGATCGTTCAAGTTGCACAAGCTCCTCTTGGATGATCCAATCAGCTACACCAAAGTCGTCTTTGTCAACATTGGCGAGCTTTAGGATAACGTCTGCCTTGCGCTTCGGGGTCATGACGCCGATGACCATCTGTAGCTCGCTGAGTGATGAAACAGCCACCTCAGCCGCCCACCTCGCTGCCTGTGAGCCAGTGGCGACATCGGCGGTGAGCAGTGCGTTTAAGACCTCTGCAATGGCGTTCATCTTCTGCGTAAGGTCCAGCTTGGGCTGCCCAATTGAGTAGTCCGCAAGGGTGCGCAGGGCTACTTTGGCGGCAGGAAGGGATAGCGCTTGAATAAGCGAGACTGCTCGGTCGATGAGGGCAGTGGCCGAGAAGCCACAGGTCTGGCTTTGCAACTGAAGCCCGCGCGCGCTTGCGACAAGGGAAATAATGGATTGGACTAGTGAGCGCGTTACCGCAGTGGGCATTGGTTCGGGAGTTGAAGGCAGGAGGGCCTTCATGACGGTCAGAGCTACTGCGGCATTTGCGAGCAACGATTCGCCTCGACCAGTTCCCACAAACGAACCCGCGTCAACTAGTGTTCGCGCGTGAGCCGTCAAAACATCCGCAATGACATAGTCGACGCCATGCACGTCCACGTTCCAGGACGCGGTTCGCAGTTCTACAACTCCGAGTTCTGCCAGCTGTTCCTGCACGATTTCGAGAGCGAAGCGAGTGACCTGATCCACGCCGGAATCACTAGAAACCGCCTTCCCAAGACGGTCAAGATGCCGCAGGGCTTCAGAGAGCCCACCGTCGACCAACCGTGCGAGAACCTTGAGCTGCCAAGCTCATTCGCTGGCGACGCTACGGCGCTCAGGAGCGTCGATGGGTTCTCCGCGTCGGGGTCAGAGAACCGTGTCCAGACATGCCGTGCACATGCGCTCCGCGGGTCGTTCATTATGGCGAACATCAGCCGCTCTGCGTCGTACTGCGTCTTGGTCGGCTCGGCCGCAGATACAAGCTGCGCATCGATCATGTTGAACAGGCGTGGGATAACGAGCATTGTGTTGACTAGCTGACCATAATCATGCGATCGTGCTTGCCAAAGACGTAGGATGCCGAGCACCCTGAGCGACGCCTCGGGTTCGTCGGCTGCATCGGACCATGCTAGAGCAGCAAGAACTCCGCCTACACCGATGATAGCACGGAAGAGATGGCCCACCGATTGCCATTGCCCCATGTCCTGACCAAGATCGGCTGTCGGCAGCTCTATGTCTGGTAAAGACAACAACGACTCCGAGAGATCATGAGAGGATAGGATCGAGAGGAGTAAGACCCCCAGTGTTGTCTCGTCGTTGAGCATGGCATAAAGCCAGGTATTCAAGAAATCCGCGCTGGAGTCTTCCCTGTCGAAATCCATCGATTCTTCATCCTTGCCAGAAGAAGTGTCCTTGCCATTTGTCTGTGCTGGAGAACCGGCTGCACCGTTCCGCGGCGCGGTGAGTGCACCAAGCGAGTCCCACCCCCGCAACCTTGATATCAGCCGGCGTGCTAACCGCCGCACGCCGTGCGAAAGGTGAGGGGTTTCGTACGCAAGTTCGTCGAGTGACTCATAGATAGCCCGCCGCAAGAATGTCGCGACATCTCGACAAGCAGCTGCGCCACTAAGGTGCTTGAGAACAGGCTTGAGGGCCGTGCCATTGTCCTTCGCAGCCAAGAGCAATCCGCCCCAAACATGTGGGTCCCACATCGACTAAAGCATATTCAGGCAGGCGCGAGCGTGCGCATTGAAATTGGACGCACAAGGAAAACGTGAGCAACGGAATGCGATTGGCAGGCCGTGTTGAAGAGCAGCTGCGACAATACAAGCGGCTGATCTTCGTTCTGAGAGAGAAGACCATTAGCTGATCGTAGGCATTTTACGTGTACAGTGGACATACTTTGTCGTACAAAGAGTCTTGTACACGCTCGGCAAATTGCCTCAGAGTATCTTCAGCCACCTGCTCGGTGACGGGTCGTCTTGTCGTCTCCATCGCAGTTCGAACCCAGTCGAGGCCGATGTCGAGCGAGTCAAGACACTCCGCGAGATCTGTATACAGTTGAGCTCCGGATTGTGCGGCTAGTTCATCGTGAAGGTCGTGACAGAGCGCAAATTTGACGACGAGCGGCAGGGCAGGTGGGTCGGACATCATACCCAGAAGCGCGCGTCCAAGCTGGAGCGGGTCTGCTGATGAGTACGCAGGATCCAAGCTGGCGGGAAGTTGGTGCTTGAGCTGGGCGACTGGGCGTTCCCTTGTCGCGGCAGGTGCAGTGTCGACAGGCCCAGGTGTACAGATAGAGCCGTAGACCGAGACATCAGCCGAGGTGAAGTCGCCTTTGATGACCATGAGCTTTGTCGAGTACTGTGAAGGGTGCGTGAGAAACATTGGTGGAGAGTGGCGTAACCCACCTCGAGTGACATGTTGACGAGATAATCCCTTGCACCGCCAGTGTGCACAATGCGGGAGGGCACGAGCGCATTGGTCGCCTTTGGTTTCGGCTCTACCGCTGACGGTACTGGTTGGCAGTTGAGATAGATGTCGAGAACAACAGCGTCTGGCTCGCTGGGTTCGCTTAGCACTGTGCGGCGTGATTGACTATGGGAGCGTACTCACGCGCGATTTATGCGCAATTTTTGGACGCGAACGGCAGCGGAGAAGCGGACAGCGCATAGGCCGTCGCGCCCATGTGGCTGCAGCGTCGAGTGGATGAGCAAACCACTCATTCGCGCTTGAGCGGAGTCGGTAAAGGGCAAGAAGCGTGTCACGCCGCGTTCCGCAGTCCCGGCAACTCAAACTCAGGAACACATATCAAGTCGCCAGGAACAATGTGTAGCTCGCGCGACACTACTCGCAATTGCAATTTCGACATGGGTTTCATGTTGTCGAGAGTGTCCAATTTCGCTATGCTACAGGAGTACCTCACCTCACCCTGGGACAAATCCATTAACGATTATACACTATTGCGTGTTGAGTAGAGTATAGAAAGAGAAGACAGCATTGTTTCTAATCGTATGACTTGGGTGTGCGCATTCCCATCGGCGTCGCAGCACCGGAAACTGTGTCGTCCACAGCCAAGATTCGAATGCGCTGCCGGTGCAGCTGAATAGAGGCGTTAAGCGGTGTAAGAGCAAAGTTAAAACCGGACTGGCATACCTGCGGCAGCTTTGGCATAACACCAAAGACGAGCAGAGCGGCGAAGTTGACGGCGAACAGAATGGGATCATAGTTGGTAAAGTGCGTAGAAATCAAGAAACTGCGGTGGCGCGTTAGTTTTTTTTTTGCGCAGCAGGCAGAAATGCTGACTGACAGTCCAGTTGGCATGCAAAAGAGCCATTTCTTCGCTGGGGTATACTGAGCACCAGCGTCAATTTGCTCCCACATAGTAAGGTCGTCGTACACGCCGTTGATGTCAGTCGCAAACGGAATGCCAGTCATGCCGTGGAACATGATGTAGCACACGAGCAGATAACTGAGATTGACTATGGTCCAGCTCGTTTGCTGGGTCACGTTCGGCATCGTGTCAATGAGTATCTTGCCGCCGAGAATGAGCACAGGATGAATGAGCCACGCCCCTGCCGCGCCATTCGTCAGCACCATAACTTTGTTCGGCCCCCGTGGACCCCCGTGGGCTACGCAAGCTCACCTTTGTGGTTGACCCAGTTCGAGTTGAGGTCTGCCGTCTGGTCGAGCTCATCGTTCGCAGTCGGGCCAACTTCTTCGACCTTGACTATACTACCACTACGCGCACGCTTTTCAAGCTGTGGGTTCGCTGTCGCGGTCGCGGAAATGGTCGCTGGCAGGCGCACTGTAGGTCGGGCCATGGTAGGATGGTCAGACGCAAAGAGCGCCCAGTAGGAAAATTCCGTCGGCTTGGGGTCTCCCACGCCTCAGCCTTGGCCCGCAGCGGCACCATACTGACCCCAACAAAGCAGCTCACAAAATCCTGACATTTGGTTTCTTTCTATGCTCTTTCTATGCTGCAACTGTCGAATTTGACTTCTGCCCTAGCACACAGAGCTACATATTATGCGGTGCCATCGGTTGAAGTGTTAGGTACCTGTTCAGTGCTCATCACCGGAGGACAGTCGCGTACGTGAAACGCCTATTGGCCGCGACGTGGTCTAGGCTTTATATACTATAGTTTCAAACGCTCTTGTCTGCTTTAACCTGGTTAGATCATCAAGTGATGTTGTCTTTCTTGACGGATACCGGCCGCCGGTGCTTCGCAAGTCAACAGCATCCTCAGAGAGTCTTTGACAACCATCATAGGTTGTATGTGCAACATAAGCCCGTTGAACAGCATTCCCATGTGAAGAGTTTCATATCGCAAGACTGGTTGCACACCTTCGCAAGCCTCATCATGTTCGTTCCCGATTTGGTCACATGGTCCAATTCCTGAGGTCAAGCTTGAGCTTTTACGGTATTATGTGCAACACCAGGAATTTCTTGTCTTTGCAGACAATTCAAAGTCTAGAAAGATGTTGTCAAGATGGTAAAGATGGTGACCTTGCTCCAAGTGCACCCATTGTGTGGATACGCAATTCTGTTGCGTGGCAGTGGCATTGCGGAGGATCCTTTCAGGAAAAGGCGCAGCATGGTGCTTCCGCTCAGCATCAGGGGAAGATCTGCACATGGACGACGACGGCGCGGCATTCGCGCATGGCCAATAACTTGCCTGAGATCGTGCTGTTCCGCTTTACAGCTCGAGTGCGCAGGACTCGGGCATGACGGTGGCCATAAACCCTGTCCTCTGTCCTAGCAAGTGTCATAGTCCGCTGAAGCAGCATTACCACGGTCACCATGCACCGTGCCGAATAATTGCATCCGCACGGTTACTGCGGTGCAGGTCCCACAAAAATGGCAACGCTGTGCAAGCTTATGCAATATAAGAACGCGGCTTATTGTGGAACCGCAGAGCTTTCACTTCTGCTTCCTCCGTTCTCGTTTTTTCCTTTCAAATTTTCTTCGTTGTCATTGCCATGCAGTCTTACATTTCGCTCGCTGTGCTGCTCGCTGCAGTCAGCCCTTCTTTGGCTGGTCTCGACAAGGACACTCTCTTCAAGAATGGTTTGAGGTTCGCTCGACATCTCCAGCGGCCCAAAGACTTTGTTCTAATCACCATTCACACAGCGACCCGCTTGCAGACTTCTACAGCAGCATTCCCAAGCCGCCGAGCAGCGTCCAGGACATGCCGCCCCCGCAGATCTGCATCGACCGTGCTGGCGACCATTGCTCTGCCGACAAGATCCAAGCCGTCTCCGTCAAGTACAATGACTGTGACGTCCCGTGGACTTTGTGCCGTTGTGACGACGCCAACATGAGGTGCGTCTCCGCGCGATCCCAGGCATATCGCTGTGCTCACCCCAGCCTCCTCGCTTCAACAGCATGGACACCATGGTCGATCGGTAAGCGGTGCCATTTCATCCCCCGTGCGGTACTCTTACGATTTCGTCGCAGTTTCGGCAGCCTCCCGCCGGGTGTCCGGTCTTACGTTGGTGCTGCCCTCGCAGTCCAGGCTGACAACCCCAGCGCCGGCTCGAGCGGTGATTTCATCACCTTCAACGGCGAGTGTGGTGTCTCCGTCTTCCTCCACGAGGCTGGTCACTCCCTTGACCAGGGCACCAGCCCATCCCAGGAATGGACGGATGCCTTGGGCCAATCCTCTTGCGTGCCGGACGACTATGGTTAGAAATGCCATTCATTGGTTGCTGTGTTGCTAACATTAGTTCACTCTTCACAGCCAACAGCTCTCCGGCTGAGGATTTCGCTCAAGTCGAAGTTGTTTACTACTACCAGCTGAAGAAGGGCTCGCTCCCCGCGGACCCGGGCTGCCTCCAGCCGCAGCTCAACTACATGAACGCAACTGAGCGCGTTCGCGACGCGA
This sequence comes from Auriculariales sp. MPI-PUGE-AT-0066, assembly GCA_020744175.1. NCBI lineage: Eukaryota > Fungi > Basidiomycota > Agaricomycetes > Auriculariales > Auriculariales sp. MPI-PUGE-AT-0066. The sequence continues at coordinate 126,884 of JAGTJP010000006.1, forward strand.
ACATGCGCGACAGCTGCTCGCCTGAGAAGCGCCCGTTCACCTTCGACCCACCTGCGGCACCGCAGGTACGATGATCAACACATTGTCTCCCGACTTGATGCTAACTCGATCGCTCTGCAGGACCCCACTACGAGCGACCCGGTCCCGGTTCCCACTGAGACCCCGACCACGCCTGAGGACCCTTCTCCTGCTCCTGAGGACCCGGTCCCAACCCCGACGGTGAGTTCACGTTGATGCCTTGCATGGATATGGCTCGGGGCATCGCCCTTATTGCCACACGCCTTGAGAGCATCGTCCGAGCCTTCAAACTAAATGATGACTGACGTAAGCCTCCCTCTTCTTCCAGCCGTCGTCGTGCCCCGCTGGCAAGGTTCGCCGCAGCGAGAAGCTTCGCCGCCGCGCTGCACGCCGCGCTTGAGAGATGAATCAGCACTGCTATATTCAATGACAAGCACACATTCGCGAGATTGTAGCTGTCATAACTTATACATATCACGTTTTTGTCGATCTGTCCGAATGTGTGAATCTCACCATCCAAGAAGTTGAGTGGTCGCGACGTTCACAGCTGTCACGGTTGCTGCGCGATCCAAGAATAAGCTTATGACTCTCCCTCGTGAAGCATGGTGACTGACTACAGCACAGCGTCGTGCATGTTCCGCACAATAGGAGGCAAAACGCCGGTGGTGGACAGACAACATTACCTGGCTCTCAGCCCCACTACCGCGTTCAAATTGATATACCGCCATCCTCACGCTTTATCAAGTGATACAATGGACCAACAACCGGCGTTTTGGTACCGCATCGGCAACGCAGGCCTTCAAACTCTGTCTCTCTTTTCTCATCAATGCCTTGTGTGGCGCGTCGCGCAACCATACGTCACGTCTATTCTAGCGACATGTTTCAGTGCAGCGGACTAGATTTGACAGCTCCGAGTTTATGACAAGCTGAGCCAACTGGCGTGTCATTGGAGGTCAATTTTCAAACAGATGCATGTATCTCTGCACAATGTACCAAAACCGATAGCTAGTTTCCACCTCCAGTCTAAGTAAAACCGTCTTCAAAGTCTCATTACCTCCCTTCAGCTGTCGCATGAGTGTGATCGGACTCTGGAGCCGGTGATGACTTTTCAGATGCCGCCACTTGGTCCTCCGGGCGAAGCTCAAGCCGACTTTCTGGAGTGCGGATGTACCGGCCTGGCCAGAACGGTACGTATATCGCAATTGCGATGAAAAGTGGTAGTGTGTCAAGCCCGTAGAAATGCTTTTCAGAGGTTGCCAAGGGTCCAGCGAAACCCTCGCTGAGCTCGATGGTACGGAAAACTGAGCGGATCTGCGAGGTGGAAAGAAACCTATCAACCTTTCTTCCACTCTCTACCTAGTAGGTATAGTAAACGCACCAGAATACCGATGAAACTGAAGCTCATGGCGGCCAGTAGTGTCTTCCATTTGGGTGCACGCCAAGTCGCAGGCTCGTGCTTGTACAAGCGTATAAGGAAGTGCGTAAACACTCCTAGGAAAACGACGAAGGAGAAGAGCTGAGCAGCAAGACCTGCGAGAAACAGCTAGCTCTCTGAATCAGTATCTTCATAGATGAAGCCCATGCAAAAGCGACGTACATGCGACCCAAGCTCATTCTTCTTGGGATCTGTGCGAGCGCTCGCTGAGATAGCGCCTCCGCAGGCCTGAATTCTGGAATCGTAACAATTAGAATATGAAAGTGCGACCGCATCGCTGTAAGCTGACGCACAAAAATGTAACGATGTCACTGGTGACAAAGACGCGCGTGATCTTCTGAGGAGAAACGAGCAGATGCTGGTCCGCGCGCAGGAAACGTGCGAGACGTCCGAGTAAGACATACTCTGCGGCAATGAATGCACACGGCTAGACGAGAACGATGAACTCCAAACACGCTCAAGAACAAGCTGCTCACCGAAAGAACCACGAAGAGGTACTCCGCAATATACAAGCCTCGGCCGTGAGGGTCTGAGTGTAGGCCGAAACGAAGTGCAAGACCGATGGCGAACGCTGCAAATGACTGACATGAGATACAAATTCGGTCGAGAGGATGCACATACTGTAACAGCCTATGGTCATGGCAAGCATCCATTTGGTTTTGTACTTCCATACAAAGAAAGTTTGCGCGAAACCGACGACAAGAACGAGCGCTGCGGATGACTCAGCTATGATGACATCTCTTACGAAGCTGAGCGTACCAACGGCAATAGCAGTCAGGATATTGCTGGCAATATAGCGCAGAGGGTTAAACACGTCGTGCCGTGGGTCGGCGTAAGGATCGCCAGGGACAAGTCCGGCTGGTCGCGCAAGAGCTGTTGGAGCAACTCGAAGCAACAAGCAGACCGCGATTACTCCAGCCAGCGCAGTCGTCTGGCGTGAGGCCATAGCAGGATAAAGCCTTAGAATATGGGAGAAGGGAGAGAGAGGGAAAGGGGCACGAAGCTTGACCCGCGTGGAACTGACACTAACTTACAGGCCAAGCCAAGAGCGCGCGCGGCTCGTTCATGCCACCGGGCATCGCGGGGACCGGCGGCCGAGAATACGCCTCCGATCTGCTCTGCCCATACGCCCAATGTATGAAACTCGGACTGGGGCTCATGTCAGTCCTAGTGTGAACTGTGTGCAAGTAGATTGATTGGTGTGCGGAAGGCGACCTCACTAGCTAGCCGAGATTCTTCCCCCAAGGATCGCCTGGTAAGCAATGCCAGACTATAGATGACGTTTGAAGATTTTCAAGAAGATTTAAGACATATATTTCTTGCAAATTGGCGTAAGGTGATGGTTTGAGTTGGTTATGGCTCACCCCCCTCAACCGCCAGAGACCAAATTCGGCGAATGAAAGCAGCTACTGGATCGCTCTCAGATGGAAGGAGAGTCTCAAATGCGATGGTGGCAAGAGAGTGCGCATTCGCTTTCAGTTGCGGGGCGTACTGTGCATAAGGAGAGTCTTGTCAGCTATATGTTCTTAATGCTGCTCATGGGGAAAACTCACCGCACGACAGAAATGACGATACCAGCACCAGGTTTGCCATGTGCCCCATTCGGGAGCGCCCCAGCCGTCGCGCGTCTCCCACGAGCTTGCTTGGAGGATCGCGCGGGGTGCCTGAGGCGACGTAAGTGCTGCCACAAAGCATCCAAGCGCGCGCGACAACGAGTTGCGTTCATCCCGAGCCAGCGTCTCGCACGCCTTCATCGCTTTCGACACTTCCTCGCCGACTGCCTCAGTTTTGGCGACAAGATTTGCATCTACATTGTCAGCCGCGTCGACGTCCATCGCGCTCGCCTCGCCAGCAATCTTGCGCGCGCGCGCATCGTCCTCATCTTTACGCAAAGATGCCGCTTTGCGCTGAGCAACGAGCAGACGGCCGTGCGCTTTGTCGAGTGCGGCTTTAACAAGCTCCCAGCGCTGGATTTGACCCTGTGGGGTTTGCTCCTCGCTGAACGCAAACTGTACAACGTCTGCGGGCTCCACAATCTGGTACTGCATGAGTTTGTCGACGACGATGTTGACCATCTGTGTCGATCGCGCCCAGAACGCGCCGGTCGCTCGAAGAATCTCGGCCCGAGCCTCGGATCCAGGTGCGACGAGAGACCGGAGTACCGGGAGATAGCGCTCGATTGCATTGAGCAAATGACTGAACGACCGCGAGCCGACTTGGAGCAATGCTTGAAGGGTAGCGGCACGGACAACTGCTTCTGGCCGTGGGTCACCGGACTCTTGAAGTGTGTTGCGGAAACCATCGAGTTCGACGATGACCAGTTCCGCTTTTGTGCGGTCGCGAAGGAGGTTGAGGATGTTCTGTGCGACCTCGTGATGAGGGTGTGCTTTTTTAGTCATGTTAGCTGCGCACATCATGCAAGACAAGCTTCAGCACTGACTGGGATCATCATATTCGTATGTCGCGCCGGGCTGCTCAGAAGGAATTACTCCCACACCAGACTCCTTGAACTGCTCCGGGAGTGCCTTCGCCACGCGATCGTAGTACGATAGTCGGATTTGCATTTCCACGGCGCGTTGCATGAACAAGCGCTTTGGGTGTGCGGTCGTCAACGGCAGATCGCCCACCCATTCCTTCCAGACCCACGCGAAGCCGAAGTTGCTCATGTGCGTAGAAAACCATTCGACGAACCTCCGCGATACATCGACGTCCAGGCCATTACCAAGCTCGCTGTAGAGCTTGCGGATGCATTTCCCGACTGCGGGTCCGACGGTCTGAGGAGAAAGCTTGCAAAGCTCGGTGATAACTGCTACATGATAGATCGTTTTGTGTTGCGAAGCTGGGAGGCGGAGCATCATGGTGAGGATCGACTAGTCGGGGTCAGCTAGAGCAAAGTGCAGAACAGCGGTCAACGGACCTCGATTAACGTGTTTTCAAGCTGCCACTCGGGACCAGTTGTTTCCATTGGCTCATCTGGCTTAGATGGGTCTTTGGCCACCTTGAAGGTGCCGGGTTCGAACCATTTGGGCAGCTCCATGAGGATCCGCGCAGCCTCGCGGCGGTTTATTTCGAAAATGTTGGCCAGTTGCAAAATGATCGACCGCATCAGATATCCAGATGCGTTCTCTGGGTCTGGCGTAATCTAATGCAGAGCATCTGTCAGAACAACGAACACTGTGAGATGGAGTTCAACTAACCGAGTTGTCAAAGAGGCGGATGAGATAAGCGGGCAGCTCTTCCTGCTTATTTTGAGCAACACCCTCGCCCAGCGTATCCATCTCGATGATTTCAGGAGGAACAAGGAAGGAAGGCAGTTCGAAAGGTGGCAGTTCCGTCGTAACCGCCTCGGCCGTGTTACGGATGATAGGCACAGACGTTTGCCCGCTCGTTGTGAGGTCTCGCAAGGCAATCACCAGGCTATCCAAGAGCTGTCATGAGCTCATTAGCGATGGAAGAAAAAGTCGGTGGTCGTGAATTAACCTCAATGGCTGCAGGAGACGCAGGAAGTGCATCCTTGACGTGGAGATGAATGAATGGCTGGACAAGATACCGGTCGCTCATCGTAATTTCTGCGAAACCAGCAATGGAAGTGATCATGGTTTCGATGTCGGAGACGTAAGACTCTTGAAGAATAGGCCATGCCTTGCATGATATGTCAGGAGGGGTCGGCTACAACAGTTTTGAGGCTCACTCGGAGGATACCCTCGCCAACACAGAAGGCTGCATTGGAACCTCGAGTGTATGACACAACAGGCTCATCGAGCACTGCAGCGAATGATTTTAACAAAGCCACCAGTGACTCCGCCGAAACGAGATTCAGGACGGCAATGTGCGCCAGGAATCCAATCTGAACGATGAAACTGTTAGCATTCGTGGACTGCCAGGGACCGACAGACGAGGCAACTCACGCATTGACGGAGATCCTGCCATGCCAGCTTGTCGATAAGTCCTTGGAAGCCTTTCCAAAACTCTTCAAGGACACGGCGGCCAAGGGGTTGTGGGGTTTCAGATGCGGCGGTAGCGTCACCGTTTTGCTCAGCAGAACCATCTTTTTCCGGCCTGGGAGCGTAAAGACGTGCGAGAAGTGCGGCATAGAATGGTGATTTGAACGGAAGTTCTGAGACACTGCAAATGCGGAGAATGTTTAGTTCGGATTTGCGAGGCAGGGCAACTGCGGCCCGAACGCACGCTATTCGGAATGCATCAGCAATGGCCGCAACGTTGGACGCATTTTCGAGCAGCTGAGTGGTCACACGTTCGAAAGAGGGCGTGAATGTTGGTTCTGTAGGCTGTAGACGTGTAAGTGCGGGGTGTGACGCAGAATCTAGTTGGGAGAGGGAATGACCTGCTCGTCGCTGAACTTGACGATGATATTTCTCAGACGCTGCTCGAGGGTTTCTGGCTGGAACTCGGGAGCGTTTCCACCGCGACGGCGGTCCTCATAGTCATCTTACAACGGGCGAGGTGGTGAATTTGCGGTTCACAAGAGAGCTGGGAACAGAGTGACCTACGTCTATTATTTCTGCGGCGGTTATGGTTGTGATTGCCATTGCCATGGCCTTGGCCGTGCTGCTGATGCCGCGAGTCATTATAAGACATCCTGAGCTTGTCTGTAGTGGTGAGGGCTCTGGTCAACTCACGCGCCGGACATTTCCGGTGTCGCGAAATCCTTTTTCCTCCGAATCATCGCGCGGGTCCTTCTCAGCCCAGGTACGCGCACACCGGTTCGTGTCGAAATGACGATTTATTTCAAACTTCAGGGCGATGTGAATTGAATGCAACACGTGCACTGGTTTCGTTGCATTGGTTCACAGCTATCACGACGACCATTCGCCTGTGTCCCTGTGCCGTCTTGTACCCCTTTCTCTATACAATCTCGCTTCGCCCATCTCTTTCGCACCTCCTGGAATGACCGCCGCCCAGCTACATTACTCTCTCCTGTTCCGCCGCGGCCCAAGGACTATGCACGCCGGTCACGTCGCGTCGCGCAATCCATTCGACAGCAACTCGCCTTTGGAAACATGTCCTCTGCCCTTGACATCACAAACGCGGCCATAATCGCAGATCCAGCCACCCCAAAGACCACTGCGGATGTCTTCACCTCAGTCAAGATCGAATTCACTCTTTCGTCGAGGCTGCCACTCCATGCGATGGCTCATGGGTTTCTCCGTGCGGGCAAGCCGTTCGCCGCGGCCGAGTACATCCACGCACGCATGATGGACGGCCACAAGGTTAAGCTTGGGACGCTCAACGCCCTTATCGGCGCGCTCTGCGCAGTGGGAGTCACACCCTCTGCGGACGAGCAGCCCAGCGTGTTCGGTCCATCCCGTTACGCGCGCGATATTCAGCAGCTCGAGGCCCGGCATCCAGGCCTAACTCCAGGCACCCGAGCCGCCGTCCAGGTTCTCCGCTGCGCTCGCAAGACCAAGAATCACCGCGACAACAGGATGTACCGGCGTCTCATTGATGCCTGTCTGCTACAAGGTGAAATTGTCGTCGCCGCGTTGCTTTTTGCGCTTCTTGTTCGTGATTGGCAGCTTCGTCGCGCCTTGACCACTGCGAAAAGACACGATGCTGCGCCACGTGGTGACGCCGTTGTAGATGGCGAGCCGTTGACTCCCGGCCATATTCAGGCTGCACGCTCGTTACGCCTGGATGATTGGTCTCTTCATATCCCAAAGCCGACATCGTGCATGCTCCAATCAATCTTGCAGCACGTCTCGTTTCCCGGAATGGAACGTAACGGCGCGTATCGTGGCGCTGTCAAGGACCCAACTTGGAACCAGATTTACCAGATGAAGACAGCCATGTATCATCTCGCAGGGCTCTTGCATTATCGACAACTGGAGCTCGACCAAATGTCAACATTGATTTCCTGTCTGGCGCATGTCCCAAGGGAGCCGAAGGTCTGGGTCACTGAGGTTGTCAACGGGCAGAAGCAGTCTGACGAGGTTTACCACTTCGTCCATCAAGTGCTCATGAATTTCAGCCAGCGATTACCTGTCAAGTTCAACCAGCTCTCTCCAAACACGCCGTCTATGATAGTCCCCCCCAACATACGCACATACAACACGCTGTTGGATTACATCCTGAAACATCGCATGGACTTGGAGGCAGCAAGCAGGCTGCTCACTCACATGCGGCAGCCTCGACATAAGCCTATCTATCCCGATATGACGACATACAACATTATCTTGCGGCGGGCGAGCTTATTGCGTCGAAACGATGTCGTTCACCGACTCTTGCAACAGTTGCGCGAGGCTGGACCGAAGGATCCTGCGCTACTCCTCATGCTCGACTCCTATCCACGACTGGACAAAGACTCCAGGCCAGACAACCCGTGGAAAAACCGAGGCGAGTCGCTACCCGACCATAGCTTTGGATCCGCCATCGAGAAGCTGGGCACGCGGGACTTGAAGTTGTTCAAACTCGAGGACGTCAAAGAGGCTCTAGCACAGCTCGTCGCAGATAAGTATACGCTGTCTGGCTTCATCACCCATCTAGGCTCCACTGGGCAGAGCGAGCGGGTCATTGAGCTTCTGTACATGCTATTCCCTGAGCTGCAAAAGCAACCAAGTGGCGATCAGCTCAGGTATCGCCCTGTCCGCCAGCGATTGAGGGACGCGGCTACTCGCGGCGCGCGAATGGGTCCCTACTTCTTCAGCACAGTTATCGCGGTTTTAAGACGGTGCGGCAAAACCGGCCTGGCTGAGCGTGTATGGTTCCTAGGCCAGGTTTCCGAGGAGGCCAGCTGGATGCCGGATCATGCCATCAACGGCGGGTCAACGCCGTGGACACTGGACATTAGTGCGTACACGGCGATGCTACAGTGCTACACACGCGAGGCCAAGTCGGGTTTGTCCGTCGCGTCGCGTAACAAGAACTTCGTCGTTGGTTGGGGGTTCTTCAACTGGTTGCAGGGGACGAACCTGGATGGTGACTTCCATGCGCGACGTCAGCGTCAGCGGGCTGAGACTGCTCAGCGTAGCGTCTCCGGGCGGGAAATAGGACAGATGCTCATCGCGTCAATGCGTGCTCGCGCCCACCTTGTCTGGCGTGTCTTCACTCAGGCGAGAGCCGGTCTAGACAGCGAGCAGCCTCATATGCCCCGACCGGACGCGCGGTTCTATAATGTTCTGCTCGACATGTTTGACCGTATTCCACGCATGGCGCGCAGACGCAACCGGTCGTCGCGGTCGCGATGGCAGAAGAACTATGACCGCGCGCTGCAGCGACGAAATTTAGGCACTTGGACACCACCGCCGCGCGACCCGTTTCTGTTGGAAATCGCACAGGAGATGGCCAAGGATGGGTTTTCATTGCCGATCAGTTTACGACGGGGTCTGTTGGACGTACGCATTCCTGTTGCGAACGTTCAGAGACTGGAACGGGGGCAGCCATACCGTTTCCCAGTGCAGCGGCATGACGCTCGGTGGCTCGCTCACTCACTACCGATAGCCAAGAGGAAAGGTCTACCGATCTCTACGTCTTATGGAACGGGTCATAACGCGCGGAAGGAGAAGCAAAGAGCATGGAATAGCAGGTTCGTCGCGCCACAGCGGGAGCCAAGGACACCAGACCCCGCAGAGGGGCAGCGGAAAGAATCATTTGCGTAGACCATATGTCTGAATGAATCAAAAGTATTGCACGCAAGCGGTTTTCAGACGCGTGAGTGCGCGAAGTGCGTTACTTCGAAATCGCGTCATTGACTGATATATCGCTGAGCGAACTTATATCAATAATATAGGCTGCATGAGCAATTTCATTACAGTGGCGCAATTTGGAGTGTGTGAGCTGCCGCGCTACCCCGTTATGGTCCGACGGCCGGCGCGTTGCTGACTTTTACCACGAGCCACTCCGCGCGCGTCGATGAGCTCTGGGACACGGAGCACGCCGCTCAGCTACTTTCCTAGCCCCGCTTTTGTACGCTGCTGTTCTGGTGCGCCTGCTTCGCGACTCACGACTCGTGACTGCGCAGGATCATGCAATAGCAGGAATGGGCGCAGGCACGGCAGCGGTGCTCTGCATGCAGCCGCTGGACTTGCTCAAGATTCGGTTCCAGGTTGACACGACGCGACCAACCCGGCCTATGGGCGTTGGACGCGCGATATACGGCGCAATAACGGAGATTTACGATGCGAGAGGCGTGCGCGGGCTGTATAGGGGTGTCGGGACAAACATCGCGGGGAACGCGAGCAGCTGGGGTCTCTATTTTCTCTTGCACGTCGCACATCTTGCCTGCGTAAATGTGTTTACTGACTATTTCGATACAGTTACACGTACATGAAGACTCAGGCGCAGGCAGGAGACACGTCAAAGGCATTGTCGACCGCGCAATATCTCGGCTACTCTGCCTCTGCCAGTGCGTCTCAATAGGCGAAGCCGAACCTCTAGTATTGATGCTGAGCCATTTCAGGCGCTGCCACAGCATTGATTACCAATCCAATATGGGTTGTCAAAGTTCGCCTATACACAACTACACCAGATTCGCCAAATGCGTACCGTGGCCTTGCTGGTAAGTATACGCTAGCCCTGCGCCCACCACTAGAACCTCACTTATTCTCTTGCATTTTAGACGGGCTTTCATCGATATATCGCACTGAGGGTATAGCAGGGTGGTTCCGCGGCACACTGCTTGCGCTCGTCGGTGTCTCCAATGGTGCCATCCAGTTCATGACATACGAGCAACTCAAACGCTTGGGCCTGGAGGCTAAGAGGAGAAAACATGAGGCTGCTGGCCTTGAGTGGAACGTTCAGGTTGACCGTCTGGTACGCTGAGTCATAACACCGTGCACGCCTGTACTGATGCTGGCCTGCAGTCCAACACCACCTACACCGTCATCTCGGGAGCATCAAAAATAACGGCGCTGATTCTTACATATCCTTACCAGGTCGTGCGATCTCGAATACAGGTGCGCTTGGGTTCTGACAGGAAATCGGCGCGGAACTCAAGGTTTTCAGAACAACGCGACCGCGCATTTATATCCCAATATCCGTGCGGCTGTCTCGCGGACATTTAACGAAGAGGGCGCACGGGCATTCTATCGCGGGCTTGGAACAAATCTCGTCCGTGTTCTGCCCGGGACGTGTGTTACATTCGTCGTATATGAGAACATCGCATGGCTCTTTCGACGAGCAGCAGCAAGGAGAGCGGAAGCACAGCGGGAGGACACTACTCATAGATGAAACGAAGGGAGGATATACACGCGATATATTGTATCTGGCGCTGGCATATTACCACCACTTAGATCACACTCTACGATACAGAATTATTGTAAATCGATCAAGATCTGCAGCGCAAAAGTATCAGCGTTGTGCTTGTACAAGGGCGCGAGCATTTAGAAGAGTCAGTGTAACTATGAACATAGAAATCTCCACGGGAACGCCGCGCGCCAGAACCAGAGCCCTCTCAAGACGAGAAAAGCAGCGGCCCAACGCGCGACTGGAGTGTAGCTCCCCCGTTCACGTTTAGACGATGTTTTTTCATCCTTCAGATAAACATGGAACAGGACTCACACTATGCGCAGAGACACGACTATGAAATGAGAGGAAGAGAGCCGCGCGAAAATTTCGAATACCGACACGCGCATTTGTACTCCTACCGACGCGTCGCAATCTTGCACCCATGTCGCTCACGGCTGCTACACGCTGCTCCCGCACTCTCTCTACGCGCTACAGGCCTACTCCGAAGCTCCTTGCATCGTCACTAGTGTTTCTATACATGGGACCAATAAACACCGTCCTGCAGTCAGCCTCTCCTCGCAGACACATGTCAAACGGCTTTGCAGTAGCATATCCTGGAGCACCCCGCCCGAAGGCCACTGCCCGACCGCAACTGCAACCGCAAGAGGAACCTCAGCTTGGTCTGGATCGCGATGGGACCAACAAGCAGGCCAACAAGCAGAAGGACCACCCACCGTGGAACGAGGACATCCCGTTCGCACTCGTGCACGTCATCGACGCCGAGACGAACAAACTCGGCGAGCTGGAGTCGCTTACGGAGCTTCTTGCTCGAACCAACACCAAGCAGATGGTCGTCCAGCTCATGTCGAAAACCCCACCAGCTGTGCGAATCTTCGACCGCCGCGAGCTTAAGGAGATGTACAAGGAGCGGAAGGCGAGTAACAAGGAAAATCGCGTACGCCCGCGTAAGGAGATCCAGTTCAGCTGGGGCATATCAAGAGGTGACTTAGACATCAAGGTTTCGAAGGCGAGGGCAGAGTTAGATAAGCGCACTCCTGTCGACATCATACTTCAACACAGGAAAAAGCAGGAGGTGGAGATGGACCAAAGGGACCAAGTTGTACAGTACATTAAAGATGGCCTGGCAGAGCACGGTGTTTATCGCAGGATGGAGAGCGGACCGTCCCGGACGACATTGATTTTTGACCTCACAGCCAGCAGGTAGAATGAGATGAGCTTATTGTCTAGAGTGCGCTTTAATGCTGTACTATACATCATGTTTTGATTTGATTCGCTTAGATAGAGCGTCTACCAGCTTATTCTGCGCGAGCTTTGACCTTTGGAAGAGCATCTGCGCTGTTTTTTCATTGGCCTCAACACCTGCCTGCTTCATCCCATCGACGAGAGCCTCCAGGTCATATTGCGGCACCTTCCGATGCAAGCCAAATCCAAGCAGCTCATTGTACACCGCTACGGGGAACGGCTTCATGAGGTCCCATGCACCTATCTGGTGCTCGCGCACAACAGGTTCGCGCAGGAGCCCGCGAACAACGCTATCGATGTGATCTTGCGCCTTGACCCGTCTGAGCTGACCGCCGCGGTAGATGCGGATCGGGATGCCGTGAGTACCAGCATTGATTGCCTCTTCTGCGGCCATAATGAGCGGCGAGATGTCGACGAGCGGGAGGCGTCGACGTTCTGCCAGCTCTGCGAGCAGGAAGATAGCGATGACTGCGTCGCGGTCCCACGTTGGCTCCACAGCAACACGCTTGCCGGGTCGCTTGATATCGATGTCCTGGGGCCAGAGCACGGCGCTGATGACGCGAGTAAAGATACGGCGGTGTGGTTTGGGCAGTGAAAGTTTGGGATTGGCGAGACCAAGCTTTTCTGCTTGTTCCATGTCCTCCGAAGTCCACGGTGGCTCGTATTCTGGATCTGGCAGCGAGTCGGGTTCTGGCGGCGTTTGCGTCGCTATCTCGGTTGTGGGAACGACTGGTTCTTCCACAGCTGCGTCGCTCTGTTCAGGCACAGACTGTTCTATCCCTGTTGCCAAAGACTTCTGCCGCACCAATTCAAGGTGGAGTTGCCAATCAGTACAGAGCTGGGAGTAGACGGATGCTGCAGTTGTGAACCTTTTCTGCACGAGTATGCCATCCACCAGCTTCAGGTACATGTGCCACGACCGCGGGCTCTGGTGCTCGCGAGCAGTGTGCAATAGAAGCCGTGCCAGTGCAGTCCCCAGATCGATATCGCGCTCCATTTTGTTCAGTTCTTCACCAAAGACGCGGTGATTCTCCGCTGCATCAATCGCGATGGTCGGTTTGAACGGTATACCGGGTAATGTGGTCTCTGGTGGACACAAGCCTTCGACGAGCAGCTCGAGGGTCGACGGCGAGATTTTGACACCGTGCTTCAACTGAATGTAAGCAAGTGCGCCTGCCTCGAGCAACCTCCCAGCACGCATGTGTCCGTGTAGTAGGGCATGAGCTGCTAACCGAGGGTACGCGCCAAAGTGCTGGTTCACCAGCCGCATGTCTGGCTCGCGTATCGGTGGCGGGATGTACAGGTCCGGTTGATACAGCTGGGGTGTGTCTTCGCCACCTGAATGTTCAGCCTCCTCCCGTTCAAACTCCTCCAATTCCCTTTGAAGCATTTCAGCCTCAGAGTTTGACTCGAAGTCGGACGAGCTTGAGTTTGATGTAGAGGAGAACTCAGACTCGATGGGCATATCCTGCGTATCTCCAGTGGGAAGAATGGCGGTGAAAATGGGCGGCCGTGGAGGCTGCATGCCCAGCGCTTCCTGAAGCGCGAGTTCCGCATCCTCACCGTGTTTCAGCGCGGATCGAACGACACGTAGAGCCTCTAGGGAGCTCAAAGTGCGTGCACTGTAGCCCAGTCGGAGTGGAGATGCCCGCAGAGCGCGCGTGGTTCGCGCGAACCGCGCTGCCAGCACGAGTCTGTGCATGACAAGAGGAGAAAAACCGCGACGCGTGGGATTCTCCGAGATCCGCAAAGAGATGCCCTCTTCCTCAGACATCGCGCTCGCCGTCCTATCTTCCGCCGTTACCGATTGGTTCTCTATCGTCTCGCTTGTATTTGGTGGCTGCTGCAGGTGCGCTTGGCATAATCTCGATTCGCACACTGCCAAAGTCTGACAATATGGCGAAGCAACGCGCTCGCAACGGAATGGCTCACGCACGAGAACGCGCACGTCGGCAAGCTCATCACGTTCGCCCAGTTCTCAATTGTCTCGCTCGTCGGGCTGCGTAAGAGCCTCGAGGTTCGCGACCCTGGCCGCACGCGCAACACGAGCGCGCTGGAGGTGGCTGCACAACGAATTACTTCCGCCCGGCAACGTAGACAGGATGTGTTCGCTGTCGCCCTGGATGGAGAGCCGGGCGAACACGTTGATAGCTTTGCGGCGCGCTTGAGGAATCGACTAGCTGAGCTAGACACATCGTTGAATGTGCGAACGTTTGACCAGTTCAATGCATACATTCCACCGGCGCCGCACCAGGGGATACCATCTGAACCCGAAGTCGTCATCGTCTCAGGCCGCGCAGTGAGGCATCCCAAGAGCAAGTGGGATGCCTCCATTGCGCTTGGGCCCGTCAACACAGCTATAACCTCAACTCTGCATCTATCACCCACTGGTGAACGCATCGTCGGTGCCACCGGCATTTTTGCCCCACGTTCCCTACTATGGAAGGTGCTACACATTCGCCTCAAGCCTCGCAAAATTCCTATCCGCGTCTGGCTCATTCAAGTGGCCCTGTTCCTCCTAACGTCGCTCCTAAACAACATTGCGTTCGGGTACAAGGTGCCTATGGGCGTACACATCATCTTCCGGAGCGGCGGTAGCCTAACCAACATGCTCGTTGGCTGGATGATGGGAAAGAAGTGCGTTATAATGCTGTGAGGGGCTTTGAAAAGTCATTGATAGCGGTCCTCAGGTACACTCGCGACCAAGTCCTCTCAATCCTCCTCGTTACCGCCGGTGTTGCAGCAAGCACATACTCTGCCATTCCCCGTGGACCGCACATTTCCGCCCAAACAGCTGCAACAGACACGTCAATATACCTAGTCGGCATCGGGATACTCGCACTTGCGTTGGTACTCTCAAGCTTCATGGGCCTCGAGCAGGATCGCGTATACAAGAAGTACGGCCGCGGGCACTGGGAGGAGGCCATGTTCTACTTGCACTTCCTCGCCATGCCGATGTTCGCAATGATGTGGGGCGACATTTCTGGTCAGATCACAACGGCCAACGCCAGTCCGCCTATGCGGCTCAGCGTCGCCTCGCTCGCCGGGATAGGAGCTCAGCGAATCGGCGGGCCCTTCATGGGTGTGCAAGTCCCGCTATGGGCACGCATCGGCGTGACACTGCCTAGTCTCTGGGTCCCTCTCGCGTTGAATGTGGGCACGCAGTTGCTGTGCGTGGGCGGAGTGAATAGGTTGACAGTCCGAGTGTCAAGCCTGACTGTCACCCTCGTGCTCGTCCTCCGCAAGGCCGTGTCGCTGTGGATCAGCGTCATGCTCATGGGACGCGGGGAGAGTAATATGTGGCTATGGTGTGGTGCGGCGATGGTATTGGCGGGCACTGTGTGGTACGCACTGGATGCGAGGAGAACTCAGGCGAAGGCAAAGACGAAGCAGGAGTGAGGCCAGTCTCTTGCTGCTCTTAACATGTATGATCTGATATGCACGCCTTCATAATGAAGTTTGTCGGCTGAACTGTGTTCAAGGTCCTCAAGCTAGAGATCGACTCGAAAATCCATCAATCCACAATCGTATCGAAAAACGCGACGCGAAGGTCAAGCTACCGGAGCTTGTTGACACATCTCCGCGTCTTTATCTTTTATATCTCTCGAGCACTAAGGAGAACCTCACCGCCGTTTCTCATCACATTTTGGAGCGCGATATTCCCAACCCGAGCATTCTAAAACTCCCCGCCATAATCCTAAACTTTCAGACGCCCGTCGTTGTTGCCGAGGAGCTCGCGTCGCTGGCAGAGCTCTTCGAACCACTGGAGCTGTGGTCAGGTTCGACAGACACTTTCCCGAGCACCTTCCATGGGTATATTACGATTGAGCATGCTCTTTGTCACTGATGCAAGGCCATGCAGCATGAAGTAGATAGCCAAAGGATTGAAACCCAAAATCAGATCGGAGCCAGGTGGCATGACCCTCGTGACTGTGCACATAATTTCAGCTGATAGCTCAGTCATCGTATTTAGATGCAAACATAGTCCCGTCACTGGGCCATGGTATGATCGACCACGAGGTCGCACTACAACAAGAAATTATTTCTACCCCCCCTATACGTTTTTGGATGATATTTAAGCGCAATTTGTGACTTTCATGGGTTGCAGTGCACTGTGGCAATTGGAAACTGGTGCACAAGTTGTGGGATTTGGTCAAAAGATAAACTATCGAGTTTCGAAAATAAAACCATCCTACACATTAGCACGCATCAGCCCCATCATGCTGGTGTAAAATTTGTCGAAACTGGCCGCGAAATGGGCCGCTATGTGGTCCCCTAGTTTCGTGTATGCGCGAGGGCCGGCGCAAGCCGGTTTGGAAATAGCTATAATATTGGGAACGATCGTCCTGGACTTCTACTTTCGTCCGCGATCAGGCGAGCTCTCCGAAATGTATTTAAGGAGGTGAGCGCTGTCGGCAGGAGACTCGTCCCTCTCTTCCTCATGATCCCACCATCGGCTGTTGAGCTTTGCTCGGGACGAATGGGGAGGGAGGTTCAATCATAGCTAAGCCCTGAATGTACCGCTGAGACAGTTCCAGTGCTACCTCTCTTGTGGTCCAAGTTCCCCACAGAGAAGTGCCATGCACCTCCAGACTTAGGGTGAACAGCTCCCGGCACGGCGGTGCCGGGTATGGACACTCACCACGATGCTTTGTTCGGAGCGCGAGACGCTCCCTCCGACACTGCACGCCGGATGGAATGCCGACGGGAGCCATTGTCGAGGTCTATAAGTCCTTCGAGCATCATTCATATTGAACTGCCCATACGAGGTCCCTGCAAGAGTCTGCTACGGTAGGGGGGCTGTATCTGCTGGCACTCTGATACAGTCACTTTTGGAGGTGCATCAACACTTCTCTGTGGGAGAGGAACGATCACGACTTGGCTCCAACCAAGCTCGGAACCACCCAGCACGACCTCGCTCGCAATGACCAAAGCTGCGTGCGGTGTTGCATATGGCACTGATACATTTTCAAAACCAACCTTTTTGACCTGTTTAGGAGTATGCATCTCCAGACTTAGAGCTGGCCAGGGGATGGACCAGCTATACTCGACATAGAGGAGCGCGCCGAGACGATCGCGAAAGGGAAAGAAGGCTCCGACGCGGCTGAAGATGGCCGTAGAAAATACACGCTCTGAGAAGTTCAGCATAGTTGGGCTGTTCGGTGTCCTCGCGAGCTAGGTACACTCTCCGCCCAGAGCAAGATGATGCTGTGGTGACTTCTCCTCGCAGCTGATGCCAGTCCGCTGGTGCGGTTCTGAGTCAGCCGATCACGCGTCGCTGAAGTTTTGCCCAGCTTTGGGTTTTACTTGCGCTGACGTGGGTATGCAGCTGCTGAGCGTGGTCGATTTAAACATGTTGACGGCCCGAGTGCCGCACGTGACGGACATGCTCGCAGCGGATGTCCCACAGGGCCGGATTGTCGGGTATCAGCAAGTAAAATACTGCTAAAACGAGGAGGAGGAAGTGCTCAAATGTCTCCAAAATGGGACAGTAATTGTGTTGACGGGCAATATGGATACGCAGAGGATGCGAGGGGAGAAAGTGCTAAGCCCAAGATGAAGAAGGAGTCACGGTGAGAAAGCCTTCCACGCAGGTGTGGATGATGGGCTTTTATCATATCATAATCGATGTAATACTGATCGGAGGCAGACCCTTTTGAGCATCTCGCTCAAGCGAGCGCGGAGTTCAAGTGCCCTGCGAACCGTTACCAGTTGAAGCATATAACGAGCATAAGCGAAATGAACTGTCAGGCACGTTGGGTTTAATCAGAGTCCTAGCGAACAGATCAAGGATCGAACAAGGTGTTGCAGTGCTGATAATCAACATCCTCGGACCTCGCTCGGAGAAATGCAATCCAGTCTCGGGTCAAAAACGTGCATGAGAACGGTTATAGCTCTTTTAGGCACATAGGCTTCTATCTTGGGCAGCCTGAAGACTCGAGATGTGATGACGCGCCAGCAAACGCACATGTGAAGAGAAAACCATATTTCAGACTGAACTGAGTGAAGCCGCGTCAAGTCATAGTGACGATACAAGAACAGAGCAAACATACCGAGCAAGAAACTGTAATTCTAGATAATTTTCGGCAGTGGAACTTGCCCCCGAATATTTGATGTTAGGCGGAGGAAGTACAAAGGAATGTTCGGGTCATCGCGGCTTCGCCTGGCGCATTCTCCGAGTAACTTCCAGGTCGCGCCTCGCCTTGCACGAATCGGTCTAAGCCTGCAGCGCCGGTCTAAGGCAGGCCAATGACGGACCCAGAACGGCACCAATTCCAACAGCTGCTGTCAGTTCTTGTCTTCGTCCCGCGCGTTGTGTCCACCGCTGACCCCGCTCTCCACCGCGCACAGGCAGCACGCGCCGCCCTCGAGCACGGTCGACCAAGCGTCTATCGCAAAACAGATTTCGCTGCTGAGCCAGAGCGCGACAACCCGCCAAAAGGAGTACGAAGTGTTCTCGAAAGGCGTCGCAATGCAGGCCGGCAACCCGCACGCACAGCTGCAGCAACAGCAGCACCAGCAGGTCCAGCAGATGCAGTGGCAGCAGCAGCGCCAGAACACGCTCAGGAGCATGCACCAGTTCATGACCCAGCACAACCTGCCCATCCCCTACTTCCTGTTCCATCTCGACCCCGCGCCGGGTTACAACCATGCCGAGTTCTCGTGGCACTGGATTGAACGCGGACCCGTCTTTGGCAGCTTTCGCGTTACGGGCTTTGATATGGACGTCGACGCGTACGCGTTGTGGACTATTGTCACGAAGCACGGTGGCTCTCATAATGTCAGTGCATTCGCCTACACCTGTAAAATGTGATGTTGACGAGCCCCCATCCCACAGCTCTCCAGTAACAACACATGGCCACAGCTAGTGCAGTATCTTAGGTTGGCGCCTCAGTTGCCTCAGCCGCATCCTGTGACAGGGACTACCGCTGCCGTAGACATCATACGCAAAGCCTTCAGTGATCTTTTTGGCCCTCTTGAACAATTGTGGCAGCAAAGGCGCGGCAATAACGCTGCTGCAGGTGGCACTGACCCTTCACAACATGGCGCACCGAGTCCTGCGACCAGCATCCCGCAGGCTCCTACGCCAGGCCCCGCTCAAGCACCAACGCCCTCCCAGTCCGGCGCAGCAGCGTCGCCCGTGGCATATATGCAGCAGGAGGGTACAGTCGACGGCTCAACTCTTGCGTCAACACCTGCCGCGGACGCCGATAACAAGCGTAAGAGCGAGGACATTGATGAGCGCGAGGCTAAAAAGATGAAGATGGGTCAGTGCGCTAACATTCGTCACTTCTCTTGTTTTCTGAACTGTGTGAAGATCCTGCGTTGGAACCCAATTCGCTACCTGGTTCACCAGAACGGCAGTCGCCCCAGCGCGGCACTACCGTTGATCCCGAGCGCAAGCCGACACCTGCGCCTCCACCGCGCATGCGCAACAAGATCGAATATGTTCCGTTGAAGCGCGAGGTCACGAGCTACGGTGGCCGTGACATTGATGCTATTGACCAGGAGCTGTCTCGAGCACACCAACGCCGGCCTATCCGGCCCATTGACGAATGGGCAACCATCGACATCGAGGTGCTTCAACTCTGCATCCGTGCACGTACGAGGACGGAGCTGTCGTACGGCCTCACGACACTGCAGTACGTGTGCGCAATGCGGAGTGCGACGAACCCAGCCGACCCGCCGGGCACACAAGAACGTGGAATCCAGCTCAGCAGTGCGCCAGAGCTGCTCGAAGACCTGCTGGATTTGGCGGAGGAAACAGCCTTTGGACCTGGGTTTGATGGTCTGGGAATTGGCCTCGGAAGCCGCACCACACTACCTTCATACCCCGCGACGGAATCTGCGGCGGCGGGCAGTCGGCCTTGGACACATAGAGAGCTCATTGCACTTGTAGAAGAGTCGGGCGGGAATGCGTTTGCGTCGCTGAATGACGTTCCAAACTTCGCCGACCGGACGCGCGACCCGTTGCCACGCAAAGCGACGTATATCCTGGCTCCATTGGCGATCATGGCCAGCCTCGCGCCGACGTTGGAGAATGACATAATCATGGCCAAACACCCTCGGCTGCTTGAGGCGCTCTTGCGGCTCTGTACGCTGGATCCTCCTTGCGCGCCGACTAAACAGGATGGCCCACTCAAAGCTCCCCGATCAGTGTCTTCAATCCTGGCACTCAAGGACGTCGTTGACATTCGGAAACACGTGCTGTGGATCCTCTTTGGCTTTGGCAGTACCCACGTTACCCTCGCGCATCACTCACCAGAGGTCACCCGCATGGCTTTTGAGCTCTTGTCATCGTTCCTTGTCGATCAAGATGAAGCACTGTCGCCTTGGAAACTTCTGCAGGAACTTGGTGGCACGCTCCAGAGCACGGATGTGCACCCTCCCACACTGCAAGCGATGGCACTCGAGACTCTCACCCAGCTTGCGCTCCACGATGAGAACCGCATGGCGATTGCACGACTGGTCCCCGCACCACGCATTCAAACCCTCTTCACCGCGCTTGTGTACCGTCTGCCAGTGGCCGAACGCGACTTCCATGTCTTGTTCAAGACGGCATGGCTTGTCTGGACCGAGCACATCGTCATGTCGCTGTACACTCTCGCCTTTCTCGCCCCGCCGTCCATAAAGCGCGCCGTCCGCACTAATACGCGGCTAGGTTTTGGTGCGATCATGCTGCGATTCGTCCGCCGCCTCACGGTTGGCATAGGCCAGGAGTTCCGCGAGCCGTTCCTCAGCGTGACGAGACGTGCGATTGAGTTGGTCAAAGTGGTCGACGATGCCGAGGATGTTTTCGACACACCTGCTGCGACGGGTGGCGCCATACTTGGGTTTGGGATGGGCTATGGCGAGTCAACGGTCCAGCGCATGGAAAAGGGCACCGGCATTTATGGTGGCCACCAAGATGCAGTGTGGTCGGTTTTGTCAATGGGCCCATCTGTACTCGACGACGTGATGTTTGCGGAGCTGGATAGCCTCGCACGACTAGGCTGAAAATTATGCCAATCTGTAACTATACTGTATCCTTTGGCGTCTGCTTTTGTTGCTTTTTTTTTGTTTTACCGATATTAACCATAGCCGTTGAACAGAATTCAGATTATTTGGCAGCACAACTCTGACCCTCACGTTAGGCTTGTTGGCGATAGATGTGCGATACTATTCATCGCTAGCTAACGATGAACTACATGCAACCCAGAGATCCAGATATACAAGCAAAGGCATACAACAAGGCTGACCCACATGCACGAAGGCTATTAAGCAAACAAGCGCTTCGTGTAGGAGTTCAGGCCGTGCACGCCACCTTCGACTTGCGCGCTCGCAGTGCGAACCTCGAAACGAACGGTGCCCGCGCGAACGCCACTTTGGAGATCGGCAATCGAGCGAAGGCCGAGGTCCTGAAGCGAGTGCTGGACACCGACATGCAGATATGGAAGGAAAGCCGTGACCGAACCACGGTCGTCGACATCACCGGAAACACCTTGGGCGACCTTGACGGACGAGGACTCCGAGAAGTAGCGGCTCGTTGCCGCATTCTCCAACGCTTTGCCCTTGCTTCGACCTCCCAAGCTGCCGTTGATGCCAGGCTTGCTCTGCTCCATCGCATCGATCGATCCCATGCCGCGGTACGTCTTAACACGCTTGCCTTGCTGGTAAAAGTACTCGCCCGGCGCCTCGGTGGTTCCAGCCAGAAGGCCACCCATCATAACGGCGCTGGCACCCATGGCAAGTGCTTTCACGACATGGCCGACGTTGCCAATGCCGCCGTCTGCGATGACTGGTACGCCGAAACGCTGCGCGAATTCGGCTACGGCGTAGACGGCGCTGGCCTGTGGGCGGCCGACGGCCATAACCTCCTGTGTGATACAGATGGAGCCGCTGCCCATGCCGACGCGAATGCCGTCCGCTCCCGCCGCAATGAGCTGCGCTGTCTGCTCGCGGGTGACGACGTTGCCAGCGATTACGTCGATCTTGGGGAACGTTTGCTTGATCCACTTGAGCATGTCGGTCTGGAAGAAGCTGTTGCCTTGGCTCGAGTCGACGACAACAATGTCAAGACCAGCCTCAACGAGAAGTGTAAGGCGTTCCCGGTCAGCTGGCCGGGTGCCAACGGACGCAGCGCAATATAGCTGCTTTGTGTCCGGACGTTTACTGGCAAGCGGGTAGTTGTGTGCCTTAAGCAGATCGGAGAGAGCGAGGAGAGAGATGAGTGCGCCATTTGCGTCAACAATAGGAAGTTTGCCTTTCTTAGACACGCGCAAGATCTCGTTGGCCTCCTTCAGGTTGATGCCCTGCTTGGCAGTAACAAGCTCCTTTGTCATAATCTTGGAGAGGTTGGTGTCTCGTGTCTGAAACTGGATGTCACGCGAGGTTACAATTCCGATGAGCTGACCGCCGAGCTTGCCAGAGTCTGTAGGGAGAGGTCGGATGTCAGCATTGTGATACAAGTCAGGATAGGAAGGAAATGTTCAGTATAGCGACGTATGATGGATCCGCATATCACGCGTGTGCGTTACTCAGCAGAACGAAGGTTGCTTATAGTTAAAGGTACTCATCCGGGGGAGGGCATAGCCATGACTCGGACAAAACACTGACCTGTGATGGGAATACCACAGAAACCGAGGCGCTCCTTAATGTCAAGAACGTCAGCGACCGTGTTGTCCGGCGAGAGGACAACAGGGTCGTTGATGAAGCCGTTCTCGTGCCGCTTCACCGCGCGGACCATGTCGGCCTGTGCTGCGGCGGACTGGTTGTGGTGGATGACACCGATGCCACCGAGAAGCTATTACGGCTCGTCAACTTGCCCTTAAGGAAGCAGCACGGACGCCGCAATACCCACAGCCATGTGAATAGCCATGCTCGTCTCAGTGACCGTGTCCATGGGCGAGGACATGAACGGCGTCTTAAGAGTTACTCTGTGTGCACGATTTAGCCGATCGCGCGAGTCGCACAAAGAGAACGGCAAACTCACCGCCTACTAATGCGCGTCTCCGTCTGCACCTCGCTCGCAGTAAAGTCGATGCGACCGGGGAGCATCAGGAAATCATTATATGTGAGGCCGCCGTGAATTTTGCTCGTCATGAGATCGACGACGCTGAGGCCATCGCGCGACTCGTACTGCTCAAGGAACTTGAGAGCTGTAGACGGATCGAGCACATCGTCGGTGACAGGAGGAGTGGGGGCCATTAGAAGAGTGTTGATGCCTTGAAAATTTTTCGAGGGGAGAGCAGAAGGCAAAGGCTTTCCAAACGGAACCAGATTGCTTCCGGCCGTGGAAGTGCGCCGGCGCTCGCGATAGTCCTATTTGAGAAAGCAGGATGTATGAATGGTATGGATATGTATTGTATGTGCTCGATGTAGCGTGGATACAGTGCTTTGTTGTACGTAGAGGGGTCTTCACATGACCACATCGTGTCTCCAGCGTGTCGTGACTGTCGTGAAAGCCTGGGGATGGACCTTTGGCGGTGGCGGAGCACAGATTGGACAGGTTGCAGATATGTAAGCGGGCAACTGGGAATAAATTGGACCAGAGATCCGAGTCGGCGGTGAGACACAATTGATCCTTGAGGGCTGAACCGCGGCCGGTTGCGCTGAAGAGCAAAGGCGCTGACTGTTTGAGGAGTCTTGCGATAACCCAAATATATGCAAGCGCGTACTAGGCAGCAGTTTGCGATGAGGCACAAGGGTTGACGTTGCGGAAGAAGCTCGGAGAATCCAGGCGAACCACTGTCAAGAAAGGTCTCGGCGAAACGTCGGACATGTTGTTCTCCAATGTGGCCTAGACGTTGTGCGGCCGTATTGCGTTATCACGAAAACCACCAAGCTAATCGGACAAGAGCAAATGCGTCGCGTTCAGACAAGAGCTGCTACAGAAGCCAGAGCGTTTCGTTAAGGCAATAACAAGAAGCGAGCCTTCCAGCGGTAAGGTCTCCGCGGCAGGACCCACGAAGGCGCCGAAATACCGAAAGGCTGGCCGGACGTCCGCAGTCGCCGTGAATGGACGTGCAGGGTCCCCCAGATGATCAGCGCAAAGAGTTAGACCAGGTCATGAGACGAGAAGGGATCATGAGGCACGTTGGTGCTTTGTTGGCCTGTGTTCAGTGTGCGACGGGTGATTCGGTGCCAGCGGCCGCATCGACCTCGCGCCGCCAGCGACGCTGGATGTCGATCGTTTCTAGGAAGATGCGGTACTTGGCGTCCAAGATCTTGCGTTCGGTATCAGTCGCAGTCGCACGAATTACGCCGCCGGACGGCGTCATCTCGACCTACACCAGAGGAATCCAGTTGCATGAGGCGATTGTGCAGATACAGAACCGTAGGGACGTACCATGATCTCCCAGAGACGTTCCGCATACTTTGCTCCGATCTCATCGACTTGGGTCTGAGAAGTCCAGCGACTGGCCTGGTTAGCCTCAACA
The DNA here is from genome assembly GCA_020744175.1 of Auriculariales sp. MPI-PUGE-AT-0066. Lineage (NCBI taxonomy): Eukaryota > Fungi > Basidiomycota > Agaricomycetes > Auriculariales > Auriculariales sp. MPI-PUGE-AT-0066. Next base: position 151,202 of record JAGTJP010000006.1, read on the forward strand.
GGCACGCCAGAGACTTCATGAGCAATTTTTCCTAGCATCGCTGCACCCAGAACGACGCTCGTCCAGGTCGACGGCACGATAACTTCGACGTCGCACAGAGCCGCGATGAGTTGGCACAGGTGCTTGTTGCGGGCCTGGCCACCAGAGATGCAGATGCTCCTGATGGTATGTCCTTTAGTACGCATCGCTTCGACGATATGGCGTGTTTGAAGCGCAATGGACTGAGCTGGGGTCAGAAATACACCACACAATGAGGCTCAACGAACTTCGAGAGCAATGTAGAACTTCTTGGCAAGATCGCCAATACCGCTATCCTGCACGCTTGTAAGTTTTGAGATGAGGCTCCGTAACGAGAGAGACGCACGAGGGAAAGACCCATGAGCGCGCCGCGCATCTGGGGGTCGGCAAGCGGGCTGCGGTTGCCATGCAGGTCCGGGTACATATGGACATGTCTGACGAGGTGCGTATACTGGCCCGTCTGGAGGCCGTTCTCCGCACACAGCGCGTCGAGCGTCTCAAACAGGATTTCGAACATGTCGCGCGCCTCGGCGGTCGCGCGGGTCTTGAGCTCAGTATATGCGGGGTGCGTCGTGAGCACGAAATCGATGAGCTGGCCCGTGCTTGACTGGCCACCCTCGTTCATCCAGAAGCCCGGCAGCACAGCGTTTCTGTAAGGCCCCCAAACTCCAGGGACGAATATATCGCGCGGGCTCTACGCGAGCGATCATAAAGTCAATCAGCCATTTCGCTCCAAGGGACCCTGAGCGACCGCGGGCGCGGAACACGCGTGCGCCCGGGCCGCCACCAAGGGGGCTGCATGTGCCAGTGGGAACTCACGTTAATCAGGTGGCAAGAGCTTGTGCCCGCGACGACAGCCAGCCGTTCTGCCGAAATTTCAATGGTCGGCGCCGCGCTCAGGTTTACACCGCCATCCGACTCAGCGGTGGTGTCGAGGGGCGCGCCTGTGGGCCCTGCGGTGGTCGCGGGAACGCCTTCACGGAAGCGAGCGGCGACGGTGCCCATCCAGCCCGCATACCTGCGCGCACGTCAGTTCTATCAAATGTTCCCACGACAAGATAGCATGTTGATCCGGATCTAGCAATGCAAAGCCGCAAGGCACGCGGAGGGAGCGGATCGACAGCCATATGTTTAAGCAGCAGGAATCGATGGGTCGTCTCAAACCCGCATCGCATCGAAGAGGGGGCAAAGTTTTGACTCACGCATCAATGACCGAGCTGGCGACGGGCGTGCCAGGAACAAGTCCGAGTTCCGCGGCTGCGGCCTCTGTGAGACCAGTTCCCACCGGCAAACCCGCGGTAAGCACGGGATCATTGTCGCCTGCACCGACCTGTCTGAACTTGGCATCGACGAGGCTCTGCAGGCCAATCGCGCTGAAGAATTCGTGCTTCCAACCGACATTGGGCATGTAAGAGCACTTGCAGGTGAGGCTGCAGGTGCTGCGTGCCGTCGATCCGGTCGCACGGTAGGTGACTGCAGCCGCGAGAATGTGCAAATGAGAGATCGGGACCAGAACCAGCGTTTCAGCGATATGATTGGCTTGTGTTCACGAGCAAAGTCTCGTGTGGCACGCACGGTAGTCTGGGAGATCGAAGAATTGAAGCTCCTCGAAACGCCTTTCGGGGACATTCTTCTTGAGCCAGAGAATCTTGGGTATCTGTTGTGCACGGGAGGTAGACGCAAATTGCGATTGGTGCAAAATGAGGAGGAGTGAGCATGTGGTCAAGGTAATCGCGGGCCGGCCCGCTCATTGGGCGGAGCAACGTACCTCCATCTCGAGCTATACGAATTGCAGTCAGGCATGTCGATCGATGGGGGCTGTGCGAGAGCGTGAGACATACCGAGACAGTGCCTCCGACAAAGTCGAGGACGGGAGCCGCGGCAGGCGTTGAGTTGATAAGGCTAGCCTCGAACTCGGCGCGATGGTCTGCCCAGAGGATCACGTTGCGGAGGCCGTCGCCAGCACCACAGTCGGGCCCCCTGGTAACGGTAGCGGGCGAGCCATTGCGGTCTGTGACGGCGAGGGAACACGTGGCATCGAAGCCGATTCCTCGGACGCTCGCGGGGTCGATGCTGGCGTCTGCGATCGCACGCTGCACGACGGTACAAATAGCAGCCCATATGTCGGCGGTGGACTGCTCAAAGATGCGATGATCGCTGTTGTCGCGCCATGTGGTGATGGGCTTGGAGGCGGCAGCGGCGACTGTGCCTTTGTCGTCGCAGATGAGGCTGCGAACACTGCCGGTGCCACTTTGTAGCAACGGGGTGAGACAGATTGCGGCTTGAGTGAGACTAGTCTTACACGTCGATTCCAATGTAGTAGCTCATGGGGAGTGGGAGTGGTGCGACGCGGGATGGATTTGGGCTACGGGATTGCGGCTCAGGTTCGCTTCGGGAAGCAGAGTCGCGGCTTGTCGTCCTACAATCCGCACGCCTGCCGAGTGCCTTTACCCGCACTCGCCGCGCCTTCCCCGCTCCCCACATCCCCCACACTCCGCACCCCGCGATGTCGAACGGTGGTGGTAGCAGGATGGCTGTCGCGTCGCTGCTCAATAGCGACCCAGTGCGACCATCTAATGGCCACACCCACCACCAGCCGCCCGCTCAGCTTTACCCGACGCCCGCCTCCTCGTACCAAACCCCCTACTACTCTCACTACACACAGCCATCTCCCCCGAGCCCCTTCAGATTGCACCCAGTCAGCTGCTGGCCTGCTTCCTCCCCACCGCCACCTGCCATAAAGCTTGAAGACTCTCTGCACACACTTGCCAACAACCCACGCCGTGCACGCTCGCCGTCTGCGCCGATGCTCCCACGTATCCTGTCGCCTGCACCAGACTCTGCTCCATCATCTTCACACCACACACCGGCTAGACAGCCTCTCGAACTTTGTGCGTGTGTCAAAATGCGTGCTACATAATGTGATCTGACCAGCGTCAAAGTGTCCGACGTCGCCTCACGCGAGTCTCCTGCCCAGCACCCCGCCTACTCACGCGAACGTCTCCCGACTACAATTTTCGACCGTGCGCACTCGGCAGACCGAGCGCCGCTTCCGCCCCCCGCGCGTGGGCCTGCTTCCGCACAACAGATCTATCGCAACAACGAAGACGTCGATGAGCTGCAGGATGACATGGACGTGTACCACCCTCCTCCACGGCCACCCAAGCGTCACTGGGAGGGCGATAATTCAGGTGCGTGCACCCTCGGTACCCTGATTTCGGCGCGCACCGCGGTCTCAATTAGACATTGTACTAACTGTTGCCTTCTTCCTCGACCCTTCCTGGTTGTGTTCAGATGTTACCCAGCCGCCGCACAAGAAACGCTCACCGCGCTCTCCGCTCAACGCACCCGATCCTATGATCGTTGATGCCGCCACGAGATCGGTTGGACCCGTCGTCGCCACCGGTCAGTCTAGATCGTCTTGTGCAATCTTCGCGGCCTTTTTCTTCCGGGTGGCTGACCCGGTCTTCCTCCAGCTCATCAGTCCCCCAGATCTCGCACCCGTCCCGCTCCAGCGCCAACGGGCAGGTTAGCCAAGTCAGCCGGTATGTTGAACCCTCCCTTTGCATCGCATATACAGTCATCTCACCCTACTACCGCCGCGACCCCAGAGGTCGCAAAGCAAAATGGCACGACCCCGAAAGCGAAGAAACCCCGCAAGATTCGCCAGACGGATGATTGGAAGTCTAGTGTGTAACCTGTTTCCCTGTTGACACAGCCCGCGGCGTGCTCACTGGTGACTCATCCCGTGCTCATCCGAGTAGATCCGAAGACGCCACAGGTAGGCTACGTCTTCAAAAAGGGTTTCACGGCAGACGATGGCACGACCGAAGAGCTGCTCGGCGAGCTGCAGTACTCGCGCTGCATGAGCAACCGGTACAAGAACGACGACTTTCCACGCTGCCTGTCCTGCACCCGTCGATGGGCTGGCGATACATGCCGCTTCCAAGGCGTCCGCTTGTTCTACCGCAACGGCAGCGGAGAGTTGCGCGGCATCGATTTCGTCACGGCACTCGTTACGCCCAGCCCGGAGATGATGTATCCCACCGCGTGGAACGCACCCTTGACCCCACGGCATGTTCGGCTCGTGAAGGTGCGGTCTTCCCGCGAAACTTTCTTTGTTGTCGTCCGCCTTGCGCTGACCCTTTTTTCAGGAGGTTGCTGCGCGGGGATTGCTTCACACTCTTCACGAAGAGGAGGAACACGTGCAGAAACCAAACATCGTGCGACGACAGCGTGAGACGGACTGCCGCGCGACATGCGGTACGCATACCACCCCATCGGCTAAGAACACATAAACTAACAAACCCGCGGCGACCTTTAGACACTTGCCTGACGGCGATATTCGCGGGTTCGTGGATCTGCACCAGCTGTGGACGCGAGTCGTGCTCTGCTTGCCACGATAAGGTCGCGGAGATATGCGCGGACCCCAAGAAGAAGAAACAGACGCTCGATGCGAGCCCATTCTTCCTCACCTGCACCAAGAAGCAGGAGCACACTCTTGCCAACTTCAGGCCCATCACCCGCTTTGGACGTCAGGAGATTCAGGATGCGCTGTACGAGATGCGCGCCTTCATACCTGCGGACGAGGAGCAGTTGACCGGCAGTCTCTTGCCTGGTCCTTCGCTCAACAGATTCAGCAGTTCGCCGGTCCCGCTTGTGAATGGTGCCCACCGCGAGAAACGCCGCTGCCCGCCACTCCCTGCACAGGCGCTCGGAACCGTTAATTACAAGGACGTCCGGCTCTTCCACCACAAGGACCTCAACGACGCCAACTTCTGCGAGCTTTGGGAGAAGGGCACGCCGCTCGTTGTCGAGGGTCTGCACGAGAAGACCACTCTTCGATGGACCCCGGAGTACTTGATGGAGAAGCACGGTGGTGAACAGTGTCTGGTGGTCGAGTGCCAGAACGACAGCAACCGCCGCTTGACGGTCGAGGAATTCTTCAAGAAATTCGGAAATTACGAGGACCGCAACGAAATACTCAAGTTGAAGGTGAGTTTTGGCCGCCGCGATCTGTCACCAAGTCACGAACTAACGCGGTGCAGGACTGGCCATCGAGCACAGACTTCAAGAGCGCGTTTCCAGTCTTGTATGAGGACTTTATGGATACAGTCCCGATGCCAGATTATTCGCGGAGGGACGGCGTGTTGAACATTTCTTCCCACTTCCCTTTCAACAGCGTCGGACCCGATCTCGGACCCAAGATGTATAACGCCTTTGTGGGTGGCTTGTTTCTGCTCCCAGATTCGTCGATGCTAATGCGAATGCTATCCAGGCATCGAACCTCGACCCAGGCAGCAAGGGCTCAACGCGGTTGCATATGGACGTAGCAGACGCCGTTAACATGATGCAGTATTGTGAACCTCGCCCGGACGGTGGCGATGGCGGGGCTGTCTGGGACATCTTTGCCGCAGAGGACACGCCAAAGATTCGGAACTTCCTGAAGACTCTGTCGACGGGCAAGCACCAAACGACGATCGACCCGATCCATGGTCAAACGCATTATCTCGATTCCGGCTTAATGCAGCAGCTGTACGATGAGGAAGGCGTTACGAGCTACAGAATCTTCCAACGTCCTGGTCAGGCCGTTTTCATTCCTGCAGGCTGCGCCCATCAGGTTTGTCAGTTTACCGAGTGGCAATAACCTGTACTCATCCGCTCTATAACAGGTCTGCAATCTCGCCGACTGCATCAAGGTGGCGGTTGACTTTGTCAGCCCGCAGAACATTGTCCGGTGCGAGCGGCTCACACGCGAGTTCCGCGAGCAGAACCAGGCTCAGCTGTGGAAGGAGGACATGCTTCAGCTCAAAACTATGCTGTGGTATGCGTGGTTGTCAAGCTCTCGCTATGGCCGCCTCCCCTCTGCTCCACCTCCGCTACGCCAAGCATTTGAACTCCCTGCCAATGTGCCTCTCCCAGTCACAGCAGCGGGTGGTCGCATGCAGATTGCGAATCTTCTGCCCCGGGAGCCGAGTAGTCGCATGGCGATCTCAAGTCTTTTGCCACACCAGCCGCAAGCGGGACCCTCGTCATCGACTGCCTGAGGTCAGGCGGAACGGGTCCATCTCGGTTCGTTCGCCACCCCTTGTGGACTTAAATCGGATCCGCCACTTTCCCAACCCTGTATTTCTTCTCTCTCAAGTCTCACGTGCCTCCTCCCCTCTTCCTCCTCTACATGAGCGCGTGACCCGATCTATCTCATACCTGTTGCCCCTGTGAATCTTATCCCGCTCCCCGTATTCCCATCGCTCTGGCCCGATAGTAATCTTAATCCTACCCCTCTAATCTTTGTCGACGCATATAGTCGCCGACCTTACGGACCACGCGTCGACGCGTAGGTTCTCTGCGCTCTACTTTGCGCATTGTTCCCATCTGACCTGTGACCACGATCCCACCTCATATCACCTACTGCTCTCGTCCCTCGCCTCCGACTTTCGACTTTCAGACAACGCACGGATCTCTGATTTCCACTCAGCCATCTTGCGACTTCGCAATCTTGTAGTGATAGAAATCAAGCTTTATTCTCCGCACAAACGATACTGAGCGCCGCGCTCTCAACCTGAAAGGCGACAGCAAGGTGCTCGCATGGAAGCAACACAAAACGATCGAAATACGTTTAGCACTAAAACGAAACAGACGAGGTACTTCGCTTCTACTGTCAATGTCCTCTTTCATCTTTAGCGAGTCATGCTCGGCTTCTCGTTCTCACGATTGGCTCACTCGACTGGACCTACTGAAGGGCCTAAAAAACCGGATGTAGCATGACAGGAGAAGCGAATTGTTATTACGCGATGAGGGAGCATGAGGGAGATGGAATATGGGCGACGCTAGAGATACAATGTCAGTGACGAGAGTCCCAAGATGTCGGGTAGCACGAAAGCGATGATGCTAATAACAGCATGAAGGAGAAAGGGAAGCGCAACGCCGAAGCCAGGGACCACGATCAATGGCTGATATACTGGAAAGTAAACGTAATGCCGGGAACGCCAACTTCCGCCCGCAAAAGATCATCGTGGTTGCTTCGGAGTTCATCATTAGTGAAGTGATTCCAACTGAGGATGCATGTTAGTCGAAATTTACTAGCAGGCCGGTTGAGCCGACGTACGTGCTAGCATCACCGTAGAGCATGGCGCGTTTGCCACCCTTGACACCGGTGCCTTTGCATCGTGCACACTTGAAGGTATCATGAGTCTCGCAGATAGCGCCCTCCTGGAATTGGAAAAGCTGTCGAAGAGAGTCTACCGAGAAGTGTCGCTCGGCGTCTTCCTTCTCATCGACGACGCAGGACGACAATGCCTGCTTGCTCGCCTGACGCTGAAAGATCTTCTCCTCGATGGTACCAGTAGTGATGAATCGGTATACAAAGCCTAATGATGAATCAATTTGCGGTCGGTTAGCCAAAGTAACAATGACTCACACTCTTTCTTCTGTCCGTCTCGCCAGACGCGAGCTAATGCCTGCTGGTCAGCCGCAGGGTTCCAGTCTTCACGAATTTAGTAGACGTTGGTTAAATGATCGGTTCGACATACCAGGGTCGAAGAGAATCAGTCTGTTCGCGCCGATAAGATTGATACCACATCCGCCCGCCTTTGATGAGAGGAGAAAGACAAATTCTTTCCCTTCAGGATCATTAAACTGGTCAACTAGCTTTTGTCGTTTGGTGACGGTCATAGTGCCGTCCAGCCTGAAGCAACCGTATCTACGCACAGGCGGGTCAGTGATATACTAAAGAATAGAAGGACGGGCCTACCCCTTATCACGGCAAAGACGCTCAAAGAGCTCCAAAGTCTGCGTGTAATTGCTGATGAGCACAATCTTATCGTTCGTCTCTGTGCGGATCTTGTGCAAGAACCTATAGTGGGATTATGTGAGTGTCCAGTCATTTCGCACCTGTACGTGTGGTGGACGCACCGTTCCAAGATCGCAAACTTGCCACCCCAAGAGCAGTTCAACATGCGTCGTTCTTGTCTGCGTCCCGTGTATGGCGTCGCGCCATCTGGAGTTGCACCAACAAACCCTTCAGGAATCAGGCTCTCGCTGCCGTGCAAGTCGTTTGGCAGGTCAAGCAGCTCGGGATGGTTGCATAGCTTCTTAAGAATGTTGATCGCCTTCAACGGCTGGCTGCCCTGGCCACGAAGCAACTTCTTGATCTCGGGTGACGAGATGAAGAGGCGGTAAAGCGAAGTCTGCAGCTCCGAAGGCTGGCAGAAGACGACCTGCTCATACTTGACGGGGACTGCACAAGGCACTCAGAACGTAAGTTGTGTGGCATTGGATCGTAAACTCACGATATTTGCTCAGCAAGTCGTTCGTCCTGCGGATGATGAATTTGCTGACAAGACCACCGAGTTCCTTGAGCTTCTCCTCGGATTTCTGCTTGTCCTTATCCGTGGCGTCTGCGTCGCGACCTCGAATGATCGCAAGCTCGAAGTTGCGTCGGAAGTCCGCTTTGCTCCCTAGGAAGTTAGGATTGGCGAAGTTGAGCAAAGAGAAATATTCAGACAGGTCATTCTGTCGAGTTGTCAATATTTTGCGGGGGAGGATGCAAGCACTTTGCAAACCTGGATAGGTGTCCCGCTGAGGATGACACGACGCTTGACATTCAATGAATCCAGGGTCCGGAAGGTCAGGTTCTCCGAGTTCTTCAATCGATGCCCTTCGTCGCAAAGAAGCAGGCCAATAGTGCAGTTAGCGAGATACGGTGTAAGAGTGCGCAGAGTCTCGTAAGAGACAATCATGACGGGCAACGTGATGTTACGACCACTGGCGGCGACCCAACGCTCAACGCTTTTGATGAGGTCTGCCTTGCTCGCCTTGCCGTCGACAGCGAGACACGGGACAGAGTCTTTGCCCAACCATTTCGCTGTGACGGACAAGTCAGCTTAGGAAACAGGGAGCGGCTCTGAAAAACACACTGAATTCATTCGCCCAGTTCTTCACCAAACTACTGGGGCATGCAATGATGCATTTCTCGATGGACCCTTTGCCGGCCTGAGGAGACTGTTTGAGGAGTGTCCACAAGAGAGCGATGCACTGTAGAGTTTTGCCCAAGCCCATCTCATCGGCCATGATGCAGCTTGGTAGAACGGTCAGCAAGGTAGACCGGAGAGGATCACTAGCATACCCGTATTGGTTCTCGACCATCATACCAGTCGTGCATTTGAACAAAAACTACAGGATGCCATCAATGCCGACTCAGCATTAATCTGGAACCAAGCTAACCTTGACGCCTTCGACCTGATGAGGGCGCAAGACCTTGCAAAGCGTAGGATCGATAACAACGGGAACCTTTTGCGCCTTGATGTCTTTCTTCTTGTCCTCGCCCAGGAGAGAGCGTAGGCTCTTGTGCGGGTTCCACATGCCTTGGCTCATGTCAGCAGCCTCTTTGCGCTGCTTATCCTTCTCCTCCTCTTTGAGTCGCGCCAATCTTTCCTCATCCGTCTCGCGCTCGTCGATGGTCGGATCGTAAAGTACAATCGCGAGGTCCGCCATAGGGTCGTGCAGAGGCCGCGGGATGATGACCACCTGAGGACGGATGCCCAGCGCGAGCCCCGTCGCAACCGTCATAACGCGCTCGCCCTTCGCATTGGTCATCTCTGGTATGCTGAATCGGTTGCCTGTGAGCGCGGAAAAGGGCTTGGGCTTCCAGATGGGGAACGACTTGTTGATATTGGGTACTGGCGCATCCGGGTCGAACTCGACATAGCTCGCATCCTTCTTCGCCTTCTTTTTCTTGCGCCCATCATCCGAGTCGTCGTCCGAGTCATTTTCCTTGTCTTCCTTGTACGACACGCGCTTGCGCTTGCGCGAGGGTTGTATGCGGTCGACAATGCTGCCCAAGATGGTCGGCGGCTTGAACGCCTTGAGCACACGATTGCTCTCCTGGAAGCGATCCACAACCTTGCCGTCGATGGTTACGGGTGTGCGGCGGAGCATGGTGCCGGTTTGCGCGCGCAGCAGGCAGACCTGTAAGAAAGTGGCGTGTCGGTTCCCAAGCGCGGCGTCTGACTTCAAACGGAGTTGGAACGTCGTGACCTTCGGGTTAACCCGATCCAATCCATTAATTGGTATATATCCACAGATGAAGGCCCAACCTGACCAGACTCTCGATTCACAGTAGTGGACTTGGCAAACCAATGTGTTACCAGTAGCAATTGCGGCGCAACTAGTAGATCTTTGTATCCTCGAAGACCTCCAACAGAGCAAAGAGTCAATTACCCAAATAACCGATTCTTGTTCCCACAGCTGCAGTCGCTCACCCTCGACGACATATCTTATCTCGAGCACATGCACGCAACTTCACTGCAGAAACTCACGTTCAACGCGGTTGGTTTCAATGACCCTAATTTGATACACTTTGCATGGTGTTTAACGCCAGCAATAATTCAACACGGGAATGGCCAGGTTATGACCAGTACATATGTCACGCAGGGCTCTTCACCGCCCTTCAGTCGTCGTCACCGAATGTCCCGCCTGTGTGGCCACGGCTCGAACTCATTCATCTCAATCATGCGGGCAGCAGCGGCGCAGGTTCCATTGTAAAACCACAAGAAGTGATAAATTTTACAGCTCTGAGAACTGCCTATAAACATTTCAACGCAACAGGTGGCCGCGAGAAGCTAAGATTTAAGCAATAATGGCAGGCTCTGAAGGTGCATCGGAGTGACTCGTCTCTGAACTACAAAGAGTTCTACCGCCACGCGGGATTTTACGAAGTCATCAAAGTAAATATTATGAACCGCCATCTGAACTATCATTCACTAAACGAGATGTTGTCATTGTAAGACATTAATTCACAAAAATGGACAAAAATGGTGTCAATATCTTCAAATCGAGCCTTTGACTTACAAAAAGGTGTAATAGGTGTATCGACGATGATGAAAGCAAACATGACTTTTAATAGTAGTAATACAGGGCGACTCCGGCAAATACACTTATCCGTGTGTGTGTGTGTGTACAAGGGTTATGAGTGTGCCGGTACCATTGGTGGAGGTGCGACAGCGCCAGGCACCGGAGACGCCGGTCGCGATCCAGTGCTCCCAGAGGGCGGGTACGAGTGTTCGCGCGGCATGGGAGGCGGCCGTGCAACGGAGAGGGGCTTCGAGCCACGTTCAATGTCGTCGTCATCGGAGTCGTCGTCGGCGTTGAAGATGGGCTCCTGTTCGCTGGCCCGAGCCGGCGAATCGTCCAACATGATGCCCGCACTGGCCGGCGACTTGACGATGCTGTCGATGATCCAGAACTGGAGAATATTCATGATGACCCTACACAGATAATGGGCGTCGTCGCGTGAGCTCAAAGCCTGACGTCGGGGTGTACGAAAGACTTACGGGAACACACCCATGACGCTTGTGAAATAACCGACTTGTCAGCACACACACACACGCGTTTGTTCTGACATACGCAAACTCACAGAATGACTTGAGCATCCTCGCCTAACCAGCTGAGCATCCACTCGGCCGCGCTGGTGAGGAACGGCGCGATGCTCACTAACAGCAGCACAAGCAACTTCATGCTGAGCAGCGACACGACGTACACGGCCGCCTGTCTTCCCCAGAACGACAGCGACGGCGGGCTGCCATATTGGCCGGACTCGAAGCCTTTGAGGTCGAGCTTGTGCGAGAGTATATAAGTGAACAACTTGAGGATGACGAAGAGCAGTGCCACGCCTAGTTCACGTCGTCAGCGCTGCGTACCAAAAGCGCGTATCAGTGTAGACGCACCAAGAGTGGTGTCGATCATGATATGAAGCATGTACTGCGCACACGGGTTCTGGCTCGAGATATGCCCGGCGAGCGACGCGATGAACACATTCGTGAAATGCACGAACGCCTGGCCCAGGATCTGCTTCGACACGTCGAATAGCCTGTGTCATTTGAATTGCTGTATGAGCAACACCGCCGCGAGACATGGCGCGCACGCTCGCGCGAGGACGCACCAGATTCGCCACTTGCGCTGGGGCGATTCTCGGTGCCGTTTATACACAAGCGACAGGATTACGAGCACGCCGAGCAGCGCTTGCACTACCTGCGCGAAGAAGCGGGGCCTCAGCGCACAGTGATTCGCATGTCAGCAGGGACGCGCACGAGTGCAGTCGGCCCCAGGAGCTCGCATTGCTGTGCGTCGATAGGCTCAGCAGTTGTCGACGCAGTGTTGTTCAAGCCCAATATGTCTGAGCTGATGATTTGTCGTCTTGATAAGTCGAGGTCTCTCCTCGAGAGAAACATGGTGAGGTCAGCAGGAAAAGGTCTCGTCGCGCCTCGCCTCAAGCCGGTAGCATGAATGTTGTCACAAGCGCTCGTCACGGCTTGTGTATGCCGTATGCCGCCAGGCCACTCCCATCGCCATCGCCACTCCCAACTCCGAAAGGAAGCAGGGTATTATATGTTCAGTGGCTAATGTATGCGTACAGATGGAACGAAATGTACGGGGCAGAGTCTATGTACTAAAGGTGCGTGAAATACCGTTACAGTTGCACGTCGGTCACCGATGCTTCAAAGCCATGCGCATATGCTCACGAACCGATAACGCAAGAGTCATTCATAAACAGGCAGTCACCTCCCCATCACGTCACGTCACGTCTCGACGGCGCGGGCGTGTCACCGCTTCTTCTTTTTCTTCTTGGCCGCGGCAGATGCGTTGTTGGGTTGCGCCTTGGATGTCTGCACCGACAACGCCGAGACAGGCCCCTCGAGCGGGCTTTGCGGGAGCTGCTCGAGCTGGCGCCGCAGGACCTCATTGAGGCGCTCCGCCGCATCGACCTCGCCCTGCGCGACCACGCCCGCGAGCCACGGGTGCGCGAGCATTTCCTGCGCGCTCGCCCGCAGCGACGGGTCGCTGCGCAGCATGGGCGTAATAAACGCCGCGATCTCGCGCGCCTTGCGCTTGCTGAACAGGTACTTGTCGCGCAGCACGTCCTCGAGCGGCCATGGCCGCAGCCGGTTCGAAGGGATGTTGCGCAGCTCGCCTCTCGACGTGAAGAAGTGCTTACTGTAGTACGCGTCACGGATCATGTGCCGCGGGTACGGCCCACACAACTCGTAGATCTGCGCAAGATGGTCGTCGTCTTTGGTGTACTCTGGCGTGCCCTGCGGTTGGAAGAGGATGTCGCCTCCAGTGAGCAGCTCAAACACGATACACGCGAGACTCCAAACATCGACCGACGGGCCCCACTTGGCGCCCATGATGACCTCGGGACTGCGATACTGGCGTGTCTGAATGTCGTCGCTGTAGTGTTTTTCGATCGGTGTCGAGTTGCCGATGTCGGCAATTTTAACGGTGATGCGCGTGTCGGGGTTCATGTTCATGTGGTCGTCAAGCGGAGAGTGAAGCCCTGAGAATTTGTCGAGAGCGGGTGTTATGGAAGAGAGATGATGAAGACCGATCTGTTTGTCGTCGCCGGGCGTTCGTGGCGAGGGACTCAGACTGAGTGTGGCGAGCCCGTCGATGGCGGAATCGACGCTATGACGCTGTTGCGTAAAATAGTCAAGCGCGCGGGAGCCCTTTGGTGATGGCAGAGGCTGACTAGCAGTGATGCAAATTTCGCGTAAGCGAGCCGCCTCGCTAACCGAGCGGTTTCGAATGGTCTTGGTGGCGGTCGGGGCGCGTTCTGGGGGGTTGCGGGCGAGGTCCGCGCGAATGGCGCGCTCCACGTCCTCGACGCAGATGAGGACGTTCTCCGGCTTGAGGTCGGTGTGAATGAGACCGGCGGAGCGATGCATGTAATCCAGCCCGAGGAGAACTTGCTTGGCTATTTGCTTTACGGTGTCAATCGGCACGCCACGGTCGAGAAAGGCTTCTGGTGTGAGAAATCCCATGAGAGACTCGCCTAGAACCTCAAACACCATACAGTAGTGCTGAACTGGCTTGCCATGGTGCGACGAGGGGTGAAGAAAGTGGTCGAGGATACGCATCACGTGTGCGTAACCAGCGTGGGCCGGGTCCGCGCGCGCGAGTCGGCGCAACAAGTCGATTTCGTCGCGCGCACTGCAGGGTTGGAAGCCGGTTAGTCACAGCCGAAGCGAGATGAGACGGAGATGCGCACGTTTCTGCATATGATTTGGCACTGCGCACGACCTTGAGAGCGACATGGCGCTCATTTCTGGCAAGGGACGTGTGAGTGGTTGAGGTTGGGCAGTGGTGTATTGGGACACGCACGTCACGTCGCGTGCAAGCCATACGGTGGAGAAGTGTCCCCAGCCGAGCTTGCGGACGACGATGTAGCGTTCGTGGAAGACGTCGCCAATGTTGACGGGCAGATATCCGCCCTCGGCATAGTCTGCAACCACAAGTGGCGTTGATGTTCTTAACTCGAGACCAAGTATTACGATTCTCTCTTACCATCAACATCTTCCTCGCCGTCAGAACTCGACTCTGACTGCGACCGTATCGAGTAGGTGCCCTGGGAAGAGCAGGATTGCCCACTCAGAGATTCCTGTGAGCGTGACCGCGAAAGCGAGCCGCTGGCCTGTGCGCGCGACATGGGCCCGCGTGAGCAGCGAGCAGTGAGCAGAGCGCGGCTTTCTGAGTGGGTAAGTGCGAGTAGTGGATGCGCACGACGTCAGGCCGCCGAGCGCAGAAGCCGCGCGGGAAGAGAAGGGAGAAGGGAAAGAGTCGGTGGTGGGTGTTTGGCCCTTGCCGCTCCAGGTTTTCTGACCGTTCTCTCTCGTGACCGATTTCGCCTTCAACTCCCGGATCACCCGCACCTCCAACAGCCTACCACCCACACAATGCCCTTCCTTATATCCCACTCATAACTTCATATGTGCTTGATTTTTAGCCAAACTTTGCATCGCGTCAACTGCGCCGCGGGATTTCTCGCGCGTACCGCCACCGTCGCATGCCGAAACGAGCGATCACCCATCCATCGACATCACCGGCATCTGGCCCGAACCCCTGGACATCCATACTGGGCCACCGTAATTGCCCTCTTGACGTCGCGCACGTGCACCGTGTGTCTTCTGTTGCTAATCATCTTACGTCCACATTCATCGCTACCAAACTACAAGAATTTTAATACTAGACTGACCAAAATGGGCAGCATCAACACGCCGCAACTGAATGCATGACGGCCGTCTGCGCGGGTTCAATTCTTGATCACTCGGTGTTTCCCCGTCTTGTGGCTCGACTCTAAGATCTCATCGCTATCCAGCACAAAATGTCAGATGATCCATGCTCCACGACGACCATGGTCAAGAAGTTATGTAATTTCATCAGGCACGTGATCCAGCTCCAGGCCAGGCTCGTCCCCGTCCGAGCCAGTGCTCCGACCTCAGAAAGGCGCGCACTGATCTTATATCTCCATCGCGCACACAAGTATCTGTTTTTGCCTCCCCCGAGGCTACCCGCTTCATCTTACCTCGGTGACGGCAAAAGTGGAGTCTGCGTGACAATCGGAGCTAGGACGAAATCTGCGCTGGGAGCGTCGACGCCAACCCCCGTGTCACAGCCGTCCTCCATGCCCAGCCCCCTGCGGTGAGATGTTGTTCGCGAACATCTGGGACATGATGTGCAGCTCGTGCGCTGTCCGATTCTCGGTCCGCGGTCGCCCGGAGAGCCCTCATCCAATCCCAATCCAGCACGCCCTGACCTGGAATCGAAGCGCGGGCGACTTTCTACTCGAGACAAAGAATTTTCCTGACTCTGACGGCTCTGTTTTGGGCGAAAGTCTGTTTGACTTGTGGCCGGGTTCGGTTTCAGTGGTCGATGGAGTGTGTGAACTGCCTTGAGGTGCGATGCTCGGCACGTGACAAGACATCATGCGCACAGTGCCCTCGTATGGGCAGCAGAGATCAGCAAGTCGCGATTTTATGGTCGACGCATCCGCAGAAGGTCAAAGATATTGTGGGAACCGTGGCAGCAGTGATCACACTTAAGAAATTCTTCGTGGCTGAACTGCGTACTTGGGTGAGGGCCGCGCGGCGTGCAAAACTGAGCTCATTCATTCCAAAGCACAAACCAGATGAGAGTCATCAGCGAGCTCTTCTCAACATCCCAATGTCCAGCAATCGTCTTACATCTCATTGTCTCAGCAAAATGGCAAGCTCCCAACCGCTCCCGCCACCGTGGAGTTTGAATGTGGCCCACTCCAAGACTGCTCAAGGACGTATGGATGGTCACATCTCGAGAGTGCTTGGGATTGTTTTCAAATTGCCGGCAGCCCAGAGTTTCTAATCAGATCTAATATTACTTTCCTCTCCGCAAAGGCTTTGAAGCGGGTAGTCCCGATCGGGATGGTGCTCATCCTTCGAACCCACCATACGAGCGCGCGAGTGATTTTATGAGCGCAGGCAACGGAACGACCGCCCGCATTTTCAGGCTCCCGTCCGAGGTGGTTCGCATGGTTTTTTTCCTACTCGGGCCGTAGAACCCTCGTTCAATTGACGCGGGTACAGTATGCCACCGGTGGCGCTGCATCGCGCTCGACCTGGACGACTGCTACGAAGAGGTGACACTCGAATATTCAGAGCAGATGCTGGGCGGTTGGATGTATCGGCTCGCCAACAAGCACGATACTGCGCTTCCAATCCACCTCCAGCTCGATATCGAGCGCGACCGCCCTCTTCCAGCCGGCGGTATAATATCCCCGCTAGTGGATAAATTTTTTTACCTAGCTGCAGCTCTTATGTCTTTATGTGTGGGACTGGAGCTGATAGTACGGCACCCCTGGCAAGCTGCGGTCATGAACACGGCACTCTCACATCTGCGTGCTCGGCCTGCACCGCGCCTTCGCGTGTTCAAAGTAGTGGGAAACTCTTACAAAACCAACTGGCCAACAGATCTATTCGCCAAAAGTGCACCACGCCTTAGGCGCTTTGAGACCACAGTCATCAGCCCGCCAAACCCAAACGTACCAATCGATGCACTGGGGACCATCGAGACACTACACCTTTCACATGTCCAGAATCAGGATCTGGTTCTAGTCCTTCCCAAGGTTTTTCCTCGCCTACGCTCCCTCTTCATGAGAGAGTCCATAATTGCTAGTGAGGAAGCCCAGGAGGCGTTTTCCGGCAGTCTGGAGCACATCCGCATCATTAATCGCTCCTGGACCACCCTGCAAAAAATACTGCAACTATTCAATCTGGCCGCAGTTGCGGCGGTTTGTGTTCATCCTATGTACGGGCTGGTTCAATTCCCGGACGAGTTATCGGTGCAGTTGTCCGACACAATCGAGCTCAGCCTCCACGCAGAACACCCGAGATACCTTGCGCAATATGTCTCAGGTTCTTCGACCATAATTAAAATGCGTAGCATGGGAGTCGAATCGACGCGCACGCGGGTTGTTGAACTTCCAGCTATGAGCATCTACATCGGGGACATCATTCGGGATTTTGGCCCGCGCGTCAAGTTTTATGCGACAGATCAAGCTCGAAAGCCAACGTCATACTGTGATATCCCGGACCACTTAGTCGTCGTCAGAATGCCAGTACTGCAGCAATTCACATTGTGCAAAGCCAATAATGCCTACGGTCATGAGCCGACGGTGACTGTAGCTTCTGGAGAGATGGCGGGCTTGTGTCGTGCCTTGCAAATCGGCAGCCGGCACGTCGAGCTGAAGTTGCGGCGCGTGGAGCTCGGTGGCACTGAATTGGAACGAGCCAATTGCTTTGGCATGTTCGGAAATGTCGTATATGATCCATCTTAGCGATCACGGACTTCGTAGCTCGCGACTTCCCGTTTGTGTCTTGCTATAATTTACATCCCTGTCATGTAATATAAAAATTTGGTAGGAAACCTCAATATCAAGCTCAGTTGAGATGTGCACTAAAGCTTACTACGGACGGGGAGGGAATGGCGTTGACTGGCTTCTGACAGTGCGAGTGCCTCATTCCATGCCTCCTTGATGATAGACCAGTAGCGGTCCGGATCAGACTCCATGACCGCCACATGAGTACCATCATCGAACTTCCCGAGCTTAACATTTGTCATGCCAAGAGCACGCAGCTCAGAGGCGTAGCTCTCGACTGCCTCAGGCGGGCAGATCTCGTCGATCCTGGGATACAGAAACCGCCGCGGGGTATGTAGCGTCGTCCACGGTAGAACCTTCTCGTGTGCGAGAATAGCGCGAGCCTGGGATATCGTGCCAGGAATGGGTTTACGTCGTCGTAGGAAAACGACAAAGAGGACCCATCGAAGAATGTATGCAACGCTGAATATGGATCGGATGAACGCTCGGGCGAAATGGTTACGGACGTCATTCAATAAGGCTCGCAGTGTGACGCGAATTCCGTCTGTCCCAGGGCAAGAATCAAAGATGATGGCGGTCGGCGGAAGGTAGTGGCCGTCACTGAGCTTCGGCCTCTCGCCTTGCAAAACCTCCGCCCAGTCAGCGAAAGTCCAACAGCCACCTATCAAGCCAAGATGAAATCAACTGGCACCATCTACGTAAGAGCAGTTGAGCGTACCATTCGAGAAGGCATGTAATAGCAGGCCGCCTGATTCAAGTGGTCGATCCCAGTTGACGCCAGCCTGCTGGAGTATTTGATAGAGAGGTGCAAGTGCACTACGCTGCCAAGGTCCCGAGAGAAGAAGAATATCTTTATCAACGTTTCAAGGGTGATACCAGCCCAAGTCTCACCTGTTTTATCACCGAGAGCCATAGTTGGTGACCGGTGAGTCGCACGACGACAATCGTGCTCGCAGGAAACAGACCAGCGTATTTGGCCGTATAGTTACAAATATTGTATTTGGGTCGATCGTTCATTTTGGCATTGTCTGTGAGAGGAGTAAGTGACGGAATGCAACTTTGTAAAGTTGCGGACACCAAGAGAAAAGCACAACCACACTTTGAAACTGGATGTCAGACTGGCCGCCCACTACCGGCGGAGGCTCACCTTGGCGAGCAATCTAGTCTACAATCTCCAACCTTGTCAGGGCGTAGAAACGACATCGTACTGTTGACATGAACGAAGCTGGAAAGTTTGTCCATTTACGCAACGTCCTTGAAGAAGGTGAAGGTGAGAGGGTTAAATGGTGATATCGTCCTCTGGCGTTCAAGTTGCGCTACCACGTATATGCGAAACGCGGCGGTCTGACAGCGGGAAATCCACAATCGGACATCGGTGACATCCCCAAAGAGGAGCTAAGGCATCGACGCCTGAGCAGTACGAGACTTGGAATTTCAGCTCGCAGAATGGTGCTTCCTTTCACAGCATGTCCATTTGAATTGTTATCAGGGGTTTCTCTAGACAGATTCTCACCGAAAAGGGCACGTTGCCCCTTCGATGGGGAATGAGGAAAGTGTCATCGATGCTTTCTCTGGTGGATCACGAGGTCCAGGGCAGGCCAGAAACATACACAGGTGTGCATCGGGCATTGTCAAGTTTCGAACTCTCTAAGTTTATAGCTTTCTGGAATGGAAGCTGCGAAAGCCTCCTGATTCTGTTAGTACAACTTGGTATCGTTGTGGCCTCTTTTCATGTCTCTACTATATCGACTCGCTGGCTCATATCTCATATTAAACACCGCCGAGTTCATATAAGTTGAGGTCGACTACAAGTAGATTCCCGGGACCATCAAGCGAGTGGCTGCTTATGCGCCGGCTGTGTCTCCTGCGATGGAGCGCACAGCCAAGGCATCCTTCCACGCCTCTTGCACAACCGACCAGTAGCGAATGGGGTCTTTGACCATGTGCGCCACATGCGGGCTGTCCTGGTACCGTTCCAGTCGAACATTGGTATGGCCGGCAGCCTGAAGCTCAGCTACATGACGCTCGACCGCCTTGTGGACCACCATATCATCCGAAATGGAGTAGATGAAGCGTCGAGGCGTTTGGTATGTTGTCCAGGGAAACAGGTTCGGACGAGAAAGGTCCTCCCGAAGGCGTGTGACACTGCCCACGTATGGGCGCCGCATGCGCATGAGAGCAAAGGCAGTCGCCCACAAGTAGTAGAAAACTGTGAAAGAGGCCGCCGCAACCGCCTTAAGAATCGTATTGCGAATCCCAACCACCACTGCTTGTCGAGTTACGGCAAGGCTGTCCTCTCCCGGGCACGAGTCGAAGATGAGAGCTACTGGTGGGTCGCTCCCACGAGTACCGGTGCTGCGCATGATTTGACTGACAACCACAGCGTAGTGCGCCATTACCCAACCACCACCTTTGCAAAGCGTGTCTTAGCTGCAAATAAAACTGTGGGTTGCGGGCCATACCGTTTGAGAAACTATGAATGATCACGCCCCGAGTCTTGTTCGGTTCGTTCCACGAGAACCCCGCGGCTTCCAGCGGGGAGAGAATTTGTGCGATCGTCTTGCGCTACGCACGGAATACTCAGTGATAATGATAAAACAATTTGATGACGCAAGCACACCTGTGATGTGGGCAACGTAAAGCCTTCCAGCATTAGGCTTCGAACAATCGCCACGGTCGCACCAGGATAAATCTTTTGATACCCTTTCACATACTTCAACAAATGCAGAAGCTTCCCATCCACTGGCCCTCGACAATGAGTTAACTGCTACGCAAAGTCCGATCGGCTGAAACGCACTCCAGCCAAAGAGAATCACCAGACTGCAGCGACGGCATCAGCCCGGTTCTTGTGGTAAAACCGTTGGGGCAAGCCGTACCTTGGTCCGTCATTGTTCTCCGGCTGCGCAGGAGGGACGATTGATATGCGGTGGTTGACATGTGAGATGGCTGAGGTCAGCGTCGGACTCGAAGTCATGGTAGAAGCTGGGGCTGGGGCGAAGGTTTCAGTTACGACTCTCACAGTCGCCGCCCCAAGTCTATAAAGCCAACGCCCAGCATCAGTCACTGGGGCACGTGCAAATCACCGGTTAACTAAACAGCCGGCTGACATATAGTAGAGGTTGCTCCGTGGGTCCGCATATCCTCGGATCGGGTTAGTTTGACAACAGTGAGCTCCTTGGTAAAACGACAGAGGTACAGCGATGCAAAAGCCGACCAGGTTTGAAACTCGATGAATTAGCTGCTGGAGACAAGTCTACTGAACAGTTCTTGTCCTTGCGATGATTGCCAATGTGGCAACAACAGCGAGACTGGTTGCTGAATAAGAAGCAAACCGCAGCCAGGGGTGTTCGGTTGCAAGGAGAATGGGGACGTATGTTAAGCTTGGGGGAGATGCAAAGATTATTTGAGGTGGAAGGTGATTTGGGCCTGGAGTGGTTGGGTAGGCAAGGGAGAGGATGAGCCGCGCATGCGTGACGAGGGGTTGGTACGCGGTCGAGTCTTTGAGGGTTGTAGCAATAACGCTGTCCGGATAAGGAGGTTCGACGAGAAGCAGGATGTGAGCTGCGAGTAGCAGGTCCAAACTCGTTGGCCGCTCCTGGTACACGAAGGATTTGCCAGCGAGGAGGCGAGCAATGGGAGCGAGAAGGTCATTTGCCTTCTCCCGAACCTGTGAGAGGAGTTAGATAAAGAACTGGCGAATCATATGAGCTCCGTACGCGCTCGCGTCCAAATGCTGTCCGAATCTTGCCGCCGTCCTCGTCCTCGTCGGATTTGGTTGAAAAGATGTTCTTCAATCTATCCTTGTTCTCGCCAGTGTCTTCGTATCCAACATCCCATAGGCCGGCATGCTCAAGTTTCTCACGGTAAAGATCTCGTAACCTGGCTGGTGCATAGTACCGTTGGGGTACGGGAAGGTTTGATGCTAGGGTGTTGCGCGTGAGCGGATAGTAGTTCGGCCCAATGGCAAAAAGCGTGTGTGCCTGCATTGTCCGTCAGTTGACGCAACAGAGCGTGAGGTTGAAGCTCACAAGGAGCGTGCCAAGGTGGGTGTCTACGAACGAGCGCCATGCTAGGGATGTGGCTGCCTCGCACGGACTTAGCTCCGCATCTAGTGTACCAGAAAAATGATCAATAATCGCGTCCAGACCAGATACGCAGGCTCCCGCATGTTCGAGGTATGGCAGCTGGCCTGCGCACTGCGTCAGATGCGCGCAACAGTCCACCTACGGCAGCACGAACCACAGGGTGCGGAGTCCGGGTCGGCAGACTCAATGAGCGCAAACTTCCCTGGCGCGACCAATTGCAAGTACAGCGCCGCCGCGAGACAGTGCGCGTCGAAAGACGGCAGTCCCCAAGCACCCGGCCATATGAACAACTTCATGCGCGAGACCATCTAACGTGTACACTCCGCCCGGCGCTTCGGCTTTCCGGGTTGCTCCTTCTCCTAACCCTCCTTTTTGACTCGCAAGCAATCGCAGCCTCTTTGCCTCCAACGCGCTAGCGTATATATTAAAACTGCGCTACTGTCGTCACAAAACAGGTACCGCCATGTCTTGCCACTTCTTTTCACAGCCTTGCATGCCACGCCATCGCCACTCCCCATAGCACTTCCTTAATCTTGTACCTCGCTTCAAGATCATCCCCCAGCTGAAGCTTCTGAAATGCAGATGTTTGGTAATCATCTGGAACACCTGGTTCCTCCAGTCACCTGCTTTGCGAGCGGTTCGACGCTTGATTGTCTCACGACCCAAAGCAGACGAGAATCTCTGCCGCTCATTGAGATGAAAGAATCGCCGTTGCTACATTTCGATCGTGGCCGTGTTTCCGTGGAGCTCAAATAGCGACGTGCGATTCTCGATGGGAGCCCATTCTTCTTCCTCTTCTCCCACTTTCTTCGGGTACCCTTCCAGGGTACCTAATTCTTTTCTTTTCTTGTTATCTAGTTCTTTTCTTTTCTTTCTTTTCCCCCTTGAGGCGCCGATATGCGCTTCACTTTTTCTTCACTCACCATCTTATCAGCGGTGGCAACCGCCGTCGTTGCCGGACCTCTACTCGATGGGCAGCTCGGCTCTCTCGATTCTCGCGTTTTACGCTCCCTCGAATCTCTCGACAGCGTCGATCTTGAGTCTTTCGACGCAGCCGACCTGACCGTACGAAGCTTCGCCAGACGAATCGTCCTACTTCATCTGATCTTACTGTCTAGCATGATTTCGATGAACGCGCAGCAGACGACTGCGCAGGGGTTAGCCTTCGTGCGCGGTCTGGTCTCAATGGCGCCGATATCGGTCCCAAGGACTGCTCTCGCGCAATGAGTTCGAGTGGTAACGGCCTGGGTGCTTTCTACGCATACAACAAGGCCCCAGAAAAGATCACCGCCAGCTCTGATCCTAAGACTGCCAAAGTCAAGGCAGTCAATGCCAACGGACCCCAGAAGGAGGTGCGCATGAATGCGGCCCTTATGAAGCACGATACTAAATACACCCCAATCCCAGACCAACATCTATGGTGAGCTCACTGCACTTGTCCTGTGCCTCCGAGCCACTGACGGTTTTATCACCATGCAGGGAAGAAGACATGCGACCATGTACTAGAACTTAACGTTCTCAAGACGATTCTCAACAAAGGAGCATGCGACGCTGCCAAGGCGATGACGGAGGCTGCCACGTACACCGGAAAGGATCCCTCGGGAAATGCAGTTAGCTTGCAGGTTACTGAAGGGCAGAAGCGCATCCTGGAGATCCGGGAGATTGTTATGAGACCCCGCAACTTAGTCTCGCTGCAGTGCGTCGCTTTGCTGTGCTGCTGCGATCACGCATGGCTGAACTGTCATCTCCGCAGAGGTCGCATCGAAGAGCTCAAGACACAGACGATGCGTAGGTTAAACAGTACTCCCCAATGAAATTTGCTGAGATTTGGACAGAACGCTTCAGTGGTCTCGGCGCATCTGCCGTCGGACAGAAGTACCCTCTCGACTATCTCGCCATGGCGGACTACACGCTTCAGAAGACGGTGACCTGGTCGCTTGAGACTGCGTCTCTCCTCGACGCCGCCATCTCGCAGCACTTTCCTGGCGCACCGACTGGTGTGCAAAACCGCTGGATTGTCTTCCTTGCGTTTGTTCGCAAGCAGGCGCAGGACCGCATGAAGCAGATAGAGAACGAGAAACGCGGGGCTCAGTGCTCCGCGGCTCCCGCCAAACCCGCTGGTGGCAAAACCAAGCGCAGCGGCACATTTTCTGGTGCATTTATTCTGGAAACTCGCGTGCTGGACGAGGCTATCAAGGCTCGTGGGCTTGAAGACATTGTCGCCAAGTTTGAGCGCAAGAGCAAGACGACTGCCGTGGGCTTCACGCCGTTCCCCAAGTCATCCCTTGAGCGCCGTGCTGCTAAGAGCGCCCGGAGGAGCGGTCCCAAGGCCGCTGCTGGACCCTGTTGCCCAGCAAAGAACCAGCCGCAGAAGAAGCAGGTCAAGAAGGTCGGTGGCTTCCTAAGCATGGCTGGCAGCCTAGGCATGCGGTCAGGCTAACCGAGTTCGTGCTACAGTCCGCAGCAAAGATGAAGCCCAAGCCTGCGCAGAAGCCCCGCCGCCCTGCCAAACGCCCTGCTCCTCGCAAGCCCACCGGGAAGAAGCAGGTGGCCAAGCGTCCCGCTGTACGTTCCACAACGTGTCGGCCGACTGCGCACTCACGCCGTTGTTACAGAACCGTGCCCGTCGTACCCCCGGCAAGCAGGTCCCGCGCAAACGCAGCACGCCCCGCAGGAAGCCCAAGCGTGTGCCCAAGCCCACGCGTCGCCCCAAGGGCAAGGCGCGCCCTCGTCGTCGCCGCAAGTAAACAATTACTGCCAGCGCGTCATGATGAATCGTAACCGCCTATTTACCCCCATTCAACTCTGTATTCTGTATTTATTCTTCTGCAACGGACTCCTGAATGTAGCGAAATGAATATCAATTGTTGTACTACAACCTCCTGGACCTGCAGGCACGGGTGCCGAATCACACAAGTTCCTCAGCTCTCCATCAAACACGCTGACGAGCCAGGTGATGAGCAAAGGTCACCGGAAGGTTCAAATCCCAGGACTTTGTTGCCGTGTTAGATCTTCCATTCGGGCAGAAATTCAGTCGGGATGTCGGCAGGCATGCGATCAATCGAGTACGATGTAGTCAGGGCTGGTCTATGCCTAAGTCACCGAGGCCCACAGGTCCGTGCAACCAACACTGGCAGAGATCGATATGCTTCGTACGACCTATAACCCACAGATTCTTGGAGAAGTGTGGACTTGACTTGTTTCCATGCCCATTGTTGAGGGTTTGGGCATTCCATCTCGTATCGGAAAGCAGCGAGCAGAGCGCACCGTGACGCTCATACCGCTTCCAGACCAACTGAGCATGTCACAACGTATCACGCCTTGTCAAAAAAAAAATAGCAGGATGTGGGACCAAGAGATGGCAACACCATAGCACTGGATTACTCGTACCTACCAACGCGAGATATCCATATGCCTGCGTCGACCACGGTGTAATAAGAGTCAAAGCCGACGTACTCACGACCAACCCAGCCTCGCCGTTGCCGGTCGAAAAAATGCCAGGGCATCGGGATTGTACCCTCCGATATCGGCACAAGTGTCGGTGACACAGCCGTGATAGCCTGTCCACTCCGATCCGAAGGCTGTTTCCGTACCTCCGTCAACTGTTCCGCGAGCATCTGAACACCTGGTTGTCGGAGGGCCCAGATTAAAATGTGAATCCTATCGGATGGTCATCGCAGATCAAAGGATCGTCGCTGTTGCTACATGGCCGTGTTCCTTGGAGCTTAAATAGCAAAACCGCAATCCTCGGAATGTGGCCCATACTTCTTCTTTCTTTCTTCGGGTACCCAGCTAGGGTACCTAATTCTTTTCTTTTATTTTCTTGACAGCTTGAACTTTTTTTCATTCTTCTTCTACGGCGCCGCTATGCGCTTCATTCTTTCTTCACTCACCATCTTGTCGACGGTAGCAACCGCCGTCGTTGCCGGACCTCTACTCGATGGGCAGCTCGGCTCTCTCGATTCTCGCGTTTTACGCTCCCTCGAATCTCTCGACAGCGTCGATCTTGAGTCTTTCGACGCGGCCGACCTGACTGTACGAAGCTTCGCCAGACGAATCGTCCTACTTCATCTGATCTTACTGTCTAGCATGATTTCGATGAACGCGCAGCAGACGACTGCGCAGGGGTTAGCCTTCGTGCGCGGTCTGGTCTCAATGGCGCCGATATCGGTCCCAAGGATTGCTCTCGCGCGATGGGTCCGAGTGGTAACGGCCTGGGTGCTTTCTACGCATACAACAAGGCCCCAGAAAAGATCGCCGCCAGCTCTGATCCTAAGACCGCCAAAGTCAAGGCGGTCAAAGCCAACGGACCCCAGAAGGAGGTGCGCATGAATGTGGCCCTTATGAAGCACGATACTAAATACACCCCAATCCCAGACCAACATCTATGGTGAGCTCACTGCACTTGTCCTGTGCCTCCGAGCCACTGACAGTTTTATCACTATGCAGGGAAGAAGACATGCGACCATGTACTAGAACTTAACGTTCTCAAGACGATTCTCAACAAAGGAGCATGCGACGCTGCCGATGCGATGACGGAGCCTGCCACGTACACCGGAAAGGATCCCTCGGGAAATGCAGTTAGCTTGCAGGTTACTGAAGGGCAGAAGCGCATCTTGGAGATCCGGGAGATTGTTATGAGACCCCGCAACTTAGTCTCGCTGCAGTGCGTCGCTTTGCTGTGCTGCGGCGATCACGCATGGCTGAACTGTCATCTCCGCAGAGGTCGCATCGAAGAGCTCAAGACACAGACGATGCGTAGGTTAAACAGTACTCCCCAATGAAATTTGCTGAGATTTGGACAGAACGCTTCAGTGGTCTCGGCGCATCTGCCGTCGGACAGAAGTACCCTCTCGACTATCTCGCCATGGCGGACTACACGCTTCAGAAGACGGTGACCTGGTCTCTTGAGACTGCGTCTCTCCTCGACGCCGCCATCTCGCAGCACTTTCCTGGCGCACCGACTGGTGTGCAGAACCGCTGGATTGTCTTCCTTGCGTTTGTTCGCAAGCAGGCGCAGGACCGCATGAAGCAGATAGAGAACGAGAAACGCGGGGCTCAGTGCGCCGCCGCACCCGCCGCACCCGGGGCGCCGGCAAGTGGCCACACCAAGCGCGGCGGCGGCACATTCTCTGGTGCATTCAATCTGGAGACTCGCGCGCTGGACAAGGCAATCAAGGCTCGTGGTCTTGAAGATGTTGTCGCCAAGTTTGAGCGCAAGAGCAAGACAGCCGCTGCCGCGGTAGGCTTCACGCCGCGCCGTACATCGTCCCTTGAGCGCCGTGCCGCCGGCAAGACCGCCCGTAGGAGTGGTCCCAAGGCCGCTGCTGGCCCGTCATGTCCGGCGAAGAAACAAACACCGAAGAAGCAGGTCAAGAAGGTCAGTGGTTTCCTAAGCAATGCATGGCTGGCAGCAGGCAGGCATGCAGTCAGGCTGACCAAGTTCGCGCTACAGTCCGCTGCCAAGATGAAGCCTACGCCTGCGAAGAAACCTCGCCGCCCCGCCAACCGCCCCGCTCCTCGCAAGCCCACCGGGAAGAAGCAGGTGGCCAAGCGTCCCATTGTACGTCCTCGCACTGTGTCGACCGACTGCCCGGCGCTCACTCGCTCTTGCCACAGACCCGTCCCCGCCGCACACCAGGCAAGCAGATCCCGCGCAAGCGCACCACGCCTCGCAGGAAGCCCAAGCGCGTGCCCAAGCCCACGCGTCGCCCCAAGGGCAAGGCGCGCCCTCGTCGTCGCCGCAAGTAAACAATTGCTGCCAGCGCGCCACGATGAATCGTAACCGCCTATTTACCCCCATTCAACTCTGTATTCATTTATTCTTCTGCAACGGACTCCTGAATGTAGCGAAATGAATATCAATTGTTGTACTACAACCTCCTGGACCTGCAGGCACGGGTGCCGAATCACACAAGTTCCTCAGCTCTCCATCAAACACGCTGACGAGCCAGGTGATGAGCAAAGGTCACCGGAAGGTTCAAATCCCAGGACTTTGTTGCCGTGTTAGATCTTCCATTCGGGCAGAAATTCAGTCGGGATGTCGGCAGGCATGCGATCAATCGAGTACGATGTAGTCAGGGCTGGTCTATGCCTAAGTCACCGAGGCCCACAGGTCCGTGCAACCAACGCTGGCAGAGATCGATATGCTTCGTACGACCTATAACCCACAGATTCTTGGAGAAGTGTGGACTTGATTTGCTTTCCATGCCCATTGTTGAGGGTTTGGGCATTCTATCTCGTATCGGAAAGCAGCGAGCAGAGCGCACCGTGACGCCCATACCACTTCCAGACCAACTGAGCATGTCACAACGTATCACGCCTTGTCAAAAATAAATAAATAGCAGGATGTGGGACCAAGAGATGGCAACACCATAGCACTGGATTACTCGTACCTACCAACGCGAGATATCCATATGCCTGCGTCGACCACGGTGTAATAAGAGTCAAAGCCGACGTACTCACGACCAACCCAGCCTCGCCGTTGCCGGTCGAAAAAATGCCAGGGCATCGGGATTGTACCCTCCGATATCGGCACAAGTGTCGGTGACACAGCCGTGATAGCCTGTTCACTCCGATCCGAAGGCTGTTTCCGTACCTCCGTCAACTGTTCCGCGAGCATCTGAACACCTGGTTGTCGGAGGGCCCAGATTAAAGTGTGAATCCTATCGGATGGTCATCGCAGATCAAAGGATCGTCGCTGTTGCTACATGGCCGTGTTCCTTGGAGCTTAAATAGCAAAACCGCAATCCTCGGAATGTGGCCCATACTTCTTCTTTCTTTCTTCGGGTACCCAGCTAGGGTACCTAATTCTTTTCTTTTTATTTTCTTGACAGCTTGAACTTTTTTTCATTCTTCTTCTACGGCGCCGCTATGCGCTTCATTCTTTCTTCACTCACCATCTTGTCGACCGTGGCAACCGCCGTCGTTGCCGGACCTCTCCTCGATGGGCAGCTCGGTTCTCACATCATGCGCTCTCTCGAATCTTTTGACAGCGCCGAACTAGATTCATTTGATGCAGCCGACATGACCGTAAGAATAATCTTCGCCAGACAAAATTGTCCTCGTACCCCCCATCTAATTCAAACCGTTGCAGCACGACTTCGATGAACGCGCAGCCGACGATTGCGCAGGAGTCAACCTTCGCTCGCGCTCTGGCCTCAACGGCGCCGAGATCCAACCCAGGGATTGCTCTATTGCAATGGGCATAACAGGGCTGAATGCTTTCTACGCATTCACGCCAAGGCCCCTCTCCGTCAGTCAAATAGGACCCACCACTGATATCGGAACCGCCAAGGTCTTGCCAATCAATACCAATCTTGGACAGAGGGAGGTGCGCATAAAATCCCCACTACTGTACCAGCAAGCACACAATGCTGATGTATGAAATTCTAATTCCTTAGACTGGAAGATATGGTTAGAACGATTTTGCCACACCGTCAGGAACTCCAAGTTGTTAACCATTTTTTGTTAAAAATGCAGGAAGGAGGACATGCGACCACGTACTCGAGCTCAACGTTCTCAAACAGGTCCTGAACCAGGGTGCATGCGCCGCGGCCAAGACGATGACGAATGCTGCCATGTACGGGAGCTTGACGGTCACGGAAGGGCAGAAGCTCATTTTGGAGATCCGCGAGATTATCATGCGGCCTGAAAACTTGGTCTCGTTACAGTGCGTTGCTTTTGCTGTGCAGAGCTGCGATCCACGGTGTGGCTGAACTCCTCACTTTTTCCAAAGGGCACGCATCGAGGAGCTCAAGACCGAGACGATGCGTATGTGGTTGAATCGTGTTCCCTCGAGAACAGTCGCTGAAAATTTTCTGGACAGAACGATTCAATGGCGAAGGGAGCTCTGTCGTCGGCCAAAATCACCCTCTCGACTATCTCGCCATGGCGGACTACACGCTCAAGAAGACGGTGAGAAGGTCAATTGAGACCGCGATCCTTCTCGACATCGCCATTAGTGCGCGGTTCCCCAATTCGCCGAATGGTGTACAGAAACTCTGGATTACCTTTATGATGTACCTCCGCACCAAGGCGCAGGAACGCATGGCGCAGATAGAAAACGCGAAACGCGCGGCTCAGTGCGCTGCCGCGGCCGCACCCGCCGCGCCGGCAAGTGGCCACACCAAGCGCAGCGGCGGCACATTGTCTGGTGCATTCAATATGGAGACTCGCGCGCTGGACAAGGCAATCAAGGCTCGTGGTCTTGAAGATGTTGTCGCCAAGTTTGAGCGCAAGAGCAAGACAGCTGCTGCCGCGGTAGGCTTCACGCCGCGCCGTACATCGTCCCTTGAGCGCCGTGCCGCTGGCAAGACCGCCCGTAGGAGTGGTCCCAAGGCCGCTGCTGGCCCGTCCTGTCCGGCAAAGAAACAAACACCGAAGAAGCAGGTCAAGAAGGTCAGTGGTTTCCTAAGCAAAACATGGCTGGCAGCAGGCAGGCATGCAGTCAGGCTGACCAAGTTCGCGCTACAGTCCGCTGCCAAGATGAAACCTACGCCTGCGAAGAAACCTCGCCGCCCCGCCAACCGCCCCGCTCCTCGCAAGCCCACCGGGAAGAAGCAGGTGGCCAAGCGTCCCATTGTACGTCCTCGCACTGTGTCGACCGACTGCCCGGCGCTCACTCGCTCTTGCCACAGACCCGTCCCCGCCGCACACCAGGCAAGCAGGTCCCACGCAAGCGTACCACGCCTCGCAGGAAGCCCAAGCGCGTGCCCAAGCCCACGCACCGCTCCAAGGGCAAGCCCCGCACTCGTCGCCGCAAGTAAACCAATTCTTGCTCCGACGCCGCCGCGGTAGATTGTGACCTCCCATTTCTACCCCATTTCTACCTTATGCTCTGTATTTATTTTTGTGTCCCGGCGCCCCTGACTGTCACAAAATGAAATCAACTCTTCTAAATCAACCACCATGCGGAGCGGCTTCAACTTGAAGCTTGCGGCGGAGTCTTTCCATATACCGCTTCCGGGAGATAGATCGCGTCCATTGCAAGCGAGAGAGATATATAGCCGTTATCTGAACATTTATAGGAGTGCTTGTGAGTTAAAGCTGTTTAGCGTTCAAAAGTAAATTTGGAAAACGCCTGCACAGGTTGAGTACTAATTGTAAGTGCTGCGCCATCTCTGAAACATTTCCCGAACTTGTTGTCTCTCCACGATTAACTTTGCAGACCCACAAGGTCTTCCCGCCTGTGTGATGTGGCGGCGACCCGAGAAAGAGGCGAACGACTGCTAAGCAACGATGTAGGTGCCAGCGCACACCCAAGGTCGCCAACGTGCGAGGACTGACAGCGCAGACAGATCTCAAGTGCAAAAAAAAGAAAACTCAAATTAATAAACACGCACTGATGTTTTTGATTCATACACCCAGACACACGTTCACAAAAAAAGGACAGTGGGAACCTCTACAAGGGGGAGACCAACGGGGGGCAGCACAAGGACAACAAACGGGGAGCTCTCTGCACACTCTGCAACTAGTAGAAATACGTACCAGAGAGCGCGGGGGGAGGGGCTAAGGTTAATTTATGATGCAAACGTCCGTATAAAGGCGGTGTGTGAAGAGAGAGCGTCCAAAGGAATGACAGAGCGGGGCAGTCGAGCAAGGTGTAGACGGCGAGGGGGACCATAGAGACGACGATAAAATGAGCGAGACAGCAGCAGCGAGAGCTTACATTTACACAACATGGCGGTGTGCCTCTATTGGCACCTGGAAGGGGCTATGGGTTTGTCCCCGAGCAGCAGAGAGTCCGCTTTAGAGCGAGCCCTCAGCCATCTTGGCCATGTAGTAGCGGACCATCTCCTCGACACCCATGGCGATCGTCCAGCGGTTCTCCCAGCCTAGGATGTCCTTGGCACGACGCGTGTCAGCGCGGCGGCGTTGCGGGTCGTCGGTGGGCATCGGGCCGTGCACAATCTCCGGGCGCTTTGCAGGGAGCGGGATCCCGTCCTCACGCTTGACGCGCTCGACGATATCGCGCACCTCTTTGGCAAAATCGAGGATGGTGAATTCGTCGCCGGAGCCGATGTTGACGGGACGCGTCTCGTCCGAGTTCATGAGCAGGATGAGTCCATCGACGAGGTCGTGGATGTACTGGAACGAGCGTGTTTGGGCACCATCGCCGTAGACGGTGATCTCCTCGCCCTTCAGGGCCTGAATGATAAAGTTGGAGACAACGCGGCCGTCATAGGGGTTCATGCGCGGGCCAAAGGTGTTGAAGATGCGGGCGACGCGAATGTCAACACCGTCCTGGCGATGCATCGCGTATGCGAGCGTCTCGGCGACACGCTTGCCCTCGTCGTAGCAAGCGCGCGGGCCAATCGGGTTGACGTGACCCCAGCTGTGCGCGCGCGCATATGTTAGCCCCTAAGTCGTCTGTCTCGGCGAAACGTGCGTGGTACGACTTACTACTCCTCATTCTGCGGGTGGACCTCTGGATCTCCGTAAATCTCGGAGGTGGAGGAATGAGGAAGCGGGCCTTGGTGCGCTTTGCGAGGCCGAGCATGTTGAGAGTGCCCATGAACGAAGTCTTGATAGTCTTGACCGCGTTGAACTGGTAGTGCGGAGGGGATGCGGGGCAGGCGAGATGGTAGATCTCTGTAACAAAGTGTCAGATGCAGGGCTAGAACGCATGCAGCAGCGTGGACACTGGACGCACGATCACACTCAATCATGAAGGGCTCTACGACATCGTGCCTGACGAGCTCAAAGTTTGGGTGACCGACCCAATGGGCCACATTTGTCTTTGAGCCAGTGAAAAAGTTATCGAGGACGGTGACCTCGTGGCCGAGTAGCATGAGACGGTCGACGAGATGCGAGCCGACAAAGCCGCCGCCGCCAGTGACGAGCACACGCTTGCGATCCGAGGGCGGAAGGAGTTTTACAGGAGGAAAGCGGGAGAGCGTGGTGTAGGAGATGGCGTGGGTGTCTGGGTAGTAGATGGACTTTGACTGGTAAGCACTGAAGCCCGCCTGATTAAAACGAGCATGGTGCTCCTCTTCATCGCCAGATCCGGAGCCCTCGCCGTCGCGCTTGACGTAGTGCGCGCGAAGGTATAACGACCGCAAGAGGTTGAGGTCTACCTGGGAGTCGAACCCGAACCTGTTATCGCCCACCTTCTCAATCACCGCGCCATCGCGTCCAAATGTCATGATAGCTTTGGATGCGGAGGGAGAGAGCGGAGTGGAGACAATGGGTGTAGCCAGGTGAGTCGCTAGGGGCGTAGTCATTTTTGTACTAGTACTAGGACGGCGAGGTATGGAGTGGCAGGAAGCAGGAAGCAGAGTGCCAAACTCTGCCTCTAACAGTTCCGCTCCACCGCCCGTGCGGCCAATGATCTAGCCCGTTTGTGCATTGCCCGTCATTGTGCGGCCCAGCCTCCATAACAAGTTATACCCAAAAATCTCGCGGAATGGCATGTGTCGCATGCTTGCTCCAGATCGCAGCGGACCTCGCTGATCGCTAAGATGGGCTGTGAATCACGGCCGTGCTTCTGGTCCTCCTCTCGCGACAAGCGGTTAGAGTGCTGTCAGACACTAGAACTTGTGCTGTTCAGGGAGCCACGACGCGGCGTCCTTCTCGCCATTGTCAGTGTAATACCAAGTTATTTATTCGGATATTGATCCTCGGCACCGTCGGAACCGCTGTTATAGCGAAGGTCTGTAATATCAGCGACATCGGTGCCAGCTCTGCCCCTCAGACGTGACTTTTGGGCTCTGCGCTCACGCTTATTAGAACAAAGGTGCGCTCTATCGCCATGATGTGCTGCGTCATCCCGTCAACCCTGAAAACGCCGACTTCCGCGGAGTTGACACGTCAAATCACGCTCCCTTCCGCTGATCAAAGCCGTCGTTTCCGACGCTTTCCGATTGGCTTTCGGTATTGCTAAGGAGATTTCGGTATTGCTAAGGAGATTTGGCGGGCATAGTCTGGTTCTACGCGCGAAATGCACGCTGGAGAATGTCTTAGCGCGCATTTGCTGAGGATTTGGTCTGACATTTGGGTGCAAAGGCAGCTAATCCGAGTCGTTTGCGCTCAACACATTTATTGCCATACAACGTGCGAGGCATTGGATGAATAACTCAACCCGCCCACAGCTTTGCACCTGGCGGCACACGCGCGAATCGCTTGGACTCAGGTTACCTGGCTCTGGGCAAGATGCGCAGATACTTTGTCACATTTATCGTTTGAGAACTTGAAACGGTAAAAACGTTTTCTGGATGGGCTTGTGGAGAGGAGGACAATGCAAACACGACTTCACACTCCGACGAGCGATGCTTGTCCTCCTGCCATTCGACTGCTGGATCCAATCAATCGCGCGCCATGGGTAGCACGGTTCCCGAGGATATCTTGCTTCTCTTCTTTGATTTTGTAGCTTACCCTGCGCCTCTGCCGTGGCCGGATGCCATGTACGACTGCGAGCGCGCCAAAGCACCATTTACGCTCGCCTCAGTCTGCCAAAGATGGCGCACGATCGCAATATCCACAGCGGGCCTCTGGAACTATTTCGGGTTTCCCGATCTCAATCGTGCGCAAGAGACGCATCTACCGCGACTGCGCATCCTGCTTGCTAGGTCGGGCGAAACAGAGGTCGACGTCGTTGCTCGTTGGCATCCCATTTCAATACCGTTCACCACGGAGCTTGCAGACGCAATAGGCAACATGGCTTCGCGATGGAGACATGTTCACATAAACGTCCCCCTAATGTACCCGACGGCCTTTTCACAAGCGTTCCGTCAGCAGTGGCCATGTCTACAATCTCTGTCGCTCTCCCACTCAACAGGAAATATGAAGCTTCCACCGGCCCCTCGGCTCACGGATCTGTCTTTTTTCGCCCCCAATTTGGAGTGTTTGGATGCTCTGCCATTCTCTACGCCAAACCTGACCAGGCTTTCTATCTTCAGTGACCATTCAAGCATACCCAACCAGCCACTGCTTGCGTTTGCCCGACAACTAACCGAACTCTCTCTGCTCAACAGTGACTCAGCATTTCCTGGGCAGCCCATCCTATTCCCACGGCTGCATTCGCTCACCCTCGCGAGACCATCTTATCTGGAGCACATTCAAGCACCATCACTACATACGTTGACCCTCTATACCAATGCTGTCCAAGCACGATATCTACAAATCGATCCCAGTTCAGTACATTGCACATCTCTTCGCCATCTGCGCATCTACGGTCCTGTGGCAAAGAATCTCACGTTTTCATTCCGATGCTTCACCAACATCGTGCAGTTGACGTTCGACTCCAACGCCCATATAAGGCGAACGTGGCCAAATTTGAACACCTTCAGGATCTATCCAGAGTTTTTCGAGGCTCTCTGGACCTCGCTATCGGATTCTCAGCCATGGCCACGGCTCAAACGCATCCATCTCGGACACTTGTATAATAGGAGCATGGATTTCGCGCAGGAACTCATCAACTTTGTGGTCTTCCGGAACGTCGCCCACGAATCGTATTACACACCGGAGGACGCTGAAGCGTTGCGGCCAGACAGGATTGAAGCAGTCACGATGGGCTTCGACGGTGCCCCTGAATGGTTCGTCTCTGAGCTGCAAAATATCCTCCCCTCCAGCTCTTTTGCGCAGTTTCATCCTCGTTAGACTTTACGAGCGGCCTCCGCCCTCGTGAGGAACTTGAAGTATTGCTGGGTTATGAAACCTCACAGTTGCGGCCTGTTCAAGCTGGCATGTATGAAGTATTCGATTATATTACCTGGAATGCTTTACACATAACTGTTACAACGAAATGGGGGACCTCGAAAATCTGCAACCCGTCTGGATCTAAGCAGCTATAATGGACGTCAGACTGAGGCCCCGAGTAGCTGATCACTTTCCCAATCAACCCTCATTCTCTCAACCCTTCATGACCGACCCCGTCTGGTTCATTCTTTTCGGCCCGTCGCTCCAGTGGCTACATAGGTACTAATGTACTTACAAAGTCACGATAAAAATGGATCTCTCTCTCTCTCTCTCTGTGATTTCTAAGCTGCAAAGAATTCCACCCTCCACTTCGGATGTCACACGTCTCCTCGTTTATCGCTTGAGAGCTTGAAACGGAAAGAAGAATCGTTTTCTGGATGGGCTTATGGAGAGGAGGACAATGCAAACACGACTTCGCACTCCGACGAGCGATGCTTGTCCTCCTGCCATTCGACTACTTGATCCAATCAATCGCGCGCCATGGGTAGCACAGTTCCTGAGGATATTTTGCTTCTCTTCTTTGATCTCGTGGCTCACCCTGCTCCTCTGCCGTGGCCGGATGCCGTGTACGACTGCGAGCGCGCCACAGCACCATTTACGCTCGCCTCAGTCTGCCCAAGATGGCGCACGGTCGCAATATCCACAGCGGGCCTCTGGAACTATTTCGGGTTTCCCGATCTCGATCGTGCGCAAGAGACGCATCTACCGCGACTGCGCATCCTGCTTGCTAGGTCGGGCGAAACTGAGGTCGATGTAGTTGCTTACTGGCCTCTTACTGTAATGCCGGCGATCACGGAAATTGTGGACGCAATAGGAAAAATTGCTCCTCGATGGAGACATGTCAACATAAGCGCCTCCGCAACGTACGCAACGGCCTTTTCAGAAGCATTCCGTCAGCAAGTGCTCCGTCGGCAGTGGCCATGTCTGCGATCTCTGTCGCTCTCCCTTCCAACAAAAATCGTGGAGCTTCCGCTAGCCCCTCGGCTCACGAGCCTGTATATTTCTTCCTCCAATTTGGAGTGTCTAGATGCTCTGCCAGTTTCCATACCAAACCTGACCAGGCTTTCTATCTTCAGTGTCCGTTCAAGCATAACCGACCAGACGCTCCTTGCGTTTGCCCAACAACTGACTGAACTCTGCATTCTGAGCAGTACCTCAGCATTGCCTGAGCAACTCATCCTACTCCCACGGCTGCATTCGCTCACCCTCGCAAAACCATCTTATCTAGAGCACATTCGAGCACCATCACTCCATACGTTGACCTTCCGAATCAATGATGCCATAGCACGGGATCTACTAGTACAAATCAATCCCAGTTCAGCACATTGCATATCTGTTCGCCATTTGTGCATCTACGGTCCTTTGGTGGAAGAACTCGTGTTTTCGCTTCGATGCTTCACCAACGTCGTGCAGTTGACGGTCAACTCCAGCAGCCATGTAAGGCGAACATGGCCAACTGTCACAGGCTTCAGGATCTATCCACAGTTTTTCGCGGCTCTCCGGTTCTCGCGATCAGATTCTATGCCTGCGTGGCCACGGCTCAAACGCATTCATCTCGGACGCCTGGATGATTCGAGGATGGATTTCGCGCGGGAACTCATCAACTTCGTGGTCTTTCGGAATGTCACCCACGAATCTTATAACACACCGGAGGACGCTGGAGCGTTGCGGCCAGACAAGATTGAAGCAGTTACGATGGGCTTTGAAGGCGCCCCTGAATGGTTCGTCTCTGAGCTGCGCAGACTTTTCCCTCCAGCTCTTTGCAGAAGTTCGTCCTCGCAGACACTATGAAGTAATACAAGCGGCCTCCGCCCTCGTGGGGGACTTCAGTGTTGGCGAGTTATGAAACCTCACGGTTGCGGCCTGTTCAAGCTGGCATGTAAGAAGTACCCGATTATTGCCTGAAATGCTGCACACGACTATTGCAACGATATGGAGAACTTCGAGAAGCTGCAACCCGTCAGGATCTAAGTAGTTATAATGGACGTTGAACTTGGTGTCCCCGAGTAGCTGATTTCTAAGCCCCACTTTGGATGTCACCAGCCTCCTCGCCAAGGACTACTGAAGCAATGACGACAGATTTTATTTTTTGAGACTTCCGTCTGACTACAGAGATGCGAATGCAGATACAAGAGTGATTGAGCAGGCGAGGTACAACAGAAGGAGAGGAGAAAGCGTGGAGAGATGTCCACGGAGCACTTGCAGTTCCGCGTCTATGAAGATGACGGCGCCGTCTTGTTGTGAGCAGCTTCGCGAAGTGAGTCGAACGTGTCACTCTTGAGGCACATCCCACGGAACACACCGCCTTCCTTGTCGACGAGGCTCGCGGGGGTGTCAAACTCGACCACCTTACCAGCCTCAAGGACGAGGATGCGGTCGCACTCAATGATTGTATGTAGACTGGAAGAACGCAACGTCAGAACTCAGTATATCAGCACAGGCGCGATGTGAAAGTACGCACCGATGGGCAATGATGAGCATGATCCCGTCACGGAAGCCTTCACGGATGGCATGCTGGATCTTGTGGTCCGTCTCAAAGTCGACCGACCGCAGTGCTCTCGTCCAGGACAATGACGCTCGTCTTGCGTAGCAGCGCACGCGCCATCGCAATCAGCTGGCGTTGACCGGCACTCCAATTATTGCCACCCTCGCTGACGGCGGACTCGAGCGTGATCACAATGCGTGAGCTCTCCGGCTTGGGCGTGGATGCGCCAGAAGAAGGTTTCGCGGGCGAGCCTGAGCCTTCGATAAGCGTCGGCGCCGCAGACTCAGCGTCGTCGCTCGCGGGCTCGTCAACGAGAAGCTGTACAGAGCGAAGCACCTCAAGGCACTCGGCATCCGTATACTCGTTGAAGGGATCCTATCCTCAAAGTCAGCATCGATTGCACAAGATTCACCTGTTGCGTACCAAGTTCTCGCGAAGGGTGCCTTTGAACAGGACAGCATCTTGTGGAATGAGCGTGAGGCGCTCGCGCAGATCCTCCACTCCGATGTCAACGATGGAGATGCCGTCGATTACAATCTTGCCCTCCGCCGGGTCCACGAAACGGAAGAGCGAGAGGGCCAGGGTCGACTTGCCCGATCCCGAGCGGCCAACCAGACCAATCTTCTCCTTGGGCTTGATATCAAAGCTGACACCATGCAGCACGGGGTCTAGGTCCGGGGCATACTTGATAACCGTCTGGTCGAATTTGATGCCACCTCGAGCGGAAGGCCACCCTTGCGGCGGGCGAGAGCCCTCAATGATACGCGGGGGCTCGGAAGGAAGTTCGATATACTCTTGAATACGTTCTACGCAGGATTGTTGAGCATTCGTTCCATTCGTTTGATCAGGGTGCATGGAGACACTCACCAATACCGTTGAACGCTTGCTCAGCATCAACGTAGCTGCGCATGAAGTAATAGATGGTGCCCAAAAGGCCTTGCGCCTGAGTGATGACAATGGCAGCCATACCAGCAGAAATGCCAAACATGAGCGCGGACTGGGTTGTCAAGAAGAAGGTGAGAGCGCCCAATGCAGAGAAGCGGATACGCAGCCTGCATGATCAGTTAGCAGGGTTATCTGAGAGTCGGACACGGTTGGTACTTGCCAGAAGTTCGTCATCCAGTTGTAATAGAAGGCAGCCTGGAACTTGTCCAGACGCTCGTGCATTGTCTTGAGGAAGCGACGCTCCTCGCCGAACGCACGAACAGTTGCGACTCCGCGCAGAAGCTCACTAAATGTCGATAGAACCGGGCTGCGCAGCGTGCTCTCCAGACGGTTGAGATCGCGTGAGGTCGAGATATAGCCCTTTGCCACATGGTAATGCAGGTAGAAGATGACGGCCGCGGCGATGATGAATGGCGGTACACCATAGGAGATGGTGGCTACGGCGATCCCCATCGAAATGCCTTG
Organism: Auriculariales sp. MPI-PUGE-AT-0066; assembly: GCA_020744175.1. Lineage (NCBI taxonomy): Eukaryota > Fungi > Basidiomycota > Agaricomycetes > Auriculariales > Auriculariales sp. MPI-PUGE-AT-0066. Next base: position 190,587 of record JAGTJP010000006.1, read on the forward strand.
CTCCAGGATGAACATGACATACCACGACAGCCCAGAGTCAACGGTGTCGATGTCTGCCTCAAGGTTAGATAGGATAACCATGTATGGAAAATGGCGAGGCCGCACCTTTGGAGAAGCGGCTGAGAATACGGCCGGCCGGGGTTTTGTCGAACCAACGAGATGGGGAGCGGAGAACAGACTCGAGCATGCTGTGGAACAGATGGCGGGCAGCGCGGATCGTACTGTAGATGCTGGGAACCTGCGCAACAATGCTAAGGAGTGCGTTGACGGATTCTAGAACGAATCTCAGGATCGATTGCATTTCCCACATAGCCTGGAACTTACGGATTCCGATATAGACAAAGACGTAAGGAAGCGGGCTGGCTGTCGCGCTCGGGAACCCGAAAGGTGTTTTTGTTGGACCATCCTTGGGCTGGCCGGGAGCGTCGTCATAGCTCTCACTCCACGTCTTGACCCAAAGCTTTTGCAGCAAATCCACTATAACCCTAGTCAGTACGGAAGGATAGTGCCACTGAGCATAGCTCACTGTTCCGCTGCGCCAGCACGGTGACGAAGAGAAGAACCATAACCCAGACACCAGCGGCGCGAATGTCTGAAGGCATTTAAGTGATGTGGCAAATGCCACGTTCGACAACACTCACAAGTGATGTAGTGCTTTCCCTTGACGGCACCGCTGGGTTTCACATGAGAAAGTTACTTCGGAGAGTTAACCAACGACATACCTGTCCTTGTTTCCTTGTCGCTCAGCTTCTTGGCGTCCTTTGCGTCTTTGCCGGCTGCCTCTTCCAGATCGTCCTCGTTGAGCTGCTCTTCCTCATCCTCGACCTTGGATTCCTTGCCGGAGGCAGCTCATCGCGGCTGCGAAGCTCCTCTACGGTGCCCTGAAGGTCAATCGTGCCGTTCGACATGCGCACGACGTATGCGCAGTGGTTGATGACGGATTCCACATGGTGAGTAACAAGAACCAGAGTACGGTCCTTCATGAGGGGGCCGAGGAAGCACCGCTGAATGATAATGGATGCAGTGTGCGTATCGACGGCGCTGCAGAACGTCAATGAGCCAGGGTCACGGGGGCGTTGAAGTTTAAATAGACATGCCTCAGAACATCATCGAGGACGACAGATTTGGTGTGGGCGTAGATTGCACGGGCAAGAGCGACACGAGCCTTCTGTCCGCCGGAGAGTGTGATACCCTTCTCGCCAATCTCGGTCTTATCACCGTCCTCGAGGCTAAATCATCGTCAGCTGGTGCAACTACCACGGCCCAGATTGTGTCTCACATTTTGAGGTCAGGAATAAGAGCGCAAGCGGAAAGAACCTGATAGTAGCGTTTGCGGTCGAACGGCGTACCAAACAGGATGTTCTCGCGAATAGTCTCTGCAGGCTAGGTGAGGATGGTAGCGATAGCGATGAAGCATGAACTTACGGTTTTCTAACCATGGCTGCTGGGCACAGAAACTGATCGACTCCTTGAGCCCCGTTTGGCCGTCCACATGATCCGGGAATTTGGGCAGGAAGACGCGACCTTCAAGGCACTTCATCTCGCCAAGAATAGCAGACAAAACTGCGATGAAGTGAGAAATTGAACTTTTTCATGTGATAGAATGCACGAACGCGAGGACTTTCCGGAGGCAGTAGGACCGTAGACTAGGGTTATCTTGCCACGGGGGAAGATGACACTGATGTCGCGCAGCGAGAACTGCTCCTTAGTCGAGCCTCCAGGAGTAACGGTGGTGCTTGACACAGTTGCGGAATCCGCAGATGGCTCCTGAGGCTTGCGGCGCATGGTCTTCAGCGTGAGGGTGTCTCGCCAGGTCCGCTTCTTGCGTTCCTCCTCGGTCTTCTTTTTGAGCTCTTCCGCAAGCTGCTTCTCAGGCTTGACGGCACTGCTGTTCCAAACGAAGGTGGCGCCCTCCGCACCAATGCGCTGGTCGAAGTTACGGTCGTCATAGTCGGGCAATAGGGAGCAGACGTCGGCAGGGACCTCCTGCTCGTCCAAGAAGTCACCGATGCGCTGCACGCTACCGTAGACACGTGTGAGAAGATTGGCAATCATCGGCAGCTGCGTAAGCTCGTCGGTGAGGATCTGGAAGGTGAGAAGAGCGGGGAAAGCGAGCGAGATCGTGAGCTCGTGACCGGCAAAGTAGGTGAACGATGAGAGGGACACGCTGGCAACGACAATCGGAATAACATCCCAGATGAAGCCGAGGAAGAAGAGCGCGAGCTGAGAAAACGGAGTGAGATATAGTAAATAGCAGGTTTGTGTCAACTCACGCGCATCTCAAGAATTGTCTTCAGCTCGGCCTCGCGCTGCTCAGTTACACGTTTGATCCAACGCGACTCCCAGGCCGAAAACTTGATGAACTGCAGAACAATGGCCTTCAGTAGAGTCCAAGTGCTGGCGAAGAGGCTCCCTTACCTTGATCGACTGGATGACTTCGTTCATAGAGCGCATGCGGCGGTCACGCATCTCCATCGTCCGCATAACAATCTTGAACTGCCACTTCATGAGCAGGGTGTTGGCAGGGATCGCAATGAGGAAGATGGTGTAACCCGCGAAGGCGCTCCAGCCCATCAACTTGTACAAAAAGGTTGCCGCCAGGACAATCGACAACGGCGCCTGGATCATGACCTGGAAGACATTGATGAAGAAGCCAATGCGGTTGGTATCGGTGGAGACCAAACTGGTGATCTATGGACACAAAATGTGAGCAAGCGGTGCGTAGTTTCAGAAGGAGAGCAACTGACCTTGCCCATGTCGGCACTGCCATCAGTCGTCTTCGAGTCCGGGTCCTTCTTGTCGCCACCGGCAGAGACAGCGCCACTAGTGTCAATGCGCTTCAATGCCTTCTCGTAGATGCTGCCAATTGCCTCAGTCTTAGCGCGGAGTGTAGCGCGGCGACCAGTGTAGAAGTTTTGGAGGTCCAGTTCGCCCTTGGTGAGCTGCATGAGGAACGCGACGAGAGCCCAGAGGTACGCGGCCTGGCGGCCACGCGACGCCTCCGACTCTGCGGCGTTCATGAAGGAGCGGTCACCAAGTCCGACATCTGCGGCGAGCACGTGGAAGAATGTGCTTGGGTTTTGCATCATACGCGCCGCAGAGTCTGCGGTCAAGTCGGATGTCTTGTAGGTCGACTCCATGGCGATGAGCAGTTTGTTCAGAACCCATGGCTGAAGAACGCCAAGAGTTGAGGAGATGAGCTGCGAAACTAGTAAGGCGACTGCGAAAGTTGTGAAGTGAACACCATACGATCAGGGTGCCAGTGATGGTCAAGTCCCTAGCGTTCGCCTTGAACAAGCGCAACATGAACGAACTGCCTCTGGAAAATCCAGTGTGAGCGTTGAGATTCTACCGGGAACGAAGATCCCAGTCCTTACTTGACGTCACTGAACTTCTTGAGAATGACCCTCGCACGGAGATTGCGGGCAAGCTGCCACACGTCAGGCTCCTCCAAGGCCATCTTCTTGCCCTGAGCAATAAGCGGATCAATCCAAGTGAAGGTCGCCCATTGGAATACAGTCGCCCAATCATCGAGCGCAGGATTTTGGCCTTCGGCGTTTTTGGTTGGCGTGCTCCAGGTGATACGGACAGGAGTGTTGAGGACAAGAATGGCTCCAAGGAGGCATAGGCAGGTGTGACTGATGGACAGAAGATCGAACCGAAGGGGGTTGGGAATGAAGGCGTTAGGGAGAGGCTCAGGGTCAGAGGGAAGTATGGACACGTAGAGCCCGACGAAGCTGCCCAGTAGGTTTGGAAGGAAGATAGCAAGGAGTGAGTAGTATGGCAGAAGGGTCGGTTTGAGCAGTGGTAGGAGTGTGGCATAGAGCTAATTTTGTGTCAACCAAACTGTCACAACTAGAACAATTTGTCACGAACCCAAACAGCGAGTTGGACAGCCGGCAAAGCAGATGCGCCAGCCGAATCCGTCCAAGGCCTGTCACGTACGAACATAGCAGTGCGTGCGACGAGCTCAGCGAGACCAATAGCCGCCAGGGTGTAGTTGCGGGCATTGCGAGGGTTTTTCGGCGCTGGCAGCTCGCCGTCGTCGCGCGCAAGGAGCGGGGTCGACTCGGACGTTGTGGCAATGTTGCGGATTGCCTGGTCCGTGTTGACCGCGCCATTGGTCGCTTCGTGAGCATCACCAGCATGGCCGTCGCCCTTGGGCTTTGGGTCGAGCAGCTCGTCCGCACGTTCATCTTCCGCGGCTAGGGCGTGGGAGAGGTACGGTCAGTGTCCGTAATGCTTCGACAGGAGACACCAGCGGCGCAGTCGAACTGCAAACTCACTTATCAGGTCGCTCATCAGCGCGCGCACACCAGGCAGCGCATAGCCAACGCCGCCGACAATGGCGAATACGACGGCACCAGCGGGCACGCCAACATTCAGCGCAGTCTGGATTTTGCACGCGAGGTCATCCCCGCATGCTCCCAAAGCCATCTTGTAACTCCCAAAATCGAAACAAGTGTGAGCGAATAGAGCGAGTAACAAACTCGCGGCCCGCGTATTTAAACGCCTAGGCCAAGGGGTCGCACGAGTGAAAAGCAGGAGGCGAACGCGTACGAAGCGCCGATCAAATATGTTTGGCGCAGCACGAGCTCGCCATCACTGCAACCTCGGCATCTCCACATGGTTCTCACATCAATTGCGAGTCACCAAATTTTGCCTCCCAGTCAGAAACGGCACCGACGGCCATTTGCAACGACCTGCTCAGAGAACTCTGACTCGAAACAAGATAACAGCTGGTCAGATCCATAGGTCTCAATAACCCGGCGGCCGTCATTTGTAATGTATCCTGCGAGCTAGGATCACACGCTATCATATGGCGTATTGTTCGGAAACGCCTAAGACCCCTGTCCATGCAGATCCAACAAAGCTGACTGATCCAAACCGTGCAAAGAGGGTGAACACCCTAATCCCGAACAGCTGCGAAGGTTGGTATATTCATCTAACTACATGCTCATCTCGACGTCCTGCGTCGGCGCAGCAACGGGGCGTTCGCCTGCGGCGAGGATCTCGCGGCGCACCTCTGGTCCGATCTGTGGATGTGGAGCCACACGCACAACGTCTAACAGCGCGTCCTTTTGGTCGGCACTGAGGAACGACGCGTATCGCTGCACGAACACCAGCAGGCTCTGATGCCAGAGCACCGGCAATCGCTGGCCATTCGCTTTGTGCGCATTCGCCAGCCGCACAAAGTGCTCCCAGACACGGTCGAGGACCTTGTATGGAAGCGCATACTTCTTGTCGAGAAGCACGCGGATGAAGAGCGATGTGGGCCCGCTGTACTCCATTTGCGCCAGTCGTCCAAGTGCTGCCGCTGAGTGCATGACCGGGATGCTGACACGGGCGAGCACGCTTGACAGCACTGCCGCTTCACGGAGGGTGCAGCCACCTTCTGCGAGAGGAAAGAGAATCCCCTTGAAGAACGCTGCAGGCTTGTAAACAGCCTTTTTGAGAGCCTCGTACAGATGGACGTTGAGCTTGCCCTGGTTTTCGCGCATGTCTGCGCGAACCGCAGGGAGCAAAACACCCTCCAAGAATACCCGCGCAGCGGCTGGCTTGAGATTGGAAATGAAAACTCGCGTTGCGGCACGAGTGGCGTGTGGCGACCAAGCCTCTGGTTTTGTAAGTGCGAGCAAACGCGCCCACTGTGGCATGCTGGGAAGCAGCTTGAAGAGCTTGGGCAATGCGCCTGAGCGATATGTTGCGAGCAACGCGCCAATGCGCGAGTATGCTTCAACAACTTTTGGGTCAAGACCAGCACCTGGGTCCGGTGCGGCATCAGAATCCCTTATCCTTACTGAAGATAGAATGAGTTGACTTTGCGAATGGATTATGGCCCGTGAAGACGCACCACGTTTCGTTGCTGTAGATTTTATACTGGCCGCCTCGTCGTCGTCGCCGTCCGCACCAGCAGCATCTGCCTCTTCCAGCTTATTGAGAATCATGTCTGCGAGTGTTCTTCGCTCGCCCGTGTTCGATGGAAGCAATGCATCGAGTGTTTGCAGGTCAGCTTCATCGATTTCCTGTGGCCACCATCAGCCACTGCAATGCAAAGCCACTGGGACGACGTACCAGCTCCTCGTACACCTCCTCGTCAACATCCTCGCCACTCCCGTATTCATCCTCGTCCGAGTCTATGCCATGTACAGGCGCCCGCGCAACTTTCTTGGGATCGCCCATAGGCTCATCTTCCTCGCTGTCCTCACGCAACTCCTCCTGTTGATCCTTCGCCAGCTGAAAGATCTTGCGCGACGTCCTCGGATCAATTATAACCTGTATGCGCCACTGCGTTCAGCAGACCCGTAGCGTTCAACAGGCTTGCGCGACGACTCGCCTCGTCGTTCTCGTCGTCATTGCGCGCGCGTTTTTGTTTCTTCTTGCCAGGATGAGAGAGGGGACCAGTGTCCTGTGCGTCCTGCGCAAGCTGGACGTATAGCGGATCGTGGCGGTTCCCGCCTTTTGACGACTTTTGGGCGCGAGGCATTTTCTGAGAGGAAATCGCAGTCCAAATCTATGCACAGTTCGCCGAATCCCGGCTTGTCGCACTACTCTCTCTCTGTTTCGGAATGACATTGCATATTCATTACGTTTCAACACAGATTACTTATTTGACCAGCCTCGGGTGACCAGCAACTTCTTTAGTTCTTCTTACAACGAAACGATGATTCGTGCGCGCTCCAGCTAAACAGCATTCCGAGTGCTGCCTACCATCTCTCTCGAATATATATATCCACAGCTAGGAGAACTTGGCTCGAGTATATTTAATCAATTGTGACAGTCTCGCGCATGCTGGGCAACGATGCTTAACATTGGTGATCCAACACATCTTCACATCTTGAGAAAGAGCTAAACGCGCTTGTGAACTCGCAAAGTCTAGATCGACGAGCGGTTCGCGTCTGAAGCGAGGAGCACAACTCTATTCAGCTCGGAGATGAGCCACTCTGATGCGCCTTCAAAATCCACTGTAATGGCTTGAATCCGGGCTGGACGCAGCTTTGCAACGTCGCCTGTTTCATCGGAATCCTCGTAAGCAGCGTTTCGGCGAGCCACAAAATCGATCAACTCCTGAGGTTCAGTAATGGCTTCGGGGCCTGTGCTGCCTGGGTGGCCAAGATGAATGCGCTCGAGCCGCGGCCATGCAGACGCTGAATTTGGCGGCGACGGCCAGAGAGCCTCGAAAAACCCCCGATACACTTTGTATTTGTCAATGCCGGGCCATGCACGTTTTGAATGATCGCTGACTTCAAGCGTCAACTGCGTGATGTCTGTGAATTGCCGAAGAGAGGACACAAACGGCTCCCGTAGGTGACCGTAGAGGCACAAATGGCGGACATACGCAAATGGTGCCAAATCAGGAGGATAGTAGAGTCGTGAGGCATTAAATGATAGCATCTGTAGTGACGGCGCTTGAATGTGATTGAGATACGATACGTCGTCCACAGTGAGCGACAGCAGCCGCGGGAATAGAATGGGTTGCTGAGGCGATACAGCAACATCTTCCAGAATACAAAGGTCTGTAAGTTGATGTGCAAGAGACAAGAGTAAGGTGTTGGTTTGCCTTGCCCCATCACCGTTGATCGATAGTCTGCTCAAGTATGGCATAACATCAGGCAGAGAATTTGGGCACTCCAGCCCTTCGAAGTAAAGATAAGCAAGCTGCGGCGCAAGCGGAAGTTCCAAGATTTGAGTCTGATACTCGAGGGATAGATATCGTAGGCAATGCCACTGTTGATTGAACGCTCTTGCAAAGATGGATGCAAATGAGCGAGGGACATTCAAAGTGACATTCCTCCATCGAGACGCTATGCTGCTGATGACGCCCATTGTTTCATAGTTAGCGAGATGATGTTTGTCTGGATTGTTGCGCCAACGGCAAACCACATCAACTTCTGCTTCTTTTGACCTGGCGAGGAGGAGGTGCAGGCGTAGCAGATGCGGCTTATGCTCAGCCCATGCGGGAGGGAAGCCAAAGTAAGTCCAAATACCAGCTGTGGACACCGCCAACATGCGCCAGCGTTGACAGATTGCGGCGAGCGTAAACGGTGCTTGTGCGCGCTCAGGATCGTACATGGCGTTTGGCCATGGCAAAGGGGCAGGATGAGCAACGAGATCATATATGAGGAGTAAAATGTCATCAGGTGCTGCGGTGCCCATGCTGTGTGACCGATTGCAACGAGATTCCTGATCGGAAGTGGTTGCACTCTTTTAAGAGACCAAGCGTCTCATCGGAGTGCAAAGCTGTGTTCACATTATTTCTCTGCACAGCTTCTGCAAGGGCACGAACTCAAACCACTGCGCTCATAACGAGTGAACTCTTCTTTTTTTTTAACATATCGAAAAACAATCCCCTCAGATACCATGAAAATGCAGGTCGACTCAAATGACTAGATATATTTTGGATTGAGTGCAGTACGTTCAACATGACATCGACGCCTCTCCGGGTCTCAGAACTGAAGCCAACGCCTTTTTTAAGCCAGATATGAGCTCCTCAGCGGCACAATTAAAGCCCACTGTGACATCCTGAATCCGAGGCGGGCGGCCATCATGTGACACGTCCTCAACATCGCCGATTCCGTTGCCTTTGTGAACGGCATTTCGATGTGCAACGAAGTCGACCATCTCCCCAGGCTCAGGGATAGCCTCACTGGCCCGATTGCTGCCCGAGATTCCCAGGTGGATACGTTCTAGTCGTGGCCATATAGGACCTTGGGAGTCTGGTTGGCTCCGGAGAGCAGCGAATGATCCTTGATCGAGCAACTATTTGTCGACTTTACTCGCTGACTTGAAATGAAAGCTTCACGATATTGGTGAACTATCGAAGTGAGTGTAGATGAACTTTTTGAAAGATGCCGTACAAGCACAAATGGTGTACAAACGCAAAAGGTTTGAAGTTGGGCGGGTTGTTCAAATATGCCGTGTTGAATGTCAATGTCTACAACGTAGGTGCGCATATATGCTATACCGCACGTTGTCGAGAGTGAGCGACCGCAACCGCAGAAATGTGATACGTTTGTTGTGCGGAACAGAGAGACTTTCGAGAATACACAGCTCTGTCAGGTTTTTGGCAATGTCCGCTAGAAAAGAATTGCTCTTTGTGCCCCTGTCACCATTGATGGATAGCCTGGTCACGCTCGGGGGAGAATTGTGGAGGATAGAGCCATTGAAACAGAGATGCAACGCTGCCAATCGCGGCGCGAACGGAAGCTCTGGAAGCTCTGCGCTGCTTTCCAGGGACAGAGAGCGGAGACAAGGTCATCGTCGTGAGAATACCGGCTGAAACTCTGTTATGAGCGACTGCGGTACATTCAGCACGACGGATCTCCATCGTGGCGAGATAGTGCATATAGCACCCATTGTCTCCTTTGTAGCCGGCGACGGTATATCTGGAAAGGTCATTTTGCTCCAGAGACATAACACGTCAACCTCGGCGGCCTCTTTCGACCTAGCAAGCAGAACACGCAATCGCGGCAGGTGCGCTTTTTGCGCGTCAAAAGTGAGAGGGAATCCAAAGTAGGTCCAAAGGACTGCAGCGGATATTGCGAGCGTACGCCATTGTTGACAGACTGCAGCTCGCGTGAATGGCGCTTGCGCGCGCTCATGGTCGTACTCGGCGTTGGGCCATTGAAGAGTTGAGTAATGAGATTGAACAGGAGGAGTAAGATATCATCGGGGATCGCACTGTACATCACGCGTGACCAGCAAGAACGAGGCTATAGATAAGATATGATTGCAAGAGGTCAAGCGTCGGTCGGACCGTGAAGCCGTGTTCCGATTCTTCTCCCTCTCAGCACCTCGTGCACCTGAGCAGCCCCGGTTTGCTCATTGATCTCGACATAATTTGTATTGTAAAGGATCATGTTGTATCGCTGGTTAGGTACACCTTTCAGAAGGGTGAGATCTAATTTCGCACATCTGCATCCTTCGTGGTAGAAAATATCTTGTTCAGCTCAGAGATGAGCAAGTCTGGGGCGTCGTTGAAGTCCACAGTGACTGTTTGAAGCATCGTTGGCACATTGTTAGTGTCGGCCCATTCGGGACCAAATTGGGAGGCATTTCTATGGACAACGAAGTCGATCACGTCCTGGGGATCAGCAATCGCGTTCGAGCCCATGCTGCCTGAGTCACCAAAGCGAATGTGTGCGAGCCTTGGCCAAACCGGTGCTGAATTAAATGAAGACCGCCGGACCGCCGTGAAAAACTGGCCTAGGATTATGTATTGGTCAATCCCAGGCCACGATCGCTTTGAATGATCGCTGACTTCGAAAGACAGATGTACAATCTGGGTGAATTGCTGAAGCGATGATAAGAAAGTTTCATGCACGGTGCCGTATAAGCACAAGTGGGTGACAGATGTAAAGTGTGTTAAACGGGGAGGGCTGCCAAGATGAGATGTGTTGAATGTGAGGGTCTGTAGTGCAGGCGCTATGATGTGGTCAAGATATGATACATCGTCGACGGCAAGCGATCGGAGTCGTGGGAACAGAATGGGTTGCTGAGGCGATTTAGTGATACCTTCAAGGATGCTGAGGTCTGTGAGTTGCTGCGCAATTGCCACCAATAAGTTATTGGTGTATATGCCTCCGTCCCCATTGATCGAGAGGTTGTTCATATTTGGCATTGAAATGGGCAAATTTGAAGTCTCCAGGCCCTTACAGTCAATATAAAGCTTCGCGAGCCGATGCGCTAGTGGAAGCTTCTCAATTTTCTTCCAATACTGCAAGGACAAAAATCGTAGACACTTCCACTTTTGCTGGAATGCTCCTGAGAATATAGATACGCAGGAGGTCGGGACGTCCAAATTGACATATCTCCACCGCGAAGCGATGGTGCTTATTGCTCTAAGGATATCCCTGCTGGCGGGTTCTTCTGAGACTGAAGTATCGCTCACGAGAAACACAACGTCGACTTCAGCGTCCCCCGATCGAGATAGGAGAAGGCGCAAACGTGGCAGGTGCGCCGTTTGCGCTCGGATTGAAGCCGGAAATCCAAAGTAAGTCCAAAGGCTGGCTGTAGACAATGCAAGTATACGCCATCTTTGGCAGACTGAGGCGAGTGCGAATGGTGCCTTTGCGCGCTCGGCATCGTACTCCACATATGGCCATGGCAGTGGAGTGGCTTGGGCAAACAAAAGAAGTAAAATGTCATCGGGTACTGTGGTACCCATTGAGGGCAGTTGTAAGAGCCTGAAGACCCAGACGGTGGGCGGAGCGAAGGCTGGCGATCGTGCAACCGAAGGCTGAGTATTCTCGGTGGCAGCCGTGTTGTGGTTATCTCTAGCTTTATATGTATCTTGCAATGTGGAAGATGGCCGCGCACGGCTCAGCCTTGTTATGGACCAGATTGCCATCAGTTTGGAAGCAAGGAACAAGTTGACGCGAATGAGTGACGCTTGCTCAGCACGACGATGGCGCAATCGGTCTCAAAGACATGTCTCTTTTCCTCCGCCCCTTTGCACGCGCTGCTCAGCGACGCTGGCGTGCAAGTGCACCGCGTTTGTACTCGAATGGCGTGCCGAGTTTCCCCTGTGTCGAGCAGCACGCCGCACGCGCGTCACGCATCCAGGCCAAGGTCGCTGCCACTCCGCGTTCCGTTACCGATCCCGACTCTGGACCTGAACCACCCTACGCGCGGCCCACGCCAAAGCAGTACCAGTTGTTTCGCTCATCAAAGCCACTAGAATTGGCATATGGAGCGCCGCTCAGCACGCACGAGGTAGCATACGAGACCTGGGGTACGCTCAACGCCACACGGTCCAACGCCATTCTCGTCTGGACTGGCCTTTCGGCATCTTCGCACGCAGCAGCAACTGACCTGAACCCTGCGCCGGGCTGGTGGCAGAAGTTCATAGGGCCGGGTAAAGCGCTGGACACGGACCGCTTTTTCGTTGTCTGTGCCAATGTCCTGGGCGGGTGTTACGGCTCGACAGGCCCGTCAAGTGTCGATCCCGATACAGGCAAGCCGTTTGCAACGACGTTTCCGGTTGTGTCGATATTCGACATGGTCCGGGCGCAATTCGACCTCCTTGACCATTTGAAAATCGACAAGCTCTATGCAAGCGTCGGGTCCTCGATGGGCGGCATGCTCAGCATCGCATCTGGTTGGATGTATCCAGATCGCGTCGGAAGGATAGTCAGTGTCAGCGGGACTGCAAGGAGTGGACCTGCCAGTATCGCAATCCGCTTCGCACAGCGTAGTGGTCAGTCAGCGGCAGCCTTACTCGCGAATTTTGCTGAACGCTCATTCTTGCAGTCCTCATGGCCGACCCCAATTGGAAGTTAGGGTTCTATTATGATGACCTACCACCGCACACGGGGATGAAGCTGGCGAGACAGATCGCTACTATCACCTACCGCTCGGGTCCGGAGTGGGAGCAGCGCTTCGGCCGAAGACTACGCTCATTGCCCGGCTCTGAATCTTCTTCGCCAAACGAGCGCAGGACGCCAGCGCTCTGTCCCGACTTCCTTATTGAGACCTACCTCGACCACCAGGGCGAAGAGTTTTGCCTCAAATATGATGCCAACTCGCTCATCTACGTTTCGAAAGCCATGGACCTGTTTGACATGTCGCGCTCGTCGCTCATTGAGCTGGGTCTACTCGCATCCGACGAACTCTCAGCCGCCTCGACTCCGCAACCTGACACACGGCAACCGCATCTCTCGCACGGGCCACCGCACCTGCCAGATTTGAGTTCGGGCCTCGGCGCACGGCTGGCGAAGATCCCGACGTTGGTGCTTGGTGTGCAGAGCGACGTGCTCTTCCCCGTGGAACAGCAGCGCGAGCTTGCCGATGCATTGCGCGCGGCGGGCAACCAGGATGTCACGTATTATGAACTCGGCGGTGTCTGGGGACATGACACATTCTTGTGAGTTCTTCGAAACGGATCGTTCTTGCGATACTGAACCATTTCCTCAGGTTGGATGTACAAAATGTTGGCGGCGCGATCCGCGGCTTCCTTTAGAGTGTTTTTTGTCGCTCAAACGCGATGCATATAGTGGGCTAGTGATACTGTTTTTTTACAAGATGCCTTAATCACATGGTGGGTGTTCTCATACGAGAGGATACAGATACGAGTACCACTTGGGCGAGATCTTCAGGTTTCCGGCGTCATTCTGCAAGGGATAGTTCAAGATGCGCTGCTGTACAGAACGGCCAGAGTCACTTACTGGATGCACGCCATCGTAGGTATCTGTCGTGGTGTTGAAACCGGTCCACAAGTCGACGACTGTGATTGGCGACGCGCTGGTCGTCTTACCCGCCGCCCAGGCCGGGATGGCGGCGTTGAACGCTACAACGCGAGCCGCACACTCGGTGCAACCGCTCGGATCTATTACTAAGCGTTAGGGCAGGTCGCTGGCAGTATGAGACTGTACTCGCTCATGGGTAGAATCTTGGCCACTGCGAGGAATTTCATTTCGTCAATGCAAGTGATTGAATCACGACAAGCAGAGCTCACCGCCGATCTTCATGGTCGACTTGCTAGCGCGCATCTGGTCCACGAGCGTACTAAACGCCGTAAGAATAGTCGCCGGCGCGATGCTGCTCCACACATCGTTCGTTCCGACTTGACATATGCACGGTCGTCAACACGAGCTTTCTTCTGAAGAAGGCGAGACGCACGAGTCATGATGATGATGTCTGGCGTCGTAGCGCTGAGCCAAGCAGGCAGGAGGTTCTGGCTGGCGATATTGGTTGCAAGGTACCCGCCATGGCCTTCGTTCTCACCGTCGTATGTGAAGCCGCAGCCCTGCGCCGCAAGCGTGCCCACGAAGTCGATGTTGGTCTTGCCGGCTTGCGTGAGGCTTTGCCACAGGAGTGCACGCCAGCAGCCTGGCGAGCCGGTGATCGAATCACCTATAGGCATCGTATGAGATGGTGTCTTGCACTCCTCCGTGCGCGTTGTTGCTCACCGAGAGCCATAATTTTGGTTGCCGCACCCTGGGCGAGGGCAGCGAACCCAGACAGAACGACAAAGGTAGTGAATCGCATGACTGGTTAGAACGGGAAGTCACTGTGGCTCTTCAGAACATGGTGGTTGGTTTATATACATGCTGCGAAGAACGGCAAGCAGCTGTGATGTGGCAGCTCTGGAGACTTTTCGGAGTGTCAAGTGATCCACCCCTCGGATCTCCGCTGGCAAAGCCATTCACAGTACAGGTAGGCAAGAGGAAGCCGATACCTGACAAGTGGTGAGGAAGAAGAGGTGCTTGACGGTGACAACATTCGTATTCATGACCCGCGGGTCGCTGAAGGGGAAATGCGTGACATAGCTCGAACACGTAGAGCAGTTTCAGCGAGCGCGGTCTGGTGAATACAATCCAGTTAAGCGAGGGTTGAATTGACAAGAGGAAGAGCTGCGCCGGTTCGCGCCGGAGCGTCATCGATCCTTTGCCTTCTGCGCGCGCGACGCCACACGGACCAGTATGGAAAGTGAGCGTCGTATTTCCCTCGCCTTGCCCAAAATTAATTATTGACTGTGGCCGTTACCTCCAGAAACACTATTCCAGCTCAAGGTTCGTTGTGAATGGCCACTTTGGCTGTGCCGAGTATCTCACATTCGCGCGCGCAGTTCACGGCCAAGACGCTGAACCGACAGGCGAAGAAGGCACAGAAGGACGAGAACACAGAACGCTCAAAGCTGAAGAAGGTATGTCGTCGCCGTGGCGTAGCGCGCAGTCTCTGTGGCTGACCGGCATGCGCTGCGCACTTGGTGCTGCTGCTGCGCGATGGTGGCTGCAGGCGCTACAGCAGGGCAACACGGAGGGCGCGCGGATATACGCATCGAATGCGATCCGGAAGAAGAACGAGTCGCTGAACCTGCTGCGGCTGGCGTCGCGGATCGACGCGGTGTCGTCGCGCGTCGAGACGGCGGTGACGATGCGGCAGGTGACGGGCAACATGACCGCGGTCGTGCGCGGTATGGACAAGGCCATGGAGAGCATGAACCTCGAGCGCATCAGCGTCGTTATGGACAAGTTTGAGTCCCAGTTCAGCGACCTTGATGTGCAGACTGCGTATATGGAGGACGCCGTCAGCAACACTACCGCGACATCCACTCCTCAAGATCAGGTCGATACGCTAATGCAGCAGGTCGCTGATGAGAACAAGATTGAGCTCCAGCACGATCTCGCCATGCCAGACGGCGCCGTGAAGCTCGCCGACCTTGACAAGGTCGTTGCGGACGAGGATGCGGCTGTGGCACAGCGTCTGCGTGCGCTGAGAGCAGCATCGTGATCGCCGCATGTAGATTTATGAACATTTGTAGTGTATGTATGACCGTTTCGCTCTTGGTTTGTCTGTAGGACATAATGCCGACACCTATTACGAGAGCACTGGTCCCGCGATTCACTGATTGCCTGTGGCGCGGAAGTGCTCCGATTGCGGCTTTCCCTCTCTCTCGCACCGTCCAATAACGCACTCGACATGGCCACGGACGAGCCTCTAACCATTTTCTCCTACGCCGGGCCCAACAAGAGCACGTGTGGCTACTGCAGGTACGTCTCTCTCTCTGGCTTTGCAGCTCGCCGGCTGTGCAGCAGGATTTACGCGCAATGCAGCCCGCCGGGCCAACGTTCCCGCGACAAGACAAGCCACACCATCGGACTATGGCCCAGCCAGCTGTCGTGCCCGGCATACCAGAAGATGATCGACCGCGGCTGGAGGAGATCAGGCGAGTACCTGTACAAGCCCGACATGCGCGCGTCGTGCTGCCCGCAATACACCATCAAGTACGCGGCCTCACCGCTTCCTAGCAGCGTCTCTCACACCCTAAACTTAGGCTGGATACGCTCGTGTTCACTCCCAGCAAGAGCATGCGCAAGATCGTCAACAGGTCCGCTCCGCCCGCATTAACGCTCGTGCGCTTGCTGCTGACACAAACTTGTCTCCCTATGGGCAGGTGGAACCGCTACGTGCTACACGGCGACGCCGATGACCAAGACTCGACGGGCTCCTCGTGCGTGACTGGGCCACCAACGTGTCTTGCCCCGTCGGTATCGTGCGCCGAGAGCAATCCCTCCTGACCCCACCCATTGAATTCACCAGATCTACACCCGGCCCTGCCGCCGTGTCGTCCCCCAAACCGTGGCCCTGCAGCAGCAGCCAGGCGGACACCCCGCCATTCGACCTCACGACAGCGATACACGCGAGCGAGCACGCGTTCTTGAATGGTGCTAGTGCCAGTGCTTCCGCGAAGCACAAGTTCGAGGTGCGCCTCTCTGACTGTGCGTGTGCCCTGCCGCGCTCCCCGCGGCCGAACGCACACACACGGCAATCACCCATTTTAAAAACACCTATATCTGACGCGCCATCCTCCTCCTCCTTGGCGGCGATAAGATCGCGCTCGAGGCCTCCACATACACCCAGGAGAAGTTTGAACTCTACAAGACGTACCAGAAGTCGGTCCACAACGACGACGACAACACGCAGGAGGGTTTCGAGGTGTGTGTGTGTGTCTGTTGACCCACAAATTACACATCGCTCACGCCTTGCTGCGTGCTATTTTGCGCATATGCAGCGGTTCCTCGTGGAGTCACCTCTTCAGGTTCGATCCCCTAATTCTTTCGCGTGCTTCGAGCTGTTTGAGAGGCTGACTGACTCGCGGAGCAGGAGCAGCTCATCCCGTATGCCGCCCACGCGCGTCGACCGACCCACCTCCCTGCAACATACGGCAGCTACCACATGACGTACCGCCTCGACGGCACGCTCATCGCATTTTCCGTGCTCGATATCTTGCCCGGGTGCGTGTCGAGCGTCTACTTTGTGTACCGGCCGGAGGTCGGCCTGGAGAGGTTCAGCATGGGCAAGGTGCGTGGGGCGGGGTAGTCCGGGTGGGGGGCTTGCTTCTGCCGAGGATTCTCATCGCGGGGTGACAGTTGAGCGCGTTGCACGAAGCGACCATGGCCAAGGAGATCCATGCGGCTGGGGTCAGAAGCCTCAAGTCGCTCTACCTCGGTGAGTGCTCCCACCTGTGCGTCATTGCGCTTCGGGATGAGCTGACAGCGAATGGTGGCGACAAGGCTTCTATGTCCATTCGTGCGCCAAGATGCGGTACAAGGGAGAGTACGCGCCGTCGTATCTCCTCGACCCGGTGCGTTGGCGGCTGTAGTCCTGACTCAAGAGGCGGAACGGCTGACTGGCCCTGCAGGAGACGTATCAATGGTTCCCGCTTGAGGAGTGGCGCCCGCTGCTCGAGACCTGGCACTATGCGAGTATCGCAAAACCAGAGATGAACGTGATGGCGCCGACAGAAAGCGTGCGCGGTGCGTGCAGTTCTCGCACTAGGCAGAAGAACCGACTTACCAGACCCTCCCTGCAGAGCCATACGTGTCCGAGCAGACACTCGAGAGCGTGCGCGTGGTGAGCGCGGTCCGTGGGAACAGCATCATCGTGCGCTCGCTCCCTGTACGTTTATACATCCTTCGTCCCCGTCATCCATCAGCCCGAAAGCGTGACACAGTCTGCTGACCCACGACACCTTGTTGCCGCATTCAGAAGTCCAAGCTGTGGTCCCCTGCCGCGTCGCAGGCCGGCATGCGAGCGACGGTCGCGGGGCTGGGGCCGGAGCTCGCTGCGAGCGTTATATTCCAATGACCGGGTGCGGTTGGGGGTGGAGTGGGGCTCATGTTGCGCATCGGCGCGACAGGGTCTGGACGTCGGTGCCAAAGTTAACTGGCCCTGAGCACTCGACAGATGGAACGTGCGGCCGGAGCGGAGGCGCCACTGTGCGAGGGACGATTTGGCTCGACGACGAACTGGAAACACCTCTCGTTCTTAGTAGAGGGGCTGTAGCTATAGAACATGGACTTGCACGGATTGGCCACTTCTCGCTCGTGGAGACGGGGCAGCTGGAATTGTAGGAATAGGCAATGCTAAGACTGTAGAGCTGACGATGGCAACTGGACAGGGTGTCAGGACTGAGGAGCTGCGGGACCGGACGCGTGACCTTGCCGCCGGATCCCCCATTGACATTCGGAGACGGATACAAGGCGGAGACCCGGCGAAAATGGAGGAGATGGGTTGGGTCAGCTGGACAGTCGTGATGGGATGGATTAAACGAAACGGCTGGGGAATGGGGGAGAACAAGGGAATACCATGTCCTGCTATGGTACGAGCCGTTCCGGACCTCGTGCAAGAGGTGGTTTAACAGGCGCCCCATCCGGGTGCAGTTGACCCTTGTTTCCCTTTGACTGCATTGCGCGACTCTTCTGCACGGTCGACTGGGTCTTCGCGTGCGACTTTCGAATGAACTCGCTCGCGTATTTGTCGCGGCAATACGATGTTCTTGCCTCTACAAGCACGAGCACAACAACAACAAACGGCGAGCTCGCCCCGCCGTCAACGCCGACCGACGACAAGCCCAACTACGACCCCGCGCGAACACGGCTAGGCGCCGGTCGCGTGGGCAAGCGCACCCGCAGCTGGGTCCTGGGCGGCAGCACTGGCGCGCGTGGTCCGCGTAGTAGGTCGTCGCCGAGCCTCACGCTGTCGCAGAAACCAGTCGCGCCGCTACTGCCTCCGCCGCCGTCGTCGTCGTCTTCTCACCCACCGCAACAGCAGCTGATAGAGGTTTCACCTGTGCTCAGCGTGGTGAGCGAGCTGCCTGTGGTCGCGAATCCCGACAGCGGGATGGAAGTCGAGCTGCGGCGGTGGGCGGCTTCACGGTGGAGGCGAACGTGGATTATGCGCACTTGGATCGCGCTGTGGGACGCACTGGTCCACGCGTGGCGGCTGTCCATGCGTGCGCGGTTGGTAGAGCCGCTCGAGCTGAGCTCAAGCCAGAGCGAGAGCCAGCTGCAGCAGCACGAGACGTCGTCCGACTCGGACGATGATCTGATCGTAACACGCGCCAGACCATTTCCAAAACGCTCCAAGATCCAGCCCACGCCGCTCATTATCCGCGACTCAGATACGGACGCGTCAAGCCCAAGCACAGACACAGACTCGATGCGCCTCACGCTTCCGCAAAGACCCGTCGTTCAAGCAAAGCCATCATCAGCCAACACGTCCGCGACCTTGTTGCCTGCTCCACTTGCAAACTATCTTCTGGCATATACTCCCTCCTCCACACCTCCCCCGCTGCTGTCCAGTGGTGTCTACACACCACCGTTGCCACGTTTGCGGCCAGGGATTCACCTCCCAAAGACGCTTGTGCTTGATTTAGATGAGACATTGATCCACTCTACCACCCGTCCTCTCCATGCCACCACAGGTGGTGGCGGTCTTCTTGGCTTCGGCGGTCGTCGTGGCAAGCCTGGCGGACACATGGTCGAGGTCGTCCTCGGCGGTCGCAGCACCCTGTACCACGTCTACAAGCGACCGTTCGTCGATTACTTCCTGCGCAAGGTCTCGTCCTGGTATACCGTCGTCATCTTCACCGCGTCCATGCAGGAGTACGCCGATCCGGTCATAGACTGGCTGGACGGCGGGCGCGGCATCCTCGTCCGCCGCTTCTTTCGCGAGAGTTGCACACAGCTGCCTAGCGGCAGCTACTCGAAAGACCTGTCCGTCATCGAACCCGACCTCGCGCGCGTAGCGCTCGTCGACAACAGCCCGGCGAGTTACAGCATCAACCAATGTGCGTCCCTGCGTCCCTGCAGTCCTCTCAAAGGCCGCGAGGCCGTTGCCCTCTGCTCCTGTCCTCCTACCCTGACTGACGCGTTTCTCTCTCTCACCACAGCAAACGGCATTCCAATCGAAGGCTGGACCCACGACCAGTCAGACGAGGCCCTGCTCGACCTCCTCCCATTTCTCGACTCGCTCCGCTTCACCAGCGACGTACGCCGCGTGCTCAGCATCCGCGGCTTCTGAGCTCCCCGTCGTTGCCGTGTGTTTGGAATTTTTTGCGCGGGGCTCCGCCGCTTCTATCTAATCGATAGCTTTGGGACCCTGGTGATTCTTCCCCCCCCTCTGCAGAGGCTCTAACCGCCTCGCGCGCGACGAACAGTGCACTTCAACGTGCACTCGGACGCGCGCTTTCTACTTCACTTCTGCTTCTGCTTCTGCTATTAGGGACTTCCACGTTCCGAACCCGCATGCCTCTGCCCCTTTTTTGTCGCTTTCCTTCCGGTGGCGCGGCATCTCAGCTCCCCCCTCCTCGGTCCGTCCGTCATATCACGGCTCACGCTCTCCTCACAAGCATTTTCTACTCTTCGTTTTTTTTTTTCGCAATCTTTCCCCCTTACCCCTTACACGGCCTCTGAACTGACCCCCCATTTCGCCGCCATCTGTACATACATCTTGACGCTGCTGCTCCCGATTTTCTCTCGTCTCTTCTCTCGTCTGCGCCGTGGCTCGAGCATTGATGTGCTGTCCTGCTATGAATACGTCATAATCCTTTGGTGGATCACTGTAATCAATACGAATCGAAGCCCCCCCGCTGTCTGAAACCCTCATCCTCTCTGTTTACTATGCGGGTTGAACAGAAACGGTGGTGGTCCTAGAATCAGAATTTGGATTGGCATTGCAAGAACATACAAGGGAAGAAGAGATGGCGGGACGGTACACTGGCAGACGGCAGACACAGGCTCGAATGTAGGTAGCACAAGGCGCAGGCAATTATTGAAAGCTAGACGAGTGAGACCAAAGAGGGAGGCGTGCAGGAGCAGGGGCAGTCTTGGGTGAGTGGGCGCGATGATGAGTGGGTGCGGGAGAGCGAGAGGCGGGGAACAGGTCGGCAGACGGGCGCATCACATGGCCAGTGCAGCTTGTAGCTCTTTGAGCTCTGCCTCCTCGTCCTGCTCCTGCCGCCGTTGTGCTGCATTGCAGAGCAAACAATGTCAGAATGATACACACACACATGGCACGAAGGGGATGACGCTCACCGTCTTCTGCGACCTTTGGGCCGGGGTTGTGGACGGGGACACGGTCTGCGCCTTCGAGCAGCTTGTCGAGCTCCTCGGTCTCGAGGTCCGCAAGCTCCTGCTTGAGCTCGTCCTCGTCGATATCTTGCCCGGAGTTGATAGGATTGGATATCGCCTCAGAGATCTCGTTGGCGAGCTCGCGCTGCGCGTTGATCGCCTCCATCGTCGTGTCGACCTTGTCAATGGTACTGCGGCGTGTGAGTCAGTACTAGCTAACAGATATCTTGGAGTGTCAGCGCGCAGGCACTAACAGGGTACCGTGGATGACCTTGAGCGCGTCGGCACCCTTCTTCATAGCGGCCATGGTCTCCGCATTCAAGTTGGCTGACTCGATCGTGTTGACTTGGGTCTCGAGCGTCAACCGCGTTCCCGCGAGCCGGTCCAGTTCAGACTCGTACGCCTTCTTGCGCCGCAGTGCCGCAGTTGCGACTGTTGTCAGCCAGCCCAGTTAGCCACCAAACTACGCAACGACGAGCACGCGCCGCACGCACCCGTCTTGTTCGAAACCGCATTCGCCTTGGCTTTCTTGAGCTCCTCGTCAATCTTGCGCTGCAGGTTCTCCTCCTTCTTCTCCAGCATCTGCAGCTGCGTCCGCAACGTCACAATCGCCTCCCGCGCC
Organism: Auriculariales sp. MPI-PUGE-AT-0066; assembly: GCA_020744175.1. Lineage (NCBI taxonomy): Eukaryota > Fungi > Basidiomycota > Agaricomycetes > Auriculariales > Auriculariales sp. MPI-PUGE-AT-0066. The sequence continues at coordinate 212,067 of JAGTJP010000006.1, forward strand.
GTCACCTTCGGGTCCCGCCGCCCCGTAAAGTAGTTCATCCAGCCCGACATCGTGACGAGAGATAACGCGCGAGAGTGGGTGGAGATGTGTGGCTCAAAGACCGGGCGCGCGGCAGTGGGTGGTGGGCAAGAGCGCTGCGCTCGGTCGCCGCCGCGTCATTCTCGAATCCGGGAGACGCCTGTTGCCTTTCCTGGGAAGGCGGCATTTTGCCCGCCTTAAACGAGTCGTCCAATGGGATCATATTGATTTAGGCAATGCCAGTAGTGCTCAGACGGCCTTTGGAGTACACAAAGGAGGCTGAAATAGGTCCTGAGGAGAAAGATGAGCGCGTTCCCACTCCGCCATGACCCTTGGTCTCCTGGTCCCTACCATTACTGTCTGGGTCTTCAGGCCCGTTACAACTGGCCCCCAATGGGTTTCACAGTACCCAGTGATATTCTACTCGTTATCTTCGATCTCGTCGCCAGGCCTGCGCCTCTGCCATGGCCGAACGTGAGATCCGAGGATGAACGCGCAAGGCACCGTTCGCACTTGCTCCGGTCTGCCAAAGATGGCGGACGCTCGCAGTATCTACAGCTGGCCTTTGGACATACTTTGGCTTTCCTGCAGATTGACGTGAGCATGAGACGCATGTGCCACGGGTTGCGCGTACTCCTGGCTAGATCAGGACGGGCCAAAGTGGACGTCGTTGGTCTTTGCACAAGCCTCCTCCGCGCCTGATTCCGCCCGCCAGCGACCAGATCATAGGCGCGATAAGCAGCATCGCATCGCGTTGGAGACATGTCACTCTGGAAATCCCTACGGTGTGCGCGTCGGTCTTTTCGGGAGCGTTACGATGTCGGGCCCTCAGTCATCGGGGGGAAATTGCAGAATTTCCTCAAGCTCCTTATCTCACCAGCCTCTCTCTTGACTTCCTTAATTTTGATGGTGCAGCTCTTCTACCGCACTCCACGCCGAACCTGACCCGACTTACGATCTACGGTGACGGTGGAAAATATACAAACGTCGTACTGGTGGCAATTGCACACCAACTGAAAGAGCTCTGCATTCTTGAGAATGTCCGTTTGCCGTCCGAGGAGCCTGTCTTATTCCCACAGCTGCAATCGCTCGCTCTCGACTACGCAACATTTCCCGACTACATCCGAGCGCCATCACTACAAAGTCTGACAATCGACACGAGCCTCAGCTGCGACGCTGCTAGCTTGGCGCACTTCACTTCCATCCGCCATCTCTGCCTGTACGGCTGGGGGAGGTCGTACTGGGCCTGCAGCATTTCAGCAACATTGTGCAGCTATGCTTCGAAATCAACGACCATCTGATCGCGCCAGACCATGGCAATCAGATCTACTTTATACATCCGTCGTTTTTTGAGGCTCTCTGTCCGTCGCTGCCGAACTCTGTGCCAGTGTGGCCGCGACTCCAAAGGATTCATCTTGGGCGATTGGGGGATGAAGATTATGCTCAGATCGATCCTCAATCATTGATCAATTTGTCGTTCAGAGAAATGCCGCGCACGAACTTTACAAAGTGACTGGCGATCCTGAGAAGCTGCGACCAGCCAGGATTCGAGCAGTTGCGGTAAACTTCGACGGCGCACCTGAACGACTCATCTCTGAGCTTCGAAGAATTCTGCCCTCCGATTCAGGTGTCACGGGTTCTACATTGTGATATCTCGAATTTTCGATATCTGCTCGACGATTAATTGGTCAATGGCGTGGAGTTGTTTCCAGAAGGGCTAAGGTAATTCAGCAGGAAATCGTCGACTCACAAAGCTTTTTCTTGACTTGAACAGTTTTGAGTCTTCAGTTGCTCTGCCCCATTCTGCGCCTAACCATCAACGCGAATGGTGACTTAGACCGTCCTAGTGTCGCACACTTTACCTCTGTCCGCCATTTGGGCTTGTATGGTCCGGTGACGATGGATCTCATATCCAGCCTTCAGCAGTTCACCAACATCGTACAGCTCACATTTGAAATCAACGACCATATGAAGCGGGTATGGCCAAACAATCACTCTTATACGATATATCCGTCGTTTTTCAAGGCTCTCTGTTCTACGCCAGTGTGGCCACGCCTTGAAAGCATCCACGTTGGACCCTCGTCTAGAAAGAACGGGTTCCCTTCCCGAACCTCAGGTCCTGATTGATTTCATCGTTGCGAGAAATTCTGCACACGAACTTCGCGAAAAGACAGGCGGTATTGAGCGGCTGCGACCAGCCAGAATTCGAGAGGTGAGGTGAACTACGAAGGTGCTCCTGAATGGCTCATATCTGAACTGCGAAGAATTCTGCCCTCCATCTCAGATGCCACAAATCCCCCAGTGTAGATATTGCAAGTTCGCAAAACTGTTCAGTCTTCTCGAGAATGTGCGGACCAATGGCAGCAAGCAGGCGTGGCTCTAGGATCGGATAATATACATTCACCGTCTACCATTCGTGGATATTATCAGGTCAATAGATCATCAGACCAGAAACTGGTGCTAAACCAACAGTAACACTTTCGAAACCTGTTTTACGTGTGAGCCCAATTCATAGCTTAGTTTCGACCGCGCCTAGTATGCGCAAAAGCGCGCACAATAACCGCGACATGGCCGTATAAAGTTTCATGCCATTTTTTTTAGGTGCAGGGCAACTTTTGATGATCTACAAGATCATCAAAAGGGTAGCTTTTGTTCGGCTACGAATGCGAGTCGGTATATAGGTCAAGTGACTGGTGCAGGGAGAGCATCGCGTTCCCACTCTGTCACATCTCTTGAACTCCCAAATTGTTGTGATCACCGTCTTAACTATTGGGAGCATGCCAGCAATATTTTCTGCAGCTGACATTTGATGTCAGTGGCTAATTACTGTAAAGCGCGTGTGGCACAGTAGTCACTCGTACACGATATATGGGTTGTTTTCACGGCTCTCTGGTAGTCATCCCCGAATTACATGCCTGTGTGCCCTCGACCCGAGTGCATTCATTTTGGACGGTCTTCGCGTGTCACGCTTAGACACTTCCGCCGCTCTAGTCGCTCACCAACGCTAATGAGCGACATCGCGATTCCCTGATGCCGATCCTCGAGGATTAGTCAATTTCGTGGTTCATAGAATTTTTTGCACGAACAAGAGGCACGCGGAGTCGTTGAGACTAGCTAGAATCCGAACAGTTACGATAGACTTCGAGGGCGCTTCAAAGTAGCTCATATCTGAGCTACTGATAATACTACCCTCCATCTCAGACTTCATGAGCCCATCAACCTATATATCCCAGGTTCACGAGCTGAGATGAATGGGTGATTCTTGATGCATGCTTCATCATCCCACATATCGCTATATAGAATACCTGAGGCCATACGACCCATCAAGTGGAAACAACCCCTAAAGCAAGTTTTCCGTTCACCGCACGCATTCTGGACACAGGTGTTGACAAGGGAGAGACATACAAATGGTCACAAAACAGAGGATCTAGCCTCTGATATGGAACTAAAGGAGTGTGTTTGATAGTAGGATGTGTAGGCTGTTGACAGTCGAATACAAAGAGGACGGAATGAATAAAAAACATGGTTGCATTCCGTCGACTGAGCGAGTGGGAAGCGGTCCACCGAGACCGACATGGCAGGCTGACTTTGCGTTAGGCGTCAACCGAGGCCTCGATGATTCTGCCCGTCATATCATACGCCACGCTTTCACGACCCGCCAAACGAACCGGACGTGCCACACGTGCCTGGAGTTCAGCCACGCTCCGTCCATTGGGAGCGCGCGCCTTCCGCGACGGGTCGGGGTGTTTAAACCACCACTCGGTTGCACGCATTGTGAGCCGACTAGAGATCGGGATAAGGAACTCACGCAAGGAATGAGACGACAGAGACGTACCTCCGCCAAACTGCGCACAGATGGAGTTGAAGAAGTTGCCAACACCGGAGTTGTTACAGTTGTTCTTCACGCATGCAGTGTAGGTCTTGAGGTTACAGGTTGGGCAAACACATTGTTCATATGCGACCGTGATTGGGGCATTAGGGTCCGCCGCACCGGGGCTATGGGAGATGTCGGGGGTAGATGATAATACTCAAGTAAGAAAGCTAGCGAGTGAGAAGGCGGGGATATGTACCATCCGGTTTGTGGAATGCTCGCATAGTAGCAATCGCTGATACAGTCCGCAGCGACAAACGCGAACAGAGCGGTGAGGAGGAATGCAATGATTCGGACGAGGCCAGTCATCGCTGGTGACGACGAGAAATGCGGTGGACGTGGGTTCAAGAAGGATCGTGAGTAAAACGTAGTTTTCGGCTCGTTCCGGTGAGGTGAAGAATGAATTCGGAATCTATTGGTGCCGAATATCGGTATTTGCTGAGCTATCCCTTGTCCGAAGCCTGGCCAAACACCTGAATCGCTATGGCTGAGCTCGCACGACTGAGGGATGATTATTTCTAGCGCACAGAGAGGAGTTGCTGGATCCTGCAAAGCAAGTCCTATGGGAAGACTGAGGTTGTGGTGCTAATGTTATCGGGGTTACGGCGGCTCTCTAGCTAGGAACCGTGGTTTCGGATGATTTTCGTGATGAAAGCGACAGCCTATACTATTCATGTATAGCGGAAGCCTGGACCCGAAGAGCCAGTAAGGTCAGGAACCGTGATTAGAAATGACGATGATTAATCGGCAACTCTAGGCTACCGATCATCTTCTATAGGGATGACCTGTCACGTAAACCGGTTAAGGAGACGACCCGCCACCGTCTTATCAAAGGAATTGCGGGTTTTGTAATCTAGGCATTGAGAGTTACTACGATTACCCAGTCTCTGGAAGATAGCTTTCGATGCGTGGGATGAGCGATTGTACTATGTGTGTGGCAGACTCATATTGACTGAGAACATGATATATTGCACTGATTCACAATGTTTCAAATCGGCATATCATAGATATGGCCGAGAAGCAGACATCAACTAGGGCAAGCGAACCGTTCGGGCCGCGCCGAATGACCTTGTCTCCTACTTGTTCACTGGTGTCGCTCTATCATTATGGCGCCGTCACTAGCGGATGACGTGCTTCTGATGATCTTTGACCAAATCGCTGGTCCGACACCCATACCCTGGCTTGATTGCGTATATCAACACGAGCGCGCCTTTGCGCCGTTCATGCTGGCATCCGTGTGTAAACGTTGGCGCAATATTATGCGCTCCTCGTCAGGGTTTTGGGCATATCTAGGCTTTCCCAACGACGCAAGAAAGTGCGATCAGCACCTCGGGCGTCTGCATATTCAGCTCGGACTATCAAATAGCACTCCAGTCGATGTTCTTCTCATGGTGGATCTCGACAAATTTGGCCACGAGGATCTCACGAGCTTGTTTCCCGGACTAGTGGAGCTTGTGAGCACTATTCGTCGTCTTGCGCCACGCTGGCGCAGTGCCGCAGTGAGGATTCCGATACAGTTGAAGACGGCATTCAACTCCGACATTGAAGAAGAATGTCCTTATCTGACTTCGCTGGCGCTCAATGTTCGCACAGGAGTCAGATGCTTACCGCTTGCATCTGCGCTATCGCGACTGTACTTGCAATGCGACGGTGTACGAGTGTTCAATGACACCGCAACACGGCTGCCGTCCTTGACTTCACTTGGCATATATGGGCGCGAACTTGACGGTGTAATTGACCTCTGTCGTGCGTTTTCGGGGCAATTGATCGACTTGAGCATTGTCGATGACTTGCCGGCGGACATGTCGCCTCAGCGACTGGTCTTCCCCAAACTTTGTTCTCTGGCGCTGGACGACCCTGGATACCTTGCACACCTACAAGCGCCACTTTTGCGCGTAATTGCCACAAAGGCCGCCAATCTGCGCCAGGACCTTTGCTCCATGCTTCCATCCTGTGCCTCTGTGGCGCACCTGATACTGTATGGGCGCATCAAACCAGCAGATTGTCTCAAGCTACAGCTTCCCAATGTCTCGTGCTTGTCCTTCCACGCGCCCAAGGAGATAGGGTGGACAATACCTTATTTATCATACGAAATTGACTCCAACGTATTTCTAGAGGTGTATTCAGCAAGGATGTGGCCGCAGCTACAGCGGATAGTCATAGGACGCACTGGCAGCTTACCTCAGTCGCTTATGCCGAATGCTCTTCTTGCGTTCATTGCCAACCGCAACGCGACGCATTCATCAAATCCATCGGTAGCTAAGCTCCTGGAGGTGGTCGTTGACTGTGAAGGCATGCCGGACTCGCTAAATGATGATATAGCGCATTTATTATACTCCAAGGCCGGCTAATCTGGTGATCTATGAAGTCGTGTAATATGATAGGAAGCAATGCCATCATGATTCCTCGCGAGAACCCAAGTCATTTCGAAAGAAAAACAAAGGAACTGGACCAATTTCAGCATGCCGCAAAGTGCTAAGGCCAAAAGGAAAAAGGCATACGAACCGTCAGGGGATTGCGCTCCGACGCGGCGCTTAGTACCAGGTTTATCTTTCTATTCTCGTTCCTACTTGTCAGGCAGCATGGTTAGCGCAGTCCCTGATGACATTCTACTCCTCCTGTTCGATCTCGCTGTCCAAACTGCGCCTCTGCAATGGTTAGATGCCGTATACGAGCGTGAGCGCGCACAAGCACCGTTTGCGCTTGCCGCAGTCTGCCACCGATGGCGCGCGCTGGCGATATCCACGGCAAGCCTTTGGACCTATTTCGGGTTCCCGTCGAAGTTGCATGTGCAGGAGGCGCACCTACCGCGATTGCGCACCCTACTTGCCAGGTCCAAAGAAGCCGAGGTTGATGTCGTGTGTCTCTGGAGCATAACTGAAGCTGTAGGCGTGTTGTCATTCGCTGGCATGGAAATAATGGCTGCCATTGCAGCCCTTGCGCCAAGATGGAGATTCGCCGTGCTGGACATACCACGTTCACTTATCACAGAGTTTCGCCCGGCCCTTTCAAAACCATGGTCCTGTCTCCAATCTCTGTCCCTGGAACTCAGAGAAAAGATTTCAGGGCTTCCGCTATCACCACAATTGGCAGAACTGCATCTTGACGTCAAGAAAGTCGAATGGCCGGATCCAATGAACGCTCTCCCGAGCTTGATCAGGCTATTTCTCAACGGTGATGGAGGCAGACGAGACGGCACGCTTTTGGCAGCAATTTCCCAGCAGTTGACGGAACTATGCATTCTTAATGATATCATCATACCACCTAACCAACCCATTACATTTCCGCGATTGCAGTCACTTACTCTCGACGACGTATCACATCTCGAACACATACGCGCGCCGACGCTGAACACCTTGACGCTCAACACGGCATATTTACTTCACAGCTCTCCTAGCTTCGCGCCCTTTGCGTCTGTCCGGCATTTATGCTTGTACGTCGCGTTCGGAGAAGGCCATTTACACTCCCTCCAACAGTTGGCCGACATTGAAAAGCTTTCGTTTCAAGTCAGCGAGTATTCTCGGAGAACATGGCCGGGAGTGGACAAGTACATCATCGAACAAGGATCCTTCGTTGCTCTCCAAAAGCTGTCGAACTCCCACAAACCTATATGGCCACGGCTCGAACGCATACGTTTAGGATACTCAGGCAGCACTGAACCTGACGCGATTCCTGAGCCTCAGGAGTTGATTGACTTTGTTGCTTACCGAAACGCTGCTCACGAAGGTGATGGAACGCGACACGTTGAGGACGGCTCAGATCACACGCGCCCGGCGAGAATTCAGGATGTCACAGTGGATTTTGATGGAGCTACTGACGGGCTCATATCCGACTTACAGAAGGCGCTAGTCTCGTCCTGAGGCCTGTGGGTGCCACACTGTATCAATTGAGTTGTATATACTCTAACGTATGCTATGTAGCTATCCTCTGTTTATGGATTTACTGACGGTAGTACGAAATGACTCGGTCTATATATTTGATGACATGAAAATTCAGATAACTGACATAGACCCCAGCTTGATTGGACATACGCCCTCCACACGTTCGGCGGCCGCGCTTCAAAGTAATAGTAGTACGGACATACGGTCGGTCGGAACTGCCCTCGCAGATCAGAAGAAAACTCCCGCCGGAACTGAACTGTGCAGCTCAACAGCAAGGAGCGAACTTCCGCCAGGTCACTGCAGCGACCCGCAGTTTGCCGTATTCGTCTTTGCTGCCGGCATCCCATCGTATCATTGTGACCACGGTCAGTGACAATCTCGGCACGACGCAAGGCTCAGCCTGATGGGCAGCCACGTGTCTCGTCTATCTGAACTTTGCTTTAGAAAGCCAACGCTTCGTGCGTAATTTATGCATACCACGGGGAAGCTGCTCTATACATTCAACCTCATAGGCATTCTGATGACCGGCTTGGATGGCGCGGGCAAGACCACCCTCATGCAGAGCTTGAAACTCGGCGAGATTGCGGTATCATTTCCAACCATCGGCTTCCAGGTCGAGACAGTGTCCACTTCGAACTTCTCAATATCGGCATTCGACTTTGACGGTTCGCTCGGAATCCAGTACTTTTGGCGAAGTTGTGCGTCTGTGGCTTGGAGGACAGCGGGCCGTCGTTTTTATTCTTACCCTGGCTTCCGGCCGTAGGGATGAATACTCGAAAGGTCCGTCTTGGAAGGCAGGACTTTCAGGGAGTTATTGTGGTCGTCGACTCGGCGAGCGATCGACCAGAACGCTTCGAGAAGCAAACCGGATTATGCATCAAGTCCTCCGATACAATGAGCTGAAAGATGCCACGGTCTTGATTCTGGCAAACAAGCAGGACCTTGCGAAATGCGTTATCCGTCGCTCACGTCGCCGAAAAGCTGAAGTTGCAAGAGATACCGCAGAAGTGGTCCATCGAGGTAAGCATCGCCCGCGAAAGAGGCCGCAGCCGGGGTCACCAAGCATGCTTTTACAGCCAATTAGCGCATTCAGCGGGGAACCATGGCGTGACATTATGAACTGGCTGACGAATATCCAAACATGAGTTAGCGGGCGAGTCACGTTGGTCTCGGGGATACCGACTCGAAGCGACACGAGGTTTGCCACAACGGTGTTGATCCGCTTCAAGCATCCCAACCCGACTCAAGGGACGTAGTAAACACCACCGTTGTGGCTTAAAGCTATTGCGGCCTCTGCCATCTTACACGATCACGACATCTAGCATCCGGAGAGGAGTAAAGGAAGGACATTTACGCGTTGGATCGCAGTGAGCAAACTTTTTGCACAGAAAGCAGCAGACAGCAGTAGTAGCGATTGACTAAAGTGGGTACGAGTCGGTTATAGTCAGAGGGAGAAGAAAGCCAAGGGGTTTTACAGGATGATGGGCGAGTCAGGACTCCATGAGATGAGACGATCATAGGCAGAGGAAGTAAGCATATCACACATGAAAGCTTAATAACTAATAGAGAGCGAGAGGCAAAAAAAGCCGCGAATAAGAAACGCAATCGCAGCTGGTGATGGTGACCGAGATGCGTGTGAGTGAGCCTGTGTAAACTGCTTAGTACTCGGCGCCCTCGTCGTCTGCGCCGGCCGAGTCGGTGCCAACCTCCTCGTAGTCCTTCTCGAGCGCCGCCAAATCCTCACGCGCCTCGGAGAACTCGCCCTCCTCCATACCCTCGCCGACATACCAATGCACGAACGCGCGCTTGCTGTAGAGCAGGTCGAACTTGTGGTCGAGCCGGCTCCACGCGCTCGAAATGGCGGTGGTGTTGGAGAGCATGCACAGGCTGCGGCTGACCTTGGCGAGGTCACCGCCGGGGATGAACGCGGGCGGCTCGTTGCAGATGCCGAGCTTGAAGCCCGTCGGGCACCAGTCGACGAACTGGATCGTGCGCTTCGTCTTGATGAATGCGACCGCCGCGTTCGTGTCCTTGGGCACGACGTCGCCGCGGTACAGCAGGCAGCACGCCATGTACTTGCCCTCGCGCGGGTCGCACTTGACCATCTGGCTGCCGTACTCGAAGCACGAGTAGGTCATTTCCGCGACCGAGTTTTGCTCGTGGTGCGCCTTCTCGGCTGAGATGATTGGCGCGTAGGTGGCCAGAGGGAAATGGATGCGCGGGAAGCTATCGGTGGATCATGTCCATGCGTTAGTCCATGCTTATCAATACACGCAAACGGAGCACGCACGGGACAAGGTTCGTCTGGAACTCGTTCAGGTCGACGTTGAGCGAGCCATCAAAGCGGAGCGAGGCAGTAACACTGGATACAACCTGCGCAATAAGGCGGTTGAGGTTGGTGAAGCCGGGGCTCGTGATGGCGAGGTTCTTCTTGCAGATGTCGTAGATAGCCTCGTTATCGACCATGAACGAGCAGTCCGCGTGCTCCAAGGTCGTGTGCGTGGTCAAGACGGAGTTGTATGGCTCGACGACCGAGTTGGACATCTTTGGCGCGGGGTAGACGCAGAACTCGAGCTTGGACTTCTTGCCATAGTCCGTCGAGAGGCGCTCGAGCAGGAGAGCACCAAAGCCGGAACCAGTGCCACCGCCGAACGAGTGGAAGACGAAGAAGCCCTGGAGCCCAGAACAGTTGTCGGCGAGGCGGCGTGCCTTGTCCATCACGGCTTAGCAGCGGGTCAGCAAAGTCGCGAACCGGCCGATCAGCGGACGGCGACTGACTGTCAATGAGCTCCTTGCCGATGGTGTAGTGGCCACGGGCATCTGAGGACAATAAATAAGCAACGGCGCAAATGAAATAATTGAGGGAGGCACAAGAGACGCACAGTTGTTGGCAGCATCCTCCTTGCCGGTGACGAGGGTCTCCGGATGGAAGAGGGAGCGATAGGTGCCGGAGCGGACTTCGTCGATGACATTGGGCTCGAGGTCGACGTAGAGAGAGCGTGGACATGCTTTCCGGAGCCGCTGTTGCGAGTCAAGGGAGGTGAGAGTCAGTTCAGCTTGGCACAGCTGAAAAGTTGGCACAAGCGGACCTCTCCGAGAAGAACGTGGAGAAGCCCGTGTCGTGCGCGGACGACGAGCCCTCAATGAGACGACCGTCGGGCTGGAATAGGGCATCAGAACGTGGATACGCGTGGAAAGGAGCGCGATGCTGACGCTGAGACCGTGCTCGTGGGTGTAGAGCTCCCCTGTGGTACGATCGATGAGCATTTTGCGTAGACACGAGATGATGCGGGAGACTCACAGCACGCATTACCAATCTGAACACCGGCCTGAGCAGCAGTGGGAGACCCAAGTTAGCGAGTGGGAACGCGACGCGTCGCGGCGTCAAAATCAAACGACATGCCTGTCCGACATGGATCGAGATCACTTCACGCATCGTGTTCTATATAGAGCACGCTGTGAGTGACAGTGAGCGAAGTGGGATGTGGTGACGCACTGGGTGGAGAAGGAAGTGTAAAGAGAGAACGGAGTCGGTGGAATGAGAGAGCAAGCCACTTGATTTTTGGGCATACTCCGCTTGCGGCTAACTATTTAGTTCCGTAGCATGTCGCGGAGTTGACTCGTTGAGTAGTATTTACTCCTCCTCATGGTGAACACCCACGTCCCGGGACACACGTAATTGGGTGCGAAACTGCTGTATTTGGGGTAAAAGTTGTTGTGTCATCGCCGATCCTGCCCGTTCTCACTTTGATCTCACATGTCGACCGCCAAAGCGTAGCAAGCTCGTCTTATCGATGACCGCAGATGTCAGGGTATCTGAGCTCTTATCAGAGCTATGATCAGCGACTCTTAGCACCGATGGGGTGGTTGGGAGATAGACGCTGACACTTGCAGCTCCCGATGCACTCCGGTGCAACGTGGCCAACTCTTCCTGACAACCTGAGATTATGTTTAGACAGGTATGATTTGCTGAGTCTAGGTAAGTTAGCAAGTGGTGACAGCTTGCGCGCTTGGGAAGTATCGGGAGATGTACATTAGATCTGAATCTGATTGACTTTTGGAGAAACATTCCGAGTCGGACTTTGGCCACAGGTTTGTTGAACAACTGTCGCGGGGCGGACAGACATACACAGAACCCAAACTGTCGTAGACCATGACGACAGTGTCTAGGTAGTTGTACCGCACGCGAACAAGCATGATAACGGGTTCACGAGGACGAGGAAAGCGTCGCACATTGGGGCATGTGTGCGTCGGGACACATCGCGATCCGCACAGCCAGTGGGCGTCTTCCGGACGGGGTGAGGAAGATCTGTGACAGTTATTTGGGTGATTTTTTGATATTTATCTGGAAGGGTGAAGGTGTGCGGGATGGGCAGGAGACGCGGCATGTGTCGTTCATTCAAGAGTTGGGCCGAGGCGCGCGTTGGGTCAGCTGGTACCGCCGGTAGATTCAATTCCGGAGACGAAGCATGGTCCTCCCTTGCACTCTCACTCTCAACTCGACCGTCGCCCGCTTACTCCTGCGTGCACCGATCGATGGCCCGCCCTGAGCATGGGCCTCCCCAGCACCCGCACGAGTTCGCTTGCGCGTGTCTGAACGTTGTACTCACTTCGCCGCACGCGCCAACGTTGTCTCTCGATGGACAGTGGCTCACTCTCAACCTCGACATCGCAGCCGACAGCTCGCTCCAACCAATCACAGTCGTCAGTCTCGCGTCTCGCATCTCCCCTGGCCGCCGCTTGTGCTGACTGCGTGGTTGCGCAGCGACACCCAGAGCTGACCCTGCGCGAACGCGCACCACCAGTCACGGCCACCGTGCAGCACGTAGCCCTGCTCTGTCTTGCCTGCAGCACTCTTGTATACCGCGTCGAGACTACTATAATCTCTGGAGAGCCCCTCCTTGATGGTCCGATCGTACCCAACTCAGAGTGGTTCGAGCGGTCAGCCCTGCTCCCCTCGTCAGGCATCGTCGATGTCGCGCGTGACTGTCTTGTGAGTCACATATTACCCCGTCGCCAGCAGCTGACCCTTGGTGAACAGACTGGCGAGGCACTGCGCGATGCGCGCAACTCGGACCGACTGTCTCCCACGTTACACATCCTCTGTCCGCGTGACCCCAGCTCGTCCACGCGGTTGCCTCTTTCTCCGCGGTCTCCTCAGCTACCACCTCAGCAGTTCCAACCCACAACCCACTACTCTCTCCCGCCGCTTCCCACTCCCTCGCTCTTCGCGCCTCCGCCCTTTTCCCCGTCACATCCCGTCTTTGCGCATCTCGCGCGCGTCGCACAGGACAAGTCCGAGCAGCTCTGGCGCGAGGAACATGCTCGTCTTCAAGCAGAGATCGACGCCCGTACCGCCGAGCTTGATGCACGAGATCGTGAGCTCAAGGCAGAGTCGAGGCCGTGTGGAAGCTCTACCGTCAGGGCTACCGCGACGCATTGGCGCGCGCGCCGCAACCCGGCGCCGATCAAGACTCGGAGCATCCACAGCACAACAACGCAGCCTCAAGCGACGACGAGTCTCCCGACAGCCGGCCCATGCTCAACAGAAACCAATCTTCGGCGAACAACGGTGGTAACAACAACAACAACAACAACACGGCATGAGTGCATTGTCCATGTCCCTGTTGCAGCGCCAGTTCCTACCCGCAGTGCGACCGCCCGTGCGCGAGGTCCGTGAACCATCGCCGGAACCTGCCACCGACGATTCGTCGGATCCCGCGCGCCCTCGCACTCCTAAGCAGCGCCACAGCGTTGTCGAGGACGCTGCCTCGCTCCCACTGCTCCGGCGAAACCTGGACTGGAACGCAGATGTCAGCGCGTCGCTCCGCGTCGGAGGTCTCATGACGAAGCCTCCCAAGCAGAAGAAGACACGACTGCCGCCCACTCCGGCGGCATCGCTGCCTGCCCTAAAGCCACAGTTTGCCGCCAATGCGACGGGCACCAGTGCACCGCTCATCAGCCCCAAACGCTCATCCGTCATCAAGTCAAATGGAGCCGCCCCCAACAAGGATCGCTCCAAGCAGAAAGTCACGTTCAACAAACAGACAGAGATCAAGGTCATCGATGCTACGCCCTTGGCCACACCCGGCGCCGAGCTGGCTGTCCTCCCTGAAGTTGGTGAGGATCACGTTGACGAAGGTGCGTTTGTTTCTTTCACCCTCGCTGAAATACCGGATTCGTCTCTGACGCGGCGGTTTGTTCTTGTGCAGAACCCATTTTCGAGTTGGACGGTCTGGACGAGGAACACCCGACACCCATGCCGCCGGCACCATCTCGAACTGCCAGCGTTCCGCACGCACGCGCCCTCAACGGCCGGTCATCGCGGACAACCAGCCTTCTTGCCAGCATGTCCTATATGCCGCCCTCTGCAATGGACCGCGCCGCCAGCGCAGCAGCTGCACCGCGACCGCTTGCTTCGAGTACGATTTCTGCATCCGCGCCCGCGCCGAGCGCCATGGAACAGTTCAAGCCGCACGAGCAGCAACTCCGCGAGCTCGTCGGCGCTGACCTGCCGTCGCACCGCGCCGGATGGCGCAAGAACGGCAAGGCATGGGCAATGTTTGCGCGCGGCCGCGCCGTCAAGGACTCGGGCCTCGTGCTGGACGAGGACGACGCTGAGAACGACGCTGATGCTGATGCCGATGCCGATGCCGATGCGGCGGACGACGACTGGGACTCGGACGATGACGACGAGGAGGCGCAGACGGCGCGCGCGATGATGTTTGGCGCGGGCTCGGTGCCCATCGCTATTGCGCCCATCGCCAATCTCGGCTCGATGGGGCGGCAGCGGACGGGCCCGCAGACGACATTGGGTCGTCAGCGCGGCTCGCGCCTGTGGAAGAAGGGGTGGACAGCGGGGAGCCTGCAACGGCGCGCGAGCGCGCGCACTTGATTGCGCACGGCACGTTGGGGCCGTAATCCCGAGTTCATGCCCAAGCCGGCGAGGATGGTGGTGAATGCTTTCGTTCTTCTTGCTGTGTTAATTTTCGCTCAATTCCTTCTGGTCTGGATAGTACTTTCGTTGTTGCTCTCTCTGTGGTGATCTGTAATACGTCGTGCTGAACTTACAGTACTCGGTTCCCGGGTCGACACCTCATGTGCATTAGTACTTCAACAGTAAACACGCATAATTGTGCCCAGTACGAGTGTGGGAATGCGCTATTCAGCCAGAGATGCACCTCCAGCAGGTGCCACATCGCGCTCTACCCGCAGCGGTGCACCTGTGAGGCGGGTCCTGATGCCCTCATACCTCCGTCTTTGTGCAGGCGTAACGCTCGGCGTCACCTTCACCCTCGCTCGCTCAAAGTCTTCAAGCGTCACCGTCACCTGGACCGCTTCCTCCTGTCCCACGACTGCCCGGAGCGCCGTGACAGCCGCCTCACGCACCAGTGCCGCCAGATCTGCGCCGCTAAAGCCGTCACATCGTGAAGTGCGGACGAGCGCGTCGATCCCTGCCGCGACGTCTGGTGAAGACAGAGGGACGCGGCGAAGTATGGTGCCGATAATCTCGGCACGCGCGGCAGCGTCGGGCAGGTCGACGTACAGCAGCTTGTCGAGCCGGCCGGGGCGACACATGGCAGGGTCGATCATGTCTGGCCGGTTCGTGGCTGCGATCACGTAGACGGCTTTGCGCGCTTCGAGGCCGTCGAGCTCGGCCAGCAGCGTGTTGACCACGCGGGAGGAAGCCTCAGACTGGGCGTGAAGTTTAGTACGATGCCATTCGGGAGAAGAGGTGAAACAACGTACTAGAGCATCGTCCCTACGAGGGACGAGTGCGTCGATCTCATCAAAGAAGATCACGCAAGGCGAGGATGCCCTCGCCCGTGCAAATACTTGACGGACTGCCCGCTCGCTTTCGCCGACATACTTGTTGAGCAGTTCCGGCCCCTTGACGCTAATAAAGTTCGCGCGCGACTCGTTTGCCACGGCCTTGGCAAGCAGCGTTTTGCCACAGCCCGGGGGACCCCACAGCAGCACGCCACACGCGCCAGATATCCCAAGCGCAGCAAAGCGCTCCGGGTGGGAAATGGGTTCAACGATCGCCATGTGCAGCTCGTCCCGGATATCATGCAAAGCACCTATATCTGTCCAGGTCACGTCCGGAACCGTCGTGAACCCTTCACGCTTGGACGAGGGCTGGACCTCTCCCAGCGCCAGCGTGAAGTCCTCGTTAGTGATGTAAAGCGGCTCCAGCTGGAGCTCGGATAGCGGTTCCGGGTGAGCGCGCAGGAAGTGGGCGATTGAGTTGGACTGGAGATTGCCAGGCAGCGTCGCGAAAGGCACGGCACGGGCTGGTGGGGGCAAGGCAGGTACATCTACTGTGGGTGGTAGCTGCGTGTTGAGTTCTGCAGCGCTGTCGATCTGCATGTCGGCAATATTTTCAGTCATGCCGGGAGCTGACGGCAACGTGAGCGTGCCGTCAGATAGTTGCTCGAATATTCGTCTGACGGCAATGACGCCAGCTGCTCCAGTCAGAGCCGCAAGGTCAGCACCGACATATCCAGGTGTCGACTTGGCCAAAGTTTTGTAGTCAAAGTTGCCCGCTAAGCGCAGTTTTGTTGAGAGCACACGCAAGATCTCCTCGCGCGCATTCTCATCCGGTACTCCCATGCTGATCTCATGGTCAAACCTGCCCGCTCGACGTAGTGCAGCGTCCAGTGAGTCTGGTCGGTTTGTTGCTCCGATCACAATGACTGGCTTATTATCGGTCTTCTCCCAAGCAAGGTCTATAAAATTTCTTGAGTTCGGATATGGTAAATCAACTCTCTAGCGCACCGTCCATGCAAGTAAGGAACTGTGCAACAATGCGCCGTTCCATTTCTCGTTGTGCATTTTCACGTTTTGGCGTAATGGCGTCAATCTCGTCGATGAACAGGAGGCATGGTGCGACGCGCTGATATTGGTCAAATTCAAAGTTGCATGGCTGGACAGTATGCAGACCTTGGCTTCCTCAAAAGTGTCGCGAAGCGTTTTTTCGGACTCTCCAGACATGCCGGAGACGATCGTGGGTGCAGAGATATTGATGAACGGCAATTGTAGCTCCTAGAGGGCTTTTAGCACTGTTTCGTAAGGTTTTACAGTTGGCTCACCCCTGCGATTGCGTTTGCAAGAAGAGTTTTGCCGCATCCTGGTGGCCCGTGAAGCAGAACTCCGCGCGGCGGCTGCACTCCCGTGTGCAAGTAAACTTCGGGATGCGAGAGAGGAAGAGCGACTAGCCGTAGCATTTGTTCTACGCATGGTGACACGCCACCAAGATCGGCGAGGCGGGTAGTTGGAGGAGCATGGTCGTTGCTGACCGCAAGCCTCGCGCGTTTGCTGGAGGTCGCTTCACCAACACTTCGGGTTTTGCGCTTCAGCGAAGCGGCATCGCTTAATTCTACTGCGGCGATAGCAGGAGCAGATGTAGGCGCGGCTGGAGGTGTCTCTGTCGCCGGCGTTGGCGTGGGGCTGGAGCCCGCGGATGAGTTTAGATTAAGGCGCGTTCGGCGATGAGCAGCCCAATTGCTCTGAATGGACCTATTAAGCGCATTCGAGCCCTGTCTTGCGGCTCGTTACTGCGCGTAGCGGGAGCCGATCGCAAACGACGTACAGCGTTGTCCATGTTGGAGAAATTTCAGTTGGCCAAGCCTGGCGCGAGTCTGCACTCCGACAGGACCGTCCTGCAAACCTTAGGGGGTGCGGAGACCGGCTGTTAATTTATGCACAATACATCTAGCGAACATCATCTAGTCAAGTCGTCTAGAATGGTTTTATTTGACCAATACGACAGGTCTCCTCCAAACTCCGACGGGACGACGTTGTCCTCTCCTCTTACCCCCCTGACCTATATACTGTTCCCGATCAGCGCGCGTAAGGTTGCTATGATAAGGTGTAACCACCGGTGCCGTTAGCCGGCATGACGAACTCTTGGCCTCGTCAGCAGCGTGGAACATTGGATTCGCCGCGCGCCAGCCGGAGCGCAGCCTGTTCTTCAGACGCCTTTCAAAGTCGCAGCCTTGTCGCGTAGCACGTCAGCTTCCTACAGTCGTACTTCCATGACGGCTTGGAATGGCGTTGGCCATCGCTGGCTACTCAGCTTCATTCCCCTCTTCGCTTCCATCATTTGGTTTGGAGGCTTGCTCGCCATGCTCATCGTATGGCTAGCGCGAGGACAGCCGTATTACGAATCGATGTCAGAAGACCAAACCAAAGCCTTCATCAGCGACATCGGTGCGACGGACATCAAGCCGTTATTCATTACTATCTGCGCAGTGACCAGCATCGGCCTGCTGCTTGCGCTGATCTGCCAACTCTGGCTGCGACGCTCGGAACGGGCCCTAGCACATGAACGACGGCGACAGCGCGTGCTCAATACCTTGAGCATTGTCTTCTCTGCAATCGGCGCAGCAGCGCTCATTCTGCTCAGTGTCTTTGACACTGTGCGATATCCAACAATGCATCGCCTGTTCCTTTTCATCTTCATTGTAGGGGTTGTTCTCAGCGCAATCTTCACCGTATTTGAGGTACAGCGAACTGTTCAATCCTTGTGCCTAGCTCTGATTGGTCTCCAGTTTCGATCGCTTAGTCGCTCCTACCCTTCGGAACGCTCAATAAGACGGGCCTTCTGGATGAAGAATGTGCTCCTCATACTTTTGGCTCCAGCCATTATAGCATTCCTCGTCTGTTTGGCGGTGGACATTGATATCGCGGCCGTTCTCGAGTGGATAATCGCCTTTCTTTTCACCTTCTACCTTCTCACATTCTGGCAAGACCTGCTCATCAGAACGGAAGAGGTTGTCGGGGAAACATCCCCCTCTAGCCCAACCAATATCGACTTGGGCGAGGTTACTTCAACTGCCTGACTGCAGGGACTCGCACGACCTGCAACGACCATAACCTGATGACCCGGTACTCAAACAGCTATCAGTACCATTCAAGATGCTCTTCTGGCTGTATCGATCATGTCTTCAAAGTGACAAGTGCCACGATCACGACATGGTGAACACATTCACTGCTACATCTATTCGCCTAATTCTATACCACCACAACGGGCGCCGAGGGTTTCCGAAGCCGTAATCGGTTGGGCCTGGCGCCGTTGTACGATCGAAGTGGAGAGAGCCAGCGGATTGGGATGACGTCGATGATCGCGTTGTGTCGCACGACCTGCCTCATAAGCCGGGAACGGATGTGAGGTCTAGCCCGCCCACCCAACTTCGTAGACAGCATCACCGATGTTTCGACCCTCGCACGACTCGAATGCTCCTCTAGCGCCGAGCTCGACTGCCGGCGCTCAATGGCCAGCTGCGGCGCCATACTACCAACAACAACCAGCCATGAATGGACTTGAGAATGAACATGCGTCACCATCTCGCTCAGAAATCGACAAGAAACATCACCATCACTGGTGGTATGTCTGGGTGCCGCTGTTTACGGCCTTCATTTGGTTCGGCTCGCTACTGTCGATGCTGGTGGTCTGGCTTGCTCGCGGGAGACCGTTTCTTGCGTCCATGTCAGAGTAAGATATCGGCTTATCGGGTTGGCTTCGCTCATTGTACCTCGCAGTGGCCAAAAGATCGCCTACATTAGTGATCTCGGGGCGTGGTTCCTTCGTCCGCTGTTCATCACGGCAGCATCCATCACTGGCACTGGCCTGTTCGTCTCTCTATCGGTGGAACGATGGCTGCGTCACATCGGCCGACTACATCCCAATCTCCGCATGCGCGAGCGCGTCTTTAGCGTTCTGTCCATCCTTGGCGCCGCCTTAGGCGCTGCAGCCCTCATTCTCCTAAGCGTCTATGATACGCTGAGATACGTCATCTTACACCGCGTGTTCCTTTTTCTCTTCGTCCTCGGTGTTGCCCTCAGCGCCATCTTTACCGTGGTTGAGGTGCGTTGCAGTCGTATGCCGCCGCCGAATCTATCTTTGACCTTGCCACTTTAGTTCCGGTGGATCGGAAAAGTCTACCCGCGAGCAAATCAGTTGCGCCGCGCATACTGGATGAAGGGTATCATCGTCTTGGTTCTCATTCCAGCAGCCATCGCGTTCGGTGTGTGCCTGGGGCGAAATCAGGATGCCGCAGCCGTCATCGAATGGGCGATTGCGTTCGGTTTCAACTTCTACCTGCTGACGTTCTGGTACGACCTGCGCCAGAGTGGGCTATACAGCAGTGGCGAACTTGATCGCAGTAATCTTGCAGAAAAGGATGTTGCGCCTCGCTTCCGTGAACGCCTTCATGCATAATTTGGATTACGCATATGTTGGACGTTCGCATACGGTATCGCTTATATTGTAATATTGTAAAGCACACAATGATCAATGTGAGATCAAGCTTCATTAGAATAGCAACTTCCTAGTATGATGCACCGACCACACAAACCCACGCACCAGACATCCAATGCCCAGATTTCGCTTGCACGTCCCAGGGACCATGAATCGGCACGTTTCTGGTTGAATGAGGTGGAATTCGTGAGCGACTTGATCGCTATCCGGATGTAACCGTCAAAGTCATGGCGACATAGCAGATTCAGCATCGCTGTCAGCGGAGTATGAGGTTTTGGTGGGGTTAGGTAAGCCAAGCATCAATGGGCATCACATAAGTCTACTTAATTTGCGCTCATTAGCTGTTTAAGCTGAAAGACAATGAACAACCCGTCTTCTGATAAAGAAATCCTGCTGCACTGACATCTGATAATACAACTACCTCGACCTTCTGTTCTCTCCAGGAAACACACGGCCTACAAGATCCGCCTCCTTTCTTCTTCGTTCGCCCCGTTCACGGTCCGTGGGGTCGCGCGATTGACCAGCGCATCGAGCCAACTTGTCCAATACGACCGCAAGCCGCTTCGGTTTGACGCTCGGATAAGACGTGTGCCGGACGGTTGGTTTGAGATACTCCTGGACCGTATCCTGAAGAGGAATGCCGACCATCTGCGCCAATCATAAGTACGGAGAATTCGATCGGCACACATGAACGAAAAACTCACAGATTGCAGCTCTTCAAAAATGCTGCAAAGATGTTCGCGCCCGTTTTGCTTCAAGATCGACTCCAGAAATTCTATGTCGATAAGGAGATTCGACAGTGAGTTTTCATTGATCATCGGAATATCTCTCCCGGTTAGCGTATCCTGCAAGCTCGTCAGCCGTGGCTTTACACTTTATCAGGCGAGACGCACCATCATCCAGTTGGCTACACATCGGACAGCACCGCGATAGGCGTCGTCCTTGTGCTCTTCCTTGACGTCAAGACTATCGACAACGGTGGTGAGCCACTGTGCGAGACCGTACAAGTACATGCTTGGGCTGGTCTCGCGGGCTGGCGGCGTCCAATCATACTCCGCTTCGTCGAAGAAGCCTGCGCTCAGCTTGTCAGAGATGACAGTGTCGACGCGCGAGAGGGCCTGAACCCGAGACTCCTCAAACTGCCTTCTTCGCATTAGCCAGGCTAATGGATCCTCCACGCTGCATTGGCCTAGCAAGATAATCTAATCAGAATCTCGCAAATGCGTCGCAAAGGCGGCGTACCTCAGCGCTGTAAGCCCGTGCTCGAGCTCGTCGCATGCAACCTGGAAGTAATCCGAGTTCGTGACGACTTGACATATTTGAGACAGGTTGTTGGACGTCGCTATCCTCGCCAAGATCTTGTCCGACATGGACTTGGTCAACAAACTATCCAGTGTCTGCAGTATAATCAGATCATTGCCTGCGCTCCATGACCCTCGAGCACTGACCTTGGCCAGAAGGTCATCAACATCTCGATGATGTTGCGAAACGCCGTCCAAAAATTGATAGAACTTCTGAGCAAACACTCGAATCTGATGAAATGTTCAGTAACCGCTCTGCGTGAAGTATTGATATTGGCACACCTCGCGACAACACAAAGTGAATGTTTGCGAGAAAGGTGGCGAGAATGGGAGCGGGGCACTGCACGACCGTCAACGAAACTGGAGAGAGGGGAATCACTAGACATACTTGGCAAATTCGTCCTTTTGTGCTGAGCGCAACCAGCAAAGACCGAGCAACGTGTCTCTGTCCGCCTGCGTTGAGACTTGGATCGAAGTCAAGTCATCCTCGTTTACAATCTGCACGAGCATGAGGGAGCGTTCCAAATAAAACGCTGTGGTCTCACTTCTTCGACTGTCTTGCCGCACTTGCGCTCTAGATAAGCCACATATCTCTGGAAGAGAACGAGAATGAGACCGTGAATCTTCTGTGGGGCGAAGGAATAGCCCTGAGATAAGGTCAGTTCAGTGAATTGTTCGCTTCTGCATGACTGGCCTCCAGTGTGGTGATGAATGACAGCAGTTGTTCCTTCGTCTTGAGGAAGACGTCTGGATCTGTCTCGGATTCGAGTGAGTCTTTGACGGCCTCTGCAAGTTTCGCGACAACGCCATCCCATAGTTCGTCGATGTCGCGCTCGGAGCGGAAGCCACGTGTCGAGCAGAGTACATGGTTTTCGACAATGAAAAACCCAGCTATCTGGTCTGTAATGGACGACAGTAGACCGATCCGAAACGAGGTGGAAAAGATGAGAGTGGATTGAGACTGCATGGACATGAGCACCGCGAGAACATTTTGCGTTTCCTCATGCGCACCTTGCGATCAGCCTGGTAGTTGCGCTGGAGCTCTTCAAGGCAGTCGAGCGAGGTATAAACGTGGATGCACTGGTATAGGGGTTTGAAGTCGACCTGTGCCGACTCGAGAACGTCGTCTTGGATAGAAAGGATGAGCACATGCGTATAGTGCGGGACTGAAGGAACTTGCATTCCATCTTCTCGTTCATGACGATTTCGACGGCGCTGCCTGTCCTGCTAACGCGGAGCAAAGGGTCACGTTCGCAGCGCTGTTTCCAGCGCGAGCACGGTCCTCCATCGCCTTGGTTGCGCGCTGCCCGAGCTCGCCGCTGACATTGCGAATCTCGAACAGCCAGGTCTTCATCGAGGCGGTAACGGCGTCCTTGACCTGACCACGGAGCGAAGGGAGCGACGTGAGAAGATGGGTGAAGAAGGGCGTCTGTGAGAGAGACGTCGGGGGCATGCTTTGAATGTCGTCGAGTGTCTGAAATGGAGTGAGTGCGCGTTACGGTGCGATGTGGCGCTAGGACTAACTCTAAGCGCGCTCCAGTACTTGCCGTCCTTGATCATTTCGCCGACGCGGTTGACGAGATCAAGTACGCGCAGACAGGCCTGGAGCGTATCAATAGCCTCATCTAAGTGCGCGGCCGTCTTCTTGCTCTGGAGCAAGTTCTTCTTCTTGGATACCATGCTCTGACCAGTTTGGCTGACGCTGCCGTCGAGCGTCGTGATCTTCTCATGCAGGCTGCGCGTATAGGAGCGCACAGTCAGCAGCGTAGACACTGAAGATACAAAATCCTGGTAGTTGTCTCCACATATCCGTTCGATCTCGCCGTCCTTGGCGTCAATGAGTCCCTTGAGCGTTCGCAGAAATATCTCCTGCTGTTTCTGCTGGTGAATCTGCTTGATGATTGGCCCAAGCTGCTCAAGATTCTCGGTCGTCGATGACGAGTCGAGCAGATGGATCTGCGACAGCTGCTGGTCGATCGACTCTTGCGTGTACTGCGCCCGCCGTTTCTGAGCCATTGTCGCGCAGCGCTCCGGCCTCTGCCGGTGGTCAAGCTTGACTGGTTACTTTCATGTCGTGCACTTTCCGCTTCCTGCACCCAAAACATCCATAATTTTCGACTTGGCAAATACGTGGAATCACTCACGTCAAGGAGCAGGCACCTTTGCTCTGTCTTAGTCCGCTATTCCTTCACCCTCGTATCCACTTCTCGTCGACTGCTCGCAACACTTTCACCACCAAAAGATTCTCTGTCAACTGACCGAACTTTTCTAGGCTATCTTGAGCGATGTGACTCGAAAATCAAGCTTCGCCTTCAACATATCACGCTCCAGTTTACGGAAATGTCTCAGCCCCGCGCCGAAATGGCTATCAAGTTCTTCAGGTGGAAGACCGTTGTGGCACGGAGCAGAATCCGAACCTGATTTTCCTACCGTGCCATGTTCAAATTACATGTTCTAGATCCGCCCAAACCATCCACTGAATCCGTAAAATGAGGTGACATCCAACAGATTGGGTATCCACGCTGACCGTAGACTGGACAGAGTAAACACCTCTACACGTGGTTGAGAACTGTTCGTGGCTCCTTAAGACTGAGTGCACAGGTATATGTGTTATCCGCAGTGTCCATGCCGTTCCAACTTCTCAGACTTGTCTTGGCGAAGTGATTGACACCGCGTCTCGTACCGGAAAGGGCGCGCCACTGATCAAAGACCGCGTGTCCCATTCCGTTCTATGCATGGGATGCGTGGCCGGGAATTGCACACGCCGGATCAGACAAACCAGCACGAGATTGGTTTAAAGGGACTTTGGCTTGTCGCATGGTGCCCTCCCAGCCTTCGGCCCTGCTCTTCCATTTACACTGAGAAATGCGCGCCTCCATTGCTTCTGCTGCTACTCTCTTCATGCTATTTTCCTCTGTTGCTGCGGCAGGTATCTGCCCGCTCGACTGTCCTCCTGGTGCGTGCGGCATTGTTGACAATCCGACGCTGATCACTGACAATGCTTTCCCCAGGATATAATCTCCTGCCCCCATGTCGGTGCGAAAGATTTGCTTGTAGCGCGACTACCCTACCTTACGAGTCTCGAATAGCTGTGTGCCCACTCCGACTGCCGACCGCCGCGGGCTTGACGAGCGCTGCCCGCGCATCTGTGACATCGGTTGGTTGCTTCTCATCAGTTGCTGGTCTCATAGACTGATCCTAATTCAGGCGAAGTTCTGACGCATGGTTGCGAGTTAGTCTGCTTACTTCTTATAGCTAGCTATTCCGCCGGCCGAATCAATTAGTTGACGCGGCCACAGATGTGTCCCTGCGGCTGCGCTTCCCACCATCACACCTGCTGTGGAAGTCTTCGGCTCCATCCCTGCCAAGCCACTCGAGGGACGGTGCCCCCGTGTCTGCGATATTGGTGGGTTGTGAGCTCAACAACGAAAGTCTTGAGGCTGAAGTCACGGTGCAGGCGAGACAATGACCACGGGCTGCCAGTGCGTTACCCGCAGTGTCTATTGAAGCGGTCTATAGTAACCTTACTGGTGACTTAGGTGTGTTCCGGAATACGGAAGGACGGCGGCCGCTGTTGAGCGTCGTTGCCCGCGTGTTTGCGAACCTGGTACGAGGATTCCACATATTTCATTGCTCACATTACTGAGTGCTCCGTAGGCGAGACGACGGACAGCCAGTGCAAGTACGTCAAGCGTCGTCCTGTGTGGACGAAAACTTACATTTAACCCTTCTAGCTGCGTTCCGGAACACTAGTCTGTCATATCGGTTATCCGCGCGTTTTCTTGCACCAGTGGAGCAGTGCACTGTGACGAAGAGAGAGCACCTGAAATATTGCAAATAGCACACTGTGGGCAGTGTTGATGAATAATCTGTGTGAGAATGGACTCCAAACATAAGCACGGTATCCGCGAATACGGACTGCGCACCTCTGGATTGTTACCCGTATTCCAACATTCGATACTCCTCGCTCTTCCCGTTGTTTTGCTTGTAATCACTAGATCTACGCGCGCTTCGCCGTGCCAGCGTACCTGTCTCGATGGTGCGTACAGTCGTCGTTCCCGGCGGTCACAACGGGCTGAACCAAATTAGACTCGGAGGTGCTAGCTCCTCCTTGCCAGTAGGTCTGAGCAATTGGTACAAGCAAGAAGATACCTGAGAGACTATTTGTCGCAGCTGCGTGCCTGTTAAGCGCGATCTGACCACAATAGAGGACGGTGCCCGCCACGTGTGTGCGAGGTAGGCAGCGGACCTCCCTGCGAAATATATGAGACTTGTCAAACAAAGGTTTAGGCGAGGTCAATCTGCTGATGCCCTGACTGTAGGTGTGTTCCAGTAGGAGCAGTCTAGACTTTCAACCGTATTACTTATCCAGCTAGATGGGGGACTGCAGTCGACCCGACGAGCTTGGTCTGAGCTTGATTTAAGAGTCGCTTCGGTATGTATAATTCACGCCCTGTTCCGCCATGATTGTCATTCTCCAGGGTATGAAGTCCATTGAACGTGCATAAGAGTGCGAAGTATGAGTCCGCGGGATGGATTAGCTACTAGAAGCAAACCGCGAAGCTGCGTGTCCGAGTATTTAGATGATGTGGTGGCTGCGTTACTGTGACTCAAGATCGGCGGCACAAGTTGAAGAGATGAGAGCCGAAGAAGAAGTAGATGCACTGTGAGCAGAGTCTAAATCAGTGACCGTGTCCTGCGCGCGTGTGAAGCTTACGCACGCCGATGAAGCGGCACATGGAAAGGCCGAAAGTCGACCACAGGATGATGGAGAAGTATGTGTTGGAGCGTTTTTGCTATCAAACGAGCCATGAGTAGACGGCACGGGAGGACGTATCTGTAAGCGAGACGTACAGCAGCACCTGGGTCCGCGTCGGGACCGTTGACATTCAGAATCGCAATGGCCAACCCAAGGTTACTGAAGACCCATGCTACAGGCAACATCATATCGACAGCCTCCAAAAAGCTGCGTGTAATGCTCACCGGTCAAGAAGCGGGTACGGAAAGTCTTGTTCTGGTCGTCCATCGTGGGCTTCTCAACCACTTCCTTCTTCTCGATCTTCTTGACCGTGCGCTTGACCGTCTCCTCGAATGTTGCATCGACGTCCTCCTGTTTGAGCTGGACGTCCTCCACGACGGCATCCCCCGCCGCGTCCGGCTTTTTGCTCTTGACGGCAGGCAGAACGTCTGCCTTGTCGCTGCCCTTCGTACCCCATGATACGTCGTGCAGGTTACAGAATGCATAAGTGTTCAGGATGTTGGTGAAAGACGGCGCGATGAGGAGGTATTGCGGGAAGCTGGAGACCATGTGCCAGGGATCGCCGTACAGGACGGATGCCTATTGAAGAGACTCGTTGAGCTTCCATGCGGAATGTTGGTTCACGATGAGTGACTTACGAAGAGATAGATACCGAACGTTGCCACCAATGCCGCAAGCAGAACGTTCGCGGGTCCAGTCATGATCTCCTTGAATGCGTTGCCCGTGGATGAGACCTTGATCTCTTTGAACGCGATGACCGTGAGCCAGATGGAGCAAGTAATGAGGTACGCAGAGAGGATGGCGTATACGATGAATGATGCCGCATATGTGACCTTTTCGCCCTTGGGTCGATTTCCGAGACCCATGATAAATTGCAGCGCGAGGAACGCGCAGTAAATCCAGGTCAACGCCTCATTGACCCAATACGTGATCGCGCGTGTGCCGAAGATGAAAACCGGTGAGTCGTGATCCGTTGGCAGGAGTCGGATGATGGTGACGAATGTCAGGAGGAGCGAGCTGAGTGCTAATGGAAGGCGTCAGTCACCTGTAGTGATATTTGCCGACGCTCTCACCAAACCACGAGAAGACGAGCGAAATGATGTTGTAAATGCCCTGGAGATGGAAAAAGAGCATGCGGATGATACCGTGACCGGACTTGTACAACCGAGGGAAGTGGTATAGCGCGTAAACACCTGCCGCAAAGGAACCGTTGAGCCAACGACGACGCTGACCAATGAGCTCGGCCGCGGATTCTAGCATGGACAGCGTCAGGAGAGCTCGTGTAGCCAGAGGTTGGCAGATAACTCACCGGGCACATCTGTCTCTGCCTTGGAGGACTTGACGTAGCTCAGAACCCATCTCTCGCCCGCTTTTGCCACGAGCTCGAAGCACAAGATACGATCCTCGGCCAAGAACATGTTTTTGGTGAAGATACCCATGCCGTGGATACCCTTTTTGCCAAGACGGTCCGCAAGCGAGTGGTCACCGTGGAAGTACTGTTCAAGCGGGCGACCTTGTATGGCGCGGAAGCGGTATGCGGAGAAGGCACCGGGCAACACAGACACGCTGACCGCGAGGTGAGCATCTGAGGCTATTCTTGCACGACATGGACATACTATCCAAAAGCGCTCTCCGTGGGCTTATCGAGGATGTTGCTCATCTTGTACTCAAAGTTTTGCGCAGCGATGAGAGGGTTAAGCAATTTCTTGCCCTTCTTGATCATGGCATGAATTTCTCCACAGGCACCTCCGAGATGTGGGTTATTATAGAAGGCCTCCCAAAGATAGAAGATGGCCTTGTGGCCGGGCTTGGTACTAAAAGTAGTTGATAAATACGTGAATAGCACGCTCGACTTGAAAGCTCACCCCGCATCAATGAGGACGCAGATCTCAGGCTGCAAAAGACCGCCGATTGCGTTGAAGAGCCAGCGGTGGGAGTTGATTTTCTTCTGATTCTGCGCCTTGAGGACGAGAATGATTTGAACTGGCACGAGGTTGTTTTCATCGTTTCCGTGAGGGAGAATGAGTGATGCAGGCGTCACCGTCGTATCAACGGAGACCTGAGTGGTGTACTCGAAGATATGCCCAACGGTGTCTTTACCATCAACCTGAGGAGTGGAGCGAGTTAATTGGAGACACGGTTCCACCGTTGCGAAGTACTCACCTGTTTTTTCATAACGCCATCCTGGTACACACCAACGGTCTGGAGCAGATCCAGGACGCTCTGGATTGCGCGAGAATTCAGTATACGACGTTGGTCAGCGGGAAAAGCAACTGACCTTGTCCATCGTCTCAATGCCGTCAACAATCCTGGCGCAATCATTGTCAATAAAGCCAAGCACGAAATGCGATAACGCACAGAGCGACGGTGATGCGCTGCCAGGCTGGGACCCCATCCTCGGTGCTCTTGCGCCAGTACTTTGACTGTGGGGCATGTAAGCAAAGTGCTCAGCTGCGGAGATTGCGCGCATTCAAACGGACCTGCTTCGTGTTGCAAATGTCGCGGATATTGAGCATGACACCGTGCAGAGTGCGCCCGTAGAGATCCTTGTCTTCATTGTAGCTCGTGACTGCGATGAGAAGGTCTGTGGGGCGGTTGTACTGCTGGGTGCGGAGGTTCCTGCAGGTAGAGCGCTGTTAACACGGAGAAGCCACAGTGCGGGGTCACTCACCATCCGTTTTCGGCTGTGAAGTCGTCTGGGTCGCAGGTCGCGGCCGTGTATCGCATATGGGTGAACTCTGTGGTCGAGGTGCCCGACCAGCGAGACTCGACCGCGCTACTAATCGCAGTCGGAACGGGATGCTCAGCGACGAAATTGCCTTTGGTGAGCTGGATTTTGCGTGTGCCTGCACGACGCAGGGCGGTCTTCTGGCGATGAACCCACTCGCGGTTGCCATGGATGTCGGGCGTGCCCACACTCATGGGGCGATCGTGCGGGTCTGAGAACCTGTATATCGCGGTCAGCCCTTGCTTCTGCAAGTCTGTGCGGCGATGCTCACCCGCCGGGCGGATAGTACGACTGCTGCCCTTGGCCATACGTGAGTGGTTGATTCTCCTCATCGTGTGCGTAGGCGGGGTGAACTTGTGGGCCCGTATCTTGCAGCGTGACTGAGCTGCCATACATGCTCTGCGCCGGCGTGCCATGAGGATATCGCGCCGGCACAGGCAGCTCGCCAAACTGCGCGTGCGGCGATGGCTGGCCAGAGTAATCGCCGCCTGGTCTATCAGAGAACGGGTCGCCGTAGTGCGCCTGGTGCGGTGGTTGCGACATGATGAGAGGAGTTGAAGTGCAAAGGCACAACTCAGTCACCTCCAATAACCCCGCGCCTTTTGATTCCCTCCACACCGCCTCGGCACCTCGAAACATACATCGCCACTGCTAGGCAGTTCAATCTCAGCACTGTCTACGGCGGCCACGGCGGTCATCTTTCCTGACGAAATTTCACTATTCCTGACGAAATTTCACTCACTGCTCGCCGCGTGCCGTGCGTGAGGCCGATCGAAGTCTCGCGGAACTTTTACAGCTCATTGTCAAAAGAGCTCGCAGAATTTTGAAAGCCCTAAAGCGAACATCCAGGTTGATCTGCCCCCGTTTTGTGATCGGCCATTATTCAAAGTCTCGGCTGTGAATTTCAACTTGGGTAGTACTCGCCCAGGGCCGGTCTCGGCAAAGAATACCGCCGACTGCAATATTGAGCAATCACACTAGCTGTGCGCAGCTAGGGTGGCGCAGCTGCAGCCAGTGACTGACCTGGTGTGTGTCGTCCAGTCTGCGATCAAGAAACCGGACTCGCAAACGAGTCCGTGGAGCGTTGCCATGCGAAGGTAAGATTGCCACGACAAGAACACTGTGTTTGTGCTCGCGAGTATGCAGGATCCCCATGCTACAACTTGGCCGGCGCTTGGAGGTCTCGGGGCAGCCAAACATGTACGCTGACTGACGGCTGTTCGTGTGGCATTTAATGTAGCTGCGCTCGGCCCGACAACATGGATCTTCAACTTTATTGAGTTGGGTTGCAGCTACAAGCACAAAGCATAGCGACGCGGAGACCATTTTTCCAACTGATCAGTTGGTAGTAGTAGTAGTAGTACGGGCGTGTGGTCCCGGTCGGAATAACCCGGTCCAGCTCAACAGATCAGAAGAAAACTTCCCGAACTGGTACAGCTCAACAGCTAAGAAGCCAACTTCCGCAGGAACTAGAGGGCCTCCCACCCACCCTGATTAGTCATGATTCTGCGGGCCGGTTGTACGTGCTGAGTACGCGAATTGGAAGAAGCTCGGAAGAAGCCGATGTCGCGCCATCTCCGACAGTTAAACAGAACTCGGTTTCCGCAACATGCCAATGGCTCGCTCATCAAGCTACAGCCGAAAAATTACAAGTTATTACTTGCGCCGGATATTAAAAGCCAAACAATATCGTGTGTGGCGGCAATGCACGGAGCCACGATGTCCAACGTCGAATACGACATGACATGGAAACATTGACAGACTTCTCTGTGTTCTGGAAGCACGACCTGACTAAAATACTAACAGCATCACTGGAACAGTCTGTGCGCAAGCCAGTACAGTATATTCGACGTTCATGCTCAATTTCAGCTTCGCACAATCACTAGACTTGCCGTCCGAGAGTTTAAAGATGTCACGTGCAACTAGCTCGCGGGGCTGTCGCAAATGGAATCTATTTTGACGATTGTACCTCTCCGATTCACAACAGCCCCTCTTTCGCGTCTTGATTTTCCCCTCTCTAGCCATTGAACGTACCGTTGTCCAGCGTGCGATGCGGCTCCTTGGCCAGCAGCAGAAGGACTTACCGCCTCTTCCACAGTCGGCATCTCCGCGAAGCACGGTCGATGTACGACCACCATCGCTCGCGCCATCGAATGAACCAAGGCTTGATCCCCTTGTCTTGGGAACTCCTCGACAACGCAGTACTTCTGTGCGCGCTGCGAGGCGCCACGCTTCTGATCGTACTTCATCACCTGTGCGAGATGCAGGTGAACACGTCTCATACTATGTGATGAAATTTGCTAACGCAAGGCACGCTCTGGACAGTACAAGAAGGGCCGTACACGCTCTCTCGATCGATATTCTCCAAGTCCACGCCTACCATTCTGAGAGGACTACCAGACCGTGATTCTCCTACCCCTCCATTACCAACACTGCCCTCGGACTGGACTCCATCGCCAATCCCCTCGCCATCGTCTTCGGGGTTCTTTTCGTGCATGAAGCGCCGCCCTCATGTTGCCATGTCTGCCCGTCAGCCCAAAGCGGAAAAGCGCGCCACGCCTGTGGAAGCGTCACGCGCGCGGACACGATCTTTTAGCGAGTGCCTGGGGCTATCGAGACCTCCGAACGGCGAGTTTACGGCCTTCAAGAAACGGACAACCCCCAAGCTAGCGCCCGAACTCCCGCCACTCCCGCCTATGTCTGCACTACAGTTCTTTGACGACGGCGCGGGGGCATCAGCGCACCGGCGCACCCACGAAAGTCCTCAACGGAATACACCCATCATCTTCCGCCTGTTCAACCGCTGGTTCCACAGTACAGAAACTTAAAGCGCGGGCAGGCTCCCGCTACAGACCACCAGCATATATTCCTCTCGGTATCACAGCCTGTCACACTCACCCCTCTAAGAGCTTCAGTGATGGGTCACTCGTCTGCGAGTGGCACGGCTCCAACGATGCGCATGCCTATTCCGCCACAGTTGGATGCCATTTGGGAGGGGTTCCTCGCGGAGACCTCTGGACAGGATACGTCGCTGTTGGACCTGTGTGGGGCGCTGAGAACTACGTCAAGTCTCGACAGCGTATTGCACTCACCATCAACGAGAAGCAACGGAGCTGGTACTCCAACGCGGTCGACCAGCGAGAGCCTGCTTCCGTATCTTTTGCGGGCACCAACACCGACACCCGTCTCGCGGAAAGTCTTCGTCTCGGCTGGTCGGTCGCCCTCCAGTCTAGGCGATCTTCGTACGAGTCCGAGTTTCATACAGCGCCGGGCGACGGACACTCAGATTGGACTCATGACGCGGATAATGTCCGATTTCCCTCTCTCTCCAAAGACCGCACCAGAGCTTCCTATACCAAACGAGCTGCTGTATGTGCCTTCCCGGCCCGCACCGCAGCCGCCCTCAGCGTCGACGCGGCCGTCGACTTCACCATCCCCTCTGCCGAAGTGGGAGCCTCTGAAGCCCCGCCCTCCGCTTCGCGAGCAAGATACTACCCCGCCTAAGATCGGCGTGTTCTGTGGTGTGGTCCCGTACGCCTGGCAGCCGCCGCTCACCACCGTGCCGCTGCGAGCCTTACCAGAACCTCCCAGGCCAGGTTCCCGCCAGCGCAAGTCGGGATGCCCTGCCACAGCCGAATCGACCACCTCGTCAACAACGACGGTCAGCAGCACGTACTGGGAGGACGATATCTCCGACACGTTCGATACATTCGATGCCAACAGTAGCCGCAGCAGTTCGAGCGGGTGGTCTGGTCGAACGACCAGCGTGAGCCAGCATCACAGCAGATCGCACAGTCGCATCGCAAGTCCGCTTCTGTGGCCCGCGAGCCCAACGTCGTGCGAGTTCTTCGGCCCAGCTGTAGCTAGCCGCGGCAAAGATAGCGACTTCAGGTGGGGATACGCTGTCTGAGCCTAATCGCTCCTGTATCGTTCTATCTTGGAAAGCTGGACTTTCACATCCAGCTCTTCCAGCTGCTGGTGTGCCGAATACGTGGCCTAGATCAGTGACAGAGGCTTAGACTGTCCATTGCCTTGGTGGCTGCTGGCAGCAAGCTCTTGGGCATAGCGGAGGTGCTGGCCTCCGTCGCCCTAAATGTCCTTGTTTAAGTTGTAACATGATCTTTATAGTATCCGCCTGTGTTGTACAAATGAAATCCCGCGTCGAGTTTGCAAAGTTCATGTTGTCATGCTTAAGATGGCTTGACTGAGGACATTCGTGGCGTCGCTTTTCACTGCGACTTTTTCTCTGAAGCTGTGCTCTGTAGCGCTGCTTGCTCTGCCTTGTGTTCCTTGTAGGCTTGCATGATGAAAGATACGAAGACAACGTTGGCCACAACCACAGCAGTGAGTGCGGCGAATATTGTGTTTCCTGCAAGCGCTACTGCTTAGCCGTCATCATATGTGCAAGAGAAGCTCATAATGTACCCTTCCAGATGTAGTTCAGCGAGCCAAAGTAGCCAGCGATGGGTAGAACGGCGATGCCCAAACTATGTAACAGCAGGTTAACGAGAACCGCGCTGTGAAAGAGTTCAGCACGCGTGACACGTTGAAATGGGAAGAGCTGACCCGTTGTCAGCCTGTGCGCCGACCTTGGCTGCTGCTGCCTCAGCCATGGGTGGTGTTTGCAAGAGTCAAAGGATCCGCTCGGTAATGCCCAGACGCGTCTCTTCCGCATGTCAGTTCCCTCTTCACCAAATCTTCATAAGCGTCGGGTTTCGTTCTCCGCGCAGTCAGGCGCGCCTCAGCGATCACAGACTCCGCGCGGCTTTGCGCATTCTGCAATCACGCCCGAGCGCGAGCGTGAACCGTGGCCACGCACCGCGAGCATAGGCTTTGGCGCGCAGCCACCTCCTCCACCTCCACCAGCGCGCGATACCACCATGCAGACTGCGCTGGATGTTCTCCTTGCAGCTACGGTGTTTAAACTGCTTCTGTTCCCCGCATAGTACGTCTTCGCGGCCCATTGCTCGCGCTACAGCACTGACTTGGTTGAGCAGTCGGTCAACAGACTTTGAAGTTCACCGCAACTGGCTAGCAGTTACACATTCCTTACCCCTTTCCCAGTGGTACTACGACGTGCGTACACCGTCTACTTCCGCACACACGATGTTCACATGCATGTATGCAGACTACGTCGGAATGGAGTGAGTACGTGTCGTGAGAAGACGACTTGCGACCCAATTGACCATGGCTTGTTACAGCACTCGACTACCCACCGTTCTTCGCGTATTTTGAATGGATGCTGTCATTTCCGGCAGCACTTGTCGACCAGCGTATCGTCGACGTAAATAACTTACGATATAGCGCATGGTCGGTCATTGCCTACCAACGCACCACTGTCATAATCACAGAGCTCATTCTGGGGCTTGCGCTGCTACGGTATGTCCTTCTCAATCTATCAGTAAACGATGCTAACGACCTCGTAGGTTCGTCAAAGGCGCGAACGATGCAAGGGTGCAGAGACTCTTGTCCGCATCCCTCTTCCTGCACCCTGGCTTTCTCATCATCGATCACATACACTTTCAATACAATGGTTTTATGTTTGGCATACTATTGTGGTCGCTCTTGATGGCGCGCAATGTACGTCGGGCAACAGTAATTGCGAAGTAATCCAAACTCAACATTCACAGGGACGCAATCTCGCCAGCGGCATTCTATTCGCGATTCTTCTAAACTTCAAGCATCTTTACATGTATTTGGCAGTAAGTAAGATCGCATTTCAAGGTAGCTGTTGCTGAAGGTTCTTCCAGCCTGCATACTTCGTCTACTTGCTTCGCGCTTATTGCATGACGCCTGCTGGGACTCCACGAATTCCACAGTTTCTCAGCCTTGCAGCTAGCGTTATTGGCGTCTTTGTGGCATCCGTGGGCCCATTCCTCGTCATGGGTCAACTGCCACAGTTGGGTGCACGCCTGTTTCCATTTACCAGAGGGCTCAATCATGCGTACTGGGCACCGAATGCGTGGGCATTAGTCACCGCTCTGGATAGAGTGTTGCTCAAAGCGGCATCCATGGCGCGCATAGAGTTGACAGTGAACTCTGCTGGCTTACAGTCTTCATCCCGCGGTCTTGTTGGCGACACCGTCTTCGCCGTACTCCCAAATGTCGAACCATTTCACACATTTGCTATCACCATCGGCATCCAGATGGTTTGTTCATGAACTCTGTGTATGTCATAATGCTGACACATCTACTTCTAGATCTTTTTGGCACGGTTATGGCGACAACCAACATATCCTTCGTTCTTGCGCGCACTCACATTGTGCGGCTGGACATCGTTTATGTTTGGTTGGCATGTTCACGAAAAGGCGGTTCTCATGGTCCTTGTGCCGCTGACGTGCGTTATTTTCTTTCGTGCGGGCTCATCTGAAGTCTAACCTTTTATTCAGCTTAATGGCAGCTGATGGGAGTGCGCACTTGAGAACTTTCATGCTGGCCAGTGTTGCAGGCATATATTCGCTCTTCCCATTGCTTTTCACGCCGGCGGAGGCTGCAGTCGAGCTTTTATATTCTGCGATCTGGATGGTATTTGTCATCCAGAGCCTAAATAAAATTGCCTACGAGTCAGTCAGTCCTTTCCCCGTCTCAAACCGTATACTCACGCTATGATAGATTTCCGCGCTCTCCTGCTGCGGTGGCTCTTGACTTCGCAGAACGAGCATATCTTTTCGGCTTCATCGGCCTTCAGCTGTTCGTGTGGGTATTCCCATTCATCGCGCAGCGACTCAGCTGGGGTGTCTCCGTGGACTTTGTCCCGCTCATGGCAACCAGCGTGTATTGCGCCGTTGGACTAGTCTGGTCTTACTTGCGGCTAAGTGCCGCCTACCTGTTTGGTATCGGAGAGAGCGGCCTGCAGAAGGAGAAGACCGCTTGAGCGTCGTCGCTGAGAGCTTCCAATATACAGTCGATCTTCGGGCCTAGCGACGATAAGGCGAAACTGAGCGATTGACTGATCTGTCCGTCAGTTGCCTTGCAGTTGCCTTCGGCGCGACCCGATCGTACTTCAGGATCACGTTGGCTTGAAGTGCTGGATGTGCCCCTCTTGCGCGTTTCACCTACCGTGAGCACTATTCAACTCCAGTCTATGAACTCTCCCGTGCCATCCACTATCACCCGGTTGTGGGCTGGGCCTAACCGTATCGTGAAGCTGGTCTGGTAGGCCTTTGCACCTCCGCCACATCCATAAGCAGGCTCATGTTGCCCAGTGCGGTCCCTGGAACGAGCCAGTATACCACCAGCAGTGTTTCTTCTTGTGCCCTGGCCGCGTTGAATGCCGTTAGGGTTGTATTTGATGTCGAGCGCGATTACCGAGGTGCACAACTCCTTGCAAAACTACAGCGTCCAGAAGTTACTCGCGCATGCCTCGCAATATGCAATTCTTGGAAGAGGTCGGCGCATCTTGACGTGGACGAGCTTCATAGCCTTCCCCTCTTCCAAGCCACACTCCTGCTCGCATGGAAGAAGGTGTCTGGAACTGCAGGGGGTAAACCATTCACGCGGATCCTCCAGTACGGCCATGCCTGCACTTTTCGTGCTCTGTTGACAATGTTACAGGGCGCTCATCAAAGAGTCCGACAAGCGAGGAAGCAGCTGCAGCGCAGTCATCACTCGACCGCCCGAAGTGATCACAATATTTTGCGTGCCTGTGCCAATGGACTCTGACCCAGCTTCCACGGTATATATATTTGCGGTCTTTGATTCTCACCCTCGGCCCATCCATCCCGACGGTGCGGCTTTCATCCTTCTCCGCGACATCGATGCTGCCACGGAGTACCTAGATGAGATATTGACCATCGACCAGGACCTCTTTCAAGATCGTACGTCTAACATTATCCTGATCGCGAAGCAACTCTCTTCTCAACCGACATCTAGCGTCGTTGCAGTGGCAAGCAGAACTGCTCTCTCAGTTTTCTGCTCACTGTTTTGTCCCAAAAACAGATATCAACTTCAATATGACCGCTCACGCGTACGAACTCAATGTATCCTGGATGGATCTTCGTCAGCAACTTGCGGAAGCGGAGACTAAAGTTGCAGCTGCTGAGAATTGGCGCGCCATTGCCAGCCGATCTCGTCGCCCACAGACACATGAGGTAGCGTCTCGCAATCACATCTCGCCTTCACCAAGCACTCCGAGTGATTGGAGGACCACTCTTCTTTCACCATCGCAACGTGCTAAAGTAGAGCTCGCGGAGTCCAGCGGATCTCAATCGCGACGCGCTGAACCAGCCTTTGAGATTCTCTCTCCCCAGTTATCTCTATTGGAGCTCTCTGCACGTTCCTCTTCATCACAGCCAGGCAGTCGCCGTAGCCCGTCATCAGATCACTTGTCAGCGGCTTCGCTTTCGGTCCCATCGTCTCCAAAGGCCACGACTACCAACCCGCCTCTTGACACTGGACGTGAACACCATGTCATTGAGGACGACTTTGCGTTGGCAGCTCGCCTCGCTGCGGAAGATCAAAACGACCTCAATTTTGCTCGAGCAGCTCAGCAAGAGTTCGACCGAGAGAACGAACGTCTCAGGTCCGAGCGAGGGCGTTTAGAGGCATTCGTCCCTCAAACCTTCGACTGTGCCGTCTGTATGGAAACGTTTGCTCAAGACCATGTCTCATTGGTGGAAGACTGTAGTCATGTTCTTTGCCGGCAGTGTATGCGCCAGTATATTGTCTCTGCTCTGCGTGATAAGAAGTTTCCGATACCCTGCCCGCTATGTCAGGCGGCGGCAAGTGGGAAGAGCTCTCGCGAACCGACTGGTACGTGTCCTTGCACACTATTGGCACCAGAATTGACATCTTATACCTAGCCCTTCATCCGCATATCATCGAGACGATCGGCCTAAGCCCGGACCAGTACGAGGTCTGGGTATCTCTACAATTGGCTGGCGTTTCCGTTGAGATCGAGTGTCGCAAGTAAGTGCGTTCTGTGCGAACTGTTGCTATACTAATTCGCCCGACTTGTGGCAGATGCAAGTTCAAAGCTCATGTTGACCGTCAAGATCACGATCAAACGCATTTCATTGCCTGCCAATCACGAAACTGTCGCTACGTCTGGTGCAGGATGTGCAATCAGGAGGTAGTATTTTTTCTTTGCCTAGCCACCCATAGATGCTGAATGCTTCCAGATTCCTCATGGGCGAGTCAACCATTCCTGCGATGGAACAAAGGAACTCGACGCCCTTATGGGAAAGTCAGGTTGGAAATACTGTCCCGGTGAGCGAGAATACACATGCACAGCTTCATCCGCTGAGAGGTCCATTTCAGGTTGCAAGACTCCATGTGAGAAGATCATGGGATGCCAGCATATGAAATGCCCTGCTCCAAACTGCAACACGTATGTGCTACTTGTTTGCTCGCAGCTCGCACTAACTGGTTTTCAGTCACTTCTGCTACAAGTGCGGTGAATCCATAGTCAAATCAATGGTCAAACGCGAAATCGATGCTCGTGTCTCTCAACATTACCGCAAATGCACCATGTTCTGAGGGGCAAGCCATGCCAATCCTCATATCTGAGAAGAACACGAGTCCCAATCCTCATCCGATCTGTTTTATTCGCCATTGCTTGTACTAAATCATGGCGGGTGCTTGGAGGTCTACGGTTGTATTCAATGTATTTGTTTGAGAATCTCAACTGCGACATAGAAAATTGCATCCTACCGAGAAACGTCGACCTTGTGGAGCCTCTTGGAAGTTGCTAACTTTCACTTCACAGTTGGCGTCCTTGATGAAGTCTTTGTCGTACTGGAAGGCTTGAAAGATGCATGAAACGTCTGAACCCCAAATAGATGACAATCTATGAACTCGAAGAAATTTAGATCGAGAGGGGGAGTTGGGATGAGCGGGACGGCGAAGTCGCCTAGGCCGGCTTGATTGTATACGTACGGAGGAGCTAGCCTATCTAGCAGGTGCCACCCTGATCAGCACCAAGTATCATGAGATGGAAACAAACAGACTCGAGAGAGCTCAGATGAACCTGTTGGGTGAACGCGCAGGGTCTTGGTCGTAGACCATGAGGCCGCGAGGCATCGCAGACGCTGCCAATGTCAAAGGGACGATGAGGCAAGGAATACATGACAGGCACCAGAAGGGAAATTTAGTTGCAACAGCAAGCAAGTAAGGTGCTGAGGCAAAAAACCACTCCCGACAGCGGTCACCGTGGCATGCGACAAATGATGTTTGAGGAGTCGAAGCTGTGGTACCGGGAGCGAGCCGACGCAGGGCGCCGCTTAGATTGGGGTTGTGATCCCGGATCCTTCTCCATCGACATGTCGTCGTTCTTTGGCCTGTAAGCTTGCCGCACCTCGCGTGACTAGTCTGAGTGGCTGATGATGCGTTTTCGTAGTGGCAAGACACGCACGTTCAAGCCGCGCAAGGATGTCCCAGAAGGCACCAAGCAGTATCAGCTGCGCAAGTACGCCGAGGCCACTCTGGTGCGCATCCAAATCTTGCGCTTCAAATATTG
Organism: Auriculariales sp. MPI-PUGE-AT-0066; assembly: GCA_020744175.1. NCBI lineage: Eukaryota > Fungi > Basidiomycota > Agaricomycetes > Auriculariales > Auriculariales sp. MPI-PUGE-AT-0066. The sequence goes on from JAGTJP010000006.1 coordinate 251,343, forward strand.
CGGCATCTCACCGACCGGCATCACTAGGGCTCAGGCAACTTGCGCCTCGCAGTACAGCTCCCGGATGGCGAGGATGAGAATGAGTGGCTCGCTGTGCACAGTGCGCGCCACACTGCTCGCTTGGTCACCAGCTAATCACTACGATGGTTAGCCGTTGATTTCTTCAATCACCTGAACATGTTGTACGGCACCGTGACTGAGTTCTGCACGAAAGAAGAGGTGCGCAGGTCGGGGTGGCATTGGAGCTCCCATTCACAAACTTGTGCAGTGCCCAATCATGGCTGCTGGCCCTCGGTCGGTATCTTGGAACTTACGATCCTCTAGTGCCTATACTCACGTTCCGGATAGATTCGAGTATCTTTGGGAGGATGGTGTCAAGTATCGACGTCCGACTAAATTGCCCGCTCCAGACTATGTTGATACACTCATGAACTGGGTGCAAGCTCAGCTGGACGACGAGAACATCTTCCCGAACAAGATTGGTGCGTGACTACCACCTCGATTGCAGTCGAGTTTGAACTAACTAGCCGTGTAACAGGTGTTCCGTTTCCTCGCAACTTCCGCGACATCGTCAAGACCATTGTCCGCCGGTTGTTCCGCATATACGCGCATCTGTATAGCAGTCACTTTGATCAGATATGTGCGCTTGGGATTGAAGGTGTGGTCGGATGGAATGCGAGGGCTTTCGCTAACCAGCTTCGTAGCGCACATGAACACGAGCTACCGGCATTTCTTCCTATTCATTAACGAGGTCTACAGTTTGAACTTGACTCGGAGCTGCATTTCTGACGTATATTGCAGTTCAAGCTCGTGGACCAGAAAGAACTAGTTCCCCTCGACGAGCTTAACGAGGCAATCCTCGCCGAGGACGCCCGCCATTGATTGGTATACATTTGAACCACGCGGACTCTTCTACGACTGCTACGACCGCTTGACTCCTGGGCTTTGTACGTTGGTGTATTTTTGCAACCTATTCAGCTGTCCATTTGCAGTAATATCACTGCGCCATTGTCGTCGCTTCGTAGTGGGTGCTGGCCATCAGGCATTCGACCTTTCTCATAGCCTAGTCACAGACGTGGCCCAATTCAGGACTTCTCTTGCGAATCGAGTTCAGGTCCGAACTCAGTTCTCACCTCAGTGCAAAGTCTGGATCCACCCTCTTAACATGTTTGACCGGGCTTCTCCAGGCAACTAGGCAAGGAAGCTGGGGGTTTGCTAAACAAGGGCGGTGCACCATTCGAGGATAAATCACTGCGAAGTCGAGGCAACTCGCTCATCGGTTCTCGCAGGTTCCTTGCCTTCACTGTCTACAGGATCCTCTGACTTGTACGCTCCAACTACTTCCCAATGTCAAATAACACCATTACAAGCGACTATCGCCCTCCTGATCCAGGGCGATCGGCCAGTCGTCAAACTACCCCACACCAGCCAGAATCTTTCCCGCCACACGGTACCAACAAAGACGGCGCTGCTGCGTCGAACTCGGGTTCACTCAAAGACAATATCTCAAATGGTAGGCTTTCATACAGCACTACAAATGAGTTTGTTAAGTCGGTCTTAAATCACAAAGTGCCTGTCAGCCAACATTCGCAGAGTAAGCCACAACATCCGCCGCATACTCATGTTCACCTTGCCGTAGAGCCGACTATAGACACTACAAATCTGGACTTGCTGACTCGAATCGAAGGAATGTATCGCTTTCTCGATGTGGTCAGTGAGCAGGGAACCGGAGGTGTCGGTGAGAGGTGCAATCGAGACGTCAGTCTCAGACAATGCTCACACCACACCACTCTAGTGGACAAAATTGTGATCGACGAAGCTGGTGTGAAGGCGTTTGTGAACAAACTGCATCCTGGCGCTTATAAGACTATATCTTCGGTGGACTTCACATCGCTCGATGCCTCTCGGCTAGAGCTTGTTGGCGTATATGGTAGCAAGACCGAGATCACTCGCTTCCTCGTAGAGAGCGGTCACGTTGACGAGTCAATGTAAGTTATTCGCCTGCGATGGATTACTTGGATGACGTCTACACCAGTGCCGCTCTTCTGAACAAGCCGTTGAGCTCTCAAGCTTCCCTACAATCGCAACCTTGCCTTCGTTCAGGACTATACATCCTCGATGCTGACCTTGGTCAGGTCGAAAGCCGTAGGACCTATGTGATATTCTGGCCGGAGGACTCGACCTGGAAGAATAACGCCGCTTCCTCGACCAAACGCAACCGTATCGCGTTCATGCGGTAGGGACTTGCATGTCTACTTGAACCACTTTCTAATCATCTCATTTTTGGCACCAGGTATCTCACCAAGCTCGCCGACCAACTCCTGGTCTTCGTTTCGCCGGAAGACGCAAAATCGATCATTTGGCAAGAGTCAACGACCACGCTCGACGAATGGAGTATTGACGAGGGAGATCAGGATGACGGCGACGACAACATCTTCTCTAGCGACCGCATCTTTGATTTCTCTGTCGAGAAGACTGCAGAACAGGACGAGGATGTGAGAACGCGCCCAGGTTTCCAGGTCCCACACCAAAGCATCAGCTTACCCATGGAGGTCGATGAAGAAACAAGCTCCGCGCTTCTTCGGCCGCGTTTGGTGCCGGGCGAGTTAGCACAGGCCATCCTTACTGCAGTACCTCAAGCCGCGTCCACAGTGACGCAGTCATTCAAAGAGCCTTACAATGAGATTGCTTTGCGCCGATTTATTCTGTTTGTGTCCTTCACTCGTTCTAGTTGTTACGCGCTGACATGCGAATGCAGCGATGCGCGTGTTGTACGCATTGGACCAGACGTCACAGAGATGACGGTTTGGAAATCCTTGCTCGGAACGGTCTCGCCGACAAGGCCCCAGATGCCTGTCGCGCATGGAACGAAGCATCCGCCATTGCTCACACCACCTTCAATGACGACCGCAACAAGGCAGCGACTGATATTCAGGAGCGGTTGGAGACCGAACTTCAGCAACTTTGCAATATCATCTACCCGCAGCTCGTCAATCACATTGTGCCGCTTTACCCGTGAGTCTCGTTATTCAATGGCTGCAGGTTGGTTGAATCTTTATTGCAGTCCTTCACTTTCAGCACGGCTGATCGAGCTGTTTGAGCCTGAGACTCAACTACCCGACGCCGAAGGTTCGCTTGCTAAACGCAGGCATTATACCCGTACTAATAAAAGTGTCATCATCAAGGCCTGTGGAACAATTTATGCAAAGTATTCCCAGACTGCCGATCGATCCTGGATGCACAACTACGATCCAACGACTTCAGCGTCTTCAGCAAAAGTGTGGCAATCAAGAAGAAGAAAACCCACCTCTTTGCAGCTGCCAAGATTCTAGCGGCGCATCTTGACTTGGACGATGAGCAGAAGGTGGCGGTTCTTCAACAAATCTTAGACGATGGAAAACAAGCCCAGATCGGGTCGTCCCTAACTGACAAAGGTCGCTGGTCGGCGCTTTCCAAGGCTTGGAACTGGGTCTCGGGTGCAGACGATGCTCGGACAGAACTCAGGGCAGCTGTCAAGGCTGGCGAAAAATTACGAGATCCTGAGTTTCTCGATTCATTACAGGTCATGGCGGCGGAACCGCTCTTCGCAGAGCACGCAGTGGCGTTGATGACCGAGGCCACGCTCGTTATCAAAGACAAAGCAAATCAAGCTGCCAAGACGATTGCGCGCAGAATCTCTGGCATACAGCAACAAACGCTGTCGAAACGCAGCTCAGAAGTACTCACAGAAAAACTCGGGACTACACTTGCCGAGATCCGGAGTGAGTTTGCCCATGCTGTCGCTGCGGTTCCTGCACCTGATGGGAACACCGGGTGCGTGTATGTTGATGCAACTTGTCATGCGTATTCTGACTACTCAAGCCTAGGCCGGGGGTCATATTCAATTCCATCGAGAAACGTCATTCTGGGACAAACTACTGGACGCCTTCGGGATCTTGTAAGGCGTTACGTAACCACATCAGTATCGAAGCAGCTCACTGTGTTTATTCAGCGCCAACATTTCACATTTCTGGAGAACGTACTTCCGAGACGCTTCCGAGTATTCGTTACACTCTACATCCGCTGAGCTTGACGGAGGACGACGAGCAGAGTCTCCGACTGAATCCAACCCACATACCAACCCCCATTCTCAATTTTCGCTTTGAGCATTATTTTTTTCTCCCCGTCGGACTAGAAATCAGGTATTAAATCGCCATTATCACTTGCGTGCTCGCAACTCATGTTCAACCTTCAGGCATATTCAGCTCGTTTCGAAGGACAAGTGCTTTCTGGCCGTGACTACCAATGACTTGCTCATGCTTTACCTTGAACCGTGTGCGCGGCTCGATGCCGCGATCAGAAATGGCCACTTCAAAACCAAGCTTCATCTCGAACGGCTTGGCAAGGACTACGTTCTGACCTTCGACGAGAGCAAACGTGCAATGGCCATCCTCGCCATGATCAATGTAAGTGCCATTATTCAGGCCTGTACGGGAACTCAAAAAGCTCAAAGGGTGACTACAATCTGCATTTGTACGAGATGGACGAACACATGGGCTCGATCCGCGGCACGGCTGGCAACACCATCAACCTCACACCGTGGTTTACAGACAATCCCAGGGCCATTCACCACATCTGTTTTGTGGGAAGCAGCGACTCTCAAGCGGCAGAGATCTGCTTCATCGACGAGTTAAACCTTGTTCGCATCTTTTCAACTGCCACAGCGCAGTTTCGGTGAGTTGCGCTCATAGTTAGACCGCGCATTACTAATATCTGCAGTGGGGCAACTGTGACTCTGACTCGCGAGCCTGTCTTTGTCGGGGCAACTCCAGATGGCTCCTGCCTTTGCGCCATCGCAGTCGACTCTGATGAGGGTGAGATGATCCTCGAAGCCGTCCACTGGGCCTCATTTGGAGAGGCCTCAGCTCGGCAGGTGCCCATCTTGATGGCACAGGAAGTGCCAGTCGCGTCCTCGCTCATGCTCACGTCATTCCTTGAGAGGAATAACGTTCACTTGCTCGCTCTTGACTTTGAATCATCGACATGCCATTCAGTTGCTCTCGACATTACTAGGAAGGTCACCGAATACGCGCTCAAAGCCAGAGGCAACGCGCGATTAGCCGTAGACGCTGCCGCCAGCGGATCTGCAAACCAGTTGATCGAGTGTTTATCGGACGTTTGGACTCGCTTCCCAGTGGCTCCCGCTATAAGTCGTTCCACGATTACGTCCGGTCGTGCTGCCGCTTGCATCACCTTCATCACTGACCGGGATCAGGAGCGCTACAACAGCCACTTCATCAACACTGTTCGCTCATTTGAGCACACAACGCGCAAGCCTACCGGTGGTCGTCTTGCATCCATCAACGTCACCGCTATCCCGTTCTCGCAGGTCCATCAATCTGCCCTGCGACCTGGAGAACTGTCGGTCTTGCATGCCGGAGAGTGGCTCATTGAAGCGATGTGTCTCATTCCGATTCAAATCGCCGTCACGAGGGAGAACAGATTCCTTCCCCTTAAAGATGGTGTATGGTCCGCAGATCTCGAGCGCAGTCTGCTGGGAGCTTCTGTGAACCTCGTCACATCGAATTTGACTGTCGGTTGGTACGAGAGCATATTCTCGTATGGACCGTTCGTCAATCGCCCTGTAAAAGTGGTAAGCTCCATGGGGGAGCAATCGGTCGGTAAAAGCTTTTCCATGAATCACCTCCTCGACACCTCATTCGCCGGATCGGCAATGCGATGCACAGAAGGGGTTTGGATGTCATGCACCCCGACGCCTGATGCTCTCATTGTAGCTCTCGACTTTGAAGGCGTACAATCGATTGAGCGCTCCGCACAGGAGGACTCGTTTCTCGTGCTATTCAATGCCGCCATTTCCAACATGATCCTATTCCGAAACAACTTCGCCCTCTCACGAGATATTGCTGGCCTTTTCACGGTTCGTCATAGAGCCTAGTACGCTCGAGCTATTGTTAACTATCAACAGAGCTTCCAATCCGCATCAACGATTCTTGATCCTACCTTGAATCCTTCCCTTTTCCAGTCACGCCTAGTCATCATCATCAAGGTGAATTCATCATCCGAAATCTCAAACACTCCTGATTAATCCGTTATTACAGGACGTCATTGAGAATGACCGGGTTGATATGGTTAAGGAGTACGCTGCTCTCTTGTTGGTTTGCGCAGTGCACTAATGTATCCAACAGATTCCAGCTCAAGTTCGCCAAGAGTGAGTGAACCGCTCATAGCCGAAACCTATTTCGAATTTCGAACACTATTTTGCAGTCGTGACGGAAGAGCAGGCGCAGAACTTCATCACAAAGGCGCACAAAGGGCAGACGACCATTGTCCCATGGCCTGTCATCGAATCTCGGCAGTTCTACGATCTCTTTTTGCAACTGAAGAAGGTCCTTGTGAAGTATGTCGGCGCAAACGCTCAGCGATCCGTCTTTGACCCTGTCGTAGACAGAAGATTAGTCATCCCACGGCTGGCAGCTTCCTGCTCACGCTCAAAACTCTCATGGCCAAGATCAAGGTAGATGAGTGCGCACATACTGCCTACGTGCTTGCTGATAAGCTCTACAGACTCATGATTGGGGCGCACTTGATCGTACGCGCGCTCTGGCAGACCTTTCTCGCACAAAATTCTAACATCGTTCAGAAAATTTGGCATCACAACGAATTGAGCAGCTGCAGCACCTCCTCGTTCCTGCTTTTGTCTACGGACTTGGCGCTCCGCCTCCAGATGACCTTGCACTCAAGAGTTTCGATGATGAAGCAGAAGTCCCCCACAATGACACCGCTGACATCTTCTACTTCGCCGGTGTTTCGCTTCAAGTTGGCCTCGCTGAAAATCCCGGTGATCACCAGGGCAAGCTCGAGGTTCTGCGACAGTCCGCGCGCCTTCAATCCCATCGACAGAATATGCCTGACAGCGAGTGGCTTGATCTCGTCTCAGATCATCTCCGAGCACGACTCGACCGTCGCCTTGCGCACGTCGCCGACTGGATTAGCGTTAATACTATGCGATTTGCCAACAACGCCGAGACGCTCAAACTACGCCGCCTCTTCGATGCTTCGATTGTCGAAGTACAAGCTGGCATTGAATTCTGTAGGACCTCTTGTGGGAGCTGCAACCTTCTTTGCGTCCTGCCCAAGCATCACGACGGCAATCACGAGTGCAAGACAAATCATCGCTGCAAGCATCGCTGCGAGATTGTTGAGGCTGATGGGCATGATGACACAGAACTATGTGGTTTACCGTACGTCCTTCGAAAGCCTGCAAAACCCACTCTCATATACCTCGTACAGGGCTGGACATTCTGGCACACACTTGTGAGATAAGACCAGGAAGATGATGATTAACTAACATTCTCACCAGGTGCGACGTTTCCGTTCATCACTGCGGTCAGCGTTGCGTTTCAGATGGACGACCAGGCTGCCTCAAAGCGTGCAGCAAGGTACCATCTCCATGTTGCCTCTCCATTTGCAACTCTCCTAACATGCATGTCAGAACGTGCATCACGAAGGAGATGAACATATGTGTGCTGGTCGCCACGCATGTGGCATGGTACGTCGCGCTCGCAAAACTACAAGCTCAAGTTCATTCTCTACGCCAGCCGTGCGACTTGAACGATATTGACGTTCCTGGAGGAGGGAAGTTTCGATGTGAAGGTGTATGTATCCAGCCATGGTGTGTCACTTTCTTGCGCGTGTATGAGACCGGTCTCACCCTTTCAGGGACAACCAACACGTTCAACATGTGTGCGAGGCTCGGATGTGCCCGTTGCGCTGTACTCTATGTCAACGATTTTGTGTTGGAACTCACTTCCACGGGCAAGAGGTTTACGCCGTCCATCTTTGCGAGTATGTTATCTCGTAACCCTCCGCAGCCTAGTACTCACATCCTGGACGCAAATACAGCCAGGAACATGCTTGTAAAAGTCTATGCGCAGCGAAGGGTGTTTGCGAGATCTCAACAGTTCCGCATGCCATCGAGACTACATTCACCGGCCGGCATGAGGTACATGCCGTTCCACATTTACCCCAAAAGCTAAGGCTCTGCAGGTTTTTAACTTCACCAAGTACTCTCAAGATGCGCGCCGACTTCCTTGCGAGATCAGAATTCTTCCCGGCGAGATAAAGCATCACGGCCCGCATATACACACAACTGATCCTTCGGTTGCCCACTTCTGCGACCAGCGGTGAGGATTTTGTTCAGTAGCACTCTTCCGCTTCTGACGAGCGTAGATGCCCGATGTGCGACTACCTTTGCACTCTGCCGTGCGGCCATGCACAAAAGGAACACGAGACTTCTCACGGCAGCATGTCTAAGACGCGGTGGGTTATGGATGGTGCTGACGATGCCGCACTTGAGATCGATGGACACCGATTTGCCTCGAATGATTCTGGCGCACCAATGCTGTGTAGTGCGGTTTGCGACGCACTGGGCCGGCATGCGCACATCGACTTTTGTCGGGCAACTTCAGATGCACAGTGCTCGGGAGCGGAAATTGAGCATCTCACAAAGAAGATCATGCCGCATCCCAACCTCCCGAAGGATGCCATTAGCCATGCTGCGTTCTGGGAGCGCACAGGTGTGTGGTAGAAGTGATGATGTATTTGATTTCTGAATAACTTCCGCAGGATTCAAAGGTCCTGTATAAACTAAGTATCCCGTTGTTGTTTGGCTGATCTGACAATTAGATCCTTACTCGCGTGAGAACAGGGCCGACTTTGCCAAATGCGATCATGTCTGCTGCGGTGAGGATGCTCAAAGATGAATTGAGCCCGACTGACACCAATAGGGGAGGAACATGGGGCGTCCCCTGGTGTACCAGCTCGTCCATCGTACTGCACGTTACCAATCTTCCACACGCCACACCAGCAAGCTGCGCCAAGTGGAGGTTATGTCAGTGGAGATGGACACAGCTTTGCCTGCGTCAATCCAGCTATTTCGACTTCTGCGTGAGTGTTCAAGCCTCATATAAAACTGTCAATCTAATGAATATCTCAGCTACCACGTGTTCGTAATCAGCCGCAGCCGCAGACAGCTTTGTTAAACCTTATTCCTGTAGAATTTTCCTTATCGACCGCTCTGGATCCATGACGAGCCGCGACCGAGGTCCAGTGTCCGGCACGCCAGTGTACAACTCCATCCGCAATGTTGCAAGTATGTCCAAGTCTCCAAACAGATATTGCAGTCCTAACACTAGACCTAGACAATCGGCTCGGTGCGGTTTATGCAGCTCTCTTTGGTTTTTGGACCGCCCGCGCGGCTGCGGTGGCAGCATCTGGCAACAACGCACAACGTCGAGACTCCTACAGCGTCGTTTTGTTCCACCACCAAGCGGAAATAGTTCTTGAGAACGACTTTAACAGCACCCCTACAGAGCTGCTCAATGTTCTTCTACGAAAGGGTGCCGATGGCGGGACTAATTTCAACGGTGCTCTGCAAGCTGGTCACGATCTGATGGAGAAACATTGGCACACAGACCAGTGAGCTCGGTTCAGATTTCTAGGGTCTAATCTCTGACACGTTCAAGAAACCCGGTCATAATATTCCTCTCCGACGGAGAGGATGATTTCACAGATCAGCTCATGTTCAGCCTGGGGCGTCGTGCGATTACTCTCGGGTACGCTTCGGAGTTCTAACTACCAACGCCTCTGCTCATTCTCATTACAGGAAGCCATTGGCATTCCATTCTGTTTCGTTCGGAAACGACGGTAGAGCGTCTTCCCTTGTCCGCATGGTCGACATCGCGCAACAAGTCTATAACATGGCACCACGCACCACGTCGAGTCGTCCGGCTGGTTCTCAACCTCAGTGTACATTCTCTAAGGCTTTGGACTCGGTGAGTTCTCCTTGTTGACCTTTGCAGGTTTCCTGAACGAACCCTTCGCTCAGGTCAAACTCACGGAAACGTTCCTCGGCATTGCCGCCTCGCTTCGGAAGCCCCGCGGGGCCCTTATGAGAACCGGGAATTGAAGATATTCACGACCGAAATGATTTCTTGTCTCTGCAATGACTCGCTCGCGCAACCGCACTCTTTGACCGTCGCCACATGTATATTACGCGCCGTGTTATCGCACTTTCTTCCACCAAAGGCGCTCCCGGCGAAAGGCATGCGTCAAGTCTTCATTTTGGCCATAATTTCAGGGTGTCCAAGTCTCGACCCGCACGCACCAAAGCGGCGGAACTAGATAAAGGCAACTTGCAGTGATGATGTAGGAATTTGGCGGGAGCAAAGCGAGCGCCTATCGCTTTCTCTCTCACATCACGTACTTGGCGAGCTCTTTCTTTTCTCGTCCCACCCATGACACCCTTTTTCTGCCAGTGTCGGTGGTCCCGGGGATTGGGGGAGGGTCTGGCTCCCGAACCGTCTACACGTTAGGGTTCGCCACCGCTGCCGGGGCATGTGCCGCTGTTGGCCCCACACCTTGCTATCCAGCCGCGGGGATGCCAAAAACGGCTCCCTCGCGCTCGAGCAGCCAGCAATGCCACATGGCTGGCTAGCAGACGGACAACCTCTCCCTCAATTTGCCATCTGGCCTGTCTGGTACTCGAAGCCGCACGGAGACACCTAGACAATCAGTCACTTCAGGTTCCCTGTAGCAACAAGACGCGCCCGCGTGAGGATGGCATTGACAGCACTACGCCAATTAAGTCAAAGGACGCCGCGCCGGTCTGGTTTAGACCGAGGTCTTACTTCTCATTGTGCTCAAACACTACGCATCGCGCCGACGGGCATTACTACGGCTCAGGCAACGTACAACTCCCGGATGGCGAGGATGAGAATGAGTGGCTCGCTGTGCACAGTGCGCGTCACAGCGCTCGCTTGGTCACCAACTAACCACTGCGATGGTTTCCCAGCCGTTGATTTCTTCAATCACCTCAACATGTTGTATGGCACCGTGACGCACGAAAGAAGAGGTGCGCAGGTCGGAGTAGCATTGGAAGCTCCCATTCACAAACTCGTGCAGTGCCCAATCATGGCTGCTGGCCCTCGGTCGGTATCTTGGAACTTACGATCCTCTAGTGCCTATGCTCACGGTCTAGATAGATTCGAGTATCTCTAGGAGGATGGTGTCAAGTATCGACGTCCGACCAAATTGCCCGCTCCAGACTATGTTGATACTCTCATGAACTGGGTGCAAGAGCTGGACGACGAGAACATCTTCCCGAACAAGATTGGTGCGTGACTACCACCTCGATTGCAGTCGAGTTTGAACTGACTAGCCGTGTAACAGGTGTTCCGTTTCCTCGCAACTTTCGCGACATCGTCAAGACCATTGTCCGCCGGTTGTTCCGCATATACGCGCATCCATCTATATAGCAGGGCTTTGTACGGTGGTGTATTCTTTTTACAACCTATCCAGCTCTCCTTGCAGCAATGTTACTGCGCCATTGTCCCTGCTTGGCAGTTGATAGCCAGTTTCCAGCTCCTCGAACTTATCGGCTGAATTCGGGACTTTCTTGCGAGCCGAACTCAGGTCCGACCTCAGTTCTCACCTCATAGCAAGAATTGCTCCCATTTCAGACTCCCCGTCTCCCTTCACATCCGCCTCATGACGCAGACATTCGACGAGCCCCCCCTTCACGATAGTTTGCCCGATGCCACTGGCCCCGCCGGCGATCCTCGTCACCCTGCACTGTCCTCACCGCACAATCAGACATGGGATGATAACAAAACCACAGAACAAGCCACGCCTCTCGCCAATGAGCCGACTCGTAGGACGCTTTTACTCGTTTGTAGTTCACTGGCTAATTCGCTAATTCTGTTAAAGGCTTCGATGCGTCGCCTGATCTGAAGCAGCCGAGTATGTCCCAACGCCGGAGCACATATCTACAACCTAATCATTGCCGCAGTGCCAGCGGTCGAGAAATCAGTACCAGACATACTTTCCCGCATCAAATGTATGTATCGCTTCTTGGACGTCGTCAGCGAGCAGGGTACCGGCGGCATCGGTATGTCTTCGATGAAACCTACATCGTCTGTATCAAGCTTAAAGTCGCTTTTCAGTCGATAAGATAGTGATCGACGAAGCTGGATTGAAAGCCTTTGTGAACAGCGTGCATCGTGGCGCTTACAAGAGCATCTCGTCTGTGGACTTCACTGCACTTGATGCCCACAGGCTCGAGCTTGCCGGGATTTACGGAAGCAAGTGCGAAATCGCCCGGTTCCTCGCTGCTAATGGGTACGCTGATGAAGCGACGTGAGCTAGTTACGTGTAGCCCGCTCAGCAGGGGGGGTGACATTTTTCGCAGCGCTGCTCTTCTCAAACAGCCTTTCGACCCTGAAGCTCCTCCGCAAACGCAGCCAATCCTCCGTTCCGGTCTATACTTACTCGTTGACGGTCCCAACCACCCCGGCGTTCGCAGAACCTACGTTATCTTTTGGCCCGAGGATTCCACATGGACCAACCATGCCAGCTCGTCCACGAAAAAGAATCGGATCGCATTCATGCGGTGATTTCTCTTTAGATGATTCAATTTGTGCACAGCTCACTCATCCTTACACTTAGTTATCTCACCAAACTTGCCGATCAGCTCTTGGTGTTGATTTCACGCAACGACGCCAAATCGATCGACTGGAAGGAACCCCCCACCGAATCAGATTATGACTATGTCGACGCAATTGGCGAAGGTGATTCCGACAGCGATGATATCTTCTCCAGCGACCGCATCTTCGATTTTGAAGTGGAGAAGACAGCCGAAGAAGAAGAAGATGTGAAGATTCGCTCTGGGTTCGAGATTAAGCACCCGAGTATCATGCTGCCAACGGAAAATGGCGGCGAGGAAGGACTACCCACGCCCCACCCACTGCTAGTGCCGGGCGAGCTTACACAGGCCTTTCTCACTGCCAAGCGTCAACCCGCGGCTACAGCAACGACTCCTTTCAATGAGAATCTCACCGCCCTTGCTTTGCAACAAATCATCGGGTATTGACTCCACACATTTGCAAATAATGTTGCTCATTGTGATTATAGAATTGCACGCAACATTCGGGTCGGGCCTGATGTCACAGAGTCCGGCTTGAACATTTTAGTTCAGAATGGTCTCCGCCAGAAGGTTCCTGATGCTTACTACACCTGGACCCGTGCTCGCAATACCGCTCGTGCCGCATACGAACGGAATTGTAGCAAGGCGATATATAGCATACAACAACAGCTGGAAAGTGAACGCGAGGAACTGCATGGCATTATCTACCCGCAGCTCGTCGATCACATTGTGTCAGAGTACCCGTGAGCTCGGCTTTCATACATGAAGCCCCCGCCGCCCAGCTGACGATTCGTTAGCGACTCGCTCACAGCCCGACTGATTGCTCTATTTGAGCGGGAGATGCAGCTGTCCAATGCACATGGTGTGCTCACAACGTTTGCGGCATGCGAATTTGCACTGACCTGGTCTGCAGACCTATGGCACTGCCTTTGCAAGCGCTACTCAGAATGCCAGTCCATCTACACAGCGAGCTCCGAAATCATGACATGACGTCGGTCATCAGAAACCCCAAGCTGATAAAGAAGAAGGCTCGCCTCTTTGCGGCTGCTAAGGTCTTGCAGGCACATCCCGAATTAGGTGAGGAGCACAGGGCGGTGATAGTTCAGCAATTCTGGAGGGCGAAAAGCAAGCAAACAATGGCGTCTTCCTACCGGACCAGGGCCGCGGGATGTTCTCAGCCACATGGAATTGGATCCAAGGCGTAGATAGTGCCCGAGATGAGGTCAAGTCTGCGATTAAAGGCGGCGAAAAGATTAAAGATCTAGACTTCCTAGCGATGCTGCACGACCTCGCAGCCAACCCACTTTTCACAGAGCATGCGACCGTGTTCATGGCCGAGGTCACGCGTGCTCTCAAGGAGAAAGCGGACCATGTCGTGAAGGACATTATCGCCCGCAAGATTTCTGCAGCGCAGCAGAAGGCGCTGATCGAATGCAGTTCAAAGGAGCTTGGCGACCAACTCGAAACAAAGCTTATCTCGCTCCGAGACCAGTTTGTTGAAGCCGTTTCGGTGGCCCCTGCGCCAAAAGGCAGCAATGGGTGCGATATGATGCTCGGCTGCATCCCCCTGTGACCAAGGCTAACGATGGTTGTTCAGACCAGCTCTCACGTTGACGTCGGTCGAGCGGATATCATCCCACTCTTCGCAAAGGCCTTGGCGCACAAATGGGACTGGTGAGTACAATGGTTGAATGTAGCGGTCAATCAGCTCACAATCAGTAGGATCAGCCTTTCAGGTATCTGGTAACCGCATCTCAGAGACTCAACCGAGTATTTGCTATACAATCCACCCCTTGAGATTAACCGAAGATGACAAGCATGCGACTCAGCTCGACCGCGCTCATATTCCTAGACCGGTTTTCAACAGTCGCTTCAAGCAATCTTTTTCCTTGCCTTTAGGACTCTCAATCAAGTATGTAGCTCAACCGGAGTTTGGACGAGGACTAACCTTACCACAGGTACATTCAACTTCTCACAAACGACAAATGCTTCATGGTTGTCGCCTCCAGCGACCTGCTCATGATTTACCTCGAACCGCTCTCACGACTTGATGCTGCGGTTAGCAACAACCGCTTCAAGACGAAGATCCACCTCGAAAAGCTCGGCAAGAACTACGTGTTGACGTTCGATGAGAGCAAGCGTGCGATGGCCATCCTCGCAATGGCCCATGTGAGTATCCGTTTGACTCACGTGATGCGACTGCTGATGTCGATATAAAGGGCAATTACACATTGCATCTATACGAGTTGGATGAGAACATGGCCTCTATTCGCGGAGCTGCCGGAAGCCCAATAAACTTGACGCCGTGGTTTGCAGACAGCCCGAAATCCATCCAGTCCATCTGCTTCGTGGGAAGTAGTGATTTACTGGCTCCCGAACTGTGCGTTGTCGACAACGCAAATCTCGTTCGCATTTTCTCCACCGCGACAGCGCAGTTCCGGTGCGTACTGCCGTTACTTGATATGAAAACCTATAACTGACATGTGCAGTGGAGCTACCGTGACACTGATCCACGAGCCCCTCGTCGTTGGCACCAGTCCAGATGGGTCGTGTCTTTGCACCGTTGCAATGGATCCCAACGATGTCAACAGTCTTCTGCTGGAGACTTATCATTGGGCATCGTTTGGAGACGCTGCAGGTCGAGTGCTCAAATTAGCTAGCGCACACAACGTTACGACCGCGTCGCTCTCTTTCACGGCGTTTGTTGAGAGGAGTAACGTCCACTTACTCATGCTGGACCCATCATCATCATCGTGTCGCTCGGTCGCGCTCGACATCACGAAAAGAGCCACAGAATACGCTTTTAGAGCCCAGGGCAACGCAAGATTAGCAGTTGACGCTTCATCAGCACTGTCGACAAATCAGCTCATCGAATGCCTCTCGGATGTCTGGACTCGCTTCCCGGTGGCACCTGCGATCGGCCGCGCAACTATCACGACTGGTAGGACACCGCCGAGCATTACCTTTGTCACGGATCGAGACCACGAACGTTACTTGGGCCACTTCTTGGACACCGTCCGCTCTTTTGAGCAGACAACGCGCAAACCCACCGGCAATCGTCTGTCATCCATCGCCATCGGTGCTATTTCATTTGCACGCATTCATCAAGTCGCCTTGCACCGTGGGGTCTTATCCCAACTTTGCGCTGGGGAGTGGCTCATCGAGGCAATATGCCTAATTCCAATTCAGATCGCAGTCACTCGAGAGAACAGATTCGTCCCTCTCAAGGACGGCGTTTGCTCTTCAGATTTGGAACGCAGTCTTCTCGGAGCGTCAGTCAACCTCGTTGCGTCACATCTCACGCTGGGTTGGTATGAGAGCATCTTCTCATATGCACCATACGTTCATCGTCCGGTCAAGGTCGTGAGCTCAATGGGCGAGCAATCAGTCGGCAAAAGCTTCTCCATGAACCACCTTCTGGACACATCTTTTGCTGGATCGGCAATGCGCTGCACCGAAGGCGTTTGGATGTCGTGTACGCCGACGTCCGACGCCTTGATCGTTGCTCTTGACTTCGAAGGCGTCCAGTCCATCGAACGGTCCGCGCAGGAGGACTCGTTCCTCGTATTGTTCAATACGGCGATCTCCAACATGATCCTTTTCCGCAATAACTTTGCACTTTCGCGAGACATTGCTGGTCTTTTCACGGTTCGTTTAGCATTAAGCGGCTCATCATCACCAGCTGATCCGACCACCAACTAGAGCTTTCAAAAGGCGTCTACGATCCTTGATCCTGCCATGAACACCGCTCTCTTTCAGTCGCGTCTCGTTATCATTATCAAGGCGAGTTTACCATGCGGAACCCTGAACCTGATTCAGTAATTGATTGTGTATTGCAGGACGTCATTGAGAACGATCGCGTGGACATGGTCAAGGAGTATGTTATTGTTTCTCCAACGCAAGCAGTGCACTGATATGCTCGACAGATTCCAATTGAAGTTTGCAAAGAGTGAGTGAGTTGTTCAAACCCAAAACTAGCTCAAACATATTTGCAGTCGTAGCAGAGGAGCAGGCGCAGAACTTCATCTCAAAAGCGCATCGAGGGAAAACGACCATTATCCCATGGCCTGTCATCGAGTCTCGGCAGTTTTACGAACTCTTTGTGCAAGTGAAAAAGGTTCTTGCAAAGTATGTAGACGAAGCTGGGATAATATGTCTCTGACCCTCTCGTAGACAAAAGATCAGTCATCCGACGGCTGGTGGCTTTCTGCTAACGCTTAAGACCCTCATGGCGAAGATCAAGGTAGAATGCTTGTTACTTGATGTCTGAACACTTGCTGATAATCCCTTCAGACTCATGACTGGGGTGCCCTCAATCGCAAGTGATCCTGTTCTGTCTTCATGCATATCGATCTCATATTTACCAGAAAACCTGGCATCACAAAGGATCGAACAACTACAGCAGCAACTCGTTCCTGCAATCGTATATGGACTCGGCGCCCCACCTCCTGACGACTTTCCCCTCAAGAACTTGGATGACGACACAGACGTGCCCCACGATGACTCAACCGATGTATTCTACTTCACCGGCATTTCACTCGGCCTGAGTGAGGATTTCAAGGACCATCAGATCAAGCTCGATGCTCTCCGGCTATCTGCGCATTTGCAATCTCAACGGCAAACCGTTCCTGATATCGACTGGCTGGATTTGGCCTCTGCGCACATTCAAGCGCAGCTTGACCGCCGCATTAGGCACGTCACAGATTGGATCACTCTCAACACTACTCGCTTTGCCAACAACACCGAGACTCTCAAGCTTCGTCGTCTCCTTGATGCAGCGATCGTCGAGGTACAGGCGGGGATCGAGTTCTGTGGGATGTCATGTTTAGATTGCAGCCTCAACTGTGTTCTTCCCAAACGGCATGAAGGCGACCATGACTGCAAGACCAGCCACCAGTGCAAGTTCCGCTGCGAGGTCGTTGAAGATGATGGGCATGATAACGAGGAATTGTGTGGCTTGCCGTACGTCTCCAACGTTTTGCTGAGCATTTCTCTCACTTGAAATGTGCAGGGCTGGACACTCTGGCACTCACTTGTGAGAGCCATTTGCTCAACGCTGCCATCATCTTAGTTTCCTGTAGATGCGAAGTGGCCGTGCATCATTGCGGCGAACCTTGTGCGGCAATTGGTCAACCGGGCTGCCTCAAGGCATGCAGCAAGGTTCGCGTCTCTTTGTTTAGCCCACTGTGCAGCGCTCTTATGCAGGGTAGAACTTTCATCACGATGGAAATGAGCATCTCTGTGCTGGTCGTCATGCGTGCGGCTTAGTAGGTCATGGCAGTCGCCTCAGATCCTGCACCTGACATAATATCGTAGCCATGTGACATGAACGATTTTGACGTCCCTGGAGGGGAAAGCTTCAATGCAATGGTGTCTGTGTGCAGTCATGGTCCGTCACTTAATTGAATTGTTGCCTGCGCTCAAACTCGCAGGGATGATGAACACATTCAACACGCCTGCGAGTCTCGCGTGTGCCCCCTACATTGCATTCTCTGTCAGCGGCCCTGCATCGGAACACATTTTCACGGGCAAGACGCGCAGGCCGTCCATCTGTGCGAGTAAGTCTCTTTGGAACTTCCATTCTTGCACACAACTGAATTTGACCCAAGCCAGGAACATGCTTGTAAGAGCCAGTGTGTAGCCAACGGTGTTTGCGAGATTTCCACGGTCCCACATACTATCGAGACAACGTTCACAGGCCGGCACGAAGTCAGTACTGTGCGGTGGTCTCATTCGACGCTGAACCTCCGCAGGTGTTTATGTTCACGAAGTATTCCCAAGATGCTCGTCGACTTCCTTGCGAGATCAGAATCCCATCAGGCGAAATGGCTCATTCAGGACCACATGTACACACCACCGACCCTTCAGTAGCTCACTATTGTGACCAAAGGTGAGATGCATTGCCGTTTCTCTCGCCCACTGCTTATATACTCTGCAGATGTCCAATGTGCGAGTATCTGTGCACTTTGCCGTATGGCCATGCGCAGAAAGAACACGATACATCTCATGGCAGCATGTCTAAGACGCAGTGGGCATTGGATGGTGCCGAAGACGCAGCTCTCGAAATCAGCGGTCACCGTTTCGCTTCTAACGATTCCGGCGCGCCGATGTTATGCAGTACCGTTTGCGACGCTCAAGGCCGCCATGTTCACATCGACTACTGTCGTGCGGCTCCAGGAGCACGATGCGTAGGCACAGATCACGAGCATCTCACCAAGAACATCATGCCACACCCCGACCGCCCGAAGGATGTCATTAGCCATGCAGCGTTTTGGGAGCGAGCTGGTGAGAAAGACAGACTGCTGCTTGATGAAATGCTCAATACTTGATGGTCAGGTTTCAAAGGTCTTGCTACTTTTATTCATTGACTCCTACTCACTTTTGACCATCTAGATCCGTACTCACGCGAAAACAAGACCAACTTTGCTAAGTGCGATCATGCCTGTTGCGGTGTGTGGTGTAATAATCCCTATGGAAGACCTCGTACTAACCTCCATAGCTACGGAGCATGCAGCATCCGCTGGCCCGCCCGCAGTTCCAGCCCGTCCGTCATACTGCACGTTGCCGATTTTCCACGCACCTCATCAACGCATGGCCCCAACTGGAGGCTACGTCAGCGAAGATGGACACAGCTTTGCCTGTGTGAATCCGACGGTCTCAATTGCAGCGTAAGCCTTGAATTTTCTTTGAAAGACTTACTCATAAACATATCTCAGCTACCACGTGTCAGTGATATTTCTTACTCTGATTGTTCAAGCGCAAACTGTTAGCTCTTCAGTATCTTCCTCATTGACCGCTCTGCCTCCATGCGCAACAAGGACCAACGTCCCATTCCGAACACTCCGGTATACAACTCAATTTGTGCAGTTGCAAGTAAGCTCGGCTATATCGAAGGTGAAGCCAAGCTTATTATAGGATCAGACAATCGTCTCGGTGCCGTTTACTCTGCTCTCTTCGGATTCTGGACCGCCCGTGCCGCTGCTATCCAAGCATCGGGCAGCAACACGCCACGTCGCGACTCGTATAGTGTGGCGCTGTGTAATAACACTTCGCAGGTTGTTCTCGAAAACGACTTCTCTCGTTCCCCTCAGGAACTGCTTCGTGCTCTCCTTCCCCATCGTCCTTGTGGTGGTAATGATTTCAGCCAGAATATGCGGGCGGGACTTGACCTGATGGAGAAACATTGGCGCAATGACCAGTAAGCATATATGTGGCACCTCTTTGGTACCTCTTAAAAATTGAGTTGACTTGCCATTTCAGACTCCCTGTCATCATTTTCTTGTCAGACGGCGGAGGCAGCATCCCCAAAAAGGTTATGAACACCGTCGCTGCTCGTGCAATATCTCTCGGGTGCAGTTCGATACTTTCTCTGTCAAGTATATACTCATGGGCATTGACAGACAACCGCTTGCGTTCCACTCTGTCTCCTTTGGGCACAGTCCCAGCGGTGACTCAGTTCTCCGCAACATGACGAGCATCGCGGAACAATACTACGCTACCGCACCCCGGACCACATTGAGCCCTCCAGCAAGCTCACAGCCTCAATGTACATTCTCTAAGGCTTTGGACTCGGTGAGTTCTCCTTGTTGACCTTTGCAGGTTTCCTGAACGAACCCTTCGCTCAGGTCAAACTCACGGAAACGTTCCTCGGCATTGCCGCCTCGCTTCGGAAGCCCCGCGGGGCCCTTATGAGAACCGGTAATTGAAGATATTCACGACCGAAATGATTTCTTGTCTCTGCAATGACTCGCTCGCGCAACCGCACTCTTTGACCGTCGCCACATGTATACTACGCGCCGTGTTATCGCACTTTCTTCCACCAAAGGCGCTCCCGGCGAAAGGCATGCGTCGACTCTTCATTTTGGCCATGATTTCAAGGGTGTCCAAGTCTCGACCCGCACACAACAAAGCGGCGGAACTAGATAAAGGTAACTAACTTACAGCGATGATATAGGAGGGTACCCGCCACGAGCTGTGCTATACGTTTTCACGAGGCCAGTGTTATGTTACAGAATGCTTGCGCTACGGTGAACTTTTGGTGTTATCACGGTGTCGAGCCTGTCGAGGAATTGTTTGTGACGAATCACGGCGACGTCAGATCTCCGACGGCAGGGCGTTTCAAGTGCTCATCGCTTTTTTAACATTTTCAGCTGGCTCCTTGTCTCTTCCCTCGTCCGTCTCATAACCCATGTCTTCGTTTCTGGCGCGAAGAGCTGCACGTGGCGCTGCACAGACCATCGGAACAGCCAGTAATGCACGTAGAATAACGCTGCCTCAGTACCGTGCGCTGGCGACAACACCGACAAATGGCCCGGTACGCAAGTCACGAGCACTGTTTATTTTTGCACGCTGACAGCTCTATGGCTTAACCGTTTAACTGTGGCGATCTCCGCCAACTGGCGTGCGGTCGCGACTGTGCTGCCTCGTTCGCCGCCGTCGATCTTCTTGGCCTCGACTCACCAACAACTCCCGCACGCACACAATTCGACGTCATCCGAATCACGTGAACAACTTACCCTCCCGCGAACCATTGATGTGATTCACAGGCCGCGAATGGTAACGGCAATGGTCATAGTCGAAACTCTCGCTGGGGCCGCTTCCTTCAAACACTTGGACGTGCAACCTTGGTCACAGTCCTGGGTGCTACAGGAGCTGTAGTCTATCTGGCTCGGCAAGACCGTCATCCCGGTGCACAACTTCCTCATGACCCTAGCCGCAAGACGATTGTGGTCGTTGGCTCGGGATGGGGTGCGACGTCGTTCCTCAAGGTGAGCTTGCTTCTTCTGACTTAGAAGGGCCTTGCTTAGACTCTACTGATATCTCCCGCTCTCAGAGCCTCGACACAGACGAGTACAATGTGGTTGTTGTTAGCCCGCACAATTACTTTCTCTTTACGCCCCTCCTTCCGAGTTGTGCCGTGGGGACCGTCTCGCTGCGCAGTATCATCCAGCCGACCCGCTATGTGACGCGGCACAAGAAGCGCGCCGTCAGCGTCATTGAGGCAGAGGCGAAGGAAGTTGACCCGGTCAACAAGTGAGCAACACCCGTCGCACATTCATCCATCAGTCTGACGCGCTCAATGTGTAGGACCATTACCTTTCACGACACCTCAGCTATCAAGGGCGAAGTCGTCAGCACCACCATGCCTTATGACTACCTCGTGTACGCGGTCGGTGCCGAGACGCAAACGTTTGGTATCCCTGGTGTGAAAGAATACGGCTGTTTCATGAAGGAGCTTCATGACGCCAACACGGTATGATTGGTGCCGAAGCTTGTGCTAGCCGTTTCTCATCTCCATTCATTATCACCAGTTCCGCGAGCAGATGATGGACTGCATCGAGACGGCGGCGTTCCCTGGCCAATCAGACAAGGAGATCGACAGATTGCTTCATATGGTCGTCGTCGGCGGTGGTCCGACAGGCATCGAGCTTAGGTGCGCTCATAGCTTGTGCTCTTAAAGTGTTTTATCTGATATTAAGCCTTACAGTGGCGAGCTGCACGACTTCCTTGTGGAAGATCTCAAGTACTGGTACCCAGAGCTCGCAGACCGGCTCCGGATCACTCTCATCGAGGCGCTTCCAACCGTATTACCGATGTTCAGCAAGCAGGTTCGTATTCCATGTCCAATCAAGATATATGATGCTAGTATTCACATTTCACTAGCTGATCTCCTACACCGAGTCCACCTTCAAAACCAACAAGATTGAGATTTTGACCAAGACGATGGTGAAGGAAGTCAAGGCAAGTCTTTTGTGCTCAGCTAGTGTCGGCCCTGCTGAACAATGCTGCAGCCGAACGCCGTCATTGTGCAGAAGGAGGATAAATCTGTTGTCGAGATTCCGATGGGTTTGTTGGTGTGGGCAGGAGTATGTCGTCCAGATAGTTGTCTACCATGCATTAACGGCTCGCAGGGCAACAAGGGCCGTCAAATCACGGTGGACCTCATGAAGTCCATTGGCAGCCTGCAGGCTGGCAAGCGCGGCCTTCAAGTTGACGACCATCTTTCCGTCCGCGGTGCTGAAGGCTCTATCTGGGCACTGGGAGACTGCACACAAACCTCATACGCACCAACGGCCCAGGTACGCATGCTATATACCTGTTCGCAGAGTTGTGCTGAGCGACTATCGGCGATCAGGTCGCGAGCCAGCAAGGTGCATACTTGGCCAAGCTGTTCAGCCAGATGGCAAAGCGTGAGGAGCTGGAAAAGAACCTCCAGGTCAGTGGCGTATGTCGTGTTGCGCTAATTGACTCACAGACTATCCTCAGGTCTTACGTGCCGCCGGAGAAGATGCCGGGGAAGATGCGAAAAAGGTGGAAGGTGCTCTCCAGCGCCACGGCACCTTCGCGCCGTTCCATTACAGCCATCAAGGATCTCTTGCATACATTGGAAGCGACAAGGCCATTTCAGACCTGCCTTTCTGGGGCGGTGGAAATGTGTGTTCCTCCTTCATAGTTGTATGTGAAGTCATAACTGACGTTTCCCATCTAGCTCGCGACTGGAGGCTTGATGACCTTCTGGTTCTGGCGGTCTGCCTACCTTAGCACCCTGTACTCACTGCGGAATCGTACACTGGTTGGTGCAGACTGGCTTGCAACCAAAATCTTTGGCCGGTAAGCAACATCCTGTCTTTGCTTTGTTTCGACCATCAGCTGAATGCCTTCACAGCGACGTCTCGCGGGAATAAGCCATACTTCAACCAATCAGCTTGATCAACAATTAGACTTTCGTTTTGTTCGCTGTCATCATTCGTTATTTGCTTTAGACACTCTAGAGGTAGACTATGTAAACTGCGGCGACCGCGCGCACAGTAATCAGGAGTTTGAGTTATCAGAACTAGCTTTTGATCAGATCAGATATGCAGGTAGTCATTGACCAACAACTTTGATACATAATGCGATGAGTCGGCACAGGCGTGATTGTGGCGCGAACAGCGGTGCACAGGTTATGTTGACACCTGCCTCAGGGGAGAGGCAGGCCGCAGCGGCACGACATGGAAATCCTCCTCAGAAACACCAAGTCCTACCGGCCGAGCGCGCGGACTTAATCGTGAACCTGCAATTCCTTCGTCCGTGGACGACATTCTCCTCGGTCCAGGGGGCGGAGGGGCTAGTTTAAAGTCGGAGCCTGTGGCTGAAACAGCTGAAGCCCCATACGTCGAAGACCGTCGCATCATCCCTGGCACAGGCGAAGTTGAGCGGGGAGTGTGCGAAGCGATGATGCCGTCGTTTTGCTGGCGCCCTCGCCTCGTGAAGCGGCTGGGCATTAGATCCATCGCGGAGTCAAATACAGACTTGAACAGCGACGCCCGACTAGGTTTCGCCGGCCGTACGTGTCCAGTCTGATGGCTGAGCTGGTCTGGCAAAGGCGTACCGGGTCTTGAAGCACTTGATGACATGGTCGGAAGCGCATTGTCGTTCGCGGATAGGCTGAGGAAGAGGAAGAGCGGGACCATCCAGATGCACACTCCGAAGAAGGCTGCAACCTCAGCAAAGGTTGGGCCATCCGGTATCCGAGGTGTATGTGGTCGTTGGTAGCCATTTCGTCGGCGTGCATCGTGCATGAGTGATGCGAAATGGTGGAACCACAGAAAGTGGTCGGCGATGACAAGCACACACGACAGGATGAACGAAGGCGATGTAAGTGAGATGAAGGGCCAGATCGCGCCAAAGTTCTGAAGGTACACAAGATGCGCGCATATGCCGACGAGAACAAGCGGGAGCGGGAGCGAGTCGTACGCCCACAGCGCAACGTGTAACGCAATGACGACCTGCGCGAGCGGTCTCCCCGTCAGTCGGCCAATCTGGATCAGTACTTGGAGCTTTGCATACGTATATCATGCGCTGGCCAAATGACTTGGCAGAGCGCGAGTGTTCTTCAATAATTTCAGCGAGATACAAGAGTCCGCTCGCTGCAGCGCAGATGTAAGCACGGGATATTCTGGGTTATGCTTAACAAACCGAGGGAGAGCGTAACGAACACGAAGCATACTGCGGCAGCAGCGTAGGAAAGCAGTGAGAGGAGCCCCATTGGAGTTATATAGCGTGTCCAGTCTAAAGAACGAGAGTCAAAGCGCGAAAAAGAACTCCGCGTGCGGTGCAACCGCAAGGTTATTCCTCGATACTCAGCCTTCAAATTGGAGTAGCAGTCAATCAAGTGGGAATATGTGAGGACACATTATTGAAGCCATCAGGATGTCAATCATATGATAACCGCAAAGTACAAAGCAATGTGAACTACTACTTGCCATCGCAGATGGCTATCGAATGATTTCACACCTGCTGTAATACCTCTTGTGTAAGAAATGAACTGCGAGGAACCTCTCCGCCTTTGTTTTCACGAAAATATGCACCTGATTTTGCGGTTGCAGGATCGAACAGCGAATAGACCATGGTTCTCACCACACTCGCTGGAAGACACGCCAGCAATTTCACCGAGAAGGCGCAAAGCAGTGGAAACACCAAAAGGCAATCCAGTTGGAACGCACGGTGCCACGATGCCCGGCCAAACATGTATGTACGAGATGGTGGAGTGTCGTTTGGCAAGTTCCTGAAACGTGAGTGTAAGTTGGGTGAGAAACTACCCATAATCGGCACTTATTACGAATGCTGCCTTAGTATATGTGCTAGCAACATATGCCGCATTTCTAATACTATAGGCTTTCTCGAGAGCCATGAAGACAGGTCCACCGCTCTTCGAATCCAGGACGGACATGCGGGCTCTCTTGTCGGTGGCCTTCTTATGTAATCAAGCCTGCGAAAATTTGAACCGTGCGTTATAGCGTAATAATGAAGGGCTAGCCGCAAAAGGGAAAGGATATTGAAAGGCAGTCTATATGCCAAGATCGGCCCGCTCTCACCTTCAAGTTGTAATACACACCGTCGTCCGTCGGCCTACGCCCAGCCATGCTGAAGCTCCCCGAGCTCATCACTAGATATTTAATCTTGTTGAGCCGCTCATTCAGTTATTGTGTGATTGTCTCGACATTCCGCATTTCCGCGACGTCGCATTGGTATGAAGTTTGTACCGGCCCACCGTTCACGGGTTCCGGGAACTTCCCAATGATATCGTTCGCGACTATTTCGCTACGACCTATCAGAACAATGTGCGAGCGGCCGCATGTACGTTGTGCAAGAACTTCAGCAATAGCCGCGCCGATACCTGAGGTGGCGTCGACAACGGCGGCTACTGGAACTATGGATTTTGGAGCGTTCGCTGCGAGAACGGCTGATAGCGATGGAATCAGGTGAGATTGAGGTGACAGCGAGGTTGTAATGCACTTTCGAGCTGGTGATAAACTTTTATAAAGACTCTGGCAGGTGCCGGGAGTGACGACGGCCGACGACTCTTCGCGTCGCATTTGGAGATTACAATGTACATACTACATCCCGTTGGAATTGCACCAGTATAATCCTCTGAACCGGTTTAATACGACTGCATATAGTTGATAGGGTTCTAGGTTGAAGAAAATACGAAGAAGTAGTTCAAGGATTGGTGCCGGGATTACATAATCTACCATAAGAATCGGGGCCACGCCAACCGTGTCAGCAACTCACGGTCATCTAACTCCAAACGGTGCCGGGAGCGCGTGTCCTGCTCGCCGGACCCAATAACGCGCGGGGCACTACTGCGCCCCACAGTCTTTCCACCTGCAATGCCTTCTCTTGCCGCCGTCCTCGCAGCGAACACAGCTAATGTCCCAAAGGCCATCCAGCCAGTCGCCGTGATTATTGGGGGCACCGCAGGCGTCGGCGCAGCTGTGGCTGAAGTTCTTGCTCAACGCACCGAGGGTCGCTCACACATCGTCCTGGTGGGCCGCAACGAGGTAGCTGCGAACGATGTCATCGCCAAGTTTCCAAAACCCGTCGATGGCGGTAAGTACGAGTTTGTGAAGTGCGACGTCTCCAGCATGCGCAACGTCGGCGTGGTCACGAAACAGCTGAACGAACGGCTCGGAAAGGTCAACTACCTTGTCATGAGCGCTGGCATCCTCAGTTTGGCCGGCAGACGACCAACTGAAGACGGCGTTGACTTCAAAGTGAGCTTCATGTCGGAAACCACTGCGGGAACGTATACTAAACGTCGTCAGCTCGCCCTTCACTATTATTCGCGGTTCAAATTCGCCCGCGAGATGGCTGGCTTAGTAGAGAAGGCTGCTGAGAAGGGCGAGCCTGCTCGCGTTTTGTCGATCTTAGATCCAAGATACGGGGGGGCAGTCTTCCTCGACGACCTGAGTCTCGAGAAGAACTACAGCGTCAAGAATGCCGCGAATATTGGCACGACTTACAATAACGCAGCCGCGGTGGTAAGCACCGCGCGATTGCGGACTCTCACCCGTCTCACATCACACCGCAGGAACTGGCCAAGAGGCACCCGACCGTATCGTTCATTCATGCATCCCCAGGCGCGGTACAGACAGACATCATCAAGGGTCTGCCGCTCGTCGCCAGACTTGGCTTACAGCTCTTCAGCCCCCTGTTGAAGTTAGTCACCATTAAACCGATTGAAAGCGGCGAGAACTTGGTGTACTCGCTCTTTGACCCTGCCCTCGCCAAGCCTGGCGCTTACTTCCGTAACCCTGTGGGAGAGGATGTGCCTCGCAGCTCTTACCTTACGCCGGAGGTCTTGCAGCAGGTATGGGATCATTCGATAGCGACCGTAGATGGCAAATAGTCACCTTGCGCAGCTAGGTACCTTCCTGCCCATAATTCATAAGCGCCCACGACACCTTTTTCCGACATTTTCGCGACGTGCGGTGCTCTTGTTCTCTTGTTCGTTCGTCTTCACGTGATCGCCCTCGCGCCCCTTCGCGTTTCGGCCTTGCTGAGTCCTGGTGGCGTCGGTGTCCCGCCTTTCTGCCATAGCATTTATTTTTCGCCTTCCATCCCGGACGCTTGGCCCCTCGGTCGTCACGTGTTGTCGCGACGAGTCCCACGCCCTTCTGTCTGCCTTAGTCTCCATTTTTATTAAACTTGCCTCCCCTCTAAGTACAGTTTTCTCGTCGACTTGTTCAGCTTCTCCACGCGGGTATCCTCCTTTCTGAGGTGTTCGCATGGGTGTAGTGAGAAGGTCATAGTCGGGTAGTCGCAGAATGCGAATCGCGTGCCGTCCCTTCCCCCGAGACAGTGCGACATATGCGTTGAATGGTGATAGTTTGCCCGATGCAGGTTTCCCCAGGTCCACAATAACTGACATCATCAAGTCTGATGCTGCTCCCGTCGGTCCTATTAAGCGCAAGCTGAACACCTGAATGCGTGACTACTTTCTATTACATGTCTGTCTGTACAATGTATGTAGCTTGGTATCGAAAGTCCTTTCATTACTGGCCGTGATTGTTGCTCTCTCGTCCGCAAGGTGCCCTGCCGCTTGTCGGCCCCTTCTAGTAGTCTATACTCGGTGCATAATGAGAGTCACTTGAGGAATAACGGCAGCTATCGCCGTGAGTTATCTGACGGCTGAACTCGTTCTTGCCGCGCCTGTTCCCGGGCTGCTAGGCGTCGTGGGACACTCCATGGATCCTGGCTCGTAGAATCAGCCATAGGCAAGCTTCCAAACCTACTCAGCGGCCAGACGATGAAAACAGCGCGACCCTTGATCAGGTTGACTGAAACCTGGAGGTAGAGTATTAGACTGGTGCATTGGAAAGAGCGTCAAGCAGACGAACTGGGCCAAATGTATTGCTGTCGCGGCCTAAAGGTTCATCACCTGAGGCTTCATTTTAGAGAAAAGGTCATTTCAAGCAATTGACAAGTACCTTCTATCCACGCATGATTCTTGGGAATCTTCGCTGTGCCTTCGATTGGGTACCCCGCCAGAGGTCGCACCTGGACTCAGCTTGAGTACACGGCCGTAAAAGTCTGCATCATAGGCAAACCTGATCTCCTTCTAGCGCAACGATACGTTTTACGAGCTTCTGCTTTGGTTCTTCCGGAGACCTAGACTAAGCTTAGATCGTGCTGAACACGAACCTCCCAAGCACAATCACTCACGTGAGATATACCACGTCGCCTCTCCTGAAGGACTCCGTCCAGAGATATGTCCAAACAGGTGTGCGGTCAAATAGAATAATGTCTCGACTCGGCGAATCGTCCGGGTTGAGCGTGGGCTATGGAGCGCGTCGCATCGAAATTTCAGCAATCAGCTGGACATTGGATCGCGAGACGGGCTTACGCGCATGGAGCCGCCTTTCACGCTCTAAGTCATCCAAGGTTGTCAGACGGCGTCAATATGTCTGAACGCGGCGCACTTGGATCGTAAAGAAGTACTCGGTGAAACAGTAGGCTCCTGCGCTGGCGTCCGTTCACACTCAAGTTCACAACAGAGCATGTTGCCCACCTGCCGCAGGCCAGAAAATGTAGTGCGCCATGCGTGAAGCGCTTCTGCGGAGCGCAGCCATCGCAAGTAGTAGAAACCAGGTGACAAACGCGACACTGAACCCCGCTCAGGCGCGACTCCCTCGATCCCACGAACGTGATATGAGGAATGAAATAAACAGTGAGTCATTGCAAGAAAATAACGGCGGAGGTCATGCGCAAACCGAGGCGGAAAAGATGAATGCAACGATACTCGATTGAGGGGGAGGAAAATACTACTGCGAGGAGGGTTTAGATGCGAGAGGAGGTGACGACAAGAGCTGTTATACATGCTGCGCTATGTGCGCTGAGCGGGAACGACGAGAGGACGATCTAAATGGTCACAGCGAGGCTCGAACAAGTCCATCAATATCCGCCGCGTTGGTTGTAGCCACCACCGCCGTGGTACTGTTGCTGATGTTGTTGGTGCTGAGGGTCCTCAAAGCCTGGGGCAGGCCGCGGCGTCCCATGCCGTGCGCCGTCGTACGGATCAACGACGGGCTGATTGTACGGCTGCGGTGTGCCCAACCTCCCTGGATGCGCATCGTATTCATAAGTCGAGCCGTTGTCGTTGTAGCCGTGCTGGTTGTAGGCATACATCGGCATCGGCGGGTAGTCGCTCGAGTCGTATCCTGGTCCGCCACCGCCACCGCCGCGGCGACCACTATAAACGCTGGATTGGTAGTCCGTCTTGTAATCGCTCTTGCCGTCATAGCCAAGGTCGTCGTCAACGGA
The DNA here is from genome assembly GCA_020744175.1 of Auriculariales sp. MPI-PUGE-AT-0066. Taxonomy (NCBI): domain Eukaryota; kingdom Fungi; phylum Basidiomycota; class Agaricomycetes; order Auriculariales; species Auriculariales sp. MPI-PUGE-AT-0066. The sequence goes on from JAGTJP010000006.1 coordinate 280,909, forward strand.
GACATTGGGCAGGGTGGGCTGGGGCAGGCGAGCCTTGCCACCCTTGTGATGCGAGAAGTCACCCATGGCTTCCTTCTTGTCCATTTCGATTTGCTCCTTTACGCGGTCCTTGACCTTCTTCTTAATGAGCTCGGAAATACGCTGTAAAAGATTCCACGTCAAAGGTGGGCCACGCGACGGAAACTGCAGCGCACCTTGTCGACCTTGTGGCAGCAGTATTCCTTCAAGTTGCCACGAATATGGCACAGCAACGGGATATAGCAGAGCGCAGCAATCAGGAGGAGCAGGACGGAGCCGACAAAGATGGTGACGGTGAATAGCGTCGATACAAGAAGCAGGGTGGTTGTTGTATTTGACGAGTACTTTTCGAACTTATCCCAAGGGCCTAGATCTTGCTTGGACAAGTAAATGGCATAAAGAGTGAGAGCATTGATCGCCTGACGAGGACCGTCAGCAAGGAGCAGGCGCTTCCATTCTGCGACGGTCTCAGTGGAAATTCAAAAATGCGCTGAAAAAGCGCACCCTTGAATGAAAAGAACACAAAGAAAGCAAAGTTGTCCGTCGTCTTAGTCGAGTCGTTGATTTGGCAGAAGAAACAGAAATGATCGTATGAGCCTGTGATTAGTGTTGTCAGGGTTGCGCCTGGCAGAAAGAGACAAGACACATACGGAGACTGTAGTAGCTGTTCGCCATGACGTTGGTGAACGCATAGGAGATATCTCGACTGGCGATGATTTTCTTACTCTTGCGGGTCTCGTATGCAAGCTGGAGATGCGCTTTATGAGTGGGATTTGCAAACGAGCAATCGCAAAGATGACATACGAGAAGGAACGAGAAAAGAATGCAAGAGCAGAAGAGGATCTTTGCGGTGTTGAATGGAATGAACACGCAGCCATTCTGCTCGGTTTCTGGGCACGAGTCAAAGATGGCGTTCTGCCACTTGTCGGTGGACAACATGGTTACGGCGGTGAAGATATCGGAGAGGTAGACGGCGAAGTTCTTGAGCACAATGACATAGACCCAGAAATATCTGAAACGGGGTGCAATGAGCGGTCTGGGTGACGGTGGGCTGATGATAGCCATTGCTGTGCGCGTACTGTAGCCGAACACCAAACGCCGTGGTGTGGAAGTCGCGGACATCGACAAAGTCGAACTGTATGCTGCGTGAGCACGCTGGAGTGCCCCTAAGGCTGGTAACGGACCTTGTGGTCAGGGATGATCTCGCGTTTCCATTTAGGACCAGGCATAGTGGATGGAGTGAGCACAAGCACCCGTCCAGCGAGTGCGTGCGATCAGCGGATGGCGGTGAGGGGTAACGAGTGAGTGTGGGTGGAATGAGCGAGCCTTGCCAACAGCGAATGTGCGGTGAAGCGAGGCGAGGCGAGAGTCGGCGGTCAAGAAGGTAAACGGCAAGGTCCGGCTGGGGCGACAAAGCATCACACAACCCCGACCGCCGTCAACCGCAGCGGCTCCGACTGCCCCAGCCACAATGACGACCGTACAAAAGATCAAAGAAATCGAAGATGAAATGAACAAGAGTCCGCTGATCGCCTTGCCCATATTCACCCATTACTGATCCCAGCTTGCAGCCCAAAAGAATAAGGTCGGCTTGGATAACAGTGCGCACTGTCTGTTGTACTCAACGGCACCCCACAGGCCACGTCCTACCATCTTGGGCAGCTCAAGGCAAAGCTTGCCAAACTCAGGCGAGAGCTCATCAGCGGCCCAAGCGGCGGTGGTGGAGGTCAGTTCGCTACGCGATCGCACGAACGTCTCGCTGTTGAGTTAAACATACACGCGCGCAGGCGGCGGAATTGGCTTCGATGTTGCCCGCACGGGCATTGCAACTGTTGGATTCGTTGGCTTCCCCTCTGTCGGAAAGGTGTGCTGCTTTGTACTGCGCTCCAAATGGCCACTGACGTCGCGGCAGTCGACCCTAATGTCCAAGCTTACCGGAACGCATTCGGAGGCATCTGCCATCGACTTCACTACCTTGACTACCGTGCCCGGCACGCTCAAGGTGCATGGCGCTCCAATCCAGATTCTCGACTTGCGTGAGTCCCTATGCATGCGATATCCCCTCACTGTGTCTTGACCGATTGCTTTCTGCTAGCCGGTATCATCGAAGGTGCAGCAGACGGTCGTGGTCGTGGTCGGCAGGTTATTGCTGGTGCGTTTGCGAGCTCTCCAAGCGATCTCGTGCTCAACGTCGTCCAGTCGCGCGAACATGTAACCTCATCTTTATCGTCCTCGACGTGCTCAAGCCTCTTGGCGATAAGACACTCATCGAATCCGAACTTGAAGGCTTCGGCATCCGCTTGAACAAGAGGCCACCCAACATTACTGTTCGCAAAAAGGACAGGGAGGTGTGCAGAGCCGTCGCAGATTTGTTGTCATCGTCTTGAGCTCCGTCTCTCCAGGTATCAGCATCTCCAACACAGTGCCACTCACCAACGTTGACATGGACGAGATCAAGGCGGTTCTAAGCGAGTATCGGGTACGTCAAATAACTTATACCTCGGTTGACTTGGCTTACTTCCTCCAATCAGTTGTCCAACTGTGACGTGATGATTCGCCAGCCCAATTGCACAACAGACGACATCGTCGATGTAATTGAAGGCAACAGGATATATATTCCCGCTGTCTACGTCTTGAACAAGGTGCGACTTCCCATGCAACCCAAGCTGTTTTGCTCAAACTGTCGTAGATCGATGCGATCTCCATTGAAGAGCTCGACTTGCTGTGCGTGTATCGATGGCCTTCGCCTGACACCAACTGACCTCTCTGAAGATACAAAATCCCGCACTGCATGTTTCATCCGTGTTTTGCGTCGTCATTCTTCTGACACTCTACGTTCAGCCGTACCCATCTCCTCCAAGGACTGGTTAAACGTCGACGAGCTCATCGAGGTCATGTGGAAAGCGCTTGATCTCGTTCGAGTGTGCGCACGCACTTCAAAAGCCACTCGAGTTCGCGTCTTGATGATATTCACTTAGATATACTAAGCCTCGCGGTCAAGCTCCCGACTACTCCTCGCCAGTTGTTCTGAAGCGTGGGCATTGCAGGTGCGCCGTTTCAACCGCAACGGAAGTCGCACTCACTGACCGTTCCTTGTCGCAGCATTGAAGACTTCTGTAACGCATTGCACAAAGAGATCGCTAAACAGCTCAAATAGTGCGTCCCACGCTGCGACACTGCAGTTGCAGATGGCTGATGCGTTTTCAAAGTGCGATTGTTTGGGGCGCGAGCGCAAAGCATCAGCGCGGACAAAAGGTTGGGTTGGAGCATATATTGGACGATGAGGATGTTGTTCATATTGCGAAGAAATAGGAAACGAAACGCAGCGCGCTGTTTCGGGTTCCCACACTCTCAACGGTCAGAGTGATTTGATATCATGATACATTGGGCATTAGGTGCTAGGTAGAGAGAGCCCTAGCGAAGGTAGCAGGCGGTTCTGTGCATCTACTTGTCGAAAGTGAAGCGGACCAACAGGGCTGCGTGACAATCCTTTCCGTGCGCGTCTAGCAACTTGGCCATGTGCCACTCGCCATTCACGTTCAAGCGTGAGATGCGCGCAGCGAAGAATCCGAGGTGGGTATCGTATCCCCATTTCTCCCTCATTACGACAAGGCTGGGACGAATGGGGACTTTGTCAGTACAGTAGCGTTGAGAGCTGGATCTGCGTACCGAATGAAAGCAAGCTCGTCGCCCTTGGGTAGAGTCCATGTGTTAGACGCGTGCCACATGGGGTTGGCGCGTGGAAGGAATGTAACACTCTTGCTGTTGCTGTGCCACTCTTTGTTACCATTGTTGTGAACAAGCTCGGCGGTGACATAGAGGGACCATTCGGGATCGTGGCCCTCACCCTCCCGTGGAACTTCAACGGGCTTCAGACTACGGCAATCGCGAAAGCGAAACCAACGCACTACCAGTAGCCCCAGCAATGTCAACTGTGAAGGTGTGCGCAGAGAAGGTGAAGAAGTGTTGCTTTACGTGGTGAACGTGCTCCTTCAGATTCAATGAGCCTAACGGGCGCAATGAGGGAGGTTTCAGCGCCCATCCGTTGGTGCCAGAGAATAGGGCCTCGTTCAGCTGCATTCCACTATGCCACACGTGGTCAGGCACCAGGAGGTTTGAGAATCTTGGTGCTCACCGATCGAAATTCTGCCAGTTGAGGGCTGCGATTTGGCTACCATTGCGCCAGCATGCGACTGGGTCCTGGTTGCTCGAGTCGATGCGAAGCCCTTCAGGATAGACACGACGGAAGTGTGTATGAGAATGCGCGATGAGCTCGTCTGAACGAGCGCCCAGTGCACGCAAAGCTGGTTCAGAGATGTTCACAAGTAAGTGTAGCGCTGGATCAACGATTGCTGAGGAGGCAACCCGTTAGGCGTGCACCCGCGAGCAACGAGACTCAAGGACTCACGGTTGACCAGGAAGTCATCACCATTGGGCTTCATGCTCCGGAGATAGAAACCAAAGGCTGCGAGCTCGGGGGTGATCTTGCTCGCGGGGTCTGCGGGCTCGCCGCTGGTCTCAGGCAGTTGTTCCGTGTGATAGTATTCTATCATGAGCAAAATTTTTCCCTTGAAGTCGCGAGGACTCGCGCGGGACGGGTCTACGTCCTCAAGGGCCTTGTCGACAACCTTGTCACCCCATGCGTTCTTGATGATTTGAATGAGCTCCGGTTGCCCTTCTGGCGGGACATGGCACTCGAGGCTGACGAGGACTGGCCAGTCGTCAGGCTTGACACCCTTACCAATTTCAAGACAGACTTCGCCAAAAGGAAGGCTGTCCGTGTACGCATGCCCTGCGCAAGTAAAGATATGAGAAAGTCCCAAGACGATGCTGCTCGTGCTCACCATGTGTGACGATGGGGCCATCCGGTGACGGCCAAACATCGATTTCAACGCAACGCGCGTTATTCGCAAGGACGGAACCATAGGCCTTCGCGGATGCAGCAGCAAAAAGCTGTTTGCCCAACAAATACGTGTTGTGGCTCGAGCTGTGCGAGGAGGGTCAGTGGTGGACCCACTCTATTGTACGCAGGGTCGTACGAGACGAAGTAGCTCGCCAGAGGATGCGAATCATCCTCGGGTTCGTGGCTGATGAGCTCGCTACGCTTGACCTCGTCGACGTCCTGACGAAATGGTGAACGACTGCCTCACACTGCCCGAAGGTCGACGCACCAAGCCCTGTTCAGTCAGGAACGTGATGAATTCCTCGCTTATCTCGATGGCACTGTTGTGCACGCCGAAAATGAAGTCGCCGTTGTGTTCGTGCTCAGTTTCGGAGGACATGGTTGTGGAGGTTGCTGAGAAAGTCGTCTGCACTGCCTACGTGCCGGCAAGGCCGTATTTATCTTGATCACGACAACCATCGGCATTTGGATGGCTTCAGATATCACCGGTGCAGGGTTCCAACAGCACCAACACATCAGGGCGGACGGAAGGCTAAGGGTGCGATGTCGGCTATAGTTGTGACAGAGCGGTATCTGTCAGAAATTCGAATTTGATGAGGCAGCGAGAGGCTTGCTTCTGACAGTATCCAGTTCTTAGCCTTCAGAAGCCACTGAGCTACAACGCATGTCTATCTAATGTCAAAATTGGTCTAAACTCCGGCTGCGCTTCTTCAGGCCGTGGTGCGAGGTTTGCTCTTGACCGCCTTTGACAGCCAGTCAAGGCCTTCGTAAAGGCCATCTCCCGTTGTTGCGCAAGATGCCTTCAAAGAGCATATTAGTCGACCTGCGGTTATTAAATTTATGTGGCAAACTCACCTGGATATACCATTGCTGTCGGACCTGGCGCAGTCGCAACTTATCGACTAGCGTAGACGCACTCATAGCTTGCGGCAAGTCTTGCTTGTTTGCAAGAATGAGAACAGATGCGTCCTTGAGATCGTCATATTGAAGGATGTCTTGAAGCGTTTCGGCCACTTCGTCTATCCGATCAACGTCGTTGGAGTCAACGACAAAGATCACACCCTGCGTGTTTTGGTAATCTATTGCACCATCTATCAGACGGACGCTGCATAATGGCTCAAGGACGACGTACAGTGCTTCCACAGAGGGCGAATCTTGTGTTGACCGCCGACGTCCCAGACGGTAAATGAAATGTTCTTGTATGCGACTGTTTCGACGTTGAATCCAATCGTGGGGATAGTCGTGACAACTTCTCCGAGCTTTAACTTATACAGAATTGTTGTCTTTCCGGCGCCGTCGCAGCCGATCATCACGATGCTGTTACGGACGAGGTGTCCCGCAATCGAGGCCGCGTCAGAGAGAGAGAGAGAGAGAGAGAGAGAGGGAGGCGCGGAACAATCCTGAGATTGAACAAGGTCAAGTCTAAGGTACATGGACTAGCTAAAGACCCTTCCTTATATACAGACTGGACGAGGCTGTGCAATGGTGGCTCCGGGGCCCGATGACTAGGTCAGGAATGAGTCAGCGGGGGCCGGACGGTTCTAGAACGTTCTGGGCAAATCTAGACGGGCCTAGAAGAATGAAGTCATAGGCCGAATGAGGAAGTCGGAGATGGGCACGATAAGGATGTGAATACAGCCGAAAATAGAGTTCCGTTACAGATGCCTGCATTTTGGGCCAATGAGTATGAGCTGTAGCTACACCACACAATGAGTGACTTACGCATTTCCTGAGGTCCAAACAAGTTGAGAAGTAGCTTTGACGCGAAAATACCCATGATGGTTAGTGGTGAGATTGGGCGGGAAGTCGAGATGCGAATGTGAGTGCAGAGAGGAGATGTGAGGGTATCGTCATTACTTAGTCCGCGCATTTATACAACATCTTTACGGTGACGAACACGTATACTCGCTGCAGACAACACGTCCGTGCCCGAGTCAGCTGCGCTGCCAAAGTTGAGTAGGCACCGGCGCCGGTGGCAACCGGCGAATTTGTGACTCGAAACGGACGTGGCGCCGTCGTGGAGGATAGTCCCGACTGCAGGCACAGGCAGCGGGGATATAGAGCGGGACAGTTCAGAAATAGAAAGTGATTGAGAGTTGGCCGTAAATTGCTGTATAATTAACTTACTAGGGAACAGTGTCCCGGTCAACGTATAGGAAGATGAACAGCCTCTTGCAAAACCAGAAATGACCGGTATGATACAATGATTACAATCGCCTTCCGTCTGCAGTGGACTCTGAAGGAGCACAAGAAGGATCAGGATTATAGACTTTGAGCCGACGTGGCGACGACAGCTGATTTGGCGAATGAATTGGTGAACGGTCCGTAGCGGAAACCAGTAATACTGAGCGCCGTCTGTCATCCCCATCCATGTGCGACTCTGTGTCCTCGCTGGATGGATATGGTACGGGATGTTGATACGTATACGGGGAGATGTAACGGTTCGGAGACCGTACTGGAGATGACAGAGCGTTGGCTCCATTTCGAGTGAAAACATACGCATTCGACGTCTTGACTGAAATGGCGTGGCCGTCCTTCAAGGTGGAATCTGTGTGCGCTCCTATTATGTCTGCGGAAGCGAGGGCCGTAGCAGCGGAACGACTGCGTCGTTTCAGAATCCAAAAGTAAGCTACGGCCACTATGATCCCGGCCGCGAGTACACCACAGACAGCTCCAGCAATGAGAGGAGCATTGTTCCGCGAACGATGACTGTCTGTGAATGTCGCAGGGCCGCCGGGAACGATCGCACTTTCAGGTGGCGGCGTGGGAGTGTCAGTGGTCGGAGAGGGATTGACGGTTGGAGAGTTTGTTAAAGTAGAGGTATCCTGTGGGTCGGCTGTCGATGACGCCTGGGATGTACTTGATCCTTGAACCGTGGATGTCACGGCTATAGATGAAGATGATTGATTTGATGCTTCAGACTGACTGGGGACAGCCGGATCCTGTTTATTTCCTCCAGTACTGCCGGAAGCAAAAGGTCGATCAGAAAGCGCCTTCGAAGCAGGCGTTGTGCGTACAGGAACTGAATACTGTTGATGTATAGCAACGCTTGAGGCAAATCGCTGAATGAAAGCGTGGCATTGTGCTGCCTAGCTTCCAAGTCACCCTGGTGATAGACATTATCCGACTTGGGTGAGAAAACAAGTCGTTGACTCGGAGATGCTTCGTCTAGCTGCAGGCTGGCAAACGTGGCGTTCGAGCTGTTCCCAAAGATGCGAAGCCCAGAACCTACTCGCACGATCAGCACGATACGTCTAGAAGCAGACTACCGTGGATGTTCACCGTCAAATGTGAACGAGATAGAAAGTTGGGAGTATGGAACCCGTGCCGTTGCAACATAGTCCTCTCCAACCTTCAATTGGAACCTAAGCCAGGAGGGCGCTGGTCAGTACAGGCATCAGATAGTACGAATCATCAATCATACCATATATACCCACACCCTTGTGGCCTGCTTGGTCCGGCGCACTGATCCAAGGGGGTGCTCGTCGGCCTTGGTTTCAACGAATGTGCGTCAACCGGTGTCCAACCTTGCCCCATAGCGGTCCGAGCAAAAGAGAAAGAAAAGGGGCTCAGCGCGGAGCTGCTACTGAAGAGCAAGTATACATAGGAGCACGTTTACGGCCAGCACGGCGATGTTCTAGAGGTGCGTTCAACATGCCCCTCTTCGCACGCTTCTTAGGTTTCGTCTCGTTTCACAGCCTGAGAGTTTGGGTGAGAGCGCGCCATTCAATTTCATGGTAATTTGTGATAGAATTCGTGTGAGTGGAAGAACGTTCAGGAGGCGAGACGAGCCGAGCCGAGGAAGCAAGACGCGCTGTTCGGCATCCGCCTGCGCGTGTCGTTGACCACTTTCTCTTCTACTACTCGTGATACCTTTCGCCAACCATGGCGGAACAGAAACAAGCTGCCGCGGCACCCGCACAGGGGCAGCCCGCTGCTGGCCAGCAACAAGAAGAGGGTGGTTGGGGCAAGTTTGCCTCTGCAGCTCAAAAGTGCGCATAGCATAGCATCTACGACCCCTGTCCACGCCCGTTGAACACACACACATTGCATAGGACAATTCTCTTCTACATGGCTATGCAGCTGTTGACAAAGTATATTGGTAGTTCTAAGAACGCCGCGCCAGAACCCGCGGCGCCGGTTGTGCATGACGCGAAGGGCAACCCGCTGACCCAGCCAGGCCAACCGAACCCATTTGAGCTACCTCCAAAGACGGCCAATCTTGCCTGGGACTTTGGAACGACGATTGACATGCACGTATATGTATCAGTGTCGCCCATTGGCGACGTGTTTCGCGAAAATCGTCCGCTGGACTGCAGCAAGAGGATGCGGGGCTGCCTCAATTTATCTGGTCCGATATCTCATTTGGCAACTGGAGTGAGCACCGCACAGAGCAGTTCGAGATCAAGCTGCCGCCTTCGGTTCTCCGCAACGGCACGCTCTGGGCACATACATTCCTTTGCGCAAACGGCTCAAGCCCAGACCCGGCCAGCTCTGCTTTCGATTATAAGAGAGTCGCACACTCGCGCACCGAGCTCACCCGCTATCGGCCCAAGAAGAAATTCCGCAAGGAAAAGAGCCTGCTTTCCGGCGACTCTGAGCCTGAGGAGGAACAGACTGTTGTCGAAGACGAGATCGTAAGCGCCATGCTGTAATGCCGCAAAAACTAACACCGTTGCAGCAACACGGAACTCCCGTATCGCACTGGTCTCCTGTACGTGAAACGCACCCGTGCTTGTTGCGAGCTCACCATCAACAACAGAATGTCACGCTCAATATCATCTCGGACTCGATTTCTCTTCCATGGGCGTCGATGTCGGGGCCAGTGATGCAGAGTTTGTCTTTAAACTTGGCTGCACAATCTTTTCCTCATCGTACTCACATTAGACATCCGGCTTGTCCCTAACAAACGTGATGATACCGGCACTATCGCCTACTTTTACCCTATTGGTACGCTCCCGTCCCAACCCAACCATGTAGTACTTATCCAAACTCTTCGAAGTCTATTCGAACGACTTCTGGCGCGTGAGTACAGTGCACGCTTACTCACGAACCTTTCTTGATGCTTGGTTTGCAGATGTCAACCGACTACGCTGAGATTAACGCAACCACCACGGTTGTTCCATTGCGCATTACTATGCAACCCCTCGCACATTGGAAGTTCCAAATCTTTGCGCAAATGTCCTATGGCTTCGAGGAGCAGGCAAAGAAGGGTCAAGGTAGCGAAATCGACGACCTAAAATACATGCTGCTCGAGACCAACCCTTGGTACCTTGGGCTGACAGCACTCGTCAGCATCTTGCACATGGTGTTCGTCTCTAAGCATGATTGTCTGCGCATGAAACTAACTCGTTACAGGTTTGAGATGCTTGCTTTCAAGTCCGATGTTCAGCACTGGCGTAAGAAGGAGGAGTTGGTTGGTGTCTCTGTCAGAACGGTGAGCTAGTAGCAGGCTTATTTGCAATCCTCCCTGCTGAGATTTATATTCAGATCGTCACGAACGTCTTTGTTCAACTGATCATCTTGCTATACCTTATTGACAATAACACGGATACAAGCTGGTTGGTCTTAGTATACCGTGCTGACAGGTATCTGAACTTGTTCTTCTTAGGATGATCCTCTTTGGCCAAGGCATGGGCATGTTGATTGAAGCATGGAAAATTACGAAGGCTGTCGACATCCGAATCATTACACCTCCGGCAGGATCTCGCTTTCCTCTTTGGATCAAGATCACAGACAAGCATGTCCTCAGCGAAGACGAGAGAAAGACTCAAGAGTACGTGGTCCCTCTCACTAGCTACCCACGCATATTGCTTATCAACGCCCACGCAGATACGACAAACTCGCTTTCAGATATGTGTCTATTGTGACCATCCCTCTTCTGGCTGGGTACACTGTATACTCGCTCATCTACAACACACACCGCGGCTGTGAGTTTTGACGTTTCAACAGTGGAACATTCTGACACTTGTTGCAGGGTACAGCTTCGTGATATCCACGCTGACATCTTTCGTTTACGCGTTCGGCTTCGTGAGTTTTTCCTGCTGATGTTGACCATGCAGTCCCGTGACGTGTGATTCAGGTGCAATTGGTACCACAACTCATCATCAACTACAAGTTGAAGGTGGGATGAAATGTACAGCAGCCAAATTGCAGCTAAACGTTTTGACAGAGCGTCGCCCACATGCCGATCAAGGCAATGGTATACAAGACTCTGAGCACCGTGGTGGACGACTTCTTTGCCTTCGCAATCAAGATGCCCTGGCTGCATCGTCTGGCCTGCTTCCGAGGCGAGTCTAGGCTGGTGGCGAGAGATTGACGGGTAGCTGACCCCTGTCGCTTGTTCTCTCACAGACGACGCTGTTTTCCTCGTTTTCATCTATCAGAGATGGATCTACCGCATTGACCCTACTCGTGCCAACGAGTTCGGGCAGGTGTTGGTGGCGGAAGAGAAGGACGAAAATGGGGAAACAAAGAAGACGAAGTAGAGGCGAATTGTGTTCTCGAAGGATGTACGCATATCTGTTTCCTAATATCATGTCATGCTATGTGTGGTTGGTCGGCGCGCTTGTTGAGGAAACACTGCTGGGGTTGTAACGAATTCGCTCAAGGTGCTTCCCTGAAAGCGGCTAACGCCGAGTGTCACTGGTCTGCCTCTTTCCGAAGTACCCGCCAGCGTTTTCGCTAGCGTCCCCTTCGCACGTGTATCTTGTCTGGCTTGTCGTCGTCGTTGCCACCGTCCACCGCACTCAGTTTTTCGCCATGGGTCTCTCTATCTCACGTCTTCTCTCCGGCCTCTTCGGCAAAAAGGAGATGCGTACGTGGGCCTGCACCATCCGCTGTAACCGCCGTGGCTGACCCGCCATCTCCCTATTTGATGTCCCAACCTGCGACGGACTGTGCTATTTGCTGCCTGTCTGCCACGTCCCCGGATTGCGCGATCTGGGCGACTGCTGCTCCGCGTTGCACCAACAGGCATTTTGATGGTCGGGCTTGACGCCGCTGGTGAGCTCACTCAACCCATTCAGCCTCTTCAGCGAACCTGACTTTGCTCGCCACAAGGTAAAACGACTATTCTTTACAAGGTGCGCTGCCCTGTGGTGCTGTCTTGTCGAGCCAGCGCTTGACCGCTCACACGACACACTTCCACGTGCAGCTCAAACTCGGTATGTAACACGCCCCCGCCTTGCTTCACAGCGCCCCTCTAACCTGCTGTGTCGTCAGGTGAAATTGTCACGACGATCCCCACGATGTAAGTCTTCGTCCTCCCCACCCCAAAATCATTCCTGGTGGCTGACTCGACCTCACAGTGGTATACCAACTCCTCGCCTCATATGGGGCACAATGTCTAAATGCATATACAGGCTTCAATGTTGAGACGGTCGAGTACAAGAACATCTCTTTCACAGTGTGGGACGTTGGTGGCCAGGACAAGATCCGTCCCCTCTGGCGTCACTGTGAGTCCAACCCTCTCCGCGGTAACGATGACCAGCTGACCACTCCACGCGCTTGATTACAGACTTCCAAAACACGCAGGGCATCATCTTCGTCGTCGACTCGAATGATCGCGAGCGTGTATCGGAGGCGCGTGAGGAGCTCCACCGCATGCTGAACGAGGATGAGCTTCGCGATGCCCTCCTCCTCGTCTTCGCCAACAAGCAAGATCTCCCCAACGCCATGAACGCCTCGGAGATCACCGACAAGCTTGGCCTCCAAGGCCTTCGCTCCCGGACGTGGTACATCCAGGTTCGTTCTACCAGCATTTTAACAATGCAGTATTGGCTCAAGGCAACAATTTTCAGGCTGCATGCGCGACGAGTGGTGACGGTCTGTATGAGGGTCTTGAGTGGCTGAGCACCAACCTGAAGCGTCGCGCGTGAACGCCTCGTCTGTATCGTTGCTTCATCGTAATGACGACGCTCTCCGTTTGATGTGCCTCGTTCCCTTGCATGTCCCGTCCGCTCGCCCTCTTATCCACGCACGCACGCCGTCAGGTTCAATGTATGATCCAAGTATGCTGCTCACCGGGGGAGCTCTTCTTTAACTCAATTCCTTCCGACCATCCATTCCCTACTCTCGCCCACTGTGTCCCGGCTTCCCCTTTTACGTTTCTATTGCTTGTATGGTGTCTTCAAAATTCCGTCCAGGCTGTTGGTTCGAATAGATATGGCTTTGCCAGCATTAGGTCGGTCGAGGTCTTTGCTTGAACGATTGGAAGAGTCAGAACGATGCGCGCGAATGGTCATTCACTATCGGTGGTTCCTTGCTCTGACTGTAAGTCGACTATCACACGCACCGGCTATTGCGGGCCTTGATCGCCAGCGGCGGTGACGCACACGAGCACATTGCCGACAAGCCTCAATCCTTTTCAACGCACAGTCAATTAGAGAATTTTCCTTCTTCCCGACCTCCATCTAAACGCTTTACGTTTCATTTACACTCTACTTCGCCGCCGTCCCGCGACCTATTACTTGAAATGTTCACAATGCTGCCGTCAGCTACTGGACCCTACAAGGTCGGACTGTCCAGCTTCGTCCGCGACCTGCCACCGCAATCCATAGGCAATTGCCAAGCTCGGTGATGGCTCGACAGTACTAGACATGGATGCCGTCGTTTGGAACGTCTTCTACCCCTGCGACGCTCGCGCCGCCACGTACGGCTCGGCGTGGATTGACCAGTGCGTCCGTCAGACTTCGGCGCCCGGACGCGCAATCTGCTGAGCAAGCGCGTTCTATGAACAGGTCGTACAAAGCGTCAGTAAGCGGCATTTCCAAGTTCACGGGGCTGTCCAAACTCGCTGTCGGTGCGAGCTTAAGAGTTCCTGTTGCTACATGGCCTGACTGCGTTCGACAGGACCTGTAATCTGGCTTTATGGCATGAGGCTCCAGGTAACTTGCACCTGCGGCGCTTTACGGTCAATGCTAATGCCTGGTTTCAAGATGCCCGTGTACCAGAACGCGTCTCTTCTTCAACACGAGGATGGTCGCCCCTGGCGACTCGTTATCTTCAGCCACGGCCTTGCTGGATCCAAGACCATGTATAGGTGCGGCTAGAGCTTTTGCCATTTCATTACTGCACCTAAAATTCGCATTATTATAGTCAGTTCTGCTCGGAGCTCGCATCCAGGCTTCGTTGTGTTAGCTGTCGCCGCGACCGGTCTGGCATGCTCGTCACTTCGCGTGCCGGTGACCACATGCTTTACGTAGCCCATCTGAGCTCAAGTAGGTCACACTCCTGCTGCACAACGTTATTCTAATCAAGCATTAACTCCAAACTTGCAGCTGGATCAACCAGACACAACAGAGTTCCTCTTCCGCGTCGAACAACTTGAGTTCCGCCGACTAGAGGTATACGAAATCTTCAAGGCATTCCGTGATGTCGTATCCGGTGATGCAACGGGTGTTCACCACCTGAACGGTGGTCCAATAGACGCGACGGTGTGGCGAGGGCGAGTTCAATGTGATAAAGACGTCGTCCTCGCCGGTCACTCCTTTGGCGGCCTGCACCTATGCTGTCTGTGCTTTCGAACCCTCCACCAAGAACACATGACCCCCTTCCCTTATTCACACGCCCTCGCGTTGGATCCTTGGTTCCAACCGCTTTCGACGCCAGGCCCGATGCCATCCTCTTTCAATACCAACATCCCACTCTGCATGATGTTCTCAGAGCGCTTTGCGCTATGGAAGGACCACCACGCCACTGCCAAAGCCCTTGTGGACTCGTGGCCAGCAAAGGCTTCGATGTTTGCTCTTCGTACGCATCTCTCTGCGCGCACACAAAAATGATGGACTGACGGTGTATGCTACAGCCAAATGCAGCCACGAGACGTTCTCGGACGTCTACTGCATTGTTCCGTTTCTGGAAAGACCTTAGGCGTCATATTCCGTACTATTATGGGACATCTCGCACTCCTTCCTTGAGGACCGCCTCGACGCAGAAGTCGACCAGCGCCAGTCCGTGCCCTGGAATATTATCTCCGAAAAGAAGAAGGACACTACGATCCGCAGATTAGATGGCGTGGCTGGCTCGATTGTAATCCCGTAATTTCGCAAATTTCAACATACTACCTTACATGCATCTGTACTCCTCAACCTACGATCTACATTATTTCTACGGCATCTGCTCGCATTCTTACTGCCATAGCGCTTCAATCAAGAGAGCAAGTCAAGTATGTTGCTCATTAGCTAGCTAATAGAAAGGAACATGCCCTACGGAGTCAAGTCATACCCCTGCCTTGCCAGAATCCTCCTTGAGACTGACGATGCGGTTAAGAACAATCACATCACCTTCATGCCTCCGTGGTGCGACATCCACAGGCTCACGAAGGGCCTTGACCGTCGAGTCCTTGTCGAGGGCAAAAGTACGCGACGCGCATGCCTTGGAAGCGCACGCACTCATTACCAACGAGCTGGTCAGCTGACGCATGAGGCTCGTCGCCGTGTCCACCTGTCCCCACCAGTGCAGGTGCAGCGGCGGCCTCCTTCTCCAGCTTCTTCGCCGTCTCCTGGCGCTCCTGCGCCTCCTTGACAGCACTCTGGTACAGGCCGCTTGGCGAGGTCGAAGAACCCGATCTCCACTATTTGCGCCCTTGACAATCTCGAGGCTGTCGGGGTTGATGTCGGCGATGTAGTCTGGGGAAGATGCTGGCTTGTCGCTCTTGAACAGGCGGTTATATATGCGCGTCTCGTCGACGACGACTGGGGAACCGCTCGCGGCGTGAAGCGCGACCCACTGCACGAAGCCCTTGGGCTTCTTCGCCTCCTTATCAAACCGTACGCGCACTTCCGTGACAGTCTTTGTTGCTGGATCGGTCGTGTGCGAGACATACACTACGGGATATGGTGCGTTGAGGAGGCCGACAGACTTGCCTGGAGCGAGGCGGAAGTAGTCTTTCGAATCCTCCAGTCGGAAGTCGCCCGCGTCGATGTACACTGTCTTTGTCAGAGGAACGCGGCTCGTGCCAAGCTCTGGCACCTTGGTGTGCAGCGGCCTCTCGACCCAGATGACCTCGTCCTCCGTCAAATCCTCGATGATGACTTTCAATGGCCGAAGCACCATCATGAGCCTGGATACGCTGTTCTCGAGGTAGTTTCGGACTACGTTTTCAAAGCGCGCCATTTCGATATTGGAGGGTGACGTTGATACCCCGAGGCCACTGACGAAATTCACAATGGCGCCTGGCGGGATACCTCGTCGGCGTAACGCGACGAGCGTGTACATTCGTGGATCGTCCCAACCATTGACGTGGCCTTCCTTGACGAGACGAAGGAGCTTTCGTTTCGACATGACGGTGCCTTCGATGTTGAGCCGACCATACTCGGACTGACGGGGCTTGTAGATCTCAACAGCATCGCAAAGCCACTCGTATGAAACGCGCGAGTCGATGAACTCCGTCGTGCAAAGAGAATGCCTGTCGATTATATGAGGGCCATTTTCGTTACTTGAGACCGACGTACTCACGAGATGTTTTCAAAGCTATCGCACAAGCAGTGTGTGAAGTCGTACGTTGGATAAATGCACCAAGTTGCCCCTGTTCTGTGGTGCGGAGCATTGACCACGCGATATGCGACGAGGTCCCACATCTGGAAGTTTCCATCCTCCAAATTCTGTTTCATGCGCATGGTCATCTCCCCGCGGGCGTACTTTCCGTTCTTCATATCGTCAAATATCTTGAGGGACTCCTCGATCGGACGATTTCGGTGTACGCATGCTCGTCGAGGACCATGCTCCTCACCGCCTCGGTCTCGATGTATCTCCTCTGCGGTGCAAGAACAACAGTAACCTTTGTCTCTGCGGATGAGTTCAACTCCGAGGTCATACAGCTGCTGGAAGTAGTCGCTGGAGTAGGTGATGCGGAACGGTTCGAAGCCAAGCCAGCGCACGACCTCGAGGATGCTCTCGAAATATCGTGCCTCCTCTGCTTCGGGATTCGTATCATCGTAGCGCAAATAGCACTTGCCGCCGTGGTGAGCCGCATAGCCGAAGTTGACAAAGATGGCTTTGGAATGACCGATGTGAAGGTAGCCGTTAGGCTCGGGAGGGAATCGCGTAAACACCTTCCCACCAGTCGCGGCGAGATGCTCCGCGCGGAGATGGGGGAGAAGCTGAGGATTCTCGCCGGGTTTGTGGAGGGCGCCGAGGAAGCCCTCTTCAAAGACTGTCTTGGCTGGCGGAGCAGCAGGTACAATTGTTTCGGTCTCTGTTGAGGCTGCTTTGGCGGTGGTCTGAAGATGCCGTGAGTATGGCTGCGATTGAAAACAGATACTAGCGTACCTTTGGAGGCGCTTTGGGGGCTTACAGTTTTGACGCCAAATGTCTCTTCGAACACACGCTCAACAGTAGTTTTGACTTCGAGTGCGTTTGCCCAGCGCAGCTTAGGGTGGGACCGCAGGTTACCTAGCGTTCCACTGAGGTTGGACCAGCCTGTAACTGCAGCGGACTTGATATACTCAGACACAGAGCTATACATCTCCTCGTTTGTGATGGCGAATCCTGCGATAGATGGTTACTCAGAAATGTCGATGACCACACACGAGCGAGGGCCGCACCGACACCACACGAGTCGTCGAACTCTGCGTCGTTGATCGGGGCGGTGTGTGTTTCAAGATACTTGGTGGCCGCTATAGAGTAATAAGCTGAGACGTGTCCGATCGCATCGTTATACAGCAGTAAACGCACCAGCTACCTGGTCCGCACTCTTGAGCTTGCCATCTACGATCGCCCGAACCGCATAGGACCTCTCGGCGGGACCAAGCTTGGGTGCCTGAACCGCAAATCCAGATATGAGTGTGCCGCGTTTGGCATCAAGCGCAAGCGTGTTGAGCTGGTTGGTTTCGATAAGCTCGCGCAAGGACTGTGATGTTTTTGCGCTGCCAACAGCGTCGACTGCCTTTTTATGCTCAAGTCCAATCGACTGGAAGAGCGCAACAAGCTCTGCGACTAGCTGGATCGTTAAGATCGACTTTGGGAGGCATCGCGGGATAGGGAATGAAGGAAGAGGAGCGGTGGCAGATGACTCGTGCGCGCGGGAACAGCCATAATTGCGGAGATAGCACGTTTTCAAACTTGTCTTTCGCGGAACATGCCTTTGCGAGCAAACGCCGACCGTTATCTGAAATTAAGTTTGGCAAACCAAATGCGGATTCAGACGTCGCGGTTCGTGATGACCGTCTCGCTAACATCGCCTCGCCGGGCTTGCCGTCCATGCGGCCAGCCGATGCGCTGCCACACTGTTGTCCCTTTTACTTTCACCTTCATCTAGGCATCCCGCCTAACCCTTTTGCAATGTCTCTTCTTTATATTTACACGCTTTTCTTCTTCTTTTATTCGGCGCTCTGCGCCCAACACTGCACCATGCGCAGCCGCGTTGGTTCCTCGACGGCCTATTTGGGGTTTCTAGTCCTAGCGGTCCTAGCATCAATTTAATCAATGGCACGCCTTTCCCCTGGAAGATCAACTCAACCGGCAGCAGCAAGAAGCTGGCCAGCGACTGTCGAGGCGTTCTCGATTGCAACTGTTCCGCATGCGCCAAAGAAGAGGCCAAGGCAACCTACATGCTGCACACGACCCACTCGTATTTTGATATCGACTATACAACCAAGCAGGTGACACTCTCGGGCATGTCTACTGTTGGGAACACTAAGGGTAGTGCGATTTCCTTGAGCGGTGACGCGTCCAACGGCGGATATCTGAACTGGGTCATCGCGGGCAACAACGAAACCAGCCTCATCTCGAGCAATCCACCTCAAGCGTGGATTCAGCACGTTCTGCCCACGTTTGGCGACAAGCCACTCCGCGAATTCATTCTACCGGGTAGTCATGGTCAGCGCGCTTTGAGCCTTTCGGCTACAGAGCTGACGAACTTGTTACAGATGCTGGAATGTCGATACTCAACGGAACCACGCTTGCGTCTAAGGAATGCAAAACCCTCACCCAGTCTGGTAGCATTCTTTCTCAGCTTCAAACTGGTGTGTACAACTCTCGCATGCCGTATAGCCGCTTTACAACTTACATCTCACAAAGGTGCTCGCTATGTGGGTATTCCCTGTTCGTGAACTGTGGCTTACCCTCACTTAGTTTGACATCCGCCCGGTTATATCTGCTGGTATTTTCAAGGCTGGTCACTTACTCCGACTTATCGGTGACTTTCCAAGGTTTGTGCTGGATGACATAGCGTGTCATGAACTGAGCTTGTGCTCAGGTGGCAACGGCGAAAAGCTTGACGACATTGTAAACGATATCAACACGTTCACTCCAGGCAAGGCAGAGAGTGAGAGCGCATTTATTCGTTCCTCAATTCGGCTAATCTATGACAGTTATTGTCCTGCGTCTTTCTCACGACCTGAACACCGTACGTTAGCAGCGATGCACTCTTGTGACAACAAAACCGCTGAAACTCGGCCAGGATGTTGGCAATGCGAACTACCGCCCCTTCAACAAGGACGAGGTCGCCAGACTCTTTGCTCTTCTGAATAACATCAAGGACTTATATGTTTCCCCGTCGCCGACAGTTGACCTTTCCGCCTTGACCCTTAACCAGCTCACCGGCAACGGCAAGCGGAGCGCCGTGATTATCCAGCTGCGCCTCGATAGCACGGAGGTCAATCTCACCGCTGCTGGCCTTCAAGGCAAAGGCTTCTTCAATTACGACCAGCTGCCAGCATATAATGAGTTCTCAGGTACCGCACCGAGCTCCTTCTGTTCTTCTCGCATCTTACTGTCATCCGCAGACTCGAATGACCTTGATGACATGATGGAGGACCAGTTTGCGAAGATGAAGGAGCAGCGGGCTCAAAACGCCTACTTTATGCTCTCCTTCACTCTCACGCAAAGTGCCTTGAACACGGCCTCGTGCCCGTACCTCGCCGATTCAATCATTCAAATGGCCGCCCCAGCACGCAAGGCACTCTATACCAACCTGCTTCCCGCTGTTTCTGGCAACACATACCCACAGATGATGCAGATTGATGACTTCTCCTCTGCCAAGGATATTGTCCCACTTGTGTTGGCCGTGGCCTACAAGGTGCACGCTGGGCTCTAGATTAGGCTCGTCTTCATAACGGTTGTGCCGCACGCTCCCTTGTGTTGGGCTACATCATCTGCATATATTTTCGTGTGATGGGATGATATTTCTGCAGGCACGAAGGCTTCGCGAAAGATCGGATTTTAGATGCGGCTTGCACCTTGACCGCTTTCAGCCGCTGCGAACACCTGAGCCACTTGTAGAAGTGGATCTCGTTTGGTAATGATGCGTCGTGCGACAATGGCCAAGCGCTCCGGCGTGGGTGCACTGTGTTCTGTCGCAGAGCATTCTGACCGTTACCTTTGTGTTGGGAATCGGTCCCGAAGCGTATTCCTACGATCCTAGCCTTCATCACCGCTGAATAGCCAACGGCTGCACAACGATCTGTTGGACCCTCATCGGGCATTCGCTTACTTCATTCGTCGAAAGTTACCCGGTTCGAAAATGACAACGAGCGCAGGTCGGCCAAGGTCGGCTCCCACGCGACCTCAATTACATTGCGCCGGAAAACACTGCGCGACATCACCAAGAATTGATTTCGGACAAATGTCACGCGCCAGAAGCGGCTCGACGAGCGCAGGTGATCTGTGTGACCAGGCGGATGTGCACGGCGGATTGCCAGAGCCAGGCGCTGGGACAGTCTGATCGTTAAATGGTTCGGTGCGGGTTCCCATGAGCGCGTGGTGGCGTCCCTCTGCCCCACAGAGTATTCCAGACCTCAGCATGTTCAACGTCGCACTGGGGCATTGGCTCGTGCTCGCTCTCGCGCTCGGCCACGCGCAAGGCTTTGTTACTCGTGAGTTCGCCTCAGTCCTTTCTCAGTCCACGCTCAATACAGATATCCGACAGGGTCCTGGACCGATGCACGTGCTCTCGCGACCAGCGTGGTCAAGAACATGACGGCAGATGAGATGGGCGGCGTGGTCTCCGGTAAAGGGCAGTTCGGCGGTGAGTGGTGGCAAAGTGGTCTGAGGTTGTCACGGTCGAGGCCGGACACCGAAGACGCGGCGCGTCCGCCTTTACCGGATTCGATCATAAGCTGATTCCGTGAATGCGTCGTCAGGTCGCTGCGTTGGCAACATTCATGGCGTCTCGCGCCTCAGCGTACCAGACATCTGCTACAGCGACGGTCCCGCGGGCTTACGCGCCGTTGACCTTGTCTCGGCCTTCCCGTCGGGCATCAATGCTGCGGCAACCTTCAACCGTGACCTAATACGGCGCCGTGGTCTGTCCCCTATCTTGATTGAGCAGCGCGTTGTCAGCTCACTCGCTCTTCATAGGCGTGGCCATTGGCGAAGAGTTCAGAGTCAAGGGTTGGTCCGAGACGCTCTATCAATGCACTGACTAACCTCTCATAGGCGCACACGCCTATCTTGGCCCAGCCTTGGACATTATGAGGGCTCCTAACGCTGGTCGCGCTTGGGAGGCCTTCGGCGCCGGTAAGAGCCTTTTTTTTCCGTGCCACATGATTAACTTACTGGTGACCAGACGAGTATCTGACAGGAGAAGCCGGTTATGAAACCATCATGGGTGTGCAAAGCACTGGCGTTCAGGCGGTGGCGAAACACCTCACGGCTTACATTCAGGAGCATTACCGGTAAGTTTGTCGGCACGCATGGGAGTTGGGCCAAGCTAAAGCCGGCATTATTAGTTTCTGGATGTCCAGTGACGTGGACGACCGAACGTTACAAGAAATCTACATTTCGCCATACATTCGCGCAATCGAAGCAGATGTAGCCGGCATCATGTGCAGCTATAACAAGCTGAACGGTGAGTACGCGCCAGATTGTGGAGAGGCACCGCCTGAATTCGAATCAGGGACCTATACTTGCGCTCATCCTGCTCTCATGAACGGTATCGTCCGCGGCCAGTACAAGTTCCCTGGCTTCTTTGTCAGCGACTGGTTCGCAACTCATGACGCCGTCTATGACACCGCCATGGCTGGACTAGATCTCGAGGTGTGTATGTTCGTTGTGTATGTGGCAGTAATATCAATCCTCAATAGATGCCGGGAGGCTGGCTGATTTTGGGTGGTGGCACGTACGACTCCATCTCGAGCGCAGCTCAGAAGAACGCAACGCTCCTCGCACGGTTGCAGGAAATGTGCATCAACATCCTTACTCCGTACTACAAGCTTGGTCAAGACAGCGGCTTCCCCGCGGTAAGCAATGTTGTCAAGTGCCATGCCGAGACACTAACTTGTTTGCAGCTCAGTTTCAATGTTCAAGGATCGGGTGACAATTCCCACGTCAACGCGCGATCCGACGCGCACACGAGTCTCATTCGCGAGATTGCCGACGCATCTGCTATTCTCTTGAAGAACTCCAACAATACTCTACCTCTGGGTCTTCCGGCCAGCATTGCAATCATTGGCGAAGACGGAAAGCCGCCCAAGAATGGCTGCGATCTTAACGCCTGTCTCGATGGCACCGAGGTAGTCGGGTGGGGCTCAGGAACTACCATTCTTGACTACGTCGTCGATCCGGCTGCTGCACTCCGCCAGCGAGTGGTTGCTCAAGGAAACAAAACTATTATCACCGAGTCCTTGTCTAACGACGTCAATGCCGGCGTGGCGGCAGCCACAGGTAAAGCTGCAGCATTGGTGCTATGTCAGGCGTGCGTTACTGTCTGTTCAAGCGGTGCCAAACCTCACCTTTGCCCCGAGACAGGTACTCGGGCGAGTATGGAGTTGGTCTCACCCAAGTGGACGGCAACTGGGGCGACCGGGAGAATTTGGATCTTTGGCGGAAGTGCGGTTCATTGGTGCGTTGATTCAACAATCTTGAAAAACATACTTAGCATCTTGGTAGATCGAGGCAGTCAGCAAAGTCAACAAAAACACCATCGTAGTCATCCATACCGTTGGCCCAGTCAATACTGCCTCATGGATTAACTTCGCAAATATCACTGCGGTCATTCTGGCTGGGTTGCCTGGCGAACAGACTGGACCCTCTCTGATGGACGTGCTCTACGGCGACGTCAAGTAAGTATAGCGCTTTATCTTTCCTATGAGAAACTTACGATTCTTAACTACAGCCCCTCTGGACGACTTCCATACACGCTCGCAAAGCAAGAAGCAGATTTCCCCGCGCACGTCTTACTTTCAGCCGGCGGCCTCGAGATGGCACCACACGTTAGTCATGTTTCTTTGCTCCCTAATCTGCCTTTCTCATCGCATATATTCCTAGATCACCTTCACAGAGGGCCTTCTTGTTGACTACAAGCACTTTGACAAGAACAACATTGCCCCACAGTTCGAGTTCGGGTTTGGGCTCAGCTACACGACTTTCTCTTACGCCAACCTCACGGTCTCTGGAACGACCGTTTCATTTTCTATCACGAACACAGGGTCACGCGCAGGAACAGAAATTCCTCAGCTCTATCTCGGATTCCCCACCGCAGCTGGCGAGCCTCCGAAACTCTTAAGAGGGTTCGACGCTGTCAAGCTGAGTGCTAGCGAGACAAAGCGAGTGACCTTGACGCTCAAGACACGGACTTGAGGCATGTTGTTCGTTCCATACTACTTGCTGTATCTGACGAAGTTTGAACACAGCATCTGGGATGTGGTTTCCCAAAGTTGGAAACGCCCTGCGGGTACCTTCTCAGTCTACATTGGCGCATCGTCAAGAGATATTCGCTTGACTGGATCGCTCTAAGCTTAGAGCAGGATGTTCATCATCAGGTTCCAAGTGTAAGATCGAACGAAATTGAAACAGAATCAGCATTCCATAACGCAGCTTGCATGCGCAGATATAAGCGGTAGTTGTCTCGTCCTGAGTCTAACTTCAAACCTGTAATAAGCGAAAGTCCTCGGAGTTGTTACAGGTGTTTTGACGCGACGTGGCTTCATGAAGGCTACTGTAAGATCTGGCATGTTGACAGAATACCATTGCTGGTCAAGAAGTATTTGAAACGGCACGCGACACACATCACACCTCAGAACATCAAAAAAGGATAATTCACGCTCAACAATGCCCAAATGAAAACACGAATAAGTTAGGGAATTTGCTGTACGGCATTGTGCATGTGTGCTGGCTGTTTCATGCGCGCTGTAGGGATGTTAGTGAAGTTTTCGAGTAAGCACGTGAGAGGTACGTACAACTTTGTAGTTGATGGCCATGGCCAGAGGGATCATATCTCCGCTCGTGAACTGGTCAATGTAGAGGAGCTTGGGTAGGCGTCCTTGTTCGACTCGTTGAGAATGCGAGCAAACAGAGCCGCGTTTGCCTTGTCGCCAAGCTCACGGATGGACGGCGCGGCTGGGCAAAGGAAGACCGCAGGGACCTTCTGCGTAAGAGTCCACGACAAGAGCATATACTCGCCGGCATGGTCGCGCATCTTCTGCAGTTGGTCGTCAACCATGGAGTTCAGGTCGTCCGAGTCGCTGTAGTTGTTGTAGGGGCCAAGCTGGTCGTAGGTGAAGAAGCCCTTGCCTCGGATTCCATCGAGGTTAGCACCGCCAGACTCGACAACAATGACTACAGCGCTGTGCTCGCCGATAAACGCCTTGAGTGGCAGATCAGTGAGCTTGGTGTCCTCCTTCTCCGATACGTAGAGGTTGTTGATGCCCTTAAGCTTCTCGAAAAGCGCGTTCCACTCATCCTGGTTGAGACCGCGGTACTCGGAGTTTCCAACGTCGGTGTTGAAGTCGTGCGAGAGGTTCAGAATGATGAGCTATAGATCATGGTTGAATGCCTCGTCCTCCACTAAGCGACCGAGAGCTGTACTGACCTCAGATTTGTCCTTCTGGAAGTCATTAATGCCATTGACCATGTCATCAATGCTCTCGCCATTGCCACCTTGCGCTGTCTCCAAGCCGATAGCATCAACGGAGATCTGGCTGTAATGACCAGCCTTATAGTTGCCTTGAGGCAGATCAGCAAAAGGACATCATGCTCAGCTTGAACATGACTCACCAGCGCTGATGACAGGGCGGATGTCAAAGTAGCGGGCACCACGCGACAGCTGGTCGCGGACATTGAAGGATTGCGTGAGCGTGTTGCACTCCGTAGAGCCAGCGGTGTTGCCATCAAGCTGGGCCGGCCATTTAGTTCCTCATATTGGCAATCAAAAGCATGCAAACCTTGCTCATACCGCTGTCGTGGCTCGCAGGAAGTACGAACTTGCCAAGAGGCGTATCACCGAAGGTCGGAAGGGCGAGTGTCATCCAATTCTCGGGAGCATTGGAGCTGATGAACGACCCAGCATCGGTGCCGGAGAGAACGAAGTTGACGGCACCGTCGTGTTGCCAGCCGAGATGGAGCGTCGAGCCCTGAGGATTGTTCGGGGTCGATAAACCAGTGAAAACGGTCTGCAGACGGAAGCCACCATCACCACGGGCCTGGATCTCAAAGTTGCTATCCGTGCCATCGATGCGGTAGTGTGCTTCACCACCATCATCTCCGGTGCTGACGAGGAATCCAGTCTTGAACTCGACGTAGGCGGACGCGCTCGAGAACGGCCCAATTTCCGCGGGGAGGTCCCATGCGTTGAGCTGATAGCTGTTCTTACTTTCCAGGACGAACTTGAATGGTGTGCCGTTCAGGATGTTGAGCTTTTCGAGAGTTAGCTCGGGCTTTGCATATGATACATACGCCCTACCTGACCACCTTCACCATCACGTTTCTCGATCTCACCACGGCGAGTGGCACGAGCAGCCGCTGTGCCTGAGCGCAGGTTCGAGATGCAGTGGCTGTATGTTGTATTGAGGGCTGCGCAGATGTGACCAGTCGCGCAAGGAATCGCAGCGATATCTGCTGAGCCGCATTGCGCGAGGGCTGGAAGTTTGGCAGAAACGAAGGAAGCAAAAGCAACTGTCGAAGAAAGAAGAGAAATGAGCCTCATAGCTGCTCGATGGCCAGGGTAGAAGAAAAATATAAGGTGAACGAAGAAGTAAGAGGAAAAGATGCGTTGACTGAGCCGCCATCACCGACTGCCGGACGTTGTGATGGTCGGTGCAACGCCCTGACACCGCGTTGCTTGGTGGCAACAAGCACAGCTCTATGTGACATTGCAGAACATACGCTGGTATACTCCGCAGTCACCGCACGGAGGTACAATTACGGATTCTAATGCAGCGATAATCGACCGTCATAATGGATTAGGGTCCACGCGCGACACAAGGCGGGGTTGCCACAGGGAGGCGTAGATCAACCTCAGGCTGATTGACGATGAGAGGATTATTCTGCGCGCGCTGGTTAGCACTCGCGTGCTGGGGAAGTTCTCCGTGGCCGCGAATCCGGCTTGGATAACAAGAGAAGCACCGCGACGACCGGGATCAATCACGACTCGATTTCTTTCCCCTTCCTCCCACCCATTGTTCTCAGTCTACTACATGTGAGTCTCGTTGCATCTGGTACAGTTCTCCGCATCTCACGACTTTTGCATACAGCATGCGTGAAGTTATCTCTGTTCATGTGCGTCTTTCGAAATGAAGCGCCTGTTCATTACACTGAACATTTCATGCCGCGACTCCAGGTCGGCCAGGCCGGCGTTCAAATCGGCAAGCAGCGCAGTCACAGTTTTGAGAGAATCTCGCTGACTTGTGTCATATAGGTAATGCTTGCTGGGAGCTTTATACGGTCGAGCACGGGCTGGGTGTAGGTCTCACTTCAATGGCAACCGCTCATGCTGACGGTAACGCTAGCCCGATGGCCGTCTCGACGAGAACTCTCCTTCCCACCACAACTCGGGATTCTCTACTTTCTTCTCTGAGAGGTCTGTCTCTAACGGTGTTCACCGTCTTGATCTAAGCTGACATCTGCGACAGCGGCTCGGGCAAGCACGTGCCGCGCTCCCTCTACGTCGACCTTGAACCCAATGTAATCGACGAGGTCAAGACGGGCACCTACCGCTCTCTGTTCATCCTGAATCTCTTCTCTCCGGCAAGGAAGACGCCGCCAACAACTGTATGTGCTTTCGCGAAGTAATGAGTCGTCCTTTGACTGTTTGTCAGACGCTCGCGGTCACTACACCATTGGCAAAGAGCTCATTGACCCAACCATGGATCGCCTGCGCCGTCTCGCTGAGAACTGCAGTGGTCTCCAGGGCTTCTTCGTCTTTCACTCCTTCGGTGGCGGTACTGGGTCAGGTTTCGGCGCTCTCCTCCTCGAGCGCCTTGCTCACGAGTATGGCAAGAAGTCCAAGCTGGAATTCTGTGTCTACCCGGCTCCTAAAATGTCCAACTCAGTAGTCGAGCCGTACAACTCCATTCTCACAACTCACACAACCCTGGAACACACCGACTGCTCGTTCATGGTGGACAATGAGGCCATTTACGACATCTGCAAGTCCAAGCTCGGAGTCTCTCAGCCTAGCTTCACCAACCTCAACCGCTTAATTGCGCAGGTTGTGTCCAGCATTACTGCCTCACTCCGCTTCGATGGTAGCCTCAACGTCGACCTCAACGAGTTCCAGACCAACCTAGTGCCGTTCCCGCGCATCCACTTCCCTCTGGCTACGTACTCGCCTCTCCTCTCCGCCGACAAGGCTCACCACGAGCAAAACTCGGTTGCGGATATGACATTCTCGTGCTTTGAGTTCGGCAATCAGATGGTCAAGTGCGACCCACACGATGGCAAGTACATGGCCTGCTGCCTGCTGTACCGCGGCGACGTTGCGCCAAAGGAGACTTCCGCTGCAGTCGCTGCCATCAAGACAAAGCGCACCATCCAGTTTGTGGACTGGTGTCCGACGGGCTTCAAGCTCGGTATCTGCAACGAGCCGCCCGCGCACATCCCTGGCGGTGACCTCGCGAGGATTACTCGCTCGCTTTGCATGCTGTCCAACACGACCGCCATTGCGACGGCGTGGAACCGCCTTGACCATAAGTTCGACTTACTGTACAGCAAGCGTGCTTTTGTGCATTGGTATGTTGGTGAGGGTATGGAGGAGGGCGAGTTCTCCGAGGCCCGGGAGGACCTCGCTGCGCTTGAGAAGGACTATGAGGAGGTCAGTAGGAGGCGTGTAGCGTTTAATCGTACTCATATCTCTCTCGTAGGCTGGCACTGATAACGCCGATCAGGAGGCTGCTGCTGAAGAGTACTAAGCGGATTGTGTCCACAGGTTTCTTCGCAAGTTATGTAACCCCAGGATTTTTTTTACCTTTGTTTATTTCACTTGGATTATCTGTAAATTAAATGAAATACTCCATGGCTTCACAAGGTCTATGTCTACCTTGTTCACAGGAAAATACGCGCCTTCTGAGATGGAGATCGTCGGAGTTGTCCCACGTGCTAATGCATCCGAAATATCTGATCACGGGTTGAGCGACTTACCCTCACACCATGTCCTGCACACACAATCACGGTGCCGCTGCGGGCTATCCGGAGCTCAATTTGGGCTCCAATGCCGCCAAATGGCAGAAGAATCTCACCCAGGATCGGTACGTGTCTCCCTCATGACGCCGTCCATCGCGCAGCCTTTGTGGAACAGCGATCCATGGGCTATTTCAACAGCTGATGCGCCGGATCCCCATAGAATGGGCCAGTTTTTGGACGGCAAATGGACAGATTACAATCTTGCGGGCAGCTTGTACATCGCGCGTGTCGATGACCCCGACCATGTCCAGCTCAGTGTGTGGAGTGCGCCTGGGCGCACCAAGCCGCTCTTCGCCGAGGCTATGAAGCAGAATTTCAAGCCTGCCAAAAAGGGCGACCGATATGGCCCATCTTGTGAGTAGCGAACGTTACGGCGACTATGAGGCTGGGCTGAACATCGGAATAGGGGTGTGTGTGCTTTGATCGGCGGCGCGAGACTCGGACTGACAATGAATATACAGACAAACCACTGGTTCAAGGTCTGCTTGAAGATCCCGGGCGATTACACAAAATATGAGCGGGTTCAGTTCGAGTGGGATCCAAATTGCGAGGCAATGATCTTCACAACCGATGGCACACCGCTGCAAGGTTCGTTCTGTCCTCTCCTCGCGAACCGGCGGCTTAGGATCTGTAGGCATTACTGGCAGCAATGGTGGTGACAGGCGTGTTGAGTACATTATTCCGCACGACGTGGTCAAGAGTGGGAAGCACGAGTTCGTGATCGAAACCAGCTGCAACGGTGAGTTCTGCACACGCTTCACGCGTACACGCTACTGACACCTGACCGACATCAGGCATGTTTGGCACGGGTTCTGAGATCCAGGCGCCGGACATGGACAGGTACTTTACAGTATGTCCGTTGCTCATAAAGCATATTCTTGGTAGTAATCTGTTGTCTAGCTCGATCTCGCGGACATTGTCGTCCCGAACCTTGAAGCTTGGGGTCTCCGCTGGGACTTCGATACCCTCCGTGAACTTGTTCAAACTCTTCCAGGCAACTCGATCCTTCAGAACAAGGCCCTCGTCGCGGCAAATGACATTCAGAATGCCTTCGACCGCGGTGACAAGGAGGGTAGCATTAAACGCGGCCGCAAAATCGCTGAGCGCGTCTTCGGTGAAGGTTGGGAAAAGAAGGGCGCGAAGATCTACGAAGAGGGTGACACTCCTCCCACATTATTTGGCATTGGTCATTGTCATATCGATACTGCCTGGTGAGGCGGATGCAATGCGGAAGGAAGTCTGACTGACGCTTTTCTTCAGGCTTTGGCCGTACCATGTTACTCAACAGAAGACTGCCCGCTCATGGTCAACGCAAGTCGATCTCATGGAGCGCTATCCCGAGCATCGTTTCACTTGCAGTAGTGCACAACAATACAAGTGGCTCGAAAAGGTTTGCAGTACACATTATTGCTCACCAATATCTGAACATCAGTTCTAGCAATATCCCAAACTTTTCAAACGGATCTCGGACCGCGTTGCGTCTGGTCAATTCCATACAGTTGGTGGATCATGGGTGGAGAACGACTCCAACATGCCGTCTGGCGAGGCACTTGCTCGTCAGTTCATTTTCGGTCAACGATTCTTCGAGTCTCGTTTCGGTGCTCGCTGCGACACTGCCTGGCTGCCAGACTCCTTCGGCCTGACCGGGGCGCTACCTCAAATCATTCGCCAGGCAGACATGAAGTACTTTTTCACTCAGAAGCGTGTGTAACTTTCCTGTCGTCATTACATTTTCGACAGCTGACTTGATCCCGAAGTGAGCTGGAATAACATCAATGTCTTTCCTCACTCGACCTTCAACTGGATTGGAATTGATGGCACACAAGTTATGTGCCATATGACGCCAGTTGGCAAGTACACTGTTATTCTGCATGGCAGCACGCTTCTTATACGAGCACGACAGACACATACAATGCGCAAGTAACGGTTGGCGATCTTCGCAAAGGAGAGCAGAACCACAAGGTCCGGTCAAGTTTTCTTCCCTTTCGCTTGCTCATTGTCGAGTATTCAGAACTTGGAGTCTTCAAACGCATCGCTGCTTGTGTTTGGTAATGGCGACGGTGGAGGTGGTCCTCTTGCTCGCATGCTGGAGAGCGTTAGTCCTTGGTTCCCTACCTCGCCACGGCGCTAACAATTGTCAATCAGCTCCGCCGTCTTCGCGCCGTCTCGAACCAATCTCGTGATTTGCCTGTCCCTACCATTGGCAACACCGTGGGCGATTTCTTTAGTAAGATCGAGACGGCCACAGACGCGGGAAAGAAGTTGCCCAACTGGCACGGAGAACTGTATCTCGAGGTAAGACAAATCTGAGTTATGAGTCTCTTGGCGGTGCTCAATTTTTTCAGTTCCATCGCGGCACCTACACCTCTCATGGTATGTAGTTCCTTCCGGTCAGACTACTCACACATATCGAACTTCAACCAGGCTCAATTAAGAAGGGTAACCGCAAGTCCGAGATTCTTCTGCGTGATGCAGAGGTGTGTGGCTAAAAGACGCTGCTCAGACGCTGGCCCTGATTTTACCTATCAGTATCTCGCCACGCTCGCAACCCTGCACGATGGCAAGAAATACACCTACCCAAAGGACAAAATCGACGAATCGTGGGAGAAAGTACTGCTCAATCAGTGTGCGTTCAGTGAGGCTCTTTGTTTTAGTATTACTCATGTCGTTCATCAGTCCACGATGGTGAGTGTCAGAGTTCTACTGCGTTCTCAGCAAATCAATGAATGAGCTTCTTCAAGTTCTTCCTGGTTCTGCAATGTGAGTGTACATATTACCTTGAGGCGTGGCTGACACTCGTGTAGCGGTATGGTCTACGATGATGCCGAGATCCTCTATGCGGAGGTTGCCAAGGATGGCAAACATGTGATCGAAAGCGCCTTCGACGTCCTCTGCCCGGATTCAGTGCCCTTTGCGCCTGGATGTGCCCTGCCCGCGAAGGCGACGCGCATCGTAGCTGTCAACACCACGCCGTTCCCTCGTCGTGAGGTGATCGCTGTGCCAGCCGTTTCGCAGCTGCGCCGTGAAGCTGTTCAAGTGTCAACGGCAGGAGACGTTGCATATGTCCTTGTCGAAGACGAGTGTGGTGGTGGTGCTGTTGGTGTTCGCGGAATGTTTGCAGATATCGCGCCCGCTACTGGTGAGTCAAGTTGTGCATTCTGTGACAGTATGCTGATTTACGACCAGCATGCGTCACACAAAACGGCGACCACGTTTTGCAAAATTCTGCTGTCAAGCTGACCATTTCCAAGGGGCGCATCACGAGTCTATACGACATTGCCTTGGGGTAAGTGCATGACACCCACAAACCTTCCGCTGAATTTTGGCAGACGCGAGCTCATCCCCGAGGGAGAGTCTGGTGGTCTCATCATCTTCGAGGATCGCCCGCTTTACTGGGATGCATGGGATGTTGAGATCTTCCATCTGGAGATGCCGACTAAGCTCGAATTTGCCCACATCAAGATTGCCGCAAACGGCCCAGCTCGTGCTTCCCTCACTGCTCAGGTTAAGCTCAGCAACAGCACCATCGACGTGACGGTATGTTGTAGTTACGCCATTGTGTTTTAGCTCACAACGGTCCCAGATCTCTCTTGATGCAGTTCCCGCTAGCACGCAGGCCAAGTCGCGTGCCTTCTTCCGCTTTGACACCAAGGTCGACTGGCATCAGCGGCACGAGATCTTGAAATGTGAGTTATCTCCGCGATTGTGACGGCAATGGCTGACAGTCCATAGTCGAACTACCAGTGGACATCCACTCCGACAACGCATATTATGAGTCGCAATGGGGGCATGTATCCCGTCCAACGCACAGAAACACTACTTGGGATGCAGCCAAGTTTGAAGTCTGCGGCCACAAATACTCCGACTTGAGCGAGTACGGCTACGGTGTCGCACTGCTCTCCGAGTCCAAGTATGGCTTCTCCACCGATGGCCATATGATGCGCATGTCGTTGCTGCGTGCCGCCACCGGGCCCGACTCCGAGCAAGATCAGGGTGAGATTTCAATAGATCGTCTCTGTTTCTCAAGCTAAGTACTTATCCGCAGGTGTGCACGAGTTCTCATGGGCCATACTGCCTCACGAGGGCCACTTTCTGCAGTCTGACGTTCCCGCGGCTGCGTACCTCTTTAACTCGCCTCTTCACCGTATGCCTACCCCTGCTCAGTGATTTCTTCTGTTAACGTCTGTGCAGTCCGTGCTGTTGCCGATACTGGACTCGCGCACGCGACATCGCTTGCCAAGACTCCCTTCACGATTTCTGGCGCCCAGAACGTCATCATTGAGACGATCAAGCGCGGCGACGATGAAGAGAAAGACGGTGCTGCATCCATCATCCTGCGCATCTATGAAGCATTCGGTGGTCATGCCAAAGCCAGGCTGCACGTGTCTAGCAGCATCCCAGTCAAGAAGGCTAGCCTCGTCAACCTACTTGAAGACGAGATCAAACCGCTCGAGCTGAACGACGGCGTCGTGGAGTTGGAGTTCCGCGGCTTCCAATTCCATACGGTCAAGCTTGTCCTCAAGGATGCGGAGTGAGTGAGATGCCGTCTCAGCTGGCGCCGGCGCACCAGCACGAAATTCTCGACTGTTCTGCTCAACGACCTTCGCATCATCTTTTCCTAACAGTAGCGCGTCCTCATCTAGCTCGCCCACTTCCACGGAGTGGGTTGCCGTCTGATGAGTCGCGCATGTACTCTCATGATCCAGCCGCGCAAAACAATGTACAATCACCTACGAATTGCGCACAATCCCACCATCGTGTACTGCATATAGTCACCCATGATCAGTATAGTTCATTATGGTGTCGTGCGGTCTGTAACCCAGGCTGGTCCTGCCGTGCTTGAAAGCTATCGTGCGAGCTGCATGTAACGCTCGCCCAGGACATAACATGGCGGATCCTATGAACAATCAGCGAACCCATGGTCCCATGATCGCCGGTGGTTTGAAGTCAGGTTTGCGCAGCAATAATTCAAGCACTGGTGTGGTCATGCATCTCATCACTTCTGATGGAGAGGAGGGGAAGAAGCCTGACTCCGCGTCAACTCGGTAAACTACAGATATTTTCCACGCCATATTCATCCGTACTCAAGGGAAACAGTCGTTTATTTGAACAACAATCCAAGAAGACGGTCCGCGAATCACTGTTTACGAGCCAGATAGTGGTACAGATGGGCCTTAGACTCGGCGGGCCTCAGGCATTTGGCTCCATGAGGCGTTGGAAGTGGGTTTGCAGCGCACGCGCGATCGCCTGCGGGCCTTGTGGACCGAGTACGAACCGAGCGTCGCGCGTCGGGCTACTCGCAGTCGCTGAGGCGGTAGGTAGATGGGTCTGAGCGAGGTGTGCATCATCGTCATCAGGATTCGAGCCGATCTCCTTGCGCAAGTGCTTGATGGTCTTGATCACTGCCTCGGGGAACGGCAGCTTCTCGTCGCCGGTGGCAAGCTGAACGAGAGTGTTTACAAATGCCTCCTTAAGAAACGCGAAGCTGAACTTGTCGGTCTCCTTCGCGATGGTGTCGATGAGGTCGTCCGGGAACGAGATGTCCTTGTTGGATGAAAGTTTCTTCTGCCAGTACTTGCAGTACAGCTTGCGTTCCTCCTCGTCGGGACTGTCGAATAGCCTGAACAGAGACATGCAAGTTTAGTGTGGTGACAAGGCAAAAGCCAGTGGCAAAAACGAGTCGTACATCTTCCGGTCAAACCGACTGGGCCGCTTGGACAGCGCGGGATCAATTCGCTCCAGGTAGTTGGTCGTACCGATGATCAGAATGCCGTCATTGTTGTCCAGTCCGTCCACTTGGTTGAGGAAGAACGAACGAGTTTGAGGTGTGATTAGAGCGTCGAGGTCCTCAAGAACCAGGAGACACGGCGAGTTCTGTCGCGCTTTCTCAAAGACTATCTTCATTGCAGCCTCTGGACCACTCCAGTGGTTGAAGTTGCGGACATAAAGTGGGGTGGCAGGTACTGATTTCATGGTAGCCTTCATGCTGATTGTTTTGCCATTACCCGCGGGTCCTATCGGACGTATGTTGAGTTCGTTTGTTTACATGCAGCAGTGTTGAGGCTTACCGTGGAAAATGATGCCGCGCTTCCAGGGAATTCCTAGGTCCTTTTGCAATGAGTTAGGACGACGTTCAGGACTGATGAACAGTGCCACACCTTATAGACCTTCTCTTGCGAGTAAAAGCCGTTGATGTCGTTGATGAGATCTTGCTTGAACTCAGGCTTTAGGATCACATCGTCCCAGTTGGCCTTTTGAACCTCGGCCCACAGAGCAGCGTCCTTCTCCCAAAAGCTGTTGTCGTAGACATAGATCTCGTTATGAAGCGCTTCGCTCCAGGCTCCAGCGGCAATAATGTACTGCTGAACAGTGGCCTTTGATCCTTTGTGTACGATGAACGATTCGACCTGGTCTCCGAACCCATGGAGATACTGCAGCGGAACGGTCAGGAAATGTTCGTCAATGCGAATGAACGCACCCTGATGGCGAAGATGCGAAACTCGAACTCCTGAGTAATCGGTTGAGCCAAGAAAAACATTGTACTGCAAAGCACTTGCCTTCCAGTACACTTTGTGCGCGGTGAACACAGGAGAAGAGGCGGTCATGCCCGGGATTCCAGAGGCCTTTGGAAATGCAATGAAGACCGCTCTCTCAATCTGGTCACTCTTATCATCCGGCACGATGACCGCCTGGATAGTGGGAGCTCAGATATCGTAGTATGGTTTCGCTGGCACGGTACGAACCTCGGGGAACGAACGTAACATGCCGCCATAGTCGAGATAAGGCGTGATGACGTACTCGGGGGCGGGGAACAGCTCCTTGAGTGTCTCGTAGCTATGAGGACAATGAACAGGTGAGACCCAGCAACACATGTGGAGACGCACGTGTAAACGGTGTCGTCGTGCTTGCGGTTTGAGTCTGCGGTAGCGTTTCAATCAGGGGAACCGCACGGCGGAGAAATGAGCTGACTATGTACGACCCAGCGGTTGTACATGTTGGTGTGGGCAGCCGACATGGGGTGGCTGGGAGGCGCCGAGAGCTGAGGCTGAGGGTCGCGGCGGTCGTCACTGAAGGAGACGCGAATGAACGCATCTTCGAGCTCGTTGACGGCCATTGCTGCGTGAACTCGATACGAGGGAGATGGAGACTGGAAGAGTGGGAGTGGTGGAGTACTGCGGAGGGGTAAAGGCGCTCGAATCGGAGTCGAACTGCTCTCGGCTTCTTGAGGCTCACTCTCGAAATGAACATGCCATCCACCACTACCACCACCGTGATTACCGTGGCTACCGTCACCGTTCTTGGCGGTGCGCTAGCTTATGCACTGTACTTCGACCACAAGCGCAGAAACGACCTCGAGTTCCGGAAGCAGCTACGTCAGTCGGGTACTAAGTTTTTTTAGCGCAAGCTCACCTTTGCATAGGTAAAGAGCAGAAGCGAGTCAAGAAGGCCCGCGAAGACATCAAAGCGACTTCCACGGCCGCTGCATCCGGTTCGCTCACAGATGAAGACATGCAGGCCGCGCTCGATGCTATTAGGTCCGAGCCGTTGCCTACGACGACTCAGGAGCGCGAGGCGTACTTCAGCGAGCACATCGCTGACGGCGAGCTGCTTAGTCAGCGAGGTCTGTGTCCACAACTAGCCCACTGCACCGCGGCTCACAGCGTGCACAGGGCCCGCATCTTATCTGCAGGCCGCGCTTGCCTTCTACCGCGGGTTGCGCGTATACCCCGCCCCGCTTGAGCTCATCATGATCTACCAAAAGACGGTCCCCGAGCCCATCTTCAACATTCTCATGAAGCTCACCACGTTTGAGGTGGGTGGTCCGGTGGTGTCCCTGGGGCAGCAGCGAGCGAGGACGACATTGACGATGATGCCCCGCGCACTTCATCATCCGGTCGCGCGACGGGTCCTCCGTCGGAGTCGTCCTTCTCTGAGCCCTACGACACGCTCGAGACAGGCACCAACTCCCCTACTACCTCTGTAGCGCAGCCCGTTGCTCCCTAGATTCATGCCAATCGCAAGGAGTCATTATTCTCATTTGGCGTGCCGCAGACGCTGCCCCAGCCCGTCGCGAGTCTCTTCTCCTGAGTTATCATGTTCCTGACCTTCTCTATCTTGTCCGTCGCAGGTTAAGCGTCGCGCTGAAGGTAATGCATGGAGCGCTGATCAAATATCTGTCAACTGAGAGTTCGTGCAGCATACTACAGTCTTTTCCCTCCGAAATCCATGAACGTTGAGGTCAAGCAGGTACCGGTGGACGACAATTCCAAGATGCTCAAGAATGTCCTTGTCGCCGCAAAGGACTTTGCTGTTGGCGATGTCATATACAAGGTAGCCCCCTGTCAACGGTTCGCGCTGTCTAATTGACATGTGGCTGCTAGGAATTCCCGATGGCCTCAGCATTGGATATGGACCTGGAAGGGAGGAATACT
This sequence comes from Auriculariales sp. MPI-PUGE-AT-0066, assembly GCA_020744175.1. Classification (NCBI taxonomy): domain Eukaryota; kingdom Fungi; phylum Basidiomycota; class Agaricomycetes; order Auriculariales; species Auriculariales sp. MPI-PUGE-AT-0066. The sequence goes on from JAGTJP010000006.1 coordinate 317,602, forward strand.
CACTGCTCGCAGTGTATGCAACTGCTCACTGGCGTTCCTGTTATCCTCGAGAACGATCCCCTCGGCTCTGCATACTGTTCTCAAAACTGCCGGACCATCGCCCAAGACCAGCATCACTCTTTACTTTTCTCTTTGGAGCCACTGCTTGGTTTGGATGATGACTCTGCTCCACCGGCCGGGCCTCGGCGACAAGCGCAGCAAGCCATGGCGCAACACCTGAAGCAGACTGACTCCTCGCGCACACTGATGGCAATGCGTCTTTTCGCCCACCAAGCACTGAGCGACACGCGCAAGGTCATTGCCGTGCCTGGCGGCAGTGGCAATGAGGATCAAGACCCAAGTCCTCCAGAGGCAGAGGACAACCCATCGGGCAAGAGTGAATACACATTCGCCGACCACCTCGAGAGGCTGCGTTTCCTGGAACTGAAAGCGGACAAGACTGAGCTGACGCTTGTCCGCGGGGTGCTGGCAACGGCGCTCGGGACAGGCGACGAGATTTTGCCGGATGAGCAGTACGAGAAGTTCAAGGGCAAGGTCGCATACAGTGCCGTTGGCGTGGTATACAACGGTGGTCGTGAGCGGGCGAAGAACCCGGGCAAGAAAGAACTAGAGGACTTTGAATGGACGCGCACTCCCCTGGGCACCCAGCGGCAGGTTGGCTCCGCATTCTATCGCGTCAGCTCCTACGTGCGTTGAGAGATTTCTCGATATATGCGCTCTGCTTAGCTGATTGTATATTGGTTTTACAGGTGACGCATTCGTGCACCCCGTCCGTGCGACCAACATTCCCGAAGGGCAACTACCAACTCCACCTCGTCGCGTCCCGGTCCATCACGAAGGGCGAGGAGCTCACAATGGCGTTCGTCGAGGTTGCTCGGCAGGCGAGCGAGACAGCGGCGGAGTGCTGTTTGCGCAGGCGCAAGCAGCTCGTCAAGGGTTGGAGCTTCGTTTGCATGTGCCCACGCTGCTTCGAAGAGCGCCAGCAGCCCGCCGCAGTAGGCAGCCCTGCGCCTGCCGTCGTAGACGATAGCCATCCACCGAGCTCGCACGAAGGCTCGGATACCGACGAGCCAGTGATGATCGCCAGCGCCGAGTTCAAGGACGATGATGTCCTCAGCGCTTTCGAAGAGGAAGTGAACGCTTCGCCAGCGATCTAAATCGTATTTCCTTCAAATGATCTTTTGTCAAAAGTATATTCAAAGGTTTGTATGCTGCTTAGCTTTCATTGGGCAGTTGCATGCCTTGTAGTCATTACAAAATTACACCCTCAGCTCAATCCACGTCATTGAGTAACTAACGTCTCCGCGTCGAAGTTGTCCTGGCAATCTTCTGCAACGGTCGATTGGGCTGGGTTGCACCCACCAGGAGTTTCACGGGATATACTTCGGCGCTGGTGCTTCGGACCGTCATGCGGATCGCCAGGGTGGTCCAGTTGCACCGAAACCTCTTAAACGAAATCGGGCTTGAGCCCAGGTGTCGTTCCTTCTTTCCCTCTGAGATACTATTGAAATGCGTACCTTGGCGACGGGCTGGATCTTTGGACGTGCTGGAGGCGACGAGTATATCCCGATTGAAGCACTCCCAACCACGGTGCATGTCGAGCTTCTGAAGAACAAGAAGATACCCGACCCAGTGCGCGCTGCGACGGCGAAGCGTCCTGATTTTGCTAAGAGCCCCCTAGTTCATTGGTCTCCACGAGTGGGACGTACAGTGTGAGCAGACAACTCACAGTTTGCCGAAGCGCATGATCTTACACACCTCGGCTGGTTTAGGGGTCGGCGAAACCGACTGGGTCTTCAAGTCCTCCCTCGAAATCTCCGAGAATGAGTTCGGCGCTCCGAACGTCGACCTCGTGTTCGATGGCCTCGACACCTATGCCACTGTCAAACTCGTAAGCAGGTGCCTGTTAAGCTGTCTTGGCATTTGCTCAGCTTCCGCCACCCGCAGAATGGCACAATCATACTGGAGTAGGGCCTGCTGACTCGACTTACAGTGAGATTGGAATAGGACTGACTCTGTTCCAGAGCAAACAATCAGTTTGTGCCGTACCGGGTGTCGATCAAGAACGCTGCGAAAGTTGGGGCCAACCAGCTCTCCATCGAGTTTCCCAGCGCCTACCTCAAGGCAAGTTTCAGTTGAGAAGATCTCGAAAGCAGCAAGACTTACTTCAAGTTGATCTCAGGGCAAGGAACTTGAAGAGAAGCATGGCAAGCTCGCGTTGTGGAATGGAGACTCCAGCAGACTTCATGTTCGCAAAGCACAGTATAAGTGAGACGATTGGTATTTCTTAATCAGCTCCAAGCGCTCATACCCTACGTCTTAAGCTACGGTTGGGACTGGGGCCCAGTGCTGATGACGGTCGGTCCGTGGAGGCCTATTCACCTGCACGCCTACACGGCTCGCCTGTCGGATGTCCGAGTGCGCGCGCCTGTGGACGAGTCGCTCAAGGCTCAAATACACGTCACGGTCACCGCGACATCTGGCGTCTCGAAGGCCGAAGTTGTCATCAAAGGACCAGATGGAGTGGCCCTTGAGACGACCGACCTGTCGTTGGATAAAGACGGGGTCGCCACACTCTCGTTCACGCCCGACCAGTCAGCGGTGCAGCTATGGTATCCCGTCGGCTACGGCAAGCAGCCTCTGTATACCTGCGAGGTTAAGCTTCTCAGTGCCGTAAGTCTTGTCCAAATACAACCCGAGATGTCTTACAAACCGGTCGAAGGATGGAGCCGCGCTCGACTCGCAAACGAACAAGTTCGGCCTCCGTCGTGCTCGTGTTGTTGAGGATAAACTCGTTGATGAAGAAGGACGCACATTCCTATTCGAAGTCAACAACGTCAGAATCTTTTGTGGTGGCTCCAACTGGATCCCTGCTGGTATGTCCATGGCATCCACGTGACAAGTTAGATCTTACATCTAATCACACTGTAGATTCTTTTCTCACAACGTGAGCCTTTCTATAGGTCAATCAGGGGTGTCTATATTGAAGACACATCTTGCAGTGTCTCTGCCGAACGCTATCGTGCCTGGCTTCAGCTCATGGTGGATGGTAATCAGAACATGGTCCGCGTCTGGGGAGGCGGTATCTACGAAGAGGATGTGTTCTATGACATCTGCGACGGTATGAACTCCTACAGCTCCTCTAATCCGCGCTGAAAATCCGCTCAGAGCTGGGGTTGTTGGTTTGGCAAGACTTCATGTTCGGATGCGGACAGTGTGCGCAAGTGCAGCATCACGCTCGAGACGCGCTGACTTGGCCTACCAGACCCTGCATATGACGAGTTCTTGTCGCGCGTTGTCCCCGAGGTGGAGGCAAATGTCAAGAGACTACGCCATCATCCCTCTATCGTTATCTTTAGTTCGTCTTCATCCCCGTTCAGGGTCGAATGCTGAAGTCTGTTGCAGCCGGGAACAACGAAGGTTTGACACTGCTTACTGCGTCCCTGTGCTGTCTGATAAGTGATAGACTACCAGGTTGCGGAGCAGTTGAAGCTAGAATTGGACTACTCGGACGAGAAGTCTGACTTCAGGAAGACCGACTTCCCTGCTAGATACATCTACGAACGCACGCTTCCGGACGTCGTCTCGCGGCTCTCTGATATCCATTATCATCGCGCGTCTCCCTACAGTGGCTACGGACTACCAACTACTGATCGACAACATGGTGACCTGCACCAGTGTGAGTCCAGTTCATTGGCAATGTCATACGGCGCATTGACGTCCAGGCCTAAAGGGAATGTCTGGCACGTGCGTACTCCTTTGCTGCCACGTGCATCAAAATGATACGACAATATCACATGCAGGGCAGTCAAGAACCGTGGCACAACTGGGACAAGCTCAGTGGACGATTTGTATCAGAGTTTGGCATGCAAGTTGACGTTTTGCCCAGTACTACTAAAGTTCTGCTGACTCTCTGATCCAGGCAAGGTTACCCTGACATCAGGACCGTTGACTACTGGCTCGGCGGCAATGAGTCACAGCGGTACCCTCAATCGCCGTATGTAGTCAACCACAACAAAGCCGATGGTTTCGAGCGACGGCTGGAGGTACCTGTGCCAAGCACTCAGATAACGAAATTCTTACCAACCAATTAGCTCTACCTGATGGAGAACTTCAAGCACGCATTTGACATCGAGAGGTACAAGATAATTTGCGCTGAGACGGACCGTATGCACTAATACGGTATCGCCGCAGCTATGTGTATTACACTCAAATCATGCAGGCGGAAACCCTCGCCAGTGCATATCGCCTCTGGCGGCGCAACTGGAAAGGTCCTGGGCGCGAATATACTGCCGGGGCGCTGGTGTGGCAGGTCAGTACTCAGTCAGTATGTCTCCACTTCTCTAACGCCACGCCTCTGGGGATGCAGATCAATGACTGCTGGCCTGTGACATCCTGGGCTATTGTCGACTACTTCCTCAGGCCGAAACCGGCGTATTTCACTGTGAAGCGCGAGATGGCACCAGTCAGCGTCGGCATGAGTCGCAAGGAAGTTACTAGCTTTGCCGATAACCACACCGCCGCGAACTTTGCGACCGAGACTCGGATCGAAATCTGGGGCTCCAACTTTACATTGCAACCGATTCAGGCCAAACTCGCCGTCGTGGCATTTGATCTCGATCGAGATGATGATTGGACGGAGACGTTTGAACAGGATGTGACGCTGGCGCCGAATCAGACGACGGAACTTTGGAAGGGCCACTTACCTGGCCAGCCGGTACGGAACAGCAAGTCGGAGCTGCCCAAAAATATTGTTTTGTCGGCGCGAGTTGTCTCACCGGACGGCACAGTCCTTTCGCGCTACGCTAATTGGTACGGGTGATTCAACTCCTCAGTCTCGACACTTACACTAGCAACAGGCCGGAACCCTTCAAGTATATCCAATTTCCAGCAGTTGGAAAATTAGGCCTCAAGGCAGAGATTGCCAAGGATGGCGAAAGCGTTTTGCTCTCTACACGGAAACCTGTCAAGGGGATCGTACTGGATGTGGCTGACCGCAGCGGCGCTGAGGTCAAATGGAGTGACCAGGCCATCGACCTTGTTCCCAACGATGACCAGGTCGTACAGGCAACAGGTCTTGCCGGTCGTGACCTCAAGTTGCGCTTCCTTGGGGATGGTTCTGCTTAAGGAATTTTTTATCCGACCTGCGAATCTGTTGAACGACGCTCTCTTTCAGCTCTGGCACACGAATGACAATATAAGCGTATGGTGTATCTCATATCGTGATGTGGAGTGTCTCTTCACTGCTTGAGCCGCCGGTCTCGGTGAAGAAGGCAGCAGCAGAAGTCCAGAATCACGGCGACGAGTATAGCATGAATAATGTTTGTGATGGTGGCGAGGATATTTTACACGCGTTAGAGTCAAGAAGAGCATGGGAGGACAAGCAAATCATGCACCAAACGTGGGTGTCGCGGAAGGACGTCTATAGGGGGAGGGGAGAACGAAGCGATATTCCGATACAGGCAATGCGACAGTCACTGAGGAGTTGAGATAAGGTAGTGGATGCGAAATATTCATGTGGAGTAGGAGGGTACAACAGCCCAATACACTGGACGAACGAAGGGACAGGACAATGCGAAACACAGCACAAAAACAACACGATAGCAGCAGCAAAAGGGCGAAATGCACGTCTGATAGTCTAACAGAATCGGGGTGGGCGATGTTGGATTGAGAAGGACGTGTGGGATAGGCTGGCAAGAGAGGCGTCGAAGACGAGTGAGTGCAATCAGCTTCTGACCCGTGCGTGAATCCGAAAGGACGGAGGCATTGGGTTGGGGTCGGGAGGCGCGCGCGAAGCTGATCGTGGCATCGGGTGCACGGAGCCGCGGTCGACTTCACATAATCGTGCAGTTGTTGCCAGGAGGTGGTTCTACAGGTTGCACGCCATAGTGTCTCCGGCGATAGCGCCCAGTCTTGTCCACCTCTTGTAGACACAGCTCAAAGACCTTGTCTGTTGTGCTAGGTCAGCAAGTGCCGCGGTACGAAACCCAGGTTAGCTCAATGAGATGACGCACCAACGTTGCTGTTCTCTCGCGCCGATGTTTCGATAAATCCGCAACCTAATCTCGTCGCCAGAGCCTGTGCTTCAGTGGTGGGGACTTCACGCCTGCATAGGAAAGCGTCATCAGCGGTAAAGTTCAGCACGGTCAGGAGGCCGACGGCGATCACAACGGTGCAGTGAACAGTCATAATCAGGCGTGAAATAAGCGGTCGGAGTAGAGACCCTAGGTCATGCGACAACGTTGAAGACGTATAGTAAGGACCACGAGACCTCGAAGCATCACGTTGGGGGTTGATGGTCGACAAGAAGTACGTGATACGACAGAGCTCGGACGTACCGTTGGAGATCACTCTTCGAGCCCACGATGACACACGGAATTGCACGCAAACCGCAAAAGTCGATGATTTTGTCGTAGATAATTTTGACCATTTCGAATGACTGCCTCGAAGCAACAGAGTATACGAGGACGTAGCCATGTATGCCAATCGCTGGCGACGAATGCATCAGCCATTGAGTGCAGCAAAGCCAACTGTCTTGACGCACCATGCTTCGAGTTGAAGATGGAGAACTCATCCTGCCCTGCGGTGTCCAAGATAGCCGTCTCATATTCTATGCCATTGACCGTGATAGTTTTGGTGAAGAAGGACTCGACGGTGGGGTGGTAGGATTCAATGAAATGTTTTTCGACGTATTGGAGCACCAAAGAGGACTTTCCAACTGAGCGTGCACCCAGCACGACTAGTCTGCGCTTCCTGAAAATGTCGTCCGGCATAGTATGTGGAGAGAGGGGAGGGTGACAGAGGCAACCCGGAGAGAGCGCGGGAATGCGATCGCGGAAGAGAAGAGGCGTTGAGCCTAGGATTATATAGCAGCCGCATGCAGCCGTATCTGTCGGGCTGTCAACAGCGTTGCCAAACCTAAGAATGAGATAGGCCATGACACCTCCCCCGGCACCGCATGTCGCGGAGGACAGTTAACAACAGTCCAGATGCGATCTCAGACGGCGGCATATTTCAATGGTTGCTGCCGCGATCCTGGTCACCAAAACCGTTCGCATGCGACTTTGTGGACAACTTTTGTCCGCAGCGATCTTAACACGCGCCCGAGCCTTGTCCGACATTGGAGCGCAGCCTTGGGCGTTGCACGAGATGCCCAAGACGACTAACCTGGCCAAGCACAGTGCAAGTTGTTTTTGCTCGTTATCTTTGTGTAGATGAAATGCGACCCTTCACGGCATGGGGAAGGGCGCGGCCTCGGCGCGAGGCGGGTGCGCATCGAACGGAGATACGCCACTGGTATTTGGAGGCGCGTTGTGTGAGCGACCTGAGAACGCAGCCACAGCGTAACTCCTCAGTCGAAGTCAATTTATCGCGTGTGCCGAGCATGTTAGCGAAAACAACCTTATCAGCACTGGTCGGCTCGCAATGTGGACGCGTGGCGCGAAACAGACGTCGCGTACTGAAACAATGAACAGTCATATAGATCTGAGAGGATAATGGTGAAGCGGGGCGTCATCAACTGGAGCGTGAGAACAGAATGATGCCCCAGCGCGATGGCGCGCGTAAGGGTGGCCCCTAGGCAAAGGTCGGCAGAGTCCTCTGCGGGACATCGCTGCCTTTGCAGGATGCATTTGCGACGGCAGGAAGCAGTCTTGCTCATCTGTGACAATCCGGAGGGGTCCGAGGGAGCGCGCACGATAAGGATGAGCAGTGGTTTGTGAAAGCAACGTGGGAAGGGGAACAGGGACGTCTGCGCACGTTCAACTCCGATCTGCAGGGCTCGACGCTGACCACTTTTTCAATCGTGCTCTCCGTTTGGAAGAGGACTGCCGTTCAATTCAAATGCTGGTAGAGGGAGGTGCAGCTACAACTGATGATACATATATCTCATTGTACACGTTCCCTACCGGCAGCACCGTAATCGTCTCGTGTTCGTTGGAGACCGACACTGTTTCGACTTGGGTCATGTGATGTTGCTGGTTGAAAACTCAGCTCCACAGTTTCGGCGCTTCGCCGTTCGGTTCGCGCCGTCCCGTCAACATCTCTTCGACCAACTATTTCAAAACTCCAATCAACAATGTCAGCCACGTCAAACCAGACCACTCCTGATGCCTCACCCATTCAGCCTCTGCACCGCCCAGACCAGGCAGCCAGGGTCGTTCCGCCTCAGGCACCTCTTGAAACGCCACAAACCAGACGCATGCGCCACCAGGCATGGGCGGCAAGGCTCTACTCGCAAAAAAGCTGTCACAGTCAGTAACGGCTCTTTGAATAGCTTCCCACTACCCCTAACCATTGCGCGCGCGTCTGGCTGGTCGTGAACAGAAGCAATCCGACATATGTGAGCCCGTCGGACCAGCTCATGACGCCTTGCACAGCCAAGCTCAACCAGGTCAAGCAGAAGCGCTTCAATGTCAAGTATGCTTCAGTTTGTGCAAGTCAACTTTCTATCCCTAATTGTTTACAGGGCGGCCAAACCAATTCGCTTCGGTTTCAACGCAACTGGCGAGACTGAAGAGGCTGCCCCGATGCCTACCAGCGCTTCTGGCCCTTCCTCAGCCCAGGATACTGAACAGGGTGGTGACGATTCGATGGAGCAGGACAAGGCTGCAACCATGACCGAGGTTGCCGCCGCTCCAGTCGCGCCAACTCAGTCACGTCTCCAACCGGCAGAGCTCTGAGTCAAGGCTCGCTTCTCGTGTATTGATAGCTTCCCTTGCATTGCCCCGCCGATGTTCTCTATCTTGCCCCTGTAGTTTACCGAACGAAACCTCGTCTAGGTTAACCGCATTGCGCGCATCCATTGTGTATTCACCACTCACGTCCGTGTGACTATGCAACTGATCTTGCACTGTTCAAATCTTGATCCGTGTCAATGATTCACATCCAAAACCGGAGTGCCATGCTTCGAGCGTGACGCGTCTAGCCGAAGAACGCGCAACAACTTAACCTCTGCCTACTCGAATGGAGCCCCCAAACTTTATCATCCACCCTCTTGATGCGCTTTCGCATATGGACCCGTGTGTCTCGCTGAGATATGTAGCCAAGCTGGAACGCTCACGTGCTACATAGTCAACTGGAGAAGGCGTTGAACGAACTGCCGAGAATTCAAGAAACTGAGCTCAAGGGCCTCGTCGAACCTGGTCTCGAAATGACCTTCTCTACTCAATGATGCATATCTAACCCTAACGCAGACGCGACGTGTCCTATTTGCATGAACACTTTCAATGCGATCATCGCAGAAGAAGAACTCGCATACGCCATGGACTCACCTGCAGTTGCAGCTGATACTCTCGGCGTGACGCGGCTGCACAAGACCTGCGGACACTTCTTCTGTCGGAAAGAGTGCGCATATACTGGCTCCTCGACGCGCGGATGGCATCTGACTGTGTCGCTGCCTGCTACCCCTATCTTGCAGCATTACGACCTGGCTTCGTACAGCGCACACGACCTGTCCAACCTGCCGCGCCGCGATCGTCTCTCGTCCGCCGTCTCCGACCACAGAGGAAACTCGATCGCTGCTTCAAGATGCAGTACGACAATTCGAGGGAACACTCGCAGATACCGCCGTTTTGCAAGGATTTCCCAACGCAACACAGTTTGATGCGGCCGGCAGTGATGTCGATTTCGTTCGCGCCATGAACGCCATCCAGACCGATAGCGCCAACAGCCAAGAGTTTGCGAATATCCTAACCGAGCTCATCGCAGCGCGGATGGGTGAGCGACCGGGCTCCGCCCCAACGAGTCGGCCTGAGCGCGAGGAATATCACAGCATGTACGCATAACCGGTGGTAAAGCTTCGACTCTTCGGCGGACGTTGAATTGTAGGAATATCGAGCTATTACGACAAATACAACGAAGCGAAATAAGCTGTGTACCACGCGCTGTGATGTATGACAATGATACAAGGCCAGGAAACCAGGAAGCCGGCGACCGCCAACTACAGTGCCACATCGGCAGGGGCTTTGCGGTCATTACCATCTTCGGCTCACTCGCCTTGTCGCTGGCTCTATACCTGCCCAAAGAACTGAGGCCCAAACATGACCAGGAAGAAAATGACGAAAGTAACAAGGATGTCTACGCCAAAGTCAGACTCGTCTACAACCCATGTCGGCCAACCGAGCTGTCGTTGAAGGTTCAGCGTCCTGACGGCTCAACCTCTGCAACGGCACGTATGTAAGGCAAACAGTGGCCAAAGGTCGAGCGCAGGTTCAATGCGCTGCGTGCTGCCCTGCAGCAGCTGCTTGAGATCCGTGGCCTTTCGTTCCAGGGTTTGACGACAGCTCAATTGCTTGGGGCAGCGAGGGTGACAACAATGGTGATGTGCATGGCGATGTCGTTTACGACAACGAGGACCCAATTCGAAAAAAGTTTATAAAACTATTGACCGAGGGTGTGGAGGCAAGTGTACCATCTAAAGCTCTGGTCTTAGTCTCCACACCCTCGGTCAATAGTTTTATAAACTTTTTTCGAATTGGGTCCTCGTTGTCGTAAACGACATCGCCATGCACATCACCATTGTTGTCACCCTCGCTGCCCCAAGCAATTGAGCTGTCGTCAAACCCTGGAACGAAAGGCCACGGATCTCAAGCAGCTGCTGCAGGGCAGCACGCAGCGCGTTGAACCTGCGCTCGACCTTTGGCCACTGTTTGCCTTACATACGTGCCGTTGCAGAGGTTGAGCCGTCAGGACGCTGAACCTTCAACGACAGCTCGGTTGGCCGACATGGGTTGTAGACGAGTCTGACTTTGGCGTAGACATCCTTTGTTACTTTCGTCATTTTCTTCCTGGTCATGTTTGGGCCTCAGTTCTTTGGGCAGGTATAGAGCCAGCGACAAGGCGAGTGAGCCGAAGATGGTAATGACCGCAAAGCCCCTGCCGATGTGGCACTGTAGTTGGTAAAACCGTTAGATAGCTTCCCGTAGGGTATAGGTAGCGCACCGATGACCCAACTGTGAGTAACTCCAAAGCGCGTTGCACATCGTAGCGGTCAACCCGCATCGCTCCGGGATGCATCGACGTGGGCGGGTCACCCGGTAGGATCTTGAACTCTCCGTACGAAGGAACAGCGGTTGCAGTGTTGCAAATCTAAACTGGAGTTGAACACAAAGGCTCAAATAGCAGGACCAAACTTACATTGCGCATCTGCTGCTTGTACTGCTCAATTCTCTCGCTTGGGACACTACCGTGCGCAAGGCGACCCCGCCGACGCATTTCCGGAAGCCACACGGGAAGCTGGGAGCGAAACAGTGCACCAAGTGGCAGATTTTCCCTGATGACATCGACGGCACGGTCCATCGCAGCGCAACACGCACGCCAGAAGGTGCTTGGGAAGATGTCGGAGACCGTCGCCTCTCTTCGCATAATTTCCATTAGACTTTGTTGCGTTCTCATCATAAACGTTGCAAAATCGTTGAACAGGATTCATCCCACCTAAGATAGGCCCTCGCCGAACAGGCGGGCTTGGATATCGCCTATGTACGCCTCCTCCAGCTCGTAGTCCTGGCCGTCGTTCATTGTCGATGCCGACGAACTCAAACGCCGATACGACGTTGTCGACGTCGAAGCCCATGGCCGCAAAGCGGTCTATGAGGTTCTTGTTATAGCCGTGGTAACTATGCCGTTGATAAGCATGTCGAGAGAGGTGGATGGGCGAATACGTACGCGGCCGGCTTCAGCTTCTCATCCTGGGCCACGTGATCTTTGCTCTGGATCTCCTTCTTGGGTGCGCCGGCAAACTTGACAGCCCACTCGAGCGCCGTGTGCTTGAACTCGGCAGGCTGCGCCAGAAACATGTGGGCAGTGTCTGTATCCGGTGGATCTGTCGGCTTCGGGGTGTCGAGGAGCGACTGTAGCGAAATAAGGGCAGATTTAATGGTCAGGGCAGGCGACCAGGCTTGAGAAAGAGTGTCAAAGTGAATGGCACCCTAGAGTCACCATAGACTTTGGTTAGCCGCTTGGTTGCGCGCCGAAGGAGGAGAGGACCACATACCGTCGTCGAGCTGACATTAGGATGCCAGATTTTGGTCTCAAACTTCATGACCGGCGGCCTGAAAGGGTAATCATGAGGGATCATGATGTCGATCGAATACTCGCCGCCCTCGTAGGGCGTGTCGAGCGGGCCCTTAAAAAAGCCGCGTAGGTGCAACGGGTCGCCATCCTCGCACGGCTCGACTCGGATGCTTGAGTGCGTGTCAGAGGAGAGATCGGCGAGCTCCTTCCCGAGACGGCGCATGAGGTTGATGCTTATGGTGGAGGTAAGTCGCGGCTACGGTGGGATGAGTGACAACGCTCGGGTAAAGGGAGGAAGACAAGGTGTGCGCGATAGAAGCGGTGCGCGGCAGCGCGCACAACTGGCTTTGAGGGCTAGTGCGGTAGCCCTGGGTGTGCCCTGAGGCACGAGCTGAAGTCAAGCACGCGTGAATCTCGAATGCCCTGCGAGTGGTCTTGAGTAAAGGATAACATCAGTCCAAGTCTTCAACTGAGCTGTATCCTTAATCAATCAAAGGTGTGGATTAGAAGGCAGAGAAAGACGAACGCACCTTTTGTATCATTGGAGTCTACAGAAATCACTCTCGTTACCAGCTTCCATCTGGTTCAGACCGTCGCAATTGAATGAGCTGATAGAAACCAGTTCAAGATCTTCAGGGTCGCCATTTTTAGGCTCTATGACTGCCAACAGCCAACTTGATACTGCTCGGTTGCCTCTAGCAAGAATCTGCGGATATCCTGACTGAGCTCATCGCAGCGCGGACAGGCTAGCGCACCGGCTCCGCCCTAACTGAGCGCGCGGAGTATCACAGAACGTACGCATAGCGATGAGAAGGCCTCTACTATGGAGAAGCAGTGAATTGTAGGAAAATCAGACTATCGTGACAAGTACAACCAACACGCTACTGAACGTATTGTGAGATGGGCGAACATTAGAGTAATCGGGTCGTGCGGTGCGTAACGCTGCTTCACAGCGTGAAGAGGACCGTCCGCTTCTCGCTGGGGTCGCGGCGCTCGTCATCCTGCTGAATCTTGTGGTTTTGACGTGCAAGATGCCACCGGAAGATGAGACACATGATAATCGCCGTGCCGCTGCAGGCAATGCACTGGCAGATATGGTTCAGTACGCCGCAGGTCGTCCTACAAGACACTCACAATGCCGTATGACTTGCGGTAGGTCGGCCCCCAATGCTTGGGCCACACGTACGAACCCGAGACGTTGCCCAGCTGGCTGAACGCATTGATAAGCGCAAGCGCGACAGCACGCTTGGCTGGTGGGCGGGGAGGCTTGTGGGATCCACGCGAAGAAGCAGATGAAGCCAGCATACATCTGGCACTGCAGGAACCTGAGTGGAGTCAGTCAAAATTCACAATGCTGAAGACAAGATCGCACAGTGCGAAGAAGCGTGCGCCGGTGTTTTGAGTTGCGAGCGAAATGATGAAACCAACGTTGGCGACGAGGATGCTGGCAATGATGTGGAAGCAACGCTCATTATGCTTGTCGGAAGACCTTGAGAGTAAGAAAGCGACGATTGTGGCAAAAACCCATGGAGGTGCACACAGGAGCAACGTTACTATAGAGAACATTCAGCTGAGAAAAGTGTTAGACTATGGAATAATTGTACCGGTAGTGCTGTAACCAAGCGTCGCAGTGAGGGCTGATGCAGAAAGCGTTTAGATCCAGCCACTGCGGACAACGAGCGACATACTTTGGAAATAAGCATTGAAAGACAGCGCAACGACTTGGGCGGTCAAAGCGAATGCAAGGAACCTGGAACACGCCGTTAATTCTGCAACTCATGGGATTTCTGTGCACTACATACCAGACCTGCCAATCCGTCACGGCCAGGACGAAGCCTCGCAGCGTACCCTCGTTCTCCCCGGTGTCCTTTGCGCCAGCATCCTCCTCCATGCGCACCTGTGCGAGCCGACGTTCGATTGGTGACAAAAAACGCGAATTTTCGGGGAAGTCGGGAAGAACGAAGGCCATAAGAATCGCCACCGCGATTGTTATGCCTCCTCAATCCAAAAGAGCCAGCGCTATAAATCATGCAGTGAATGAGACGCGGATAATACGTGAAGATGCATGAGTTACGCACCCATGCAGCGTGACCCAAAGTCCCTTGCATATTGGTTAACACACCGCTCGCAATGAGATCTGAAGATATGTGTCAGTCAAATTCAGAAAAAGCCTGACCGGCAGGTGATGGAACAAGAAGTTGCGCGGTGAAGGAAGATCAAGAAAACACAAAATCAACTCACTTCCAGTGGCATTGCTGATCAAGTTGCCACAGTAGAGAATCGTTGTCCGCAGGCCTAATTCGCGCCGAGTGTACCACTTGCTCAGGAGGAACAATGCTCCTGGGAAGAAAGCAGCCTCCACGAAACCGAGGAAGAAGCGGGTGAGCAGAGCGCCGACAAAGCTAGCAATCGGTCAGACGAGATTCCGTCCCTTACGAAACACAAGGCCTCACTTGTGTGTAATGCCGGTGAGACAACTGATTGTGCCCCAGATGGCCATGCAGAACGGTAGCCAGAGACCTGGGAAATCGTGAGCAACTCGGAGGATTGCATTCAAAGTAACGCACTCGGCCGTCCGGTGTACGCGATGAGCATGTTCGCTATATATCATATCAGGACTACATGCTCCATGTATAGGCGGATACGTACAAGGAATCTGAAGGTGATTTATGAGCGAGCGCAAATGTCGCAGGTATACCAAAACTCACCTGACACAAGATGTATCCGACGTAGCTGGCGTTACCGTATCAGCGTCATATCCAACGCAAGCCACTGGCAACTCACAGAATGGAGACTATAGGAAACGAGTCAGCAGACTTTGGTAAAGCAAAACGAAGCGACGAACGAAGAGTTGGGAACTGGTTCTCCTTGGTTAGATTCAAATCGTTTTCAAAGCCTCGGAGACGAGCGGCGCCCAGCGTTGTTGCGATCGAGATAATTCATCATGTACACCTTCGTTGCGATTTAGTTGTCAGAATCAGGCGTCAGGCCGGCATGTACCAGGATGAGAATCGTCATCCGCAAGTCGACCTTGCGCAACATCTTTTTCTCGAGGGTCTGACGCGCCTCGAGACCGCCAAACTCATCGTTGGGGTCGATGACGGTCTCGCGCGTCGTGGCCTTTTCGTTGTGGATCTTGACCGAGTCTGAGTCCATGCTGAGCGAACGGTAGGACTGCGGCAGTGGAGCAGGGCGTCGAGGGCGCGGCCGGTTGTGAGCGATCAGGTCGATGGTTTATGTATGCATCTCCTGGCCAGCAAATCATCTTTGGAAGCATGATGAGCCGGCAGCTTGAGCCGATCGAAGAACACGTGCAAAGTACCTCCGCTCTCCGGAGTCCGGAGTCCATAGCCGTACCCCGCAGCCGCCGCGCCGTGCCGCAAAACGCCTCAACGATCTTACCCGCGGAGTTCCGTTCCGCGAGGGCTGATTGGTGCACCCATAGCGCTTGCTGACTCAGCACGTAGGGTCGAGCTGCGATTCTATGAGAAGATTTGAGGCAAGGAACAACCCGGAGTAGCTCAGGAGAGCTTCACAAGTCACAAGATCAATGGAAAAGGCCGAATTTCCAGATTCGTATGCCTCCCGCAAAATGTGTTCAGTTGCGAGACCTGATGTCTAATAGTTGTTAGGTGATTATAGAGTGCCCTTAGTTGCACAAATTGTGCTAAAAGTACTCTAAATTGATACCGCACCTGGGCAAGTGTGAAAATTCGTCATCCAAGTGCGCTGTTCAAATACTGCGACGATAAATATTTGCAGAAGCTGAGCTTCGAGAGTGGATTCTGCGGCACGAGCACGTGACAAAAAAGGCGAAGTGGATTGACACTTTACACTCCGCTTACACAGCTTTGCTTCTCTCTCCAAGTCCGAGGCGCCGTTGGGCACGCCGTCATCTACGCTTCCGCTACCTCGTGCGATCCCACGGACGACAGCGCAACAACCCACGCCGCCATCGCGACCGGCCCCACAACGCCACTGCTGTCCCGACTGTCTTCGTTACCGATACCCGTGGTCTACCGTCGCCGCGTCTAACGATGGAGGCGCGTGCAAGAGAAGTGCCCGAAGTTGTGCCCTATGTCCCACTAGCGTGCGCCACATTTTCCCTTATTTGTCCGTTCACGACGTAAGCCGCTCACGCGCACGCCACGCGCGCGCGCTGCAGTGATCCCCGGCCAGACTTCATTAAGAGCCTTCCAGACTTGACCACCGAGGATGTCTCTTTGGGTCAGTGCATTATCTTATCGCTATCGTGAAGCTGACACTGGCGTTTCGCCTTGGTCAGACGACAATTGCCCTATCTGTCTTATATCCTTTGAGACCATCCTGAAGGAGGCAGCTGCCAGCGCATTAGACGTCCATGCCGCAATATCAAACCCTAGTAACCCCAAAGCAGCCTGGTACAACGGTGTGACCAAGCTGGATCGTTGTGGACATGTGTTCTGCAAGCAAGAGTACGTCGTCCATCTTTGCACGCTCAGCCCCCCGCTTAGCTCTCGTTGAATAAACCCACTTTTACAGCTTGGTCGAGTGGATTCAAGGCTCTGTGAGTCCCTTCTGAGCATATATTTGCAAACTTGTCTTTGGCTCATATCACATCTCAGCATGGTTCATGCCCCACATGTCGAGACCAGTTCCTCACGCTTGCCATCGAGGAAGGTTACGAGTCCAGCGACGGCGGGGAGTATATCCCTCCTTCTGACGACACAATGGACGCAGATGATATCGAACTCGACGGCGAAGCCACGAGCGACAGCTTCACGGACGACATGGATATGTCAGATTGGGGGCAAACGAGTACAGCTTCTCGAGCGCCATGAGCGTCACGTTCACCGACCAGGATCTGCGAAACGAGGCTGAGATCGATGTCGAGATTGCGGATGCCGACGATGACCAGCATCTCGCCTACGCCGACTCGATGGAGTGTTGAGCATCCACCAGCCATCAGCCACACGCATCTCTCCCCGCATGTCTCGCCTCTAGATCCTTCGCTTTGCATGCTTCTTCTCTCTCTCTCTCACTGTACTGGTCTACTGCTTCCCACCGCTTTTGTGCCGATTATCGACTCGTTTTGTATCATCTGCTTCTTGCTCTATCGCGTATGTTTTTTATGATCGCAACCGAGGGACCTATTCCCTCGTTTATCATTCAGCTCTCGTCGTCCGATCGTGTATCTTCTGCGGGTTGGCCTCGCAGGACCTTGTACACCACGCCAAACATCATCGTCGACCACACGCAGAACATGACCTGCCGCCGTGGGGGATGAGCCTAGTTTCCGCAATGTGCAATATACACCACAACGTACGAGCAGCGCGCTGAGCAGTGTAAGGAAGCCCCAGTATGCGGCGGGAGTGAGGTAGTGCCCGGATTGCGGGTCCCATTTGAATGAAACCAGGCGAGGGAGATGGTACACTGACCACACGATCTGGCTAAAGAGTACTTGTCGAGTGATTATCCACGATACGGCGAAGAAGCCGAATGCGATGTCGCAGGCGGTCGTCAGTCCCAGGTACCGCAGCATCTTGGCGAGCTTCGGATCGGAGCAATTTCATGAGTACATGCAGCGTCTGAGAAAACGCGCGCTGGACGCACCGGAAAGAGGATATCGCACCAGCCGGTCACGAAGAGAATGATGCACCCAACCCGCGTGTAGTTGGCTACGTACGACGTAGACATTAAAGCAATGGTCACGAAGTGGTGCGTCATCATCTGCCAGTGGTCTGCGCGATGTGCCTCGGCGTGCAGAACGAGGACCGAGTGCAACCAGAACGCGCCCTGTGACAGGTAGTGAAACTTGACACTCGCGGGGAGTGGGTAGTGTGGATAGTCACGCCATAAATTGTCTAGCCTCCATGGAGAGTGTGGGAAGTTGACGTGTAGATGCTGAGGCTTGAGAGTGAGCAATGTTTGGCAGATACACAGGACATGGCAAGTACTCACAAAACTGTAGAAGAAGAATACGAGAAAATACAAGAACTGGTAGCCTTGCTCTGCGAACCGTAGCACGCTACGCTCTCGAAGTATCTCGCGCTGGGACGGCTTCCTTGCCGAGTTTGCCGATTTTTCGGTCTTGACGCCTTGCTCCCTAAGGCCAGAGTCGTCACTAGAAAGGTACCAGCGTGCGAACGGCTCCAAGATGAGCAGTCTCGAAGCGTCGCGTACCGCACCGAGAGCAACGACGCAGGAGAGGACAACACACAGGTCCAGTGGCCCGACACCATAGTACGAGGCCTCGGGAAAGGAGTCTGGCTGCACTGGCGTTGGCAATGGGTACGAGAGAGAGAAGAAAGGGACGGCCTGAGATGGTAGGTGACGCAGAGCTGATGCGTACATTGCGGACATGGTCGGAAGAGGAGGAGGGCGGCGCTCAAACAAGCAAATAAACAAAAACGCCGCCTCCAATTTGAAGGACATCTTCCGGGTACGTAATTTACACTAAATCCGCGTTTGATTGTGATGGGTGGGCCTGCGACGCAAGCGCGAGGTGAGTTCGGGGGCCGGGAGAGGCGGCCAAGACGTGGGCCAGCCCCCAGACGAAGACGGCGATGGAAACCAGACACGCAGCTCCTGGTACGCCTTTTTACTCGTACTCGAGATGTTGAGTTGTGGGATCACATCCTCACAAAGTGCCGGGATTGCTTGTACGAACGCGGTGGCAATGGTGCGAGGCAAGCACCATGGTAGTGCCCTCGGACGCCATATGCAGCTACCAGTAGACCACACGACATGAGATCCAAACCCGAATAGATCATGTCAGTACAGGACTTGTCGAAGTATGGTCTGAAGACTCTGAGGATCGAGCAGCCAGCAGCAGCGGGCGCGTCGCTCTCGTTATCGATGCGCGGGCACGTTCAGATAGAGGAAATAGGACATGAGCGAGACCAAGAGGCGAGACGAACCAGTGAGGAGTTCCTCCCGCCTACTGGAGCGAAGGTCCAAGGTCGAACTGACATCGCGGAAGACACCGATAAAGCGCATGCCACCGCGGCACCAAATCGTTGTCTTTCAGAAGTACAGAATTTGAGTTCGCCATTAGATACAGAGTCCTTCACCTCTAGAGGATGAGGAGATCGGGCAAGTGTCTGTCGCCAAGCGTCGGTCGCTATCATACAAACTGGATGACGACCTGCCAGCCCGGTTTCACGGTGAAACCATCGAGAGCCTCCTTGGCGGTCGAAGCCAGATCTGCCGAGTCGTAAAAGACCTGCGACATTTTTGTTTTCGCGTTTGTGGTGGCGCCAGCGACGACGGCTGGATGCGGCGACTGTGTGACTTGGACGGACTGGAACCCTTGATACCTGCAATCGTAGAAAGAAGATCTGAGTTATACGCCCGATCTGAATGCCACGACGATATACGACATACTGCTGGAATAGTACGGAAAGCATGTCTTCGTTGATTTCTTGCGGGAGGTTCGTGACGAGCAACGTCGCCGACGGCGGCCGTTGGATTGTTGTCGAGGCTGTAAATCACGCAAGCAGCTATTAGTACGAACCGAGTCTTGATAAGCTGGTATAAACTTGCCAGAAGCGGCGCCATTTGCAAGCGGTGGCTTGGGTTCCTCCTCCTCTTCGATCTCCATCTCATCATCGTCCGCGTCGCGCTCTGGCTGAGCAGGCCTCTCGCGCTTCGGTTCGCGCTCGGCCGCAGTGGCATCGTCGTCTTCGCGTTGGCGTTTGGATGAGGTCGCGGTGCCGGTGGCCTTTGCGGATGCAGCGGCCTTGTTTTTGGCGAGGGCGGGGGAGATAAAGTTGGGATTTTGCTGCCTGATTGTAGCGTGAGACGAGTTGCGCGCGTACTCGATGTGCTGGTCAAGGGTGAGAGGAAGGGGGAGGGCGAGTGAACGCGGTGGGCACGCACGAGTGGCTTATCGTAGAATGGAATACCCTCGCACGCGCGCATGGCAGTGGTGGCACCTGCGAGGTCGGCGAATATGAGGAAAGCCTGACCGCGCATCTTTGTGCCTTTTGTCGCGCGGATGTCGAGGATGCGACCGTATGTGGAGAAGAGGGCGTAAAGCTGAGCGCGCAACTCGATGGTCTTGACCTTTTCGTCGATGTTGCGCACGTAGAGCGTTGGACTTGGAGTTACAGCAGACATGATGGGCGTACACTACGGGGAAGGCAACAGCCGTACTCAACTGACTCGGAGTGAGCGGGACAAGGCAACAGCCGTACTCAACTGCTCCGACACGAGCATCGTGTCACTAACCCCTCGTCCAAAAATTCGTGTCACTCGTCACGAGGATTTGATTGCCGTGACCTATTGCACGCGTGTCTATCCCTTCCTTCCACAGACGTCCCTCCTGGCACCCACCTCAACGCGCAATGTTAAACACGACCTACGACGCGGCACTCAGCTTGCTGCCCTCTTACGCAGTCCCCTTCTTCTCACTCTCTTACCCTCTTCCTCCCCCAGAGAAACCAGACTCGTTCCCCAACGCGTCGTATTATGGTTTAGGACCTCTCGACCTTTGCCTCTTCGTCACCTGGATTGCCGTCCTCGGCGTCGTCCGCGAATTCACACGCATCGTCGTCTTTGAGCCCATCGGTAGGTGGTACCTCACTCGCAAGGACGCAGAAGCCGACCGCAGGAGGGCGGCCTTGAAACAGCCAAGCGGTGTTCCGGCGGAGAAGAAACCCGCCAACGGCAATACGACTGCTCACGCCACCGCGCAGCCAAAAAAGCTGTCCAAGCGCGAACAGCTCCGCGAACGCTGCGTCCAACGATTCGGAGAACAAGGCTACCAATTAGCCTACTTTGTCATCTACTGGTCTTATGGCGTCGTACGTCTTTCACTTTTCCTCCACAGATCAACTCAAATATCGACGCGTTCCATTTAGTATCTCCATGTCAACTTCCCTCACTCGCCATGGCGGCTCGACCACTTGTGGATCGGATATCCGCACTTCCCCCTGGCAGCACCCGCCAAGTTCTACTACTTGAGCCAGTGTGCCTTTTGGACGCATTCCGTACTCGTGCTTAACGCCGAGGCACATCGCGCAGACCATTGGCAGATGATGTCCCACCACTTTGTCACCATCTCCCTCCTCGCCGCATCCTACCTGGGCAACAACACCCGCGTCGGCTGCCTCATCCTCGTCTTGACAGATCTCTGTGACATTTTCTTACCCGTGCGTGCCTGTCAGGGCAGATTATGCGCAACAAACTGACATCCAGCTTTATTGCCAAATCACCAGCTCGCCAAGATGACCCGCTACCTCGGTTTCGCAACCCTGTGCGACATTATGTTCGGCGTCTTCATGGTGTCGTGGATCATCACACGCCAGATCCTGTTTGGCTTCGTCCTCGTGTCCACGTACGGCGCACCCAAACACGCCCCGTTCAAGTGGGACCCGGCGACGGGCTACTACTTCACGCGAAACATCCATGCGGGCTTTATGGTCTTTCTCGGCATGCTCATGGTACGTCGTCGTCCTCCTCGTCCTCGTCGGCGGCGGCGGCGCAACAGTCGCACCGAGAGTGAGCTCGAGCAGCTGACCGCTTTTGGCAGGTCATGCTCTGCATTTGGTCGTCCATGATGTTCAGGGTGGCGTTCAAGGTCATTCGTGGGCAGACTGCTGAAGATAGTCGGTCCGACGACGAGCTGTGCGTATTCTTTCTTTCCCTTCCTCCTTCTCTTCCTCCGTTGGCACGCCGCGCTGACATGCACCAACAGCGAGCTCGCGAGCGATGATGCGGACGACGATGATTTCACGACCAAGACCAAGGACACCGTGAACGCTGCCTCCGTGCTCGAGCCGGTCTCACCCGTCAAGACCAAGACTAAATGAGCGGTCGCCTGTTTGCTTTCGCGGCCAGGCGTCTGTGCTTGTAAATAGGGCGAAGAGCTTTACTCTAGAGGTCGGAGGGGAGGTTGCAGAAACCTAGTCATATTCCTTTCTTGAATCGTCAAGATACCCGTAATTTTGCCTCGGCAGTCTGACCAATATTGGTGCATCTCACGACTCGGGGTACCACACGTGTCCATATGAGATCTCAATCAAGTAGCACACAGTCTTTCGAGCGCCGCCGCCAAGATAATAATCAAGATACTAATAGTATATAATCCGGAGTTCGGCGTAATCGTCCGTCAACGGTAGTTATCTCTGCGGAGAAGCGGCCTCAAAGCCCTCTTCGTCAGCCTCTTGGGCTTTCGACGTCGCAGCAAAATCAACTCTGGACATATCCTTGTCCTTCACAGAGCGTCGCTCTGGCGAATGTGCATCATCTTGTCCATCCTCTAGTGCTTTCCGCAATCGTTGTTCCACCTCTTTTGTCTTTCTAGTTTGCCGTCCTCCGCGCCAAATCAAAACGCCAGCTCCGATGCTGCAGAGAAAGGTGAACGGGATGAGGGTGCCCGTTGTCCTATGCACCAGTCAGCAACACCTCGCATGCAATATGACGGACCCACCAGGCAGGACGTTCGTGGCGATCTAGACCCCACATGCAGCCGCACAGGATGCACTGTCCAAGCGAGTTCAGGTCGACCAAGATGCAAATGATCAATGCGGTTCGGATATGAAACGCCTACCGAAACAAACGATTAGAAAGTGCACGTTTGCCAGATGAAAGACTTACGTGATGTGTCTCTGTTTCGTGAGGATGGTACCAGGTCTGGCTTTTGGAGAACTGCGTCTGACCTGTGGACCATGTTCAGCCGGAGCACGAACGAAACCAGCTGCTCGTACGTTTCTTCAAGTCCATTTCTTCGCTTTCGCTGAGGACATCATCGTACGTGCAGTCCATTAGAGGATCTGGAAGGTCGTTCTCGTCCGCAAGAGGTTGCAAGCCACGCTTGCGGCGCCGGTTGCGCACCATGCGCTTGTAGTGCAATATCTTGCCAATATACACCGTGTCCATGACTCGCCAAGGAATCATGCCAACGCCTGCCAGTCCGTCAGCCGCAAGCATATCATGTGGCATTGGTCTCTTCCCACCTGTGACCGTGAACAAGCCTGGAGCAATCATCTGTGAGACAGTGTTGGTAAATCGAGCTGTGAAAACGCACCATTGACGACTTGGGAAGATATCTCGACCCATATCGCCTGGGTGTTAGCGTTGTGTAGGTTAATCCATTTCAGAAGGAACAGGACAATGGCTGCGCCCCAAAATACGACCAAGAAAAAGTATATCGCGGTGAGAACACCTAATGGTGTTTTCAAAAAGTCCCTCAGTCCCATCAGTTGCCGCCGCAGCTTCGCTCTTTTTGAGAGAACCTCGGCTACGTGCTTGGGAAGACGTTAATAAAGCCGGCGGCGAGGAGCGTGACGTCGACGAGCGACAGACCTGGTCCAGTTCGTGAGCGTCGGAGGCTAGAGAAATTTCCCCTGGTGTTCTTGTCCTCCGGAGGCCGAGGTCCGTGGAATCTGTGCCTGATGTCACTCTTTGGAGGTTCACGACGGGCGTGCGGTCGAAGAATCCTCCTAAAGGTGGCATGATGATGGAGTTTGCGGCATTCGTCAAGTCGGTGACAGTCGCGACGTGGTCATCCTTGCAGAAACTTGAGTTTCACGGATACGTGCAGCGAGCATTACTGACAATTGCCGCCAGGTGGTCCACAACGGTATCATGATGGTCCTCGCCGTCGACATGACCTCCGATAGCAGCGGCAATGATCGAAGGCCGACGACCACCTCTCCTCGTATTGCTGGTACTCAGAAGCCGAGAGCGGTGCGTGACCGAGTTGCGGCGGCTCCCACTGTCCATAAGAGCTTCTGGGCTACTTGCGCGCACGCCCTCGAACCCGACTGGCCTGGAACCAATCGAGCCGCCAGATTCGGCTGAATTGGTAGGTTGAGTGCGCCGCATACCGGCGTTCAGAGCAGGCGGAGAGCTAGAATTCGCCGCTGGCGCCGACGAGCTTCGCGCGGTTCGGTCACTGATTGTGGCATCCTCATTTGCAGGTTGCGCGACGAGCGGAATGGCAGCAGGCTCGTCATGAAGCTGAGTATGTCCCAGCACCGTGTGGTGACGCCTAGGGTTGCGCACTCGAATCGAGGGCATCTTTGTGAGACGAGCAAGACGGAAGATAGCTCGGCCCGCAAGCTAAGTTATGCGCCGAACCAGGAATTCAAGAGGCTGCGCTGCAGATCTTTTCGGGCGCCGAATGAAAGCAGCCGTACCAGACAAAACCGAGTTGAAGCTCTATACATTGAGTACTAGTCGTCATATCCTAAAATAAGCTAGAGATACACAAAGATCCGCAGGCAGGTATTATGGAGACAAAAAGTGACGATCCGCTGACGAGCGTGTTGCCTGTGGGTGGCCGGTCAGTAATTGACAGCAAGCGACGAGAAGCTTGAGCATGCATACCTCGGATTCTGGAGGCCGTCTATCTTCAGCTACTCGAGGAACGTCGCGACTACGCGAACGCGCTATACGGGGTGTGATGGAAGACTCTGGCAACTGATCTGCATTCCCTCGGCTTCGCTTACGAGCATGACGCGGACGGTCGTCTGGCGTCCCAGACTGCGACTCAGAGGGATAGAGAAAATTCTTTTGCGATGCCGCGGCTTTGCTCCCCCATTTCGTCTTGGAGAAAAGCTCCTTTGCGACGGGTAGTACTGGAATGACCTTTTGAGTGAGCGCAATCTTCACCCAGTCCTTCCACGTTGGGTCGGAAGGAATGAATTTCCCAACGAGTTCCTCGAACTGTAGGGACGTTGAGATCAAAACAGGAGCGTTGCGATGCACTTACACTGGTGGTCTCATTGAGCCACTTCTGCTCACGCGTCGATACTGACGCCTCGTTGCAGAAAAAGTCATCCGTCTAGGAAAAAATCAGGAGAGCTTCGCGTTGCATTACAAAGATGCAAACCTTTGCTGACAGCAAAACATGCACTTTCGGGACACAAACGCGGATGAATGTCTTCGTCGATGAGCGTGCTCGCATTGTTGACGCGTCGTTCTGCTTCAGCTGTCGGCGATTACGGCGAAGAATCGCTGTCCTCGCTTCAGGATCTTTGTCTGCATCATTGGCATCGTTCAAATTGGTGGATGATTTGAATCTGTGGAGAGTGAGACGATTCTGATCACGGAGATTGGTCTGCGACCGTGAGCGCGCAAGACCACGCTCGGGAATCAGTAGGCCACCTCCAGTGGAGCCCGTCGATCTGGACAGCGTAGACGAAGATAGATCTTCAGATTCCGCAGGCAGCGCGTTGTGATCAAGCTTTCGGGTAGGCCAAAAGTAATCCAAAATCTTGGTTCCAACCTCGCTTTCGACCTGAAGGCGCATCGGGTGAAGCTCCAGTTGAAAGTTTTCGAATATCGTGATGCCGCCGACGGGTGGGAGAACGCGCCATTCGGCATCAAGAAACACTTTGCGCTATCAAGGCATAAATAGTGTGCGTAGCCCGACTTAATCAAGTACTCACCTTGACCATATGATGATTAGCCGGGTGGTCATGCTTCACAAGAATCTCCGGCCAGATTGCGGTAGGAGAACTATGTAAGGCGCGAAGGTCGGATACAATCAGCTGGCTACTTGTTGAACTATCCTGTTTGTTTAGCCAGTTGAAATGGATGCCGGATAAGACGAGCTTGGCCAACAGCTCAGTACGATCGTCAAGCATGTTCCAAGAGATCTCCTGTGAGGATGCGATTAGCCTGAGGCCGAGCTGATCATCGTGCAGATCTGTGCTCTGTGCTTGAGCTGCACCGATTGCGTCGAAAACCAGCGAAAGTTCATCCGCCAAGACGAAGATCTGAGCTGAAATTGAAAGCAGATCGAGCTGCTCAGTTGCATCAAGCACGTTGTAGCGCAGAGCGTAGCCTCGTTCGACCTGACAGAGCTGTCGAATCCGAAGCTGGAGTTCGCGGATGAGGTTCGCAGCACCATCGAGATCGGCAAAGTCGTAACTGAACAAGAATGTCTCCAAACGCTCGACCCGCGAGTGATGGGCGGGATCAGAAAAGAGCAGCAGGTCTGTCACGACTGAAGAAATGGTCTGAAAGTTCCTGCACTTCGCTGTGACAGAGAACCGAGGCATGTGGACGACGACCAGATCCTAGATGATGGTCAGCCGCAGTGAGTTTCACCTATAGATTGAACGCACCGTTTGCTGAGCTACGTGTTGTGGAATGTACGTCGAGGCGCTTGCTCGCGGCCGACTGCGATTTATCTTGTCATAGTGCAAGGAGGCTTCTGTCGGTGGCACGAGCCGATCGAAGTCATCAGACTCGCAGCGATAGTCAACCAAAACCTCAAGTGGCACAACGTGTGACATTCTTCCGACGGCGCGAGGCACGGTGCCTGTTGGTGAAAAGACCTGTAAGCCACGGACAGCGGCGTGATTTCTGCGAGAAGTTGAGTCGACGTGTGGCTAAGCGATTTGACATACCGATTCATAATGTGACCAGTTACCGGATCATCCTGGTTATGCAAATCGAGTATACGAAAGTTTTGCATAGAAACGTCGGAGGCTGTTACCACTAGACAGGCATCCTCCAACTTGTCGCTCTGCATGACCACCTGAGCCTTGAAAACGATACCGTAATGACTTTTGGAGAGTCCGGCATCGTCGCCCCAGCCTAACAAGGGATCTGAAGGATGAAAAGGTTCGGTTTTTCGCTCAAGCTCGCTTTCTGATGGTCTATCACCCGCCAGCAGGCTACGGAATGCGTCCACTGCAGCAGCAGCTCCGCCAACTGCCGCCCACTGACGCTTGCTTGCATCTTCCCCTGATGGGCCAGCGGGTTCAGCGTCCTCGTGAGCCATGTCTTGAATGAACTTGACTGCACGCGTGGCCAGGTGAAATTCAAATCCTCGATGCCGCGTGGACGCCAGGTAATACGCGTACAGAAGCTGGAGAAGCGTCAACAGTGGGTGTCAAGGTTCACAGATGTACTGACATTTCGGTTGTCGTTATTGAACACGATATTGGGACAGTGGATTTGATAGACGTTGTCGAACTCGTCCCAGGCCGATGAATCAACAGTTTCAGCGGGAACATAGTAGAAGCTATGTGCTTCTCCGCCAGCCGGTGCCTCAAGTTGAGTGATGTATGCGGCGAGAAGATCGATTCTTCGTTTGTAGTCCTGCTCGTGGCGGTCGATATCGTCCTCCTAAACATTGTAAGTCAGAGTATACAATCAGAAAATAGATGCGCTGACGTCAAAATTAAGACTTTCGCTACCCAAACTGGACGATGTCGGGCTGTTGGAGTCGGCTTCGCGTCCTGACAAAAAAATTCCAACTCCTGCTGAAGTTCCTCCTTTCGACGCCTCGCAAGGTTGAGCTGAATTTCCTTCGCTTCTGCAGAAAAGATCTTAGGGAGGGAAGAAAAGATAGCATCTACACGCACCATGGTGGTGACCAAGCAAACAGAGATGCGTGTCTTCCTTTCCGAATTTGCTTATGCTGGATACGCTGCCTCCTCGTTGAGGCTTTTCGCCAACGTTCCATGGCTCAATCCATGTACCGTGCTTTGAATACGTGAACGTGGGACACGAAGCCAGGTGGGAGAGGTATATGCGCGGCTTCTTATCGACAGAGTTCCAAAGCACTTCAACGAAATCGTCCATGTCAACCCAGCGGGACCGGTTGTCGTAGGGCTCCATATCCGACCACGGTTCAGGCGATTTGGATGTTTCTTCCCGCAGAGCAATCAGCTGCTTGTTCGGATCCGCGAACACTGCAGCTAAAAGTCGAAGCTCAAGGCCCGAAAGCACAACACTGGCGGCCGAGAACCGTTTGACATGTGTGACAACGGCAGGCTTGCCAGCATGAAGGATAGTTGCCTCCTGTGCAGCTTGGTGTAGGTCTGCCTCTAGCCGCTCCATGAAGCCCTTGATCCCAATGAAAGGTGTTTCACCTTGCTTCCAACTGGTTCGGGTGTCGGATTTGTAGACATGGGTGATGAAAAGTTTCTCTACCGAGAAGCGATATTTGATGGTAGCTAGCGATCTACCGAATTTCTTTGAGCCTGGGTGCACGTCGAATAAGCAGTTGTGTTCGCGCCAACTACGGACGGGCCGAGTCATGGTGCTGTTGAAAAGGTCCCACCACCGCCAGAAGTGTTGGAACGTTAACGGGCTGAGATACACATTGTTGCTTTTCTGTTGGCCGTCCCCAGGTCGGGCTGGGCTGGTCAACGAAAACGACATGTGAATGAAGTCCGACCGGAAACCTTCAAACGAATCGCGTTCGGGCTGGAAATCGATATGGGCGAGGGTATGTAAAGCGAAAGACACACTCACAGTGTTGACCGATTGTTTGCTACGCAACTGTACTTGGTAGTGTGGGCGGAAGTCGAAGAAGCGGCATCGTCGGTAAAAAGGGTCCTCCGGGCAAGTCTTGCACTTGGGCGCGCAGCTGCGTTCAAACACGAAGCCGAGCCCCATGCGGATCCCCGAATTGAACCTGGCGCACACTTTTTGGTCGCCTTTTTGTCTTGACCCCAATGCACCGCCATGTTCTGCAGAGCCTGTTGGTCGCAGTGCGTAGAGAGATGGAAGGCTCGCGGGTATACTGCGCGCGTAGAAACAATGCATTTAGCCTATACGGTCGGCGCCATGTCTAAGGTTAAAAAAAGTCTTACTCGGGTATGATCAGCTGCATGCTATCGCCTGTGATTTGGACCAGCTCGCGCTCGTTGTTGGGATATCCCACGACTATCTCTGTGCCACCTTGCCAACAGAAAGCGAAGCCTGCGCCAGGCCCAACGGCTGAGTGTGGATCGCATGAACCTGACATCTCGTTCAGAATAAGGACACAGAGACAAATGACGACTAGACTCACCTTTGAGGTTGATTTGAACTGGCCCAGCAAAATGCACGCGAAGCTGCCATAGGAATACCAGGCGTAGCTTGTCCCAAAACCCAACACGGTCCGATGGGTCGTCGGGCTCCTGTGTGAGAGAATCAACAAAGCGCATGACCTCCTGTATCGCAGGCATGTATGAGATGCCCCAGCCAACGTGTGTAGTATCGCGAGTTGTGACTTTGATTGCCGGGCGCGCATACGTTTTGACTGGCATCGCCGTCTTTGGAACTCGAAAGCTCATGGCACCAGCGCCAAGTATCCCGCTGCCCTTCGGTAGTACTTCGCAGTCGACCCATTTGACGGAGGAAGAAGAGCCCATCTCTTCAGCTATCACTAGATCCGTGTCAAGTTCGAAAGCTGCGACTGGTTCTGAATGCTGAGGAACGTAAAGCAACGGGACCGCGTAGTCGCGGATCTGAGCGCCACCACGCATAAACGACGTCTTGAGATGCAATGGTACTAGCAGTGAGAACTGCGTGTCGCGAGGTACGCCACTTCCGACGTCGTACATGAATGAGGGCAGGTCTGAAAGCTCGAAACTCGGCTTCGAAATGTGTACCTGAAGCCCGGAAAGCTGGATTCGCAACAGTGGGACAAAGTTGTCCGACAGACGGCGAGAGATAGGCAGGGCTCTGTCGCCTGCAGAATTCGGAGTTCGGAAGCGACGATCGAGCTGCTCTTCGCGTCGCAGCTCCTCATTGCGCCGGTTGTTAAAGGACGAGATCCAGCTGTTGGAATGAAGCAGATTCAAACGCTCGCGAGCAGCTTCGATTGAAACTGTGTGCTTCGACGTGAACCGTTGCTTGCCACGCTCGAGACCCAGCAAGGCGTCAGGTGGAGTTTCACGGGTAATGGCAGCGCACTTGGCGTCGAAAGCTAGCTCGCGCTCTATGCGCACACGCTGCGCATCAAATCCTGCTTGATAGATCAGGTTGAGGTTGCGCTCGAACGGCAGGTCTTCGGCGTCAATAAGAACGCTCTCGAAGCGGATCACGATGACAGGCACATGTTTGGCGGGTTCTGCCTCTGGGAAGTCGATATCAGAGTAGGTGCCAGCGGGAATGATGTGGAGGAGATGTTTGATCGTCTTCACCGCGAGACTTGCTTGGAAGATTAGGTCTGCGAGCTTGTAGCCTGAGGGGACCTTTAGACGCAGAGACTCCCCGCTCACTTCGACGTGGCGACCATATATAGGAGTCTCGTTCGGTCCCGTGGTGAGAGTTTTGATCTGGATGAGCTCGTCCCATGTGTCGCTGGCGTGCGCCTCATCCTGATTGCGTTTGACGAGCGGAACATCAACGTGTGGGACATATGCTTTCAGCTGGCGAAAGCCGACTCGCTGGTATTTGGGTGACTGCTGAAAGAGCAGAGCATCGATACGGACAAACAAGCGCACGTCCTCCGTAAACCCGCAGAAAATGTCCAGAGTCTCAACCTTGGCCGTCAATAACAATTGCATGCCACCTTTCTTCGCCGTGGGATGAGATACAGGTCGCTTCGGGACGAGGTTGTTCAACGTGTTGCCAGCTAACAGCGCGCAGTAGACATTCCGCAGGTTGTATGTGACTCGCAGCAGCGGCACAGTGATCATCGCGTCGCACAGGTCTGTGTGATGCGAATTATTGAAGAAGTTGCGCTGGTGCGTGCGCTGCAATGTGAAGCGACCAACGGTCGGTTCGGGGATGCTAAAAATCACAGGGCCGTCCACCATATGCTGCTCAGGCGCATTGAATTGATCTGCTTGTTCGCCATCGACATCAGTGGCGATAGCAACCTGGCAGCTAGTTCGTCCAATACGCAAGGCAACCAAGGCAATTTGATCATCGACTGAGCTCCGAGCTCGACTCTTTGCGACAGCTTGAACCAAGATGTCCTCCTGTAGGCCGAGCCGCATGCGGTCGCTGGCGAGCTTATGGCGCTGGTACTTTGTTCTCTCAAAATGTTGCTCCGTGTGCATAAGGCAGTACGCGACTGACAGGCTAGTTTTTAACGAAAGACCACGCGCTAACTCGAGGTCGCAGTTTGGATTAAGATCGCGACCTGTTACTGTCAACAGAACCTCCGAAATTGTGAGTCGAGCATTAACACCATGCATGAGCGCGCTGAAGAGCGACTTTGATTGGCCTTCGACGCGGGCCTGAGGAGGAGCCGGGCGAAAAGACGTCGCGAACGTAGTCAGCGCCTTAACACGATCGCGATTCCACAAGTCCAGCGATACCGAAGGTGTTGAAAGGCTCACATCCGCCATAACTGCAGACAGGTCGATGTACGGTAGCGCCTCTTCTTTCAGCGATGCTGGCGCCTCGCCACGCGCCACCAGTTCGACTCTGTCGAGCAGGAAGAAAGGTTCCTCGTGTGAATTATGGGAAAGCCTCGTGTCACTGATGGAAGCTCGCGCGAAAATTGGCTCCACGACTGTGACGAAGGTAAAATGGAAGTCAAGTTCTGGGATTCCAGGACCGGTCGCAGATGTGACTGGCTTGTTGGGGCCACTGAAGACGTGGTCGGTCATCGGCTTGTGGAACTTTGCTTCGGTGTGAATTTCAATCGCATTCGACTGTACGTGCACTCCAATCTCGTGATCGAGGGCATCTTCCGGCGTCCGAATAAGGTGCAGGCGAAGGTCCCGTAGCACCATGTCAAACTGAATATGTGGAAGCACTGCCTCGCCTGGAGTGGATGCCGGCTTCGGTGCCGTCACATTCGCGCTTGCTTGCGACAGACTTTCGTTGATGGCGTCCAGCCGCTCTGTGACCTCGACGTCGTCGATAACCAGCTCGCATGCCACAAAGGCTGACGTAACGTGCTCAGTGAAGATGGCATCGACCGAGCGCAATTGCAACGCGGCCTCTGTAGCAAGTGCCCTAAGATGGATACGGGTGACGGAGAGCAAAGTCATCCAATTGTCTTGAATGCCGAGGTCATTCGAACGTCTTAATGAGATAGTACGCAGATCCCCTATGAACGATAGGACTTTGCCTTCAGAGCAACCGTCTGGAGGAACAGACCCGAGCCATTTCTGATGCAAGGTGTTAGTGCGTGGTTCGCTGAGTGAGGCTTGGAGAGCGAGACTGTCGAGTGAAAGTTTGTAAAGATGGCCCGACGAAGCGTGTCGCAGTGAGGCCGAGATGGACTGAAAGCCGACGCGGATGTTGCTGACTAGAGGGACAAATCGCTGGATTTTGCTTGAGCTGCGTCATCCAGGTACGCGAACCAAAGCGCACCTTGGCCTTTGATGCACCCTTGCGAGATGTAGCTCTGGAGGGTTCGCGAGAAGCAGAGGTCTGCAACAAACACAAAGGATAAGCAATATATAACACGATCAGACTGTGGGATGCAATACCATCTCGGTCCAAACACCAACAAGCGGTGAGACTGGCGGAGAAAAATTTGATGTCGCGTCAAGATAGTCTGTGGGAGATGAAGGATTCGACATTTGGGCCTCCTCAACTAGGTCTATGAGAGTTTGTAATACGTCGGCCATGATCTCAATGTGAGCAAGATCCAATGTAGTGTCGAGAGAATGGTCCTCGATCCGTGCCAACTTGGGATTAAAGCGAAGGGCAGCTTTAAGATCGATTGGCGAGTGAATGGCGAGAAATGTCCCGATCGGTGGCTGGGTAAAGGCGTGCGGAGGAGTTGCTGGAGCATTCGTCGAACCAAAGACCTGTTGCAAAGTAACTGAAATCGCAGCTGCACCGCGTGTGTTACCCCAACCTCTCTCCCATAGACGTTCTGCTCTCGCACGGAAGCCTGCTAGGCTACCAAACCCTAGCGCAAAAGGACCTTCGTCAGTTGCGCCGTGAATGACATGCTCTAGATCCTCAAACGTGACGCGAGAGGACAGCGTCATGCCAGAGAGGCGGATGTGGGCACCGCGCAGCGCGTCAAAGGTGATGATTGCAGTATCCATCTCAAACTCCAAGACCTGTGTGAGGGCGGGCAAGAGTCGGATGACCGCACGGAACCCTGACACGAACAGCCCGCGTAGAATCGGACGCCACCAGCTTTCGGTTAACTTTGCAATCCATTGGAGCGGCAGAAGTAGCGAGACGCGCCAGCTGGCACGGTGCGCGACGACAGGTTGCGGGCGCTGAACAAAGAGTGAGGATATTCGCTTATGAATTGCCTGCGTACGCCGCACGGCGGCAACGTGCTTCGCGGCTGGATCATGTAGAATGGAGAGACGGAGGCCCTCTACTTTGACCGCGCAGCGCCGTGGCCGCTCCTTCGTTGGGCGCTGAAACGACAAGCCGATACGGTCGAGTGTGAGGACAAGGTCGCCGTGGCGAAAGTATAGGCCGCGTATTGAACGTAAGCTGATACTCCGCACCCGCACGCGCTTCGAGAGTTTGCCGAGGATGAATGGTGCGATGTAGCGACGGGTGACGAGTAGGAATAGCAGGATCCGCAGTGCGCTGAGGAGCCACGAGAATAGCGTCCCGTGCGCGTCCTCACTTCGAGGACCAAGAATAAAGAGGCGGCCGAGGTGAGCGAAATACTGCACCAATGGCAGTATGTCTGTCATGGTTGCGCGGCCTTAGACAGTGGGAGAGTGCGGAACGCGCACTTTCGAGACGCGACGCCGGTCAAGAAACACCGCAACACCGGTGATTCCCCTTACTCAACTCCGCGTCGGCCTTGCACCTAGTTTTCATGTCTGGACTGATGAAATCACATCCCATACGAACAGGAAAGCTGTCGTTCCGTACGCACGTCAGTCTACCTAGACGTGTGCCTACATTCTGAGTCGGCACCGTCGCCTCTCTCTCTAACCCCCTCGCGTGACCCCTAACAGCGCTTCAAGAACTAACACATGCTAACGCGCCGCCTCTTTATCACCCCATCATGCCCAAATGCTTCGTGCCCCAGCTTGTTGCACTCTTCGGCCACTTGAAGCCCGGCGACCTCCGGTGGCGCGCCAAGCTGCTCTTGACTCACACCTTGTAACACTTCACGATGTCCACATCTCCCTCCGAGAAATGGATGGTCTGGCTGGACATCGATAACACGCTTTACAAGAACAGGCATGTTGCTTTCATTCATTTACTCTATTCTACAGCTGAAACGGACGACAACTGCCAGCACGCGAATTGCAGCGGCGATGACTGAGCGCATTCACGCGTTTTTCGTGACACTAGGCTTGCCAGAAGACGAAGCGCACGAACTACACATGCGGTACTACAAGGAATACGGTCTCGCCATCCGAGGGCTCATGAAGCATCACGGTATCGGTACGCCTCGCTGCGAACGTTGCTCCCTGGTCCAACACTCATCCTCTACGTGTCGTTACCAGATGGGCTAGTTTTCGACAGAGCCTGCGACCAGACTCTGCCACTGGAAGAGGCTCTCCGGCCTGACCCCGCAATACGGTGCATACCCTTTCTTTGCGCCACCAGGACCGTCACGCTGACTTGATGCTTGCAGGAAACTCCTCGAGGATATCGACAGATCGAAGGCCAGAGTTTGGGCGCTCACTAATGCCTACTCTATTCATGCAAATCGCGTTCTCAATATTCTCAATTTGCGCGATTTGGTTGAGGACATTGTGTTTTGCGATTACACAATGTCGCCATTCCCTTGCAAGCCGGAACTCGAGTTCTACCAGGAGGCCATGCAGCGCGCAGGAGTCACAGACCCATCCCGATGCCTTTTCGTTGACGACAGTCTGCTGAACTGTCGCGCAGCAAAACAGCTCGGATGGGGCCACGTTGTGTGGTTCTGTGAGGATGGCACAGCCAAGATCAGTATGCATGGCCCTGCTGTCGAAGATCCGCGTAAAGTGGAGGGCGTGGACGCTGTAGTATTCTCGATCCTCGAACTCCGCGACATCTGGAGCTTCGTGTTCAAGACGGAAGGATGAAGTTAGGTTGATATTTTGCTATTTAGCATGTTGCCTACAATTACATCTTATGTCGATAACGTCCGTGTTGTCAAAACAATGTCATGGAGAGCACCAATTCGGATTCTGCGGTCTCAAGTACAACCCCGTCGAATCCGATGAGACCTGCAAAACAGCTGTCAATATATCAGGTTCAAGTTCTCATTGGGAGCGTACGTGTTGTAGTAGGAAGAGCCAGGCCATCGTCCTCTAACCTATCGTGTACCATAGAAAGTGGCTTTTCTTGCAGGTGAGGAGCAACGAAACCTTGGATGGCGTCGATCTGGCCTAGGTGTGAGCCACTGAAGGGGAGCCATCGGTATGCATACCTTGTCAATAAAGCTTGGACCTCTGGATTCTTTGTCTGCACCAACAAACTCCCAAGGACATCTCTTGTATCTCTGGAACATGGGTGAACCGGGCTACGGCGGGTGTCAAACTCCTATTGCCAATCTGGATTTCTCTCAACTTACAATGTTGGAGTGCAAAATGATCTTCTTAACAATGTGCGTCTTGCCTGAGATGAGAATATCCATTCCATATTGCAGATAGTTATAGAAGTCTGTAAGGTTGTTCGGTGTCAGTTGTAGCGATTGGGGGGTGGTGGTGGTGGTGGTATCTCACAGTCTGACACGGCGTCGTCCTGCTGTGTCTGTGCAGAAGCATGGATGTTCATGCGGTCGTCCTCCTTGTAGTATACTCGTAGTGGCGTCCCAACGTCAAGGCTGAGGTCTTGAGCAGACGTCTGGCCAATGCGTACACTAACGGCTGTCGTGAACGACGGATAAAAGTATAGGTCGACACCCTCATGAAGCCGAATGCGGGCGCGATGCAGTTCGCCATGCATTGCTGGACAAGCTTCAGGCTCTTCAAGCGCATCCTTTTCGCCTTTCTGAGTGATTACCACTTTCCGAACCTGCATCGTTCGGTCATCTGCACTCGGTTTCGCGTGTGGCTTCCCTTGGTCGCGATCATCGTCAAAACCAAACCACACCCCGGGGTAGCGCATGCTGTCTCCAGGGTAGGTAGGGCCGAACGCGCTGCCTACGTCCTTGCGGCGAAGGACGACGTCGGCCTGGTTATCAGGTGACCAGCTCGAGATGACCGAGTCCTTATAACGCAGCGTCAGCGGTGGCGAGCTGCGCAGCGTGTGAACCGAAATCATAGATAGCCTCTGTGACAGAGAGGAGAGAACAACAAGTCAACATGCGGGGTGCGCAGAATGATTGGGCTCGTGGCTGGCGAGTCCACATCCCACTGCAAATCGACTTTGGGGTATGTTGTCTTGTCCTCGCGTATAATGTTTATGACCTGCCAGAGACTGTGACCAAGATCAAAAGTGCCTGCACCGACCCCGGGGCGCAAGTCGATATTGAGCTGGTACATCTCGGTGGCTGCAAGAGGCGGAGACGCGTGTCCAAGCTCCGCAGGAAGTCGCCGGTCGTATCTTGCGCTAATCCAATCATGAACGGCGCCCAAACCATTCGCACGCGCGCGCTCATCACCAAGGTACTGGCTAGAACATGTCATGCCGTGATAACTGACCTACTGGTAGGCCTTTGGTAGGTATGGCCTCAAAACTATTCGCCCAGACGCGCTCGAATTCCTCGAGGATCTCATAGTCGCACACGAAATTGAGGAGGATGCGATACAGACCTCGATGGAACTGCTCGCAAAGCAATATTTGCATCAAGAAGGTATGCTGCATATCCTTATAGTGGCCGTGGTCGTCTCACACAGCAGCGTAGACCAAGGCAATTTCGTGTCGAAGCCAACTCTCCAGAAGGTCTACGAGTCGATGCAAGACGAAAACGCCGAGGCAGCGGACGTCCTTGATGCGGACGCTGACCTGGACAATCATTTGCACTTCATCGACGCGTTTGAGATGCCATGGTGGCAATACTCGCTCGAGCGACAGACCTTCGAGAAGTGCGTACCACCGGAAGCGACGACCCACTAGACCTCGTTGAACCATATCCAAGACCCTCTCGGCTGCCAACGGCTGCCGGCGAACCAGAAAGCCGCGCAAGAATGTATCGCGATAGGTTGCAGATCATTCGGAGGATCATCCTTCGCAACGAGCACTTTGCCCCAGCAGCCTTTCAGTCGCGCGACAAATTAGCTCCACTGAAGGTATAAACTATTCATCGCTATATTTATACATCGCTGACCGCTACATGCCCCCAGCTACGTTCCACAAAGGATCTTTTGGGCCACGCAGGGAGCGACACCGCGTTCATGCTGTTCGGGATGTTGGCATACACCCCAAAGGGACATTTGTGTCTCGAAGATCTAGATGGTCGAGTCATACTTGACATTTCCAGCGTTGTAAGAGCTGCACACTCGTATCTCCAATGGTTGCTCACACTCGTATTAGGAGCCCGGCGAGGGTCTATACACGGAAGGTTGTATGGTCATGGTCGAAGGCGTATACAACGAAAATGAAATCCTGGAAGTTCACGCTATTGGTCACCCGCCGTGCGAGAGGAGAAAACGTGCCCGGTATGTCTACCGAAGAGGTCTGCGAGTCGTGTCTGAAAGTGACCCTGCAGTGATATCGACGGTCACTTTGATTTCCTTGGCAAGGGAGCATCGACATTGCTGGACGATGTCCGTTACAATGATTTGTTTGCGCAATGGGGCTTACTACTTGATTGCAGATAACGTGGAAGAACCGAATGAAGGAATTCGAACATGTCGCGTTTGTTGTCATATCCGATCTGTGGCTCGACGAACCGCGCATCCCGGACGCTCTCCGACGGCTGTTCGAAAAATGCATCGCACTTGGCTGGCTACCGAAGGTTTTTATCTTCTGCGGCAACTTCAGTAGCACCCCGATTCAAGGAAGTAGCAAAGACTTGGAGAGATATCAAGGTTCGTAATGCTCTATTCTCAACCTTGAACTCTAAGCTTAGGCTGACATCGAAACAGACGGGTTCGACGAGCTCGGCAACATTATCACGTCGTATTCCGCATTTCGGGACTCGCACTTTGTCTTCGTCCCAGGGCCGAACGATGTCTGTGGCAGCAGTGTTTTCCCTCGACCACCACTTCTGCCAACTATCACGCAACGATTAAAGGCCAAAATCGGGCCTAAGGCGCACTTCATGAGCAATCCCTGTCGCATACATGCCCTCGGGCAGGAGATTGTGATCTTTCGAGAGGATATGATGGCCAAGTTCCTTCGCAATCTCATCACGCACAAGCCTGGTGTTTCGGACGATGATCTCAAGAAATATGTGAGGATCTTGCCCTTCTTCAGTTCGTCTATTCGAAGACTAAACGCTGTCACTGCGGATAGCTTTTCCAAACTATTTTGGATCAGTGCCATCTTTCTCCGCTACCACAGAGTGTGCAGCCTATCCTGCCTGAGTACGACCATACGATGCGGTTATATCCCCTTCCGACGACGGTATGAGATCGCGACATGACAATACCTGCCCGCATTGACACATTAGCAGCTCATTCTTGCTGACAAATACCAGCGATATCAAGAACATTATGAAGGGTGTCATGTGTTCAATCCCGGTAGCTTTCTTGGCAATCAGTTTGGGTTCTCGACATACTTTCCCCATAGCATTTCCACGGAGGAGTCGTGAGTTGACCTGCCGCTGTGATGGTCGCCACTCACAATGTATGCAGAGAACTCGATGCTGAGGAGCAGGAGGCGGAATGACGGGCAAACGTATTGCTCACATTCGTTATTGATTGAGCATGACGTGTACTCGATATGTGCGAATAAGAAAGTTACTTGGCTCCGCGTGCGCATAAGTCTACTATAGTTGTTGATGTCGCAACTTGAAGAGCATTCGAGGCAGACATTTCCGAGCCCTAACCACTCAAACACGTGCGCTATGAGTATATTAAACAGTTTTTGAGGCGACGTTGAGGCGCATTTGGATATTCAACAGTTCTCGGAAGGAAAGTTTCCGGCAACGAGCGGTTGAGTTGGATCCGTGTCATTCTCTATTCCCCGTCCCTCTCCCAAAACAAATCAAAAGGGTGCGTGCCACCGCGCGCGACAACGACAACATCTGAACTTTCCATCGCTCTGCAGTATGGCCAAGGATCTTGCTGTCGGTGTTGGTCGTCGGTCCCGTTCTGGGGCGTACTCGAAGCGCCAATTGTACAAGGGGCGCAAGACTGGCGCACCGAAGCCCGCTGAGGAAGTCGCGGCATACAAGGAGGTCACAGTGAAGGGCGACAAGAACGGGTCGACACGGCGCGTGCCTACTACTAAGGCGCCGCGATTCTACTCTGCAGAGGATGTGGCCAAGCCGAAGGTGTCGCGCAAGACTGCAAAGCCCACCAAGCTGCGGTCCACGATCACGCCCGGAACTGTCCTCATTCTCCTCGCTGGTCGGTTCCGTGGCAAGCGCGTCGTGTTCATCAAGCAGCTCGAGTCTGGGCTGCTCCTTGTCACCGGACCGTACAAGCTCAACGGTGTTCCTCTGCGTCGCGTAAACCAGGCATACGCGATCGCAACCTCGACCAAGGTCGACCTCTGCGACTTCAAGGTGCGTTTATTGTGCATGTATGGGCGAGATCAGATGCTGATGACTATGCGCACAGTTGTCCGACAAGGTCAACGATGCCTACTTCGCGAAGGAGAAGAAGTCTGCACACGCCTCCGCCGAGGAGGAGTTCTTCGCCGATGGCAAGCCCAAGGCGAAGGAGGCGCTCGCCGGTGAGAAGGTTGAGGAGCAGAAGTCAGTGGATTCGGGTGTCCTCGCCGGTATCAAGAAGACTGCCAACCTCGAAAAGTACCTCAAGGCAAGCTGGGGTCTGTCCAAGGGCCAGTTCCCGCATGAGGTCAGCCCCCAGGGAGCTCACGTCTTGCTTTGTCGCGCTGACTTTACATTCCTCAGCTCGTCTTCTAGAAGCCGACTTTGCGCGATGAGATCACTACGACCTAGGCCATGTTTGTTGTATGCCCACGCAGCCCAATACTATGCCCCTCCTTGCCGCAGCATCAGCGATTCTTTATTATGTTCGATGTCAATTGTATGAAATTTGCCGTGAACTTTTGCTGGATTCTGGTGCCAGATCTGAGTGTCAAACCGTGTTCACACGTTGTCTTCTGGAATGCTGCTTCGTCATGCCGCGAAGCGCGGAGCTGTTCTGGCACATCGCCCAAGCTTGCTGTTGAGGCCAGGCGTACACCTCCAGCAACGGCGGACTTTTCTTACCGAGACATTCGCGGCTGGCGCGAACCAGATCATTGACCTGTCGCTCGCAATTCCATGGCCAGCCGATTGGCCACCATACGCATCGACTATCGTCCTTCTCACATTATTGCAACGCACGGCCCTGCTTCCTCTCGCGATATGGGTGTGTTGCCTTGTTGCGACTCGGTGCCTGTTGCTCAAGCATTGGAGCCTAGACCAAACGGAAAGTGAAAATCGGGCGGGACGTCGTGGTCCCAGAGTTGAAGCGCAACTCTGTTCGGGTCGTGAACCACATTGAAGCAACGCCGTTACCCAATGGTTTGACAAAAGACACTGTCATGAAGGTGCGACGCGAGTCGTATCGAGAACTCGTAAGTCCTGCCATAGCAGAACACGATTTCAGTGGTTATACTCACCAATGTCAGATGGAGGCTCGTCGAAAGCAACTATTCAGTCACTTTGGTGTCGGTATTTCTCGCACCGTTATCCTACCCACTCTCGTCCAATTGGGAACCTTCATTCCCATGTCCATGTTATTCGTCTTCATCGCGGTTCCACCAACGCCTCTCGACTCGGAATGTTTCATGCATCTCACCAATCTCACGCGCAACGACCCGAGCAATATTCTTCCTGTGGCCATTGGAATCCTCAACATGGCTAATGTCGACTCTCATCGATGGCTGGTCCGAACTCCTCTGCTTAAGGAGCAGCAACAAGTGGATCAAAACGTCATCCAGGCCCAGATAGCGAAGGGAGGGCCACTAAAGCGTCGCAACTTTGAGCTCAAGCTCAACCCGAGCGGGATGATGACGGCTCTGGCGCGGTCCTTCTCGGTGCTGCGAATTGTTTTCGCAATGCAAATGCCCGGTGTTCGTCTCCATATTTGTCGCCTCATCGCCTCATCACTGACTCGCAACTGTGTAGACTGTTCTCATATACTGGACTGTCTCGGCGGCATACAGCCTTGCCCAGTCGTTCGTCCTGGAGTATTGGAGTTCCCGCAGCAAGCCAATTCAACTGCCCGTTCCGCCGCTGAACTTCAGGAAGCTGACCACCGATAGTCCAGCGACTTTGCGGAAGCTCACGAGTGGAGAGCCAACAACGGCATCTACATGAACGTACGTCGACTTTCACAAATTCATCATATGATTACAACAGTGGTTGGAAGTACCTGCATCACGACCAGCTGGAATCCTTGCATTCCACCGTCGGCGGGTCCTCGTGACTTATTTCTTGATCTAATATGATACAATCGCGTCTCATGCCACGTATTATGATACTGACTTATACCACAGCTCAATGGAACACAACACTCGACCTGCATTCACGTTGGCCTTGAGCCCAGCTGACGTTTGGACTTCTTTGTGACCACGAATAAGACGAATGTACGCGTGAGACCTTCAAAATGACATTGCATGTCGCTCATAGGTTGCTCGCTTGCGCTGCACAGATCGAACAATGCGTTCGTCCAACGGCAAAGGACGTAGTCTCAGCCCTGCACCGCGGGTACACGGTTGCTTAGGAGGGTAAATTACACTGAAATACAATCTAGTGATACATAGAGATAGTGACCCCTGCTACTGGAAGTCTACGTAATCATTGTTCGAGGTAGCCCAAGGCTGGTGGATGCCCATAGAAGCTCCTTGTCTCAGATCAGTTGAGTCATCCATCTCTGCACGACCAAAGCCACGCTTGAACTGCTCGGTGATGGAACTGTCGCATCATGAGCAAGTGCACGCGCGGCTGCACCACGAAGAAACGAACCTGATTGTCTTGATCAGCTCACTGCAAGCGTGCTGGACCGCTTCATTGGGAGTCTTGGTGCCATCGGTCTGCACCTTGAGAATGAAATATGGTTCGAGTGGATGAGGGACCTTGTAACCCGCGAAGAGGATACCCGGCATCGCAAGGAGTTGGCTACAGTTATGTAGCCGTCAGTGTACCACGTTGGCGTGGTCATCCTATAATACGCACGCGCGAACCATGTTGGCAATGGTGTGGTCCTGCTTCCATATCTTGATGGTGGCGGCATTTGGATCTTGGTGTCCTCGATGATCTCAAGCCTCCAGGAGCGTAAGCGGGCGGGAGTCGCGACGAGCAACGAGAGCGTGTCTCACGGTTTTTCGTTCTCGCCGAGGATAAAGAACTCAAAGCGTGGTGGCGCGTTCATCCTGCCGGCGCGTCAGCATGATCACGCAAGTTTGTATGAGCGAGGGGGGGGGGACGAGAGTGCGAGGTTCAGACAGCAGTTGGACAAAGTATATGTGACTTCATGATTGAGTCAGAGGATTGACAGTTATAGTACTGGTATCATCTTTGGAGGGTGCGAGACGCTGGGATGAGATCGGCCGCTCACCTGACCCGGCCGACGTACAAGCGGAAGGTAGAGTGCGAAATTTTCGATTTTAAGTCCGACAGCCGCGTCTTGATCACCTCCCGCCCGAACATCGGATCGCACTGTAGACATGTCTCCCACCTCCGGCGTTCATGGCAAGGACTCTGGCACGGCCCGTGTCCTTGGCTCCGGCGCGTCTGGTTAGTGAGAAACTGCACGCCGATTGCCGTTCGCCGATTGAGC
The DNA here is from genome assembly GCA_020744175.1 of Auriculariales sp. MPI-PUGE-AT-0066. Taxonomy (NCBI): domain Eukaryota; kingdom Fungi; phylum Basidiomycota; class Agaricomycetes; order Auriculariales; species Auriculariales sp. MPI-PUGE-AT-0066. The sequence goes on from JAGTJP010000006.1 coordinate 360,009, forward strand.
CGATGAGCAGGTATTGCTGAGCTGCTCGTGTTCCACCCTGTCGACACCATTGCGAAGCGTCTCATGAGCAATAAGAATAAGGCAAGACTTCTATGTACCGCGCACTCTGGCTTGTTGTCTTACTCTTGTCCTCCAGCTCACCGCTGGCAACCTGAATGAAGTCCTTTTCCGCGATTTTGCCTCGGCACCCATCCAGCGCAAGGCGCTTTCGCTCTTCCCAGGTCTCGGCTACGCAGCAGGCTACAAAGTCGCACAGAGGATATACAAGTTCAGCGGCCAACCGTACTGCAACGACTACCTCTCCTCCCACCACAAGTCCTCGTTTACCAACACCTTCGGCGAGCGTCAGGGCAAGCTCATGATGCAGGCAACCGCAGGCAGGTGAGTGCGAAAGCAAAAACTCCGCAGTCGCGGCTCTTCGTTTATCGCTTGTGCTGATTGCCACCGGTATCTGACAGCTTGACTGGCATCGGAGAAGTCATTCTACTGCCGCTTGATGTGCTCAAAATCAAGCGCCAGGTCAACCCGGAAGCCTTCCGCGGACGGGGTGTCTTCCGTATTGTTTCGGAGGAAGGCTTCAACCTCTACCGTGGCTGGGGTTGGACAATGGCTCGCAATGCACCAGGTTCCTTCGCGGTGAGGCAGCACAACTGTTTGAATGTTCGACGAACATGGAAACTCACATTTCTGTCTTTAGCTCTTTGGTGCATCAGCTTGGACAAAGGACGTTGTACTTGGGATTGAGGACTACAGGAAAGCGACCTGGACACAGAACTTCATTGCCTCTGTGGCTGGTGCTGTAGCCAGCATCACGGTCGCGGCTCCTCTCGACACGATCAAGACGCGCATTCAGAATGCCAACTTCGAAAACAAGACGAGTGGTTTCACTGTCTTCAAAGATTTGATCAAGAATGAAGGTCCTTTGGCATTGTTCAAGGGTTTGACTCCCAAGGTTTGCTCATTGCTGATACCTTCAACGATTATTGGTTCTGACTGTGTGCCACCAGATCCTTGTTGTTGGGCCGAAACTTGTTTTCAGTTACACACTCGCCCAATCGCTCATCCCGTGGTTCGGCAAGTACGTTTAGAGAGGCGCTTAAGCTGCCTATGCGCTCGCAAAATTATCATAGTCTTCCAAACCCGTTACGTTGCGCAGTAGGCGCACCACGACGAGGTGATTGTTGTCGCCAGCCAGCGACCTTCGCATTAACATTTTTTGCACTTCATGTGTTGTTAGACCATGTAGACTTCTTGGATAGACCATCCCATGCATCAAATCATATACACCACTCAGATCACAATTGCTCACTGATAGAACAAAAATTAGACATGCTGCACCAGGTGAGAACAAAGTACGGAGTGTGCGTTGTAAGAATCAGTCGCGGCGGCGGCCGTACTCGCGGTCACGTTCTGAGCGCTCGTCCTTCCGCCGTTCACTGCGATCGTCAGACTTGGGCTCGCGGTCGCGGTCACGCCTACGATCACGGTCGTACCCTCTATCCCCATCTCTGTCCTCCCGACGACGATCATCACGCTCCCGGCGGTCGCGAGAGTCGTACTCGTGGTCGCGCCTCCGGTCACTGTCGCGGTCCCGATTAGAGTCGTGGTCGCGCTTACGGTCACTATCATGGCGGTCGTCGTCATGCTCGCGCCGCCGTGAGGGTGAGGATGAGCGGCTAGGACCGCGGGAGCTGCTTGAGGCTCGTGAACTGCTTCCAGAGTCCCGACCAGCAGCCTCACGCTGAGCAGCACAACTGGGTGAGCCGTACATCCCAGAAACGCTGTCCGCAAAGCGTACCTCTTTCTTGACCAGCGGCATGTACTTCATGTCTGGCTTGTGCTTTTTCTTGATGCCGACTGCGGCGCCACCTGGGATCTCGTCCGGAGGCCGCTCTTTGGCACCAATACCGAGCAACGCGGGACGAGTGGGAGGAATGTACGGTTGAACATCGTGTGCCGCGTTGGACGACCAGCCCATACCGCGCAGCATGGCTGCACCAAAGTGTTCAATTGGCACTCGTGAATAATCATCCACGGTTGCCGAGTCCGGACGCGTGAGCACGTCGAGGCGGTAGGCTTCGGATTCATCTTGGGGTGTCCGTGTAAGCATCCAGTCGTTGTTTCCTGAGCTCGCGATGGCGTCAATCTGGTTTGCGTCGTCATTGGCGGTGCCGCTGAGTGACTCGAGGATGGAGCGCCGCGCGCGCTCGTCCTCGTCCTCGACACGAGCACTCAACGCGCTTCCAATAGGCTGAGAGGAGGACCCCACTCCGTTTGTAGCTGGTAGTGGCATGCTATCCTCGTGCGGCTCATTCTTGACGATGAGACCAGACAACTGGGGACCATCGCCCATGCGGTCGTGCGTGCCCAGTCCGCCGACGCTTCCATCTGCGCCGACAGACGGTCCGTTCTGCTGAATCATAGTTCTCCGTGCATTGGCGACGGCGCGCCAGTCGCGGTTCGGCAGCGCCGCAATAACGAGTGGCTCCTCCTTGGCTTCAAGGCTGCACAGAACACAAGTCATAGACTGGGTGAGTTGACGAAACCGCTTTGACCGCAAGTTGGACACGCATACGCACCGCCGAGGAGCATTCTGGTCGAAAGACGTGACGAGCTCAGCGCGGCTGTCTGCGTCCTCATCGTCGTCTGACGAGTCACCGTCCCCGCGCGCCGAGAACGCACGCTTCAGACCACTGCCGCCACCATTGAACCGCGACGGCACAGCGGGCTTGCGGAATTCGTCACCAGACGCACGCCCAGGTGGTGGGCGGATCGTCAGCGACATGGAAGGAGGGGAAACGCGTCCGGCAAAGTCCGAACGAGTCTCGCAAGATTTCCAGAAGCGCCAAAGTGAGATGCACCCAGTCCACATCATTGGGGTGAAAACGTCACTTGCCGCAGGTCCGTGAATTGCCGGTGAATCTCTCGACAACTACACCCGGTAATACTGAAATACTGGATGAGAACTGGTTCCAAAACTACTCATGGAGAAGTTCTCGAACCTAAATGGTTGTCGAAAACCTCTCTGGAGCAGTTCTGCGAGGAGTTCTCATCTAGTATTTCAGTATTACCCTCGTTGTCGAGAGGTTTACGGGCATTTCACGGACCTGCGGGCAATTGCGTTCCTCTCGGTCTTCAGGAGCGTCCGGCCCAGTGTTGTCGGGTAGGCCAGACGCAGGCCAGCAAAATGCGGGAACCCCGAATAACGCGCGAAAAAACGTCTCACAACGAAACCAAAAGGAATCCTCTGAGCCCGGTTCGAACGGGCGGCCTCGGGATGTGATAATCCGAAGTATCCAATTACAGTCCCACGCTCTGCCAACTGAGCTATCAGAGGTTGTTGAAAAGCACCACAATTGGGTTGCATATAACCCCGGCACGCTAAATCACATAAAAACAAAATTCCTCTGAGCCCGGTTCGAACGGGCGGCCTCGGGATATGATGATCGTGGTATCCAATTACAGTCCCACGCTCTGCCAACTGAGCTATCAGAGGGGTTGAGACTTAGAACTGTTGGGCTAATATACCACAACCCCATCAGGCCAATATCACATTCTCTGACTCTGGCATTACATTATTTCTCCGTAAACTCCCGCCCTCCATTCTCATATTTCTGGAGCTCCTTCTGCCATGGTTCCCACGCGCTGCCGTATTTTTGCAGCAGCCTGGCCAGCTCTTCTTTCTGCTCTTTCTGCGGGACCGATCAATACTTCACGGGCGGAACGACGGGGAAACAATGACAGCGACGTACCAGATTCCACGGCATCTCCGTATCGCCGTATACATCCCCAAACATCTCCTCAAGTCTGTGTCGCTTGAGCTTCTCGGCCGCTTTGAAGGCACTGAGGACCTCGGTCTTCAGTCTCGCCTTTAATTCCTCGTCCTCTTCCGGAGTCCACCACCCCTTGCTAACGAGGTATGACCGTAGCCGCACATGCGGGTTGTCGATCTTCTTGCGGTCCTCGACCTCCGCGCGCGACCTGTATGCAAACGAGTCATCCGACGTCGAGTGGTGTCCGACGCGGTAGGTCATGGCTTCGACGAGGACACCGCGACCTTGCTCAAGAGAGCGCCGACGAGCCTCCTTGACCGCACCGTATACCGCGAGGACGTCGTTGCCGTCGACGCGTACCGTGTCGATGCCGTATCCCGGCCCGCGGCTGGCAAGACCGTCACCGTGGTACTGCTCTGCTGCCGGTGTCGATATGGCGAACCCGTTGTTGCGCGCAAAGAACAGAACGGGGGCAGGGATGGTCGACGCTAGCTGCATGCCTGCGTGAAAGTCACCTTCAGAAGCGGCTCCTTCGCCAAAGTAGCAGACGGCGATGTTGTCGCGCCGCATGCGCTTCAGTGCATAGCCTACACCTGCAGCCTGTGGAATCTGAGTCGCCAATGGGGACGAGATGGTGTGGAAGTGGTGTTCTGGAGAGCCAAAATGCTACAAAACAATGTAAGCAAGTTAACCTTGAGAAGGTGTGAGAGCACTCACAACTGGCATTTGTCTGCCCTTGCTGCAGGTATCACCAGAGTTGCCCAGACATTGGTTCATGACGGAAGCCAGAGAGAACCCACGCCACAACAAAACTCCCATCTCGCGATACTGGCCCAGCACCCTGTGAAATGGTCAGTCAACAACCACCCAGCAACAACACCTGATTACGTACTCATCTGCTTGGTTGAGTGCAGCAGCAGACCCGATGATGGACGCTTCTTCGCCATACTGAATGGTGCATGAGCTCGACGATCACGAAGCATGCGTTTCTCATTTATGTGGGGAAATCTGGAGCAAGCGTGTAACATACCGATGTCATCTGCCGAACAGCAAGCATTGTCAGCCATGAGACAAACCAAGCGCGAGGTGAGACTGACATAAAACGAAATCTTGCCCTGTCGCTGCACGTTGTACAGCAGATTGTCCAGAGCCGGTAGTAAGCTCATCTGCTCATATCTGTGCGACGCAAGGTCCGTCAGCGACAGTATGCCACTGGCTAATACATGACCACCCACAGTCGGCGTCCGAGCTCACGATCAATCTGCAATTGAACATTCGTCTGTAAGCTTCAACCGACTTGTCAGGCGAAACGGCACGCACCTCTGGCTCGACTGCATCCTCCAAGACGCTACCGTCGCCGTCGAGCACGCGGTAAGTTGGTATCCGGCCGCCATTGACGGAGTTGAAGAAGTCGAGCTTTGCAGTCAGGGGGACGGTCGTGTGCGGTAGGGTTCCTAGCGGCGTCTCGGCGCTCGAATGGATGCCGCGACGTTGGCACAGTGGCGCGACGCGTAGCTTGACGGCCCGGTTCAACAAAGTTCGTTGCACACGGAGCGCTGCCATGAAACTAGAGTGCAGCGACGTGTGTGGGTGTGCGGAGACGGGTTCTGGTACGAATGTGCCGGAGTCGAGCAGGAGGGCAAGACTCGTTGCCGGAGCTTGAGTCTTGTCCGGCATCATGTGAGCGCGTTGACGCCGCCGTTACCGGTTCGTGGCACCTTTCCTATGCTTATTCAACCCAAGTGTATGAGAATGTCGGTGAGAAATAAGCTAATATGTCACAGAATAACTGGTGCGTGTAATTTGTGGCTTGCGAAGACTCTACGCTCGGCTCAGTGAAGGATAGGGGTGGAAGGCTGACACTCTCGGATCCCACACTAACACCAACATCGACAGCAAGCAGTATATTACAGCAGCGTACAGAAAGAGAGTGGAGACGCGCAAATCTGGAGCAATGAATGACACAAAAAAGGTGGTCGAGTAGTGTCAGTGTGAGAGCGCCACACGCGACATCCACCGATACACCTTGAACAGTACCACCAGCGTCGCCACAATGGTCAAATTGTTCATGTGCAGCGCCGCCAGTCTCATTACGACGAGACTACAGTGAAGGAGGGCCTCGATGAATGGCACAAGCGTGGAATCGATCCAGACGTGCCCGAATTCCAGCCGGCGCTGCGTTTCGAGCCCTGTACGGCCGAGCTGCATGTACACATCGTACATGAAATCAGTCAGCTCAGCGCCGTACCCGGTCACCTCGAAGAAGCAGGTGATGACGAAGTCGGCAGCTTTCCACGAAGCATCCATAATTAAGAGCGCCAAGATGCCTATAAGAATCACGGAGGAGATCCTATCGACTATGCTGGGCTTGGCCGTGTCGGTCTGGGTCTTGTCAGTCACAGGCGGAGTGTGCACGCGCTCGACCTCGGTCTCAGAATCCAATGTCTCGGCGTCCGATACTGAGACTGGGAAACCGCCCGGTGCAACTCGGACACGGAAGTCGTCGTCTGACATAGGTTCTTGCTTGATGTACACTTCGCCACCGTCTTCGATATGCTTATTCTTTGCGGCACCGCGTCCACGCAATTTCAGAGGCTCTGGCTGCTTCCCGGCCGCCCGGAGCTTCCTGAAACGTCGAGGTGGGCTCGGGACCGCCGTCTCGTCATCCGTGGCTGATGCACCATCAATAAGGATGCCGCTTGCGTCCAAGGCTTCATTCTCAGCTACGACTTTGGCAGCGAGCCGACCACTCCGGCGACGTTCGGTAAGGGCTGGAAGAAAAGCCCGGGGAGTGAGTTTCCTCGTCGCACGACGCGGTGAAGGAGTAGGTGACGGTGGCAGTTGGTCAGCCTCGTCACTGCTCTCTTCGCTCGCTATGTCGTCTACACGGCCTACGTCGTCTGCGCCCTCCTCTACAAACGTATCGTCGTCCGAGTTGTGGTCCCCAGCTGCAACGGTAACGAACGTAAGCGCAGCGCTCTCCGCGCCGAACAACCATAGCCGACCGCACGGCGCCGGAGGCATACTCACATCCATGCCGGGCAGCCAAGGCCCGCATGACGCTTGCGTTGGGGCGGGCCTTGCGGGCGCTGCGGTCCTTGCCACCGGAGCCGTAGAGAGCTTCGCCCTCGACGACATCCTGCACCGAGGCTCGTCCAACGGACAGCTGTCTCTTCGTCGGTGTGATGTGGGGGACCATCCAGGAGGACGTGTTGGTATCATTGTAGGACAGCGGCGACACCTTCGGCACGAGTGCCTTGAGAACCCTACCCTTGCCCCTGCCCTTGCCGCTGCTCGGCGGCGTCAGAGGAAGAGTGACAGCAGCAGCAGCGGCGCTGTTGGCGGCGCGGGTGGTCGGCATGCGGCGGGGAGGCGAATTTCTCGACGGTAAGAGGACAAGGTGCGCGGGCGGAGATCAGATTGCGTCGGGATCGTGAAGGCAAATGGATTCGAAGTGGCAGATAGTGCACAACACCAGTCGGGCGGATGCCGGCGATGTGGCTCGCAACCGATCCCGCGAAGGTGCGATGACTCTACCCGCAGCCTCAGGACCCAATGCACTGCAGAAGCTCTTATTCACGGCGCACAAGGCAGAAGAGTGTCTATTTACACCGTCACGCGTCTCGACTCTCAAGCACTCACCTTGTTGCGCTCGCTTGCTTGCCGCCACATCGACCTGCTTCCATCAAGGCTAAGCGAGACAGCCACGCCACACTCACCACCGGCCCTCAAACGACCAGAGTCTTGATGGGCATTGTTACGCTTGGGATTGCAGGGGAAGGACTTGAATTCTGCCAACTTTGGAGGGCCTTGCCAGAGGCGCGGCGATACTTGAAACGATTTGACAAACATATTGCGGAACGACATGCCGAAGCTTGGAGTGGTTTTGAAAGATTTTTGGGTTTTTGAAGAGACTTGGAAGATATTTGAGAGACCGAGGACGCATATCGTAGAGCAGGCACTTGAGCGTATCGAAGTCAGGACTTGCAAGGAACACACTTGAACAGCTTGAGGGTGGTTGTTGACATTCACCAGCGAGACTCACGGTCGCGGTCACGCTCACGGTCGCGGTCACCGCGGTCACCGCGGTCGCCACGATCACCACGGTCGCCGCGGTCCCGTTCGCGTTCGCGTTCGCCACGGTCACGGTCACGACGCTCCGGAGAGCGCGAGTGCGAGCGACGGCGGGGAGAGCGGGAGGAGCGGCGTGGGCTACGTCTGTCGCGCCAGCCGTCCTTGCGCTCCGATTCGCGGCCATACTCGTCCCGGCGGCGGTCGCGGTCCCTGTCGCGATTGCGCTCGCGGCTGCGGTCCCTGTCACGGTCTCTGTCGCCGCCGCCGCCACCGCCACGATAGCTGCTGGACCCGCCACGATAGCCGGAGCCACGATCACGATCACGGCCTTCTTCTTCACCATTTTTGTGACCCATGTACTCGCCGGGTGTCGGAGCGTGGGCTCGCTCGGTGACCGAATAGTCGACACGGATGCGGCGGCCGTTGAGGTCCATGCCATTCAGTCGTTCGATGCACCGGGTAGCATCCTCCACGGTGGCCATTTTGATGAAGCCAAACCCACGGGAGCGGTCCGACTAGGGAAATTTTTTTAGTTGATACAAGGGAAGAGAGACAAAGGGAGACATACACGCTGGTCATAGACAATGGTAACTTTTTCGACGGTCCCACAACGGGCAAATTCGTCCTCGAGATCACGCTCCTGGGTGCGAATGCTGAGGCCGAACACGCCGAGCACCTTTGTGGGATTCACGTTCTGCGTGAAGTGAGTGAGCGGCGGGGTGTGAAACGGGAATGCGGTGGACATACGGCCGGAGCGTGTGTTGGGCGACGAGGCGGGCTGCGGCGACGAGGCGGCTCGCGAGGACGGGCTGGCTCGCGTGGTGCGTCGTGACTGCGTTCGCGGTCGCGGCTGCGGCGGTAGTTGGGGCTGCGCGAGCGCGAGCGGTCCCTACCAGCGCCAGGTCGGTCTTCACCCGGCGCGCTGTCATTGGTGGGTGCAGCGCCGTCCTCGCCCTGCGCACCAGGCTGACCGGCCTCGCCGTTGGGCTGTACCGCATACGCCTCCGAATACGGGTCAGGTGGGGGCTGTGACGCATTGTACTGCAACATTATGAATAAGGGCGGGGTATTGGAGGAACTACCTTACAATACTCATCTCCTGGCTCATTCTCAGAGCGCGCGGCTGGCCAAGTGGTTCAGCCCGACGGAGACAGCCGACGCCGGAATCAACCTACTTCCTTCCGGTGGACTTTGTGCCGGCTCCTTTCTTTCCACCCGTTCCGGATACTGGACTCGCAGTAAAATGGTGCGTACTAGCTGTAAACCCCGGCGAGCTTACATCGCTCATACTACATCACACAGGGTATCGATATCAAGCGCCATCATGTCAAAAAGGGCCACCGCACCGCGCCCAAGAGCGAGGACCCATATCTCCTGCTGCTCGTCAAGGTCAGTGGCAACGGTGACTCCCACGATGCAGCCACTGACCTAGTCTACAGCTGTACCGTTTCCTTGCTCGCCGCACAGACTCTGCCTTCAACAAGGTACCAGCAGCGGTTGTTACCAGCACAGAATCTACACTGACATTATTGCGTAGGTGATCCTGAAGCGGTTGTTCCAGTCGCGCACGAACCGGCCACCTCTGTCGCTGTCGCGGGTGACCAAGGAGGCGACTGCCTCGCCTGGCTACGAGACCAAGACTGTGGTGCTCGTGGGCACCATCACGGATGATCTCCGCCTCGAGACGCTGCCCAAGCTCTCGATCGCGGCGCTGCGCTTCACGCGCGCGGCCAAGGAGCGCATCATCAAGGCCGGTGGTGAGGCTTTGACGTTTGATCAGCTCGCGGTCCGTGCCCCGACAGGCTCCAACACCATCCTTCTCCGCGGTAAACGCACCGCGCGCGAGGCGAACAAGCACTTTGGCATGGGTCCCCACAAAAACAAGAAGCCCTACATTGCGTCCAAAGGTCGCAAGTTCGAGCGCGCCCGTGGTCGCCGCAAGTCGCGCGGCTTCAAGGTCTAAGCGATGGCCTACTCATGTACTGCATGTCGCGCGCGAAAATCTATGCTGCATGGGCTCCTCTCTCTGTCGCTCGTTCGTTACTATGTTCCTTATGCACTGCATTGAAATTTGCATGGTGTACCGTGGCCTAGAAAGTGCTGCATTCGGTGTGATCAGGGGAGGAAATTAGGAGTCTGAATGGAAATTTCAGATCTGGCGCCTTGACCTCTGACTACTACCACAATGCCGCGCATCCGCAAGAGTGAGACCCTCACGCGTGGTTACAACCGTCTGATAACATGAATAGAGACGAGCAACCGTGCGACGACGCACCAGCGTCAGAAACTCAAGCACAAGGTCTCCGAGGGCCGCAAAAAGGCCAAAAAGCAGGCCAAAAAGAATCCGCAATGGAAGTCCAGTGAGTGCCCTTGTCCTTGCGCACTGAACCCAAGTTAATAGCAGGCTTTAGAGCAAAAGAAGGACATCGGCATCCCGAACAGCTTCCCGTTCAAGGACGAGGTTATGGCGGAGGTAGCAGAAGCCAGGAGAAGAGTTCGTCGTCCGCACCATACTCTCACAGTGCTTAACACGCTTTCTTCGTAGACGGCGGAAGAGAAGCAAAAGCGCAAGGATGCCGCAAAGAAGAAGCGGGCCACGGTCAGCGACGCGCCTGCAGACGACGAGGCTTCCGACGGTGACGACGAGCCCATGTCCACCGACCAGCCCGAGCCTGAGACCGGAATCGTCGCTGTTACCGGCTCCAGCAAAGCCGTCAAGGCCAAAGGCAAAGGCAAGCGCGACGCCGCGGCTATGGACGAGGACACCGAGGAACCAATCCTCATTGACCCTACGCTCGTGGACCTCGCTGCGGTCATCGAGCGCGCAGACGCTCTGATATGCGTGCTTGATGCACGGGACCCACAAGCGTACCGCAGCAAGACCTTGGAGGAGGCAGGAAAGCCAGTGGTGTTTGTTGTCACAAAGACTGGTGAGCTGCCGGTGGCACTGAGAATCCCAGTGGTCTAATGAAACGAGAGCAGACCTTGTCCCACGTGAGGCTCTCAGTGCCTGGCTGTCGCATCTGCGAGCATCGATGTCTGCGCCTGTCATTCTGTTCAAGGCGGCATCTGCGTTCCTTCCCGCGCCGGCTGAGGCAGCTACAAAGCAGAAATCGGCGCCTGCGCCTTCAACCACGGACACGCTAGGCGCAAAAGCTCTGCATGCGGCTCTCAATGGGCTAAAGGCAAAAACTGTCGCTGTCGTTGGTCCAGCAAATGTAGGTTTTAGCCATCTTTGCTCTCCACCTAAAGGTTAATGGACTTGATTTACCAGGTTGGCAAATCTTCTCTCATCAACTCCCTCGCAAAGCGCACCATCCAGCCTATCTACGATCTCCGCACATCTCAACCTGGGCCTAGCACTACGCTTCGTCCCACTCTCATAACCGTGCCATCTTCAACTTCGGAGTCGTTGACATTCATCGACACGGCCGGCTTTGTGTCTGTCCCGACCACTGCCCCGGCAGACTCTGAAGACGCAAACCGCGAGCGTGTGAAGGACATTCTGCTCCGTGCTCGTGGTCGCATCGAGCGTATCAAGGAGCCTTTACCCGTCACAGCGGTTTCAACGCTCGTCTCAAGGGCACCCGCCGAAGACCTCATGCTGCATTTCAACCTGCCGGCGTTTGCAGCTGGGTCCACGACGGCGTTCCTGAACACTCTCTCCAAGGCGAAGAACTGCTTGACCAAGGTCGGTCTAAATATTACATCGCGGCCTGCTATAATTTTTGACACTGGTTTGTAGACATCGACACCAGATCACAACGCCGCGGCCCGCGTCGTCCTGCGTGATTGGAGCACCGGCGCCTTCGCATGGTACACGACTCCTTCAGCGGTCTCTGAGATCCTGTTGAAGCCCACGCCAGAAGACCAAGAAGTTCTTGACGCGGTGCTTCCGCGCAAAGAGCTTCGGCGCGCGCGGGGCTCGCTTGCCCGTCTCACACCAAGCGAGATCGAAACCCGGGCCACCGACTTGCACGCCAAATCTGGTGCTGGGACCGACGTGGACGGCGGCGATCGTGCAAATAAGCGTGCGAAGATTGTGCGGGATGCAGACGATGAGGACGATGAGATGAGTGACGACAAGTTTGACGGGAACGAGGAGGAAGACGAGGAGGAAGATGTGGACAACGTGGATGATGGCGAATACAAGGAAGACGACGAGCCTTCGGGTTACGAGTCGGACAACAACGACACACCTATTGACACGCCTGCGTCCCGGAAACGCGCTGCAAAGGCCGCCCCGACACCCAAAGGCAAGACGAGCGGGAAGAAAGTCAGTTTCGCGGCTATTGCTACCAAGAAAAGCGCAACGCAGCCGAAACGCGTCGCCAATACTCGCAGTGCTACTGCTGCTGCTGCTAAGCTGAAGGCGTCGGGAGGAGATTCGGACGCGTATGACTTCGGCAGCTACTTCAAAAATTAGGGGACCTTGTCACCTTCGGAAATTGATTGACTTCAGGCTTTACTGCCAGCAATGGAACTTTGCCTTTCGCCGCGTGCTCTAGTTCACTTTCATCCAACCTCGGAAAAAGGCTAGTACAGTGGAATGCTATTGTGGCATGTTATACGAGTACAGAGAGTACAAATGCAAGAGTGGGCACGGCGGCGAGATAAAGATGCAGCATGTGAGACGAGACCGAAGTGAGGGGGAATCTAATGATACTCCAAAAACGATGTGATCACTTGTAGAAGACGATGATAGGCGACGCGCAATAACGCGGCTGGATGTTCGAGCAAACGAATCACTAGGAGGCATTTTAGAAGTCCTCATCGACGGAGAAGCCGTTGGAGACCGGTGCAGCGGCGGCGGTGGCGCCGTTTGTTGTGTTCGGGGCGCTGGTGTTAATACCGGCCTTGGCGTAGTCGCTGACGCGCTTCTCAAAGAAGTTGGTCTTGCCCTGCAGCGAGATCATGTCCATGAAGTCGAAAGGGTTGGGCGAGTTGTAGTGCTTCTCGTTTCCGAGGGCGACGAGCAGGCGGTCAGCGACGAACTCGATGTACTGATTCATCAGCTTGGCGTTCATGCCGATGAGCGAGCACGGGAGCGCGTCCGTGAGGAACTCCTGCTCGATGGCGACTGCCTCCGTGATGATGGTACGGACAGTGTCCGGGTGCGGGCGCCTGCGGAGGTGCGAGAACAGCAGGCAGGCGAAGTCGGTGTGCATGCCCTCGTCACGGGAGATGAGCTCGTTGGAAAACGTCAGGCCGGGCATGAGGCCGCGCTTCTTGAGCCAGAAGATGCTGGCGAAAGCGCCAGAGAAGAAAATGCCCTCGACGGCGGCGAAGGCAATGAGACGCTCGCCGAAAGTCGACTCTTGTCCGTAATCCAGCGCAGAGCCCAATCGGCCTTGCGCTTGATGGCGGGAATAGTATCGACAGCGTCAAAGAGGTACTCGCGACGAGCAGCATCTTTGATGTAGGTGTCGATGAGGAGCGAGTAGGTCTCGGAGTGAATGTTTTCCCTGAAAAAATGTGGCGTGTCAGTAAAAGTCCCGACACTGCCGAATTACGAAGCACACACATCATAATCTGGAAGCCATAGAAGCAGCGGGCCTCGGCGGCTTGGACCTCGTTAGAGAAACGCTCAACGAGGTTTTCGTTGACGATGCCGTCCGAGGCAGCAAAGAAGGCGAGGATGTGCGAGACAAAGTGACGCTCATTGTCGTTCAGCTTGTTGTCCCAGTCATGGAGATCCTTGGAGAGGTCCATCTCCTCAGCAGTCCAGAAAGAGGCCTCAGCTGATGGAACATTAGCTCCAGAACAGGAGAATCGTCAAAAAAAAAAAAACCACCCACCCTTCTTGTACATCTGCCAAATTTCGTGGTACTGGATAGGGAAGAGGACAAAGCGGCCGCGCGACTCCTTGAGGAGAGGCTCATCTTTTTCTTCAAGTTCGATGTCACCGACGAAGCGCTTGCGGAGGGCGGCGAGGTCGGGCTTGGCGGGCGCAGCTTCAGCTGCGGCAGCAGGGGCGTTGTCAAAGTCTTCCTCGAAGCTGAGCTTGGTGGATTTCACTGGCGATGCGGTGTTGAGGTTCATGGTGTTGAGTGCCTTGGTAGTCCTTGGTCGGGTCTCGGTGGGCACGGCGGCGGTGGCGGAGAGCGTGGCGGCCATTGTAAGTCGTACGGTAGGCGTGTGGAGGACGAAGAAGCACTGAGCCTGTTGGAGCGGATGTCACGGAGAGCAAGACACCGACCGCAAAACTCCGGTCTTATGGTCAGTCGGCGTGATCCGATAGCGGACTGGAAAATTACCTTCGGCAATTGCCGAACCGTGACCACTTGAACGCGTATCCAGCTCCGCTTCAACCGCGTTTACATCCGTTATCGGCCGATAATCTTTTTATCAATCATCCACATCCGGTCCTTCGGAAGATGTCGGCGAGCTGCACGCGTGGGCGCATCCGTCAGCACCCGTCATTAGGTCGTAGTCAGTCACCGGTCCTTGGTCCGAACCCCGGCTCGTCACGGAACTGCGAGGCAACCTCACCGCGCGATGGGCTCGCACGCGTGGCTATTGAAGGTAATTAGAATATATACATCTCTTTCAACCAACACATGCGTCAACGGTACCTTCAAGTCACTATGGATGTGCACGGGTCAGCGTAGACTACTTACTGCACACAATTTGTTGACCCAAAGCCTGAACCCCAAGTATGAATACAAGACATTGGCTGTAATCACTAAATCAGATGCATCATGCATTTGCTTAGCGCTTGGCCTCGCGGCTCACGCCTTGCCGCTCCAAGGGGCACAATATAAACCGGCACAATAAACCGGAAGGCCCCGATTACGTCGCGCACTAATCCCAGGAAGCATCTCGTCGTCATGAGTGTACACATGTCCTTTTGCCGAAAAAGCTCAAGCTAATCAGCGGTTCCCGGACTCTTGCGTGTTTCTGACACCTCTTCTCTGAGACCACCGTCTCCGCACCGGGACATCGGAACCGGCGCTTTACGGGTGAACTGACTCCGTCTTCCGGTGAGTTGACTGGCCGTTGGTGGCCACAAGCAAATACTGCGCCGTGGGTACGATCTTGTCGAGCTTGATGAGCACAAGGGCTCAAGTCGTCACAAATATTGTCTCAAATGGTCTTCACCCCACTTCACATGGCAGATTAATTGTAAAAATTGATGCCGCGGCCTACATCAACTCGGGCCGTCTTCCGGCGTTGCGCCGCTACCAACTTCGCTTGCTGTCTCTTACTCTCCCCATCATCATCCGTCATCATGTCAGCCGCCGCTGCCACCGTCAGTCTTCCCCCTCCTACCCAAATGCTCGACATCGACGACCTTGTCGCTGCACTCTCAACCAGCCACATTGGCCAGCAACATGTAGACATTCAGACCATCCGCGTGCGTCTGAATCGTCTTGCCAGAGGTTTTTCAAACTTACGCCCTCGCAGGACCAGCTTGCGCAGCTACTTTACTCGCAACCTCAAGCGCTAGCGGCTCTCAACTTTCCGACATCACGAAAGCGTTCGGCATCCGTGGCGTCCGACTTCAGCATGGACGCAGAGATGGAGACGGACGGCTCTTATAATCAGCCACAGCAGCAGCATCAACCGAGACATCCCTCCGCGCCTGCTGGCTCTCCTCATCGGTCACAGCCTGCGTACGAGATGTATGCGCAACCGCCGCAACAGCAACAACAACAACAATACCACCAGCACCCTAGTCACCAAGCATTTGGGTGGAGCCTCGGAAACGCAGGCCACCACCACACGCAAGCGTCGCATTTGGCTCTCAATCTCCAAACTGCGACGTCGGGGGATCCGGCTCCCCCTCCATCTTCGCCGGTTCACGCTGGCCCGTTGTTCCCCGAATACCCGCGCCAGTCGCATGTCGAGGTCTCGCGACCGTTCTAGACCACCATAAATTTCCAAGACTTGACTCGTCGCGTCCTCTTCTCTTGCCTGCGCTTGGGTTGTCTCCCTATCTCCGCACCGCGTGCCTGCTCGATGTACCACTAACCATGCATTCCGCCCCTGTTTGAGCCCTGTACCATTCCACCCACCCAGTCTGTCAAGTCTATCCCTCCCCTCCCCTCACCTGCAATCCCCGCTCTTGACCCTCAAGCCCCCCTTCGTCTTCTTTTGCGTTCGGTCCGCCCCAAGTCCGGTACATCGTGGCACAATATCGTGCCCTCCTGCTGGCGTGTCTCTCGATGTTTGGCTGCTCGACTGCTGTCTGTCTGTCTGTCCTCGCTGCCCGCACCTTCCATTAGCCAAGTTGTCAATATGTCATTATATCACCCCCCACGCGGCGGCCCGTGATCACGACCCAAACCTTGTCGTTTTTGCGGATCGCTGCTGTAGTCACCGAATCGTCATAGACTATAACTGGTCTGTTTGTGGATACGGACTAGTCGCACCGGAAAGTACATAGCCATACAGAGTTCATTCGGTGTGTGATGCAGCTCGTGCGGAGAGGGTGCTTGCAATTTTTGGATGAAACAGATGGCGCGCCCAGGGAGCCCTGCTTGCATCAGTAGGGAACGCTGCCTCGGCTACCGCGGACAGCGTGGAACACCTTCTTTGCGCTAGCTGTGCGGTGTGGTAGACAGACGGGTCGCCTGCAAATTGCTCGAGGGCGGGAGGCGGGGGTCACGCAAAGGGGCAGGCGCCGAAGGGATAGGGGATCGGACAGTCGGTGCGGTGGCACCGAGGCGCAGTCAGTCGGGGCCGCCCGACCCTGGACCTCAATTCGTTCCGCGGCGCCGAGATTTTTAGTGCGTGGTGGTTGCAGCGCCCCAGTTTGCCGGCCCGAACGTCTGGTCGTGGCATAACAGCGTTCAGTCGTGCGGGTGGACAAGATCCAGATGTTTGTACTTTGGGAGGCTGGAAAGCTCCGCGCGCCGATAGCGGGTTTGCATCTTGAGGTACCGCGCAGTAAGTAAGCTCTGCGGTCCGCGGGGGGGAGGGTGCTTGCGGCGCGCGAAACGGGGACGTAAGAAAATGCGTCGGTGCGGCACAACAACGCCGCAAGTGCAGCGCAGATTCGATGAGATGCTGGTGATCTGCAAAACTTGGAGACCGCCGCTGCCCCCCGCTCCGCTCTTGTGGATCGCGCCACGCGACTCGTTTGCCGGGATCCGTCTGTATCTTGACTTGTATTTGCATCTGGTGGTTATTAAGCTGGCGTTGGTCCCATGACAGGTGGTGCAGTTCTTGGTTCTTGGGCAGCAGCAGCAGCAAGACCGTCTCCGTTCGATGATCACGAGTCGACGACCGGATCGCAACTCGGACTGAATGAAGAACTCATTTGTGCAAGACAGACGCGCTCTCAAGAGCTAAAAGCGACGGAGCATCAAGACCGCAGGTTCGAATTGGAGCTGCTGGGCACTGGTACAAGAATCCAAGCACGGCGTTCTCGCGGACGAATTGAGAGCCATATCAGCGGTTTGGGATGACCATAGTGCTCTATGAGGGGCTGCACGGCATCTGTATAGGAAAGCGGGAATGGCGGAACTGCTCAGCTAGCGCATTGGCGGCAGCGGATGGAGACAAGGGTCCAAACCGGCGCGTTGCGGGTGTAGGCTCCTCTCTCCTCTTCGCCTTCGCTCGTCTACCCACCACTCATCTCCTCACCCACCATCTCGTTCTCGTAGCCATGGGTCAAACTCGTGCGCATTTCCCGTTTCTGGTAGTGCTTGAGGCTTTGAGAGTGCTGATGGCTTGTCGTTTATTGGGAATTGCACGTGCGATCACTGGATGCCACCGACTGTATGTCGTGCACCGACCGACCGATCTCGCTCCTGTCCCTGCGCACCGTCTCGCAATGTCTTTGGGCGAATAAAGAGTCGCAGTTCATGGCCGACATGGAGCAAAAATCCAACTGTGCGTCGTGCGCCCCACGGGCTCGCAGCCGCCCACTAACATACCTCCCCGCGCAATGCCAGTCACCGCAAAGGAGCTGGACCGGCTCAAGAAGCGGTTCATGAAGCTCGACTCGTGCGCACTCTCCTTAGTCGTACGCGCTGCCCGGTGTGTGCGATGCTCACGCGCACACCCCCACTCCTCCAGCGACGCGTCGGGCTCCATCGACCGCGACGAGTTCCTGCAGATTCCGCAGATCGCAAATAACCCTCTCGCGAGCAGGATGATTGCCATTTTCGACGACGATGGTGGAGGCACGGTTGATTTCCAGGAGTTCGTCGCTGGCTTGTCGGCGTTCAGCGGGCGAGGCGGGCGAGAAGCCAAGTTGCGCTGTGCGTCCACGGCCATTTGGTTGCGTCGTCGTTGTCTTGCGGTGCTGATGCTGCGTGCGTGCGCGCGGGGGCTGTAGTCGCGTTTAAGGTGTACGATATGGATCGGGATGGTTTTATCTCGAACGGCGAGCTCTTCCTCGTACTCAAGATGATGGTGGGCAACAACCTCAAAGTACGTTAGCCCCGGCTCCTGATTGGTGCTATATGATTAACGTGTGTGCGTGGAAAGGACCAAGCGCTCCAGCAAATCGTCGATAAAACCATCTTGGAAGCGGATAAGGACGGCGATGGCAAGCTCAGCTTCGAGGAATTCGCTCAGATGGTATCCAACACGGTGCGCTACAAACAGTTCTCGAAACTCCAGATTTACGCTGAATCCCGCTTGTGCAGGATATCATCAAGCAAATGACATTGGAGGATTTGTTCTGATCTGTCACGCAACGGCCATAATCTGTTTACGCACACACGAACGCATGCCCTTCCCCCCCCCCCTCATGGCCGGAGATACTTGCACGAACCATCCCTGCTCGCATTCTCTCCACGTTTGCATCTGCACAGTAAGTAGCGTACGTCCATACTACGACCGCCCTTTGCCCCCACCACCGACCCGTTTGTCATCCCGCACCGCCTGTCTCGCTTGCTTTTTGTCGTGGTCTTTTGTAGCAGCTCTAGCCAGGTTTACATCTGGGTTCCGATTCGCGTATTATACTTGATACCTGTGCTTGTTTTTGAACAAGTGGAAGTGCCGTGGCCCCATATATCGACCGTAAGCGTCAAGACTATCGTAACCATAGTGGACCAATGGCGGTGACACGATACAGCGACAGGAAATTGTGTGGCCAGGTTTACAGATGAAATTGAGTTGAGTGATTGCGCGCTAGAGTATTACATCCGACCGACCCTTGAACATGTCCGCTGACGAGCAGGACGCCCGAGCTCCAACGCCGCCGGCTCGCGAGCTGGCCACGCCGCCAGTCACGCAGCTCGAGGTAGTAGCTGAATCTGCACCGGATGCTGAGCCAGTTGCGGTCACCGACGAGCTGCCACCGACGCCGGTAGACGACGTGACACCGACTGCGACAGTACCTCGCCACGACGACGACGACACGAAGCCCGACTCGCCGCCGCCACCCGCACCAACGCACGTGGCTGATGTGCCGCTTGAGCAGCCGACTCCGCTGACTCCGACCGTCGAGCATGAAAAGCTCTCCATGATTGGCCCGTCCATCGCGATTTCAGTACCAGACGCGTCGTCACCTGGGCCGCAGTCGTCGTCGCCGCCGCCACCACCACCTCCACCACACCAGAACGGTACTACTCCCCACCATCCACACCATGTAGAACATCAGCAACAGCAGCAGGTGCAGGTGCAGAGCCCACCAATAACGCCACGCACACTGGCCACGCCCGGGCAGCAGCTGGGGCACCAGAGCCAGCGTTCAGTGGCCCTAGCTGCGCGCGATGGGCACACCGTCTCGGTCGTGCTTATTGCCTCCGCGCTCGAGACGATCGCGAGCTCCAAGGAGGCGCGCCGCAGCCAGCCGCTCAAGGACGCGGTCCAGCGCGCGCTCGAAATGATTCGCGCGGGCCAGGGCGGCGACAAGCCCCGCGAAATATTCGAGCCCCTGCGTCTTGCCTGCGAGACGCGCAACGATAAACTCATGATCCCCAGTCTCGACTGTATCTCGAAGCTTATCTCTTACGGATTTCTTGTTGAGGCGACTGACGCTGCGAACGGCACCGCGGCCTATGCGAGTCCACCCGCGTCGCCGACCGAGGGCAAAAGTCGTGGCATCCAGGATGCGAGTGCGATGCCTCTGGTAGATCTCGTCACGCACACCATCACGGCTTGCTATACCGACAATACGCCCGATGCAGTCTCGCTCCAGATCGTCAAGGCGCTTCTTGCACTCGTGCTTTCGCCTGTTATGCTTGTCCACCACAGCTCCTTGCTCAAGGCCGTGCGCACGGTGTACAACGTGTTCCTCCTGAGCCAGGATCCAGTCAACCAGGTCGTTGCGCAGGGCGGCCTGACCCAGATTGTCAACCACGTCTTCGCGCGCTGCAATGTCACTGCGCCTGTAGAGGCAAACGGTAGCGTTGACAGCACCTCCGTCCACAGGGGCTCGGTGTCTTCTCGCGCAGCATCTCCATTCTCCACCCTACGGCGGTCTAGCACAACATCGAGCGCCGTCACTGCAACCGATGGTTCCTCTGCCAGGCTTGCTGTGACAACAACAGAGCCCGAGAACGAAGGTGTCGAGGTATTGGTCCCAGAAGAATCGACTGGCAACACCACTCCATCTACAACGACAGCACCTGAGAGCGTGGCCTCGCCGCACCCGCGCTCACCACTTACTTTGGACACGTTCGAGGTGCCGAACCCGAACGACGAAGTACCAGACACCCTTACCGAGGAACCGCGCGCCATCACCGAATACGAGCTGTTCCTCAAGGACGCATTCCTCGTTTTCCGCGCCCTCTGCAAGCTCACCATGAAGCCTCTCAACTCGGACAGCGAGCGCGACCTCAAGTCGCACGCCATGCGCTCGAAGCTGCTTTCGCTGCATCTGGTGCAGACCGTCCTCAACACGCACATGATCCTCTTCGTCAGCCCGACGAGCTACATTTACAGCAGCTCGCAGCGCGACAGTACGCCGTTCGTGCATGCGACCAAACAGTACCTCTGCCTCGCGCTCAGCCGCAACGCGCTCAGCCCCGTACCGCAGGTGTTCGACATCTGCGTCGAGATCTTTTGGCGCGTGCTGAGCGGCATGCGCAAGCAGATGAAGCGCGAGATCGAGGTCCTCCTGAACGAGATCTTTATCCCGATCCTCGAGATGCGCACGTCGTCCATTAAGCAGAAGGCCGCACTGCTCAGCATGCTGAGCCGCCTGTGCCAGGACCCGCAGGCGCTGGTCGAGATCTACCTCAACTACGACTGCGACAAGGACGCCATCGACAACATCTACGAGCGGCTGATGAACGTCATCTCGAAGATCGGCACGCAGTACTCGGCGGCGGCGCGCACGGCTGCCGGCACGACGGTGGACTCGCCCGCGAGCCCGCTGCACCCTTCCAGCGCTAAAGGCGCGGGCGCGGTGCCGCCGAGCCTCAGCACGACGGCGCTGACGAACCAGCCCGCGGACGGCAAGGCCAAGGACCACGCGACCGAGGCCAATCTGCACCGGCTTAGTCTCGAGTGTCTGGTTTTTGTGCTGCGCTCGTTGGTCGCATGGGGCACGACGTCCGGGCGGTCGGTGACAGACCCGACGCCGCGACTGTCGACTGCGATTGAAGGAGCCCCGGCGTCCACGGCGCGGCCGAGCTTCGATTCGTCGGCGAGCGAGACGAACTTGACGAGTGCTGTGGGCGACCGCGCGCCGGGCTTTAGTGCCAGCGAGCTAGCGGCGGCGAGAGTGTCGACGCCGGACTTGCATGATGATCCGGAGATGTTTGATCGTGCGAAACAGGAGAAGACGACGCTCACGGAGGGCATCAAGAGGTTCAATGCGAAGCCCAAACGAGTATGTTCTGCCTAGACGCATCAGAGGCTTTTCACTGACTGCCGACAGGGAATTGAATTCTTCCTACAAGTGGGCATGTTGCCCAGCAAGGATCCTCACGACATTGCTCAGTTCTTGCACGAAAACTCTGGTCTGAGCAAGGCCGCTATCGGAGAGTACATGGGTGAAGTGTGCGTAGGATCTTTTCCTTTTTGATACTGAACTGATCCATTGGTGCAGCGAGGACGAGAACATCGCAATCATGCATGCATTCGTTGACATGATTGACTTTACGCCTCTGGATTTCTTAGAAGGGCTGCGAGCCTTCCTGCAATGCTTCCGCCTTCCTGGCGAGGCGCAAAAGATCGACCGCTACATGCTTAAGTTTGCCGCCTCGTTCATGGCGTCAAAGACATCCACGCCCTTTGCGAACGCCGAGGCCGCCTATGTTCTGGCATACTCGACGGTCTTGCTCAACACCGACGCGCACAATCCGCAGGTCAAGAGACGCATGACCAAGGAGGACTTTGTGAAAAACAATCGCGGTATTAACGACGGTGGGAACTTGCCAGAGGACCTACTTCATTCGATCTACGACAGCATTCAGTCGAACGAGATTCGCATGAAAGACGAGGTAGAGGCCACGACGGGCAAGGTCGTACCCGGCGGCGGGCTTGCGCTCGGCCGCGACGTGCAAAAGGAGCAGTACGTGCTCCAGAGCAACGGCATGGCGACCAAGACGGAGGCGCTCTTCCGCACGATGATGCGTGCCCAGCAGAAGAAGGGCAAGAGCGAGCAGTTCTTCAGCGCGTCGCACTTTGTGCACGTGCGGCCAATGTTTGAGGTCGCGTGGATGTCGGTGCTGGCTGGCATATCCGGGCCGTTGCAGGATACGGACGATCTCGAGATCGTGCAGCTGTCGCTGGACGGGTTCAAGAACGCGATCCGGATCGTGTGTTTCTTCGACCTCGAGCTCGAGCGCAACGCGTTCGTCACGACGCTCAACAAGTTCACGTTCCTCAACAACCTTGGCGAGATGAAGAACAAGAACATGGAGGCGATCAAGTGTCTATTGGACATCGCGGTTACGGACGGGAATAACTTGAAGGCGTCTTGGCACGAGGTCTTGACTTGCGTCAGCCAGCTTGAACGCATGCAGCTTATTAGCAGCGGTGTCGACATTGCCGACGCGTCTCGGAAGAAGTAAGCTTTAATTTTGCTTTCGTCTCTCTTGTGCTAACTTCTAGTAGTCTTGCTCGAAAAAACTTGAGGGAGGAACTCGCCAATGAAAGCCGATCAACCCACATCACCGTTGCAGCCGACATGGTGTTCTCGCTGAGTCATTATTTGACTGGGGTGCGTAATGCATAGCAGCGCGTCGTCGTTCCTAACGATTTCTGCAGACAGCAATCGTTGATTTCGTTCAGGCACTCAGCGACGTATCTTGGGAGGAGATCGCGTCTTCCGGCATGTCGCAACACCCTCGAACGTTCAGCTTGCAAAAGCTCGTCGAGATCTCGTACTATAACATGAACCGCATTCGACTCGAATGGGCCAACATGTGGGCGATTCTGGGCGAGCACTTCAACAAGGTCTGCACGCATACCAACCCACACGTGGCGTTCTTTGCCCTCGACGCCCTGCGGCAGCTCGCCATGCGTTTCTTGGAGAAGGAGGAGCTACCGCATTTCAAATTCCAGAAGGACTTCCTAAAGCCGTTCGAGTACACCATGTACCACAACACGAACCCCGACGTGCGCGACATGGTTCTTCAATGTCTTTATCAGATGATCCAGGCCCGAGCTCACAACATGCGATCTGGATGGCGAACGATGTTTGGTGTGTTCTCTGCTGCCTCCAAGGTTCTCACGGGTACGTTTATCTGCCTACATTTTTTGCACATGCTCATTTATCACAGAGAGGATACCTACGTCTGCGTTCGATATTGTCCAAAGACTATACAAGGAGCACTTCGCATCCATCGTTCGTCACGGCTCTTTTGCCGACCTTACGGTTTGCATCAGCGACTTCTGCAAAGCCAGCAAATTCCAAAAGATCAGCCTGGCAGCCATGACTATGCTCCGCAGTGTCATCCCAACGATGCTCGCGTCCCCGGAATGCGCCCTCAGTGCTGCCCAGGAACTCAACAGCCATGCTGTGGATGAGACGATGATCAAGTTTTGGTTTCCAACTCTCTTTGCATTCTTCGACATCATCATGAATGGCGAGGACTTGGAAGTTCGCAGACTGTGAGTTTTCGTCTATCTTTCTAATGCACCCTTACTGACGTCTTACAGAGCATTAGACTCGCTCTTCAGCACATTGAAAGAGTACGGCTCGACCTTCCCGGTAGAGTTTTGGGACAGCATCTGCAGAGAAACGCTCTTCCCGATATTCGCGGTTCTCAAGTCCCGGCAGGACTTGTCTCGCTTCCACACGCAAGAAGACATGAGCGTCTGGCTCTCGACGACTATGATCCAGGCGCTTCGCGACTTGATCGACCTCTACACGTTTTACTTCGATACCCTCGAACGCTTCCTTGACGGGCTGCTAGATTTGTTGAACTCCTGCATATTGCAAGGTGTGACACCCCGCTTTTGCTTCTCAACCAATGCTAACCTTGATGACAGAAAACGACACTCTCGCCCGGATTGGCACTTCATGTTTACAGCAGTTGCTGGAGAACAACGCATCGAAGCTCAGCGTTGACAAGTGGGAGCGAGTCATACGCTCTCTCATCCATCTGTTCCGGCTTACGACGCCGCATCAACTTTTCGACGAGAAATTGCGCATGGAAATCAGCGAGCCCGAGGCAGCTGACAACGGTAAGAAATTATTTCACGGTATCACGTATACTTGACCTTGCACGCAGAACCTCAACAACCTATCATCCTTCCTGCTCCGTTGTCGCCCATCACCATGGACGACGACGCAAACGGCGCTCTTACCAACAGGAAACGGATATTCAAGCAGATCATTGTGAAATGCGTCCTGCAGCTGCTCTTGATCGAGACGGTTCGCGACTTGCTGCAGAACCAGGATGTCTATCGCAACATCCCGCCCCAGCTTCTGCTGAAACTATTATTCGTCTTGGAGCACAGCTATCAGTTTGCACGCGGGTTCAACGATGAGAAGGAGCTACGGATGGGGCTCTGGAAAGTCGGTTCGTACTCACTCATATGGTATCGTTTATCGCCGGCTAACGCGAATAACGAAGGATTCATGAAGCATCTTCCGAATCTTCTCAAGCAAGAATCCAGCAGCGCTGCGACACTTGTCACTCTGTTTTTGCGCATGTACAACGACCCACGCCAGGACTACAACAGCCTCAGGCAACCCGTTGCCGATCGCTTGCTACCGTCCGTCTTTTGTTGGTAATAGATAATCTGAGGCTGACACACACCACAGGCTCGGTCAAGGAGTCATTCAAAATTTCAACAAGCTCAAGTTAGACTCGCAGAGCAAGAATATTGCGGCTTGGTCACCTGTCGTCGCCGAGCTGCTTCGTGGCTTTACCGAGTTCGACGATCAGACGGTGCGTTCTATGTCTCCCATCACCAAATGAGTGCTGACATTGTTCTGCAGTTCACAAGATATTTGCCCGCAATCTACCCCCTGGCGACAGACTTGATGGCACGAGATATGACCAAGGACATTCGGGAAGCGTTGCAGTCAGTCTTTGTCCGTGTCGGTCAAGCAAAAGGCATTTGAGATGCTCCTCCCTACTTCGTTTTTCGCTTCCCTCGTGCGATCTCAAAGTATCCATTGCATAGAGCACTGGCAGTGTACATTATTTATTAAATCATAGAAGCCCGCCCACTAATTCCAGCATGACATCAGTACCTCCAGATCAGGCGAAAGGCAGGCAATCCGGTGGGCAGCGTGCAATGCGCTCATTCAGTGCTGCCCATATCCATAGGTTGGGTAGCCAGTCATCGGCTGAGTCCAACCCGTTGGCTGAGGAGCTATGCCAGTCGGTTGCCGCAAGACATCGTACTTGTCTATTAGAGTTCATCAGCCCAGAGCTCACACAGAACATTGCAATAGAGCTTACCTGCAGTCTGTGGCGCGGAATCGTCTGCAGCAAATGTTCCCGCCTTCATTGACGCAAAGATGTTCGCTGGAGCATTATTCTGCGGCGGGGATGATGGAAGGGGAGGGACTGGCGGTAGTGGTGACGCAGCACCGAACCCAGAGCCTCCGAAGGTGCCGAACCCGGTGGGATCTATGATACTTTAGTTGAAAATATATGCATCTGATTGTGGTAACTCACTCGAAGGGATAAAGCCAGTTGGATCTGTAAATTAGAGAATGAGCACGATACCCAGAAGAGTGATAGAGGCGTCACTCACTCGAAGGGATGAAGCCAGTTGGATCTGTGGATTGGAGAATCAGCACGACATTCCAAAAAGTGATAAAGGCGTCACGCACTCGTCTGAACACCAGAGAAACCGCTACCATACGCGCTAGCCATGGGCGTCGTAGAAAATTGACCGAAACTACCACCGAGCATACCAGTCGGCTGCATCTGCATCGGGCTCGCGGTCATAGCGTAGCCCGTGGGTTGTGCCAACATTGGCTGTGACACAGCAAACTGGTTACCGAAAGGCGATGCTGCTGGTTGGAATTGAGAGGTTGTCATGAATCCTGGACCAGGATTGCTCTGCGGACGGGCAGGAATGAATCCGCCGAAGCCCGTCGATGTCGGCACCAGAGGCTGAAGCAACGGTTGGTTATATGCGACAGGCGCAAGCGGCCCTCGCGGACCGTTCAGCGTAGGCATCATACCGGTCTGCTGTGCTTGGAGATGTTGTCCGATGGGCAAGGCCGACCCACCCATGCCCATACCAGACTGGAAGCTGGCTGAAGGCGTGACAATGGAGGGTGGCGGAGAAGCAGTAAATGAATGAGTCGGAGGTACTGGTGCAGACGGTGGCCGGTACTGAGCGAGCCTATCCAGAAGGTCCTTGGTCGCTTGCTCCGCAGCAGAAAGAACAGGGCCGGCGGCAGCCTGAGCTGGCGCCACCGCTGCCGCCTGAACAGGCGCAGGGGCTGCCGCAGGGGCTGAAGCTGCCGGAACTGGTGGAGGGGGAGGCGGCGTTGGGGCAGGAGGTGCAGAAGCCAATACAGCCTGAGGGGCAGGCGACTTGCTCGCTGGGCGAACTGCCCAAGCGTCATCGTCGAACCCAGACTTGGCCGGCGGGGCTGGGCCAGGAGAAGTAGTCATACGGGGCGGAGGCGTAGGAGAGGGCGACGGTGCCGCATCGCTGGATACAGTGCCGATTGAGCTTATGCTGACGCTCGACGGTGCAGCACCCTTGCTCGGCGTGGGACGGCCGCGACGGGGAGCCTTCAGGGACCCATCGGCATTCGCGAACAGATTCGGCGCCGGGCTGGTCGTATTGTTTCGCTTCACGTCCGGAGCTGTGCCATTGTATTCCTGCTGCTGCAATTCACGAGCCATGTCCTCATCGCTTTTGATCTGCTCGCTATTGCGACTGCGAGACTGGTCCACAGAGCGGCGAGTTTCGACTGACTTCATGACCCGAATGATATCACCCTCGCGGAGACCAAGGCTGCGCAGCGTCGATTCCTTGAGATCGGGGATGATAGCCTCGTCAATCTTGTCGCGCTCAAAGCTTGCTGCATATCGCGTGCAGTCGTCGATATCGCACCCAGCGTTCAAAAACCAATCGAACCAATCGGTCGTGGGCTTTTTGGGCTTCGGTACGTCCTTCTGTTTCTCTGGGGCACCGGTCTGCTTCCTTTGGGGACCCTGCTGCTTGAGGTTACCCAGGGGCACATCGTCGTCGTGCATCGAGCGGGCGCGTTGCTCGCGTTGCTCGGCTGCTTTGCGGCGCACGCGTTCAATGAACTCTATATCTTCGTTGGACATCTTGTCTGAGGGAACCTCGATGATGACGCCGTTCGTCTTGTGCAAACGCAGTAAACCATTGTTGAATCCGAGAAACTCCGCGTCGACCTGAAACTGACCGGTTCGGTCGTGCCAGGTGCGTACCTTTGCTGCATCAGGCTCTGCTGACAGTAAGTCAGCTGTTGATGCATGTCAAAGATTGCCACGAACTTCGTCTTTCCTTCTCTGGAACCTTGGACGATGATGATGACGCAGCGGATGGAGAACCGGACGAGGACGATGGGCGGTGTTGTGGCTGCTTCTTCTGCTGTTGTTCTGCCTCGCGTTCACGTTGACGATCGCGATGACGCCTGGACGCAGGTAAGCACCTAAAAACAAGCCTAGCATGGCGAGAGTTAATACTGACAACTTCTCGGCCTCGGCCCGCTTGGCTTTCTCTTCAGCCTCACGTGCTTCCTGTTCTTCACGGTCCTCGCGCTCCTGTTCTTCTTCCCGCTTACGACGCTCTGCCTCCTTGCGCTCACGATCCTTTCGAGCGGCAGCGGCAGCGTCGGCTGCTTTCTTGCGCTGCTCTTCCTCTTTCTTCCGCTTAGCTGCCTCACGAGCCTCACGCTCTTCCTCTTCTTGTTCCGCCTGAAGCCGAGCGTCTTCAGCATCGTCGTCTCCCTTTTCATCGTGCGACGCTGTTCCATTGACTGGTTTGACCAGCTGCAAAGAGCGTTCAGAATCAGCCCGTCGCACCACAGCAGGCTCCCGGCTCACCTCGACGTAGGAGGCAGGGATAACACCTTCCGCGCCATACGCATTGCGACACTTCCACCACTCATCGTTCGAGCGGTCAAGAACACGAAGGCGCTCGCCCTCGCGCGCAGTAAGTTCATCCTCGCCATCTGCACCGAAATCGTAAAGTGCAGTTGCAGGCTCGCCTTCCTCTTCTTCCTCTTCCATGATAGAGCCACTATCCTCGCGAGAAGGAGGAGAAGGGATGATGCTAGCCGGAGATGCCCTGAAGTGCACCTCCCTCTTAGACTCAGGCTGAGGCGGGGGGATGGCCAGGGGCGGGGGCAATGTACGACGATTTGTGGCGGACGCAGGCGCAGGTGAGGGAGGTTCTGCTTCAGCCGGCGGTGGCGAAGTAGGCGGAGATATGGTCGAAGCAAGCGCCCGAGACGTCTCAAGCTTGCTGACTATTGCCTCGGTTTCCTTGGAGGAAGACGCATGAAAGTGTAGCGAGGCTGCCTTGGACCCACCAATATCAATATGAATGTGCTTGGATTTCTCGGTCTTAATCGAAGCGACGTCCTTGGTGTCCCATTTCTGAACTGGCGCCTGAGAACAGTTTCAGTTAACGAGAAGACAATCCTTACGTGGGTACAGACCTTGTCGCTTTCACTCGCGAAAAAGATGGAGCCATTGCCAATGCCTAAGGTACCTTTCTTCTTCTTGTTCTTCGCGTCGATCTCTGATACGATCCAAGTCTCGATGGGATCGTTCTTAGCGGAGGCTTTGGAGGCAGCAACCCGTACTTCTGGGTCAACATAGTTGCTGACCGGAGCGACTGCTGGTGGCTGCTGCAGAGTTCGGTTAGGTGTCGTGGCAGCAGAGTGCCGAGCATCACTCACCGTCGCAGGCTCTTCTTCTTCTTCTTCCTCTTCGCCCTTGCCCTAATCATGTCGTTATTACAGCGTTGCCTCACACTTATACACGCGCGCGCACCTCTTCGCAGTAGTTTGCGGGAACATAGCCAGCCTTGGCGTCGGACTTGAGCTTGACAAGGAGCCATTCCTCCTCTTTCTCGTATACGAGCAACTCTGCGTCCTCCTTGATACTGAGCTCGCCGGGAGCTGCGGCTTCGTAGTCATACTGGGCCTTGACTGTTGACATCACGGATGCCTGTTACGCACACGGCTCAGCGAAGCTGTCACACAGCACACACCTCTGACGCACCTCCTCCAGATAGTTCGCTGGCACAAGTCCCACAGGACCTTTGTCCTCGAGGCCGTCTTGCTTCACCTTGATCTTCCACCACCTGTCACAGAGCCATAACGTGCGTCAGCCATGCGCGCGCCGGCTAGCCCGGACGGATTCCAATTAACCACTCACTCATCGTCGGTGCGCTCGACTAGGAAGACTAGCTGGTCCTCCTTGATCGAGACCTCGTCATTGGATTGTGCCACATAGTCGTACGAGGCCTTGAGCACATCGAGGTAGGGGCCGGTCATCGCGCAGACGGGGAGACGAAGGGTAAGGAATGCGCCGTGCCTGCGCCGGTCCGGCACCAAAACTGGCATCACTTGCGCCCATGTGAGCTCCTCGCGGACAAACCATACTCCTACTCCCGCCACATATGTCCCATAGAATGCGTTCATGAATTGCAAGGCTGGAACTAGTTCAACATGCGCTGTTCGCAAGTGCACTGAGCGCTCCGCTTCGAAGTCAACCCACGTCGTAGAGTTATTCATATGAGCATCAGAACCCTACACGACGTCAGACCTATGCACCACATCAGATTGATTTCCACAGGTACATAGCAAAACTCGCTCCGCTCCGTGTTCCGCCGTCTTTCCGCAAGTAGTGGTCTAATAGCCCGGATGGAACGAGCAACCTGTGCAACAATCCATTGACAAGTTCAGCACCTCCAACGATAACGCAACTACGTCACGTCCTACTCAAGCATCACCTTCAAGCAAGCAATATTTGATGCTTTGGACTGGCTCCCACACATTGTCTACACTAGCGTCGTCCTGCTCAACAACTTGAATTTATCCAGAGTCTTGCGGCCTGCTGCGATCATTTGTGCTATACTTTGACCTTTCGTCGCAAGTCGGAGCTACAGTATAAATTTTCCGAAGAACCGGCGAGCTCAGAGTTCTAAAAAAGGATATTATTTAAGCGGCGCTCGATCTGTCAGGCTCAAATACTTTCCTCGTCGACTATGAATTCCCCATCGAGCTCTTCAAGGGCTTCTCTCGCCCGAACTGTTGCGACGTGCAGACCTCGCATCGGCCGTGAATAGCGCTGCGACAGGAGGTTTTTCTACGAACGGGTCAAACTCGAGGGCATGGACTACCTTGTGTTGTTCCTGGATACTTGACAGTGTGCCTCGTGGCTGGCCGCACTTGTGAAGGTCACGCGCCTGGCAGGGGACGTGGTACATCAAAATGGATATTCAGAATAGATGGACCCAGTACTGGCTTTTCACAATTACAACGTCGACATCGGTCTGCAGGAACTATACATTCTCAACAACGGTGCCAGGAGCTGCTCTGATGTGCTCCAATCATTACTGTCAAACATCTTGTTTCGCCTCTGCGACTCTACACAACTCACACATCTCTCCTGCACCACACCTCTACATAGAAAAACTCGACCGCTACCACAGCTGCAGGCACTGCAATACCTGCATTCTGAATACCCTTCAACGCTCGCCTTCCTACTACGCGAATCCAATCTAGCATCAGTTCATTCGCTAGTATGCACTATAGCAGACTGGACACGGTTGCGCGCACGGGAGTTCGGCACAGTCGGACAGGAGGCTAGTATCGCGACTCGGCAACCTTCGAATTCCATAATCATGCAATCCGTTCACACTTTGGCATCTGAAAAACACCAACTGAGTCCTCAATTGTGTCGAAGTTGTGCATTCTTGTTCAGACTTCAAACCATCCCATTGAATATGTTTTCCCGGTGCAAAACGCCATCTCATATTAGTCTCATTTCATACAACGTGAATGAGTTACATTCCATGCCATCCAGTCTGCCCAGCCTGCCAAGTATTCAGACAACTCTCGTTCAACCACGCGTGCGAGCAGCCTCTTTCTTCTGCGAATGAAATCAACAATTTTCCCATATAGTATGAGCCACCCATGACACCGCATACCTCCTTAACACGCATAAAAACGAGCGCTGCAATAATAGCGACCCAGTAAGCGATATAACATGTCACGCTTGCGACGGTGGCATTGTTGGTCCAGCCGAACAGCGCGCCGAATATGTTCCAGCCGCTGGTGCTCCACTTGTACTCGGGGTTGCAGCAGTTGAGGTGCCAGACGTTGCCGCGGACGTCGTACGAGCCCGGCCCGTCGCCCGCGTTTTGGAGGTCGTCGATGCTGCCGCCGAGTCTGTGCCGTGCCATGTCAGCGTGGTGGGCATACGTATGGAATGAAAAGGCTATCGATTGCCGTACAAGAGATTGAACCGATGGACCTCGAAGTAGCTTGCAGCGCGGGAGAAGAGACCAGCACCGACGAGTAGGAGGAGGTTGGTGATGACGATCATGAAAACGCGCAGAGCTTTTGAAATCCCATGCGAGTCAGCGGGCGTAAGCTGGTTGGGAAACACTCACCTGTGTGCGAGGCAAAGGTGTAAATGACATATCCCACTATTAGACCACAGATGATCCCAACAATGGTGGCGATTGGTATCGATTCAGCGGGCTGTCCGAGCGAAACGCCACCCACAAACACGACAGCCTCGAGACCTAGAAGCCGATCAATTAGCAGCTAGATTAGTAGTAGAATATTTCTCTCACTGACCCTCGCGCAAAACGGTGATAAATGGTAGCATGAAGAGTACCCAACGACTAGCCCGTCCACCGCGTTCGGTGGAGGATTTGTCGAATGCTTTGGCGATACGAGCGCGCCATGTGGCTCGAGACTGGTCCATTTTGAGCATACCAAGGGCCATGGGGAAGATGAGGAGTGCGGCGATAAGGCAAAACACGCCCTCCCAGACTTCCTCGGACTGACCCCAGATGTTGTTTGCCTGGGTGAACCAGACCGCCAGGAACGCGGCGCCAATTGCGAGAGCGATGAATAGGCCGAGACCTGCACCAAGGAAGACCTAAAAAAAGCTCAATGTCGTGATGGATCGTGCATCACGAGATTGAGCGGACCTGAAGACGGAGCTTGCGAAGCAGCTGCTTGCTGGATACGGGGACCGTCGTCTCAGCAGGCGGGGTCTCGTTAGAGCCGTTCTCCGCAGCTGTGACATCCACCGCTGAGCTTGGCTCCCTGTGGGCTGATTTCTCATCCACAAGGCCTCCTCGAGATGGAGGCGCCGACTGGAGCACGATCTGTTCGACAAGACCCAGCAGGACTGCAAGGATGACCGATGCCTCGAGTGTGTCGCGAAAGACAATGAAGAATATGGGCACAGAAAACAAGTTCCTCGCCATGACCGATACCTTTGAGCTGGTGGACAGGAGAGAAAGGGCGACACAAGGTTGCGGGACGTTGCGGATCCAGCTAGGGGGGTGTGAAGGGGGCGAACGATTTATCAGATAAACTAGGGAATGCCGGCAGAACACAAGGTGCGCAGGGATGTAACATTATCAGATGGCCGAGCCACGGTCGCGATTACGGCAAAATTCGCTCGGAGAGTTCGGGCACATGTGTGATACGTGGCCGGAAAAGGCAATGAATAAGGTGAGACGGTTTAATTACACCGTTTTATGGGACTTCTGGATGTTGAGAACCATCGACGGTCGCGTGCTGCTATGTATGTGTTCGGCATGTTCCGCTGTTCAGCTTATTGAACGCCGCCTTTTGCGCGCATTGCTACCGTGCTTGTCTTAGGACACGCAGGGAAGACGGCCGTTGTTCGGGCCAGAAGACCGACTATTTGACTCCGCCATCTGATAACGAAAAACGGCTAGAGCTATTTTTACCCTGCATCTGTCGTCCCATCCCTTTATCCCTCGTCTCCCTCTATTATCCCCGCTCGAGTCTCCCAGTTGACGGCTCCTCTTCCTCCTGCTCAACTTTGTGTTTAATTGCCAGCCTTTGCACCCCCCAGGTGTCAACTCCAGGCATGGCCACCAATGCACTTGTCGCTGTTGCAGCTCTTGCGCTGGCCCCTCTCACCGCTGTCGCAGCTACCGTTGAGCTCTGGTGGAACATCACTTACGTTGACGGCGTAAACCCAGACGGCCTTTTTGCTCGTCGCGCGATCGGCGTCAACGGCACATGGCCGTAAGTTATCAGATCCTGCTCCCGTCCATCTCAACTGTGAGGACGCTGATTTTTGTTTCCTCGACAGTCCTCCTCCTATTCGAACGACTGTGAATGATACTCTCATTCTGCACGCGCACAACGGTCTGGGAGATCAACCCGCGTCGGTTCACCACCATGGCATGTTCTTCAACGCCACCAGCTGGTACGACGGTGCGACTATGGTCACTCAGTGGCAAGTTTTTACCTGCTTTTTTTTTCAGATTGTTTCACTGATGTTGTTGTCTCCTAGCGGCATTCCTCCTGGTGCGACGTTCGACTATGTGGTTCCCATCAGCGAAAGCGGTCAGCGAGGCACATACTGGGCCCATTCACACAAAAAGGGCCAGTACGTCGACGGCCTGCGAACCCCATTCACAATCAGCGCCGGCGACGCGGACGTCCACAAAGCCAAGTACGACGACGAGTTCACGGTCGTTCTCGGCGACTGGTACCACGACCAACAGCAGGTCCTCATCAAACAGTTCCTGTCCATTGCCAACCCCGGCGGCGCTGAACCTGTGCCCGACTCGTCTCTCATCTACTTCGTACACGACAGCGACACTTCGTATCTGCCCCCGATCGAAGGCACGACGAGCGGCTCCAATAACGTCGGCTTCAATGAGAATGCCACGCTGCCTTTCGAAGCTGGAAAGACGTACCGCCTTCGCGTCGTCAACACCAGCGCATTCGCCATGTTTTTCTTTTGGATCGACGGCCACGACATGCGGATCATCGAAGTTGACGGTGTTCGTCGACCCTGTTCTACTAGATCCTTGTGACCGGAGAGGCTAACTAGGTTTCTTTCTTCCAGACCGACGTCGAAGAGTATCCAACCGATCTTCTAACCTTGACGGTTGCCCAGCGCTACTCTGTCCTAGTCACCGCCCGCAATGACACCGCGTCCAACTGGGCCGTGCACGCAAACATGGACACCGACATGTTCGACACGGTCCCAGATGCGCTGAATCCCAACATCACGAGCAGCGTGACGTATTCCAAAGGGGCACAGATCACCGATAGTGGCTTTATTGATGCGTACCACGACATAAATGATACGGCCATCGTCCCGGTCACCGTTGAGCCACAACTGCCGCCAGCCACTACGACGATCGAGCTTGAGGTGCGTCTTTGTGCTCTGATCTCTGAAAACTGTAAGCATTGCTGCTGAAACAGGATGCAGGTCACCTTCGATACCATGGACAACGGTGTCAACCGTGCGATGTTCAATACTGTCACGTATAACTTCCCGAACGTCCCTGCGGTCCTGTCTGCGCTGTCGCTCGGGTCGAACGCAACAATCGCAGAAGCCTACGGCCCAAATAGTTTCGTCGTCAACCACATGGACATCGTCGACATCGTGTTGAAGAACGGCGACGCCGGCAAGCACCCCTTGCAAGTGTAACGACAGCTGCAAAAACTCACATTTACTGATGACTCTTGAATGAACAGCCACCTGCACGGGCACAAATTCCAAATCATCCACCGTGCGGAGGATTACACCTCGGACGACCCCGCGCTGAACCCGCCGCTCGTCGAGGGCCAGCAGAACCCGATTCGCCGCGACACCGTGCAGGTGCCCAGCGGACACTCGGCCACGATGCGTCTCGTTGCCGACAATCCCGGTGTCTGGCTCTTTCACTGGTGCGTACCTCACCTTGCACACTGCCCACAAAATGTACAATGTTGATTGATTTGACCCGTGGGGCAGCCACATCGAATGGCACTTGGAAGCCGGTCTCGTGATCCAGCTCATCGAGGCTCCATTAGAGATGCAGGCCGCTGCACAGAACAACCACGGCCCGCCACAATTCATCAAGGACCACTGCGCCGCGCAAAACATCCCAACGACGGGCAACGCGGCGGGCCACACGGACGATCCGCGCGACCTCTCCGGCTTGACCATGGGCCCGTACCCGCAGGTGCTCGGCTGGCGTCCGAAGGGCATTGGCGCGATGTTCGCGTGCGTGTTTACGGCGGTGCTGGGGATGGCGACGGTCGTGTGGTACGCGCTTACGGGGACCAGACTTGATGAGGCGGAGGTGGAGCGCAGGGAGCGGGAGCGGCTCGATAACAAGAAAGGCTTCGCGTTCTGGAAGAAGCGAGAGTAGACGCGAACTGCATGTAAAATAAGGAATAGGAATGAAATGCGAGGGTCACACAGCTTCGGGCTTTGGAACAGTCAACCAACTATTACAGTTGGTTGCAGAGGCGCAGCCAATGAGCAGAAGAACAATCTAAAGTTGTCCTTGATTGCCGATTATGCGAGCTCTTTGCGGATAGTCATTTATGTAGCTTCCGAACGCGCCGCTACTACACCAAGACATTCACGCCCAAATCAGACCGACGGACCATCTTGAGCTTGACGATGAATTGTGGGACGAGCTTGACGGCTCCTAGGACGAGTATGACGAGAGTGCGATGAAGCTGACGCGCCGCCACATCGGCTGGTCAGAGGCGAACTCAGGTGTCGCAAGTTCCGTCCAACGACAACTCGTGCCGGCACAAGCCTTTTGTTGGTAATTCATCCAAAGCTACCGGTTACAGATGGTAATCATAGTACATTCATAAGCTCAAATGTCCAAACCATTCGTTGAAATGAGTGTCCTTCACGATGATGAGTTTACTGCCCAACGCGAAGCGCAGTACGGTTGCAGCCCCGACAGATGCTGTAGAGTCTTCCGCACGAGTAGCAGAACTCTGTGCGACAGTTGGGCGCCTTGCATGTGATATGATTGCAGCCACTGGAAGAAGATGTTAGCTTAATTAATAGAAAAACCCTTGCACATCGCCATACCTGATCTTCTCGCATGGTGTTTGGCAGCCCGGACAGAACTGATAACCTGTGCACGGAAGAATGTCAGCATTCGGTCAACACCAACGCAAGCAGAAGCATGCCGTGTTCCCTCATGTGTTGCTCCAGCGCCGCTCGACCACAGTCATGATCAACACCTGGAACGACCTACAGAAGAGAACTAGGGTCACTATACTAGTCTTCCTCCATCTTGATAGACTGACCTGGTGAAGACAGCGTTTGCACCAGCTGAACCGACACTTCGTCATTGGGCAAGTAATGATGTTCATAATCTGGTAGTCTTCGCGATCGACGGACATCGACTTCTTGCACCTGCGAGGGAGGTATGCCTCAGCATCGAGCATGAGACCCCTCTGACTCCGCTACTCACTTATTACACTTCATTTCAACGCTCAGCGCCTGCAGCTGCAGCATGGTCCACTTGGTGAATTGTTCCCGGCTGACTCCGGCCAGCTCGATGTCGCGCTCGGAGATGACTGCAACGAGAGCACAATGAGGCGATGCGAAGTCTTCCCGATCTCATACTCACCAGCAGGATCGCGAGCTCTCTCGGAGGTGCAGATAGCACAGTGAATCGGGTACCTGTCATCGTCAAGGCTGGACGCGATGTGTTGCAAAGCACATTCGCGACAGATCTTGTGTTTGCAACCCGCCGGGCGGAACGCGATATCGCCCTTGCACGTCTCCATGCAGATCGCGCAGTCAAACTCCTCGTTTGGGTCCAGCGGCTCGTTGTCCTCCGTCTCCCGTCAAGAAGACCTTCCTCCATCCAGCTCCGCACGACCTCGGGATCGATAATGTCGGGATGGTCGATGCCATCCCTCTCCATCTGCGCCATGTAAAGCGCAGTGTAGTGATCAAGCTCCTCCTGCTCGCGCTTAACGCGAGCGCGCTCGGCGCTGGCAGCTGCCGCACTAGAAGACTCGGCACTCAGAGCGCCTCGAGGCTTGATACCGAAGCGCGAGGCCAACCGTCTCATGGCACCCGGTCCGCTTGAAGACGAGCTAGATGCGACAGGTTTTTGCGCTTTTGGCTTATCTTCCTTCTTTGGAGCGCCTGGAGCAGGCTGCTTGCCAATCAGGGAGGACGTAGACGGCATCGCTGGTGCGGTCATGGCCCCGCCGAAGAGCGCAGCGCCGACCGCAAGTTGATTAGTACTTCTGGACGCGGCCTTTGGGGTCAGGGCATACTTCTTCCTAGGGGACTTCACATGCTGTGCCTCCTGAGGGGAGATGGATTTGACTTCCTGAAGTGAGACAACGGATGTAGTGGAAGGAGAATCTCCTGCTTCATTCCAGGTTGCAGCCGATGTCGAGGCTCGCGGCTGGGTGGTCACCTGAAGCATTGCAACAGAAGGCGAGGCCCGTATATCGTTCGACGATGATGATGTCGATGTCGAAGGTTGCGGCAGACCAAACGAAAAGGCTGGTGTAGAAGCGGAGGGCCTTGGTCTGGGCTGTGCGACGGTCATGGCACCACCGCCAAAGAGCGCGCCGCTGATTGCAAGTGCGTTGGCCTGCGCCCTCGCTTTCGCTTTGCCCTTTCCCTTGTCGACCGCTTGGCCATCCGGGGATGGGAGCTCTGCAGAAGGAGATCCGGCGGGAGTAACGGGTGAGATGCTTCCGCTGGCACTCGACACGGAAACGAAGGATCCCGTGCGCGGAGGTGGTAGCACGTCAGTCTCGAGTGCAGTCAACAAAGACCGCAAACCCGGTCGAAGCGTTGACGGGCCATCAGCTGGTGAGATGCCGAACTGAACCTCAGCTCTGGGGTCCTTCTCAGGCAACGAAGGAGCAAGAAGTTCCACTGGGGCGGGTGGTTCCTCAGAGAAGACTACCGCGGCACGAATGAACTGGGCGTCCAGTGAATCTCCACTAGCTGACTGCAAGGCGGTTAGTGCAAACTTCAACATTGCCAATTGCTGATTACGCACTCGTTTCGGAGGAGAAGGAGTGATCTTGGACCTAGTACGAGGAAGAGATGAATGTACTGGTGGTGAGGGAGGTGGAGGGGTCGGAGATGGAGATGGGGCGGCGGGTGCCACTACTGCAACCACCACCGAAGCAGGAGTAGGGGTTACAGGTTGTCCCGACGACGCTGTTCTTGGGGTCGCATCATCAGGGATGGTGGAGGATGCGGTAGTGGGGGTGGTGGCTTGAGGTTGCACAGCGAAAGTGGTCGTCGAGCCCACATACTCAGGACCATCCTGCCCAGATGACTGCTCCTCATGCTGCGAGAGAGAGAGATCAGTATTGTAATAACAAGATGCATCCTTTACGTACAATGACATGTATTGGTACGTAGCCAATACCAGTCGTAGCACTCGCACGCTGAACCAACGCCCAACCATCGATCTCATCAAACACATTGAGGAGCTCTCCTTGATTCACGCGCAATTCTGTAGAGGAGACTCCGGCGAAGTCCACAAGGGCGTTTACACTGTGTAATGGTGTAATCTGGAAAAGGTGCAAAGTGAGCGGCGACAGGACGGAGCATTGCGTGGCGGCTCAGCGAACCTCCTCAACATAGTTGGCAGGAACGATGCCGACTTCATCTTGGCCACCATGATTGACTTTGACTGAAAACCAGCCGCCAGCTTCGCGCTCAAGCAGGAACAAGAGTTGTCCCTCGTATACCGCCACCTCGTCGGGCGACAAGGGCTCGAAGTTCCACAGCGCGCGCAGTACGGCTATCGTCATTGTTCAACGCCTACGGCGGAGATAGCAAGCCTGAAAGGACGTGCTGCAGTAGCTGGTTGGAACGGGGAGGAGGATCAAGCTGGCAAAGAGGACAAGAGCAGGCGTGCGATTTCAAGTGGTCCGCTCAAGAACCGAGTCAGGTGAATCGCTGTGCTCCTTCAACGACCGGGATTAAGAGGAGCGAACGCGAGGTGCAGATGGCACCGGGAAAGAGTGGTTTTAGGCGGTAAAGCGGTAAAGGACCGGCTGTGTGCCTGGCGATTCACTCGCGGCTCAAATGGGCACGCTTCGGAGAGCCCATTTCGGTCGGAGTCCTGGACGCGCTTTCAACTTGCCTTCATTCAATGACCACCACGTCGAACATGTTATACCCTTGGCGTCCGGCTTTCTGGCAGCCCTCGCTCCACAACCACAACCCGGAGCGATCGACGCCGACGATGTCTAAATGCAAGCCGGTGGGAACGTGACTGCGATCGTTTCCCCTGTTCAGCGTCGAACCACCTGGATTCCAGGCAGGACCGAAACAGGGCTCTCTCTCCTACCATTTGCTTAAACTCTGCTTTGCATCTGCCATGGCGAAAACTGATATGGCCGCTGGTGGCGCCGAGCACGGCGACGACATTCGTAACAACCGCCCACCAGGCCTCCCCGTGTTCACCGGCCAGCGCGCCCTCATCGAGCGAAACGTTTATGAGCAAAGCACAGCTGGTCCTCTCAGCCCCGCCCTCTCATTGCTCGACGTGATCATAGACAGCATCAGCGTCGCGCGTCCGCGCCAGAGGACACTCCCAGTGTTTACCCCGCTCCCGCGGCAGGTCGCCCCAGACGTGCCTTAGCTGCCGACACAGGAATGTCTGGTCGCGTTATCACTCCCGTGGGTAGACAAGACCCACATATTTCCAGTCGATACCCGCACCAGAGAGATGTTACCACTTCTCCTGTCCGTCGACCACCACCAACTCACCCATCACCATCGGCGCTACAAGCTGGATCTCCGCGCTCGCCAATTGCTCCAAGTCCAGATCACGATGGGGCCAGTCCTGCACTTGGACAGTCGCGCTGGAATCGCGTTCAGATGGCTTCACCAGCCCAACCTCCTGCCGCGCATGGCTCGCCAACTCCCGGGTTCAGTCCTTACTCGTCGCCCCAGTTTGCTTCCCAGTACCAACCAAATTACAACAATGTACCCAACTGGACACTGGGCGCGCGGCGCCAAGCTTACATCGAACGTGGGTCGGACGATGATTCGGACGACTGCGACGAGATAGACTTGGAAGAGGACTATCGCCGTCCCAAGACATTGCATCAACTTCAGGCTGAGCATGGCAGCTCAGAACGCAGCTTTCGCCGTCGCGCGAATTACCGTTATGGCGAGGACGGCGAAGATCTAAATCGCTCTCAAGAATCCCGGTCATCCTCTGATGGCAATAAAAAACGTACAGTCCAGCCGCACGAGATGCTTGACGAGGATGATCCGCGTGTCACTGGCAAGAAGGTCAATCGTGTCGATGATGAAAAGCGCGCCACCGACTCGTTCATCAAGGGCGGAGATGATATTACGAGCGATGGCTGTAAGTATTGGACAGATCCACTATTATGTGTCGCCATTTTGACTCTTATTTTAGCTTACGAGGAGAAACGAGCATTCATTCTCCGTCTCGCAAAAGCCTTAATGCGTTACGGTGCACCTAGCCATCGCCTCGAGTCTCAGCTCGCTGCAGCAGCCCGCGTCACTGCCGTTGAAGCCTCGTTTGTTCACCTCCCATCTCTAGTTATCGTGTCCATCGGTGACGGTACTGGCCAAAACCACCGCTCGGAGACACACTTTGTCAAAGCCGCCCAAGGCCTGTCGCTTGGGAAACTACACGATGTGCACCTGATCTATCGCAGCGTGATGCACCACGATATCGGTGTCGCTGAGGGTACGCGAAGACTTGATGCACTTCTCACCTCGGCACCGCTCTATGGTTTGCGCATGCGCATTCTCATCGCATTTATGTGCACCTTCCTCATTTGTCCACTGGCATTCCATGGCTCCCTCATCGATGCGCTAGTCAGTGGTTGTGGCGGTGCGATCCTTTGCTGGTTGCAGCTGCATGTAGCCAAAAACAATCCGCTATACGCGAACGTGTTCGAGTAAGTAATTTCTACCAGACGGGGTGCCTTCGTGCTTAACTCGACATATAGGATCTCCATCGCCATTCTTATGGCGTTTGTCGCGCGTGCTCTCTCGAGCATTCGGTCTCATATGTTTTGTTACGACGCCATCTCTTCATCTGGCGTCGTACTCATCCTGCCTGGCTATACAATTCGTAAGTGCCGGAATGTCCTTTTTTCATCCACACGCTGATGTGTCACAGTTTGCAGCGCACTTGAGCTTGCGTCGAAGAACATTGTCTGTGGGAGCGTGCGTATGATCTACGCTATCATCTACTCCTTATTCTTGGTACGTCAGCCGACTTGACTCGCTCATTATCTGACGAAATGCTCCACAGGGATTCGGCCTCACCATTGGCAGTGATTTCTATCTTTTGCTGGACGCTGGTGCAAGGAAGGAACGAGAGATGGCGGCGATCAGCATGGAGACTCTGATCGAATTGCACGGACTCTTTCATCCTGACAACGTCACGACGCCGTTCTCGGGAACCTTCTCTTTCAGCAACGAGACTAGCGTCAGCTCACCTGAAATCATTGAAGGTTGTTACCGCGAACCAACGTGGCCATGGTGGTTGCAGGAGTTTCCATGGTGGACGCTGTTCATTCTGGTCCCGACGTTCAGCTTTTTCTCAAGCTTGGGCAACATGCAGCCGTTCAAGACCAAGGAGCTCCCGGTCATGGTTATCATTAGCTGCGCGAGCTTTGCGGCCAACACGGCAGCTAACGCATACATTTTCAATCGGTGCGCTCTCAACTTGTTTCGGGCATGTGTTGACGAGTAGACATGCTCACCTGGTGCGGGATTATAGAAGCGATATTGTGAGCGCCATTGGGGCGTTCGTGGTGGGTGTGCTTGGCAATCTATACTCGCGCGCATTCAAGGGTACAGCATTCACAGCGATGGTCACGGGAATCCTGTTCTTGGTGCCTGTGCGTGCTGCTTCTTAATGTTACCACAACTACCCGCTGACCCATGAGGTCAGTCTGGTCTCTCGGCTGCCGGCGGCTTGGCGAACAACTATCACGGCCAGGACGTAGACCAGTATTCGAATGGTTTGCAGATTGGTGTGAGGATGGTTCAAGTCGCAATCGGCATCACGGTCGGAGTATTTGGCAGTGGGCTACTGGTGTACTCGTTCGGCAGTCGCAAGACAGGAGGTACGTTCGCGTTCTGAAGCTCGTTCCCAGCCCGCAGCCCCGCACTGGCATTCCAGATGTATTTTCTCGCGATGTCATTTCTCTTTGTAATGCAAGAGCGATCCAGCTTAGTTTTTGGAGCGGCACGTCGAAGCCCGGTTTCGTCACCGGGTGTGGGAGGGTTTGCGGGCATTGATACGGTTCTGCCGAGAGACCGCGCCGAGTTTAGTCGGCTGAGTCGTCACTTTCCC
The DNA here is from genome assembly GCA_020744175.1 of Auriculariales sp. MPI-PUGE-AT-0066. NCBI lineage: Eukaryota > Fungi > Basidiomycota > Agaricomycetes > Auriculariales > Auriculariales sp. MPI-PUGE-AT-0066. The sequence continues at coordinate 402,497 of JAGTJP010000006.1, forward strand.
TCCAGTTTCTTGTTTTTGACTCTTTCTCGCGTTTCGCGGCAGCGATGCCTGCACCAACACTACTACAGACGCTTCTAAACCGGCCCTCACAAACATACAGCAATCGCGTACCGGTTACTGGAGGGCCTCATGGTGCGGAGGTGATTCAACGTCATGCGAAGGTCGGCATTGCGATATCGCGCGGCACCACACCAGCTACAAAGCTCAAGGGGCTGCCATCAATTCCCGTTCCTGTTCTGCCTTACGCATATCAGTCCAAGCTTGATTCACCTCCAGCAAGAAAACCTAAGCGGCGCTCGCTTGCGGCGGTAGTCGACGCTCCTTTTGTCACAACTGCCGGTCCCGCAGCTCCCCTTCGCGACAACGACGACGGTGGCGCATCGGGCTCTGGTTCGGACGTATACTTTACACCAGACTCGTCACCCGCAGAATCGCCCCAGCCAGTCAAGCACTTTCTGCCACCGACTGTCATCATCTCACAGCCCGAGGCATCCTCTTCCAAGATCCTGGAGGGTACTTCTGTTTCCATTTCATCGGCATCCTCAACGTCCGAGGACACATTCTCTGACTATTCCTGGGAGCGTTCGGACTCGTCGCGCACCTCGCAGAGCACGCACCAGCACGTCACTGGCGCGCCAAAACCACGGCCGCAGCAGGAACACATGGCCGCTTCGGTCCTCACGCCGCCCAGGGTGTCCCACGCCTTTCCCAGGCGACTTTCTTCCAAACCGGCGCGGCCGGAATGGGCCAAAGATGTACGGTGGCTCGTGTCACCGGCGTCGGCGCCCTCATCGGGTTACGCGCGAGCGCCAGGGCACGCATCGCCTCCCCGTGCACGACATTCGCAACGCGGCACACCATCACGTACAACAACGGGAAAGGAGCGGATGAGTGCACTGGTTGAGGAGGACAACGAGGACTCTATTGACTTGGGAGATGTGCGTGAGTTCGGTGTCGCGCGGTCCAGAAGCCTATCCGCACCGTCCAAGACATCCTCTGGAACTGCCAAGCTCACCGTAGAGCTCCCTCGACGCCCGCAGTATCACCAGGCGTTTCCTCCGCCACCGGTTACACGTCGTTGGTGCTGCCCCTTGCCGCATATACTCCTTCCAAGAATCCCGCGCAAACGTTGGCCTCCAACACAGTGGACCTGCCGCGTAGCGGTATCGCGCAGACGACCATGGCTACTATATCTATTACTAAGAACGGCGCGTCTCAAGCTAGTTCTCGGGCCTCGAAGCGGCTATCCGTTCACGGCCTCTTTGGGAACTTATCTTCTCCGTCCGTCAATACGGCTACTCCAGAGCATCTGCTCGCATCAGCACCGTCACCGCTCGCGTTTACCTCGGTGCTACCCCCTCCGTCCAAATTTGGCTCGAACCAGGTCGTTGTGCAAGTCTGGGCGGTTGCTCTTGACCGCCTGGACGCACTCATTGTCACTGAGCGTGCGAGTAAAGGTGACGGTTCGGGATATGGCTTTATCCCCGGTCGTGGTTTTGTTGGCCGCGTCGTTGAAACTGGCGTTGAAGTGAGCAATGTCAAGAACGGCGACTGGGTTTATGGCATTTTCGAGGTCAAGAAGGTAAGCTATCTTGCAATTTGGCACCTGATCTATGATTGAACGCCTTTGAGTGCGGCGCATTGTGCGAGTTCGTTGCCATCGACCGGCGGCGAGTGCATCATATTCCTCAAGTCTTTCGGCCGCCTGCCCAGCCTGTCCAGCCTATATCACGACTCAGTCGAGTGTTCCGCTCGTCTTCCCCACCTCCACCGCCACCTCTGACGCTAGAACACATCGCGTTTCTCGCCCTGGCCGGCGTCCCCGCTCATCGCGCCGTTCGCTGTCTCGCGCCTTCCATCGCGACCGCTAGTTATGATACACCAAAACGGCCAGCTAGGGCTCTCGTACTTCAAGGGCACGATGGCGTCGGTTTCCTGGCCATCCAGGAACTCGTGGCTCAGCGCGTGCATGTCGTCGCGCAGGTCCCGCCATCACACGCGGCCGATACTGACAGACTCGCCAATGTCGAGATTGCTCGTGCCGCCGGAGCGTCTCACGTTTTGGTCGGCGAACCCGAGGATGTTTTGGACGACCTGAGAGACATGCTGGTCTCCCGGCTCTCTTGGAATGACGATGGCCCTGGACTTGACGAGTTTGATTGTTTCGTTGACACCGTCGGCGGCAAGAGCATTTGGGAGCAGGCCATCTACGTCATGCGAGATGGCGGCCAGGTGAGTTGAACGACTGTGACGAGTCACTATTTTAAGCTGACGATTGCCTAGTTCGTGACCACGGTTGGTGATCAAAGGAACGGCGCTGGCTCCTCGTTTACGGCAGGAGCTCACTTTCGCCACAACATTCGCGCCATGCAGCGTGCATTCACTCAATCGAGGCCATCCTCTCCCAGCCTCAGTGGCGCACGGACACCCAAGTCCATTAGCAGTCCCAGTGCCGGAAGCTCGCGTCGAAACAGCGGTAGCCGAGACACCCCAAGCCCTTCACAGTCGATGTTCACCAGCCTGTCAGCCGGCGAGTCTCTTGGCGACTTGTCTGCGGCGTTTGATGCCTCCAACGCAAAGTCGAAGAAGGCGCAAGCCAAAACCAAGAAACAGCTGGGCTACATGTGGGTCTCAGCGGCAGCCGACGTCGACGCAGACGGCGAAGACGTCCGCGATACACTAGCAGAAGTCGCGCGCCTTGCCCAAGCTGGTACCCTGCGGCCATCGTTTCTCGCGGGCTGGCAGTCTCCCGGAGCGGCTACGACTTGGACGCGAGCCCGCTCCATTCAGTTGGCTCGGCGTGCGGCGAGCGAAGACTCTGTTCTAGGCTTACCAATGAATGTTGTCGGGGCGGGCACAGACGCCTCTGCCGCCAAGATTGTGCCTTTCGAGCGCACGCCTGATGCATTACGTATCTTATCGCCGACCGACGACAAAGCACCCCCGATTGACCTGGACTCGGGCGGCGTCGTGGTGGTCCGCGTTGTTGGATAAGTCTCGAATCTTACTGACCCTTGGAACGGACCTCGTATCTCTGCATCCCAGTTTCACCCTAGACCGAAACTCGCTATGCGCGTATTACTCGTTCATGTCACTGATACCCTTTCTCTACAACCCTCGACACGGACGATCCCTCACGATTGCATCTCAAACGTCGCATCCCCTTTCCTCCTGAAACCCAACCATACATGTACAACCTTGCTCGCCTCCGCCGCATCCCTTCCGCTCCTCAACCAAACCACTATCTTCATTTTGCTTATCTGTGCCTTCCCGCATCATCCTTCACCCTTCCGTGCGTTCGTGCAGCCTTCAGCGTTAGAGCAGGACCCGGTCACCACACCCTTATGTCCTGTACTTGTACTCACTTTTTTTTTTTCACTGCCGTCGCCCACACACACGCAGCACACAATTCCCTGTGCAATATAATACACGCGACTTTGCCATGAATTGCTCCCAAGCGTGCGCGGTGGTAAACTCCGCCGCTTGTCTTCTGTCTGCCAAAAATTTTACCGCCATCGCGCAGACCATCTGTCGATGCCTGTCTAATACCCAGCCACACATTTCAAAAGCGCGATGCTCAGTCTGATGGCCTGTCCGGCGAGCACACCTGTATGCGAAGATCCTTTTTTTTTCCTTCTGCGATTTGTTTCAATATTCAACTGGAGGTCCCGTCCTTACTGCGTCCATGTCAAATTCCGTCTGTGCGCATTTTTCACACGCGCAGACGAGCCGAAGCGACGCACATATCAAACCTCTAGTGGAAGTCTCAGTGCCCCGCGTCTGCCCTTGCACGCCGCGAGCGTGGGCGGACGGGCCGGTGTTCCTCACAAATCTCCCCCTGACACCCATCTGCGATCTTTATCCGGCCTACCGGCAATTTCGGATGTTTACGTGCAATCGGGTGATGAGTTTCTGCGCACGCCGTGTCCGGCACAGCGTGTCCTGCATAACTGGGTTTGGACAATTTCTGAAGCACTCATTCCCGGGGGGCTGCCGGCACGTGAGGGAGAGACCCTATCGACTTCTGTGGTTGCTGCTTCTGTTTCCCCGCCTGATGATGATGAACCCATCCGTCTTGCTGTGGCAAGTGACGTCGTGTCGAAACCACTCCAACAGGCCCCCCCTCATGCTCATCGCTCCCCGCTCCACCTGCCAGCATCAGCATCTCCGGAAATCCCCTGACCTTCCACCTGCGGATCCTCGCTGCACCTTGGCCCGCTTCGGGAAATCCGCATTCTTCCCTCTGAGAGATCAACAACTGCTGACGGTTTTTCGAATCTCGATGATCGTGCTTCGTTCTTCTTCTTCCTGACAGAGAGTGCATGCCGGGTGACGACGTGGCAACCCATGACGCGCGCGCGTGCGCAATGCGGCGGATCGACGGGCTCACACTCACCAATAACTTAACCTTACTGATTGCGCTTGGCCGTTTCTGGGAACGGGAACAGACCTTATACGACTGGAGTGCTAGCAGTTAGATGTACGTACGTACAGCACGGTATATCCGGCTGCGGTGTCCGGTCGCACCCATCGCTCCGCGGCGCGGTGCAGTCAGTCCCAATACATTCCTTCATTCAGGAGTCAGGAGTCAGGCGCGCGCGCGCACGCAAGAGAGAGAAAGTTTAACAGTTGCTCGGTGGAGGAGGGGGGTTTGCGCGCGCAAGAAGGACGGCGGAGATGAGTGCCCGCGTCTGCGGCGGGCGTGCGCATGTGCATGCGTGAGGGAATCCAGGGTGCAACACTTATTACGCGTTCGGATTCGGCGCGATCCTTGACGGATAGGTACGCACACACACACACAAGAACTGCGGTCGGCCGGCCGGGATATGGCGTTGGAGTACACTATGGTATTGCTAGGTGTGCAGGGAGGGAGAGTAGCTAGTTTTGCAGCACGCTCAGGGCCCACCGGGGCGTTGAGGCGTGGAAGGGGAATACGACTACAGCTGGGGGGCGGCAGAACAATACATTCCAACCCGAGCGAGGGTTGGGGGGAAAGGCATGAGAGCGCGTGCGAGCCCGACTATTATGACGACGAGAGTCCAATGTAGAGTAGGCCGTGACTCGTGACCGACGATGGGTGATGCCAAAACTGGCAAACAGTGACGGAGAGAGGGACGGAGACACCAGAGACCGACACACACAAGACCAAGAAGACCAATGAGAAACGAAAGGCGAGGCGGGTTGTTCGTGAAGAGAGCTGGCAGGTCGTGTGTCTGAAACCAAAGGCGCCGATTGGCTCTCGTTAGCGCGGCTGCCGGACAAGAGTAGCCCGGACACCCACGTACGGGTCGTGAAACCAGGACGAAACTACCACGGGGAGGGGTCTAGTCAGAGTGCTGGGTGTAGTCCTCGTGGGAGCGTCCGGGAAACGTGAAATTGAAGAGGTGCGAGGCGGGCGAACTGTGACTTGGACACGGTGACGCGCTGGCGGTACCCTCGCGAACCGGGGCACATCGCGCGGCGCCCAGAGACAGCGAGCGGCCGTGAGAGTGTGCGTGCGAGTGCGAGTGGTGCGGTGGTTGCATCGGGAAAGAGACGGGCGGTTTCCTGTCCGTTGGGCTGGACTTTTGCGACGCGGTTGGGCTGGCCGAGTTGTCTGAGCGCACGAGCACGTATGGTTGTTGTGAGATGCGACGGCCGGCATTACACTAGTGGGGCAACGCCATGGTAAGCAAGCGTCGCGTCAGGCGGGCGAAAGGTTGGAAACGTACCTGGGCAAACTCTGTGTTGAGCTCGCATCCGCACGAGTAGCGACAATAGTGCTGGATGCACATGACGATTAGGTCGGGGGGGAGTGTCTAAGAGGTCGGTGGGGATGGTGGTGGTGGTGGTGGGTGGTGGAGAAAGCGTGGAGGTTGTAGGACTGGAATATAAGGGACGGGGGAATGAGAGAATGATCCGGTTGACTTAGCGATGGCTGGACTTGCCTGTGAGTCGGGAGGACGGAGGAATCGGTAAGAAGCAGCGGACAGGGAAGGAGCAAGGAGTGCACCACACACACAGCCCTGGGTCGGGAGCAAGCCTCCACTTATATTGGCGGCACCCCGGAACCACTTTGGTCGGAGTCGCAGTTGCCGACACAGCAGCCATCCTAAATCCCATTTGTAAATCAAGTAAATCGGTACCAAGAATTGCAGGGTCGATGATGTGTTGTTGGATCGCCGCGGTCCCGGTCTCGGCTGCAAAAGGACGCGTTGTCCTTCGGACGCTCTCGGAACGCGCTTCGTGCTCGCGCTCAGCACTTGCCCACCAGTCGTAATGCTCATCCCAGCGCTGGCTGCTGGCGCCCGTCGTCGCCTCGCAGTCTCAGCAACTACACGCACTTTCTTCTCATTCCCAGATCTCACAACAGTTTTCTCCTCACACACGCCAGAGTCCGACACTCAGTCGTTCCATGAGCGCAAGATCCTCCCGTACGTTCCCACTCCCTTCTGACCTATCTCACAACTGCCCCGATCAGATACTCGCAGCAGCAGATGTATGATGTAGTGGCCAACGTCGACTTGTACCACACTTTTCTGCCCTTCTGCACGTCGTCACGCGTCCTACGTCGCGCCTCACCAAAAACGTCTCTCGAACCAGAGCAACTCGAAGCCGAGCTCAACGTCGGGTTCATGGGACTCTCGGAGAGCTACGTTAGTAAAGTGACGTGTAGACCGTTCGAGTCGGTTCGAGTGAGTCTCGGTCGCTCGCTCCGCCATCTGACTCACATCGTCCGCAACAGGCAACCGCTTCGTCCTCCACTCCACTCTTCGACACTCTCATCACCACCTGGTCATTCCAGCCCGCCTCCAGCACCTCACCGCACCCGACATCCACCGCCACCCTCTTGCCACACGCAGAGTCAACAACACCAGCCACCGACGATAGCAACGCTCCAACTCTTGTATCCTTTGACCTCGTCTACGCCTTCGCACACCCGCTTCACGCACAGGTATCATCCGCATTCTTCGGTCAAGTGTCCAAGATGATGATTCGCGCGTTCGAGGAACGATGCCTGCGCCTGTATGGACCAGGTCGCAGGTAACCCCTTGTACATTCGGCCGCTCCCCCCACACAAGCTCTCCGAATGACTCGTCATGGACCTCGTCTTGCCGTGTCTTTTCATTCCAGATCTCCTCGTGTATCCATATACCTCGCTTGTCAGGATCATAATCCTCGATTTGCCCGCACCGGTCCCGTCCTGTTGTCTATTGTGCAAACCGGGTCTGAGCGTCCCTCATGCGGCTCACCACGCCTTGTTCCTCTCGTGCGCTCGCTCCTCTCTCCTGCCTCGCCCGCGCGGCCACATCAGATCTCGACCACAGACGCAAAGAGCGACGTGGCACGCTGTCGTTCGGTAGCACGCAAAATTTCGCGACGCCCCTGCCAGCATGAGCGCAACTCTCGCGCTTCGGCAGCTGATGATTGCCCGATACCCCCGAGGGTCGCAAGGGTCGCTAGTTGTTTGCTCATATATCGCTAAAACTACTCCGTTGCAAGTCGTTCCGTCTGTTCCAGCAGAGCGCTTGCTGCTGTCGGCCATTTCGAACTGGACGTTCGCTTCACTCATATACACAATCAGCCCCTATCCGCATCTGGCAAGCCGCATCTCAAAGTCTCGTCATCATTTCTGCCTTGAGGCGCGACATCGGGCGCTCTGAGCCCCGCAATCTCACTCGGTAGAAACAGAGTTGGGACGCCCGATTCTTTGTCAGATCGCGGCCGTGCATGCCCTATAGGATTACAGATGCGGAGCGTCACACCCCGGGTGTGCGCGCGCCGTGCCGACCGGTACAAGAAGTCGCGCCTTGCGCTTTCGCTTCGCGCCTCCGCGCCTCCTGCACACATACCCGCCTCCGCCTTCGTCCTACGTCCGGGACACCGGTAAAATTCAAGATCACCGATGTCGGACAACTCGACGAATAACCCAAACCCGGCGTTCAGCACGCTCCTGACGCTCGCCGCGTTCGTGATACCCGGCAGTGCGTCTCCCCCCTCCCGGCCGAACGACCACGGAGCGCGCTCAATCACTGACGATATTCGTTTCCGCTTGCGTTTGCGCGTGAAACTCTGCAGTTGCCGTCGTGCTCGTGTGCGTCATCGTCGTGGTGCTCTACCGCCTGTGCTTCCGCAACCGTATGCCGCGCGACCCGCCGACGTCGCTGTACATGGCTATCCGGCCCCCGGAGCCGACGCGGCCGCCGATGCACGATGTGTGGCTGGGCCATGCGGGCGAGAAGGCGCACTCGGGGCGGTGGGAAGGCGTCGAGGTGAGCGGGTGGGGCGCCGAAATACGGGGCGTGAATAGAGTTGCTTGCTGACTATATCTTTCCTGTACAGCCGTTGTTCCTGGACGTCTGGGCGCTGCCGGTGACCGATGAGCATGCCAGTGCGTTTGCCAGGACGCCGTTGCCGCGCAGAGCATGGCCGTGGCGACGGGCGCCGCAAGGCATGCCGGTGGCGCATAATGCGGCAGCGCAAGCCGAGAAGCATCTCGCGACCGCCAACGTAGGCGTGCTTATCCAGCTTCCGTCGCCCGTGCGGCGAGATACGTCCCTCGAGGACCAAGCACTCGTCTTGGGCATCGGGACCGTCCCATACCGCGCGGATTCTCCGCCGCCGCCTCCTGCATCGCAACTGTAACCGTGAGACGCAACACTACATACACCCAACATACTCCGGGTGGAATCTAACTCTCGCAATACTGTACTCTACATGCTTGTTGTAAGATAGCACCGCACAACCAGGCAGCTGGATGCAGCCCGTGTGAGTGTGACTGCATGTGACTGTAACTGGTCATCCGCGGCTCGTGATCGCCCTGCCAGATGCGGATGCGCGAAGCCTCCCTCTATGTTCTTTCCCTTGGCCTCCCCCCGTCGCGCTGTTGCAGATGGACTAGCCTGTTCTCGCGCAGTACCCTACAGCTTGCACCGACGCGCGTTTCCCGTGTTGTTGCCTGCGGAATCCTCCAGCTTTGCGCGCATTTCTCCCTACCGACCGAGCACCCCGACCAAGCCACGTCTTGCATAACGAACCCTCTCACGACGCGTCATGTCCCCTGCTCTGTCTTCCCTCGCTACCAGCCCAGAGCTGGGCACCACTCAGCTGCACAGACGCGCCGAGAACGATGCCCACCGCCAGAACGTGATTGGCATACTCGGCTTTATGGTGCCCGTCGGTGCGTCTGCGCAAATGCAACATATGCGAACTGCTTCGCCCAATTCACGCCGTCTCTCTCTCTCTCTCCCTGTGTGTGTTGTACAGGCGGCGCGATCTTGCTGTTCTTCTTGACCATGGCCCTCAGTCGGCGGCGGTACGTCACAGTGCAACGCCAACGCCTGCGCACCGCGCTCGAAGCCGAGGCGCGACGAAAGGCGAAAGCGCCGGTCCGCCCGGTGCTGCACGATATGTGGCACCTGCCCTCGTACGCGTCGTCCGTCCCGCAGAGCTGGACGGACATCCAGGTGCGCGGGTAGTAGCAGCGGCGACGGCTTCATCCGTTGCTCGCTTGTTCGCCTCCGCGGAGCGCTCACGCATACATGCAGCCACTTTCCGCCGAGCGGACTCGTCCGAAAGCGAAAGCGAGTATCACGACGGACTTGCAGAATCAACCGCAGCCACCACCACCACCAAGTTGGCGAACTTGGTTTTGGCGACCGGGGAGGCGACCGCGGGATCAGAATACGATACCACAGCGGGTCGTCGTCGTCGGAATCGAACGACCACCCGTCCCGTCATCGAATTCGAGTGACGACGAGTCCGCAGTTGTCGGCGTGCTGGTGCGGTTTCCGTCAAGTGCATCTGCGCCTGGGCATGCGATTGGCGAGGAAAACATTGTTCTGGGGGTATGTAGAGTCCCGTACGCTTGATGGACGGAATTGGTTAGGAACAGGCTCGGGCCCTTCTCTCTGGGGACCAAGCAGAGAACTGCTTGTATCGTGTTGTACGGTCATAGGCTGTAAGGCCATTGGGACACTGAGTGCCTTAGAGAGGTGAGACGTCTCTCTAGACGTCCCAAGGTCGAGTAGTTCGAGTAAGCGAAATATTGTGGACTGCCCCTGTGCCGACCATCGCGCTCAAAAGAAGTCCAATGCCGAGAATGTTGGGAAACCCTCTTTTAACTTATCTGTGGCAATATAGTTGGAATTTTACATCCATTGGTTCGGCCAGAGACTCGCCACAAGGTGTTCGTGAAGGTTGAACTACTCAAACACTCACGTTCCGCTCCCGCAACCTGCACTGAGGTGGTTCTTGCTGTCTAAACCCACCAAATTCAGGCTGGTCACGTCTTGCCTCTTACGCATTGCCAGTCCCACAGAATTGGACAGTCGTCCAGGGTACGTTTCGCCTACATAAAACCACTCACGCTGAATACAGCCACCCTTAACCAATTGAGATGTTCCACTATGCCTGCAGAACCGCAGATTCCTGCCGCGACCGGCAAGTCGGCAAACTTAGTCCTAGCTGCCAAGGAGAGTAGCTTGAGATCCAATCATACCACAGAGGACCGGAACTGAAGAACCGCTTCCGTCCTCGAACTTGGCAGATAATGCTGCATTTGTCAGTGTGCTGGCGCTCCACCCGTCAAGCACCCTCGCGACTTGGCATGTCACTGACAAGAAAGTGTCGTTCTTGGGGTGTGTGGAATCATGTACACTTGATCGACGGGAAGCGCCAGGAGACTATAGAGACGGAGCCTCGCTCCAAAATTTGGAGCGCGATGCATCGGGTTGCGAATTCATCCACATGCGTAGCCTCCACAGCGCGATCAGAAAGGGCGCTGTGTCCGCTCGAAGCAGGGACTCGCCGCTCGATAAAAGCACATACGCGTCGCTAGGTGTGTGCTTGACAGAAGGTCCCGCAGTCTTCTTCCTTCGCCTGAGATAGAGAGCGTCGCGTTCGTACTTAAGAAGTTGGCCAAGAAGTGCGCGTAGCTGCGCTCGCTGGAGGTCTTCCGGAAAATAGTGTAGCATGTCGTACACTGGAACCCGATACTGAGAGTGCGGTGACTTATCCGACAGCGACGAGAGTTGGAAGAAGGTGATCGCAGGCATCTCTGGAGGAGGCAGAGTGATGAGATGTGCACGTTCTGGAGGCACGTCTGGTCCTGCGGCTGGATCCTGTTTTCGTCTTCGCCGTATCCGTGATTCGCGAAAGAACAGGACTGCATGCGCGCCGGGGTTCGTAGCTAGGGCTTTGCTCTCTATCGCGGCCTCCCAGCTCTGCCAAGTCATTCTGGAGCAAGGCGCAATCGAGTGTTTAGCGGGATGAGCAGCGCATCTCAACTGGTCAACTGCTTCTTGCAGCTCGTGTATGACACGAGCACGCAACTGCAGTTCAACGAGGTCGGCCAAGCGCGGGTGCAGTTCGTACCGTTTGTACCTACCAAACTCGAGCGCCCGTTTGGGAATCTGTTCGAAGAGTTGACGGTTGCACTGAACGTATAGTCCGCGTCCAGAAATGCGAGATTCACGAGAAACGCCGTCAGGCATGATCGCCAGAATATTACCTTTACCATCCGTTCGCATGCGCTTGACGACGGCAGGCGGAAGTTCTGGGTCCAGAGGAATCCGCTGAATAGACAAGCGAACCAAAAAGTCGACGGGCACTAAGCAATCAGTGATAGCGCACTGTCGAATGGTTGTTCCAAGCATCCGGACTGCGAATCAGAACGTCAGTATAACTAGTGGAGAGACAGCGCGACACGAACGGTATGGGTTGGCGAAAAGATCGCGCTCGTCGTTTGTCATAACTCGCTTCGTACTGTTCTTGTGCAACACGATCAGAGGAGCAGAGGCCTTGCGCGGTTCGAATGCACCAGGATGTTCAATCGGATTGAATTCCTCCAGCAGGACTGATGACTGCCTCGCGCCGGTCATATCAGGAGCTGTTAGACGCGGACGCCTGACGAAGCGCGGGCATTTGCGGGATCTGTTGTACTGGGAAACATCCTGGGGCTGCGAGAGGCGGAGTCGTGTGAGTTCGGCGAGACGGGAAGCAAGTGCACGGCCTTTAAGGATCGGAGAGGAACGCATGCTCGGATTTCGCGACCAGCCGGCAGTGGACACAACGTGGATCCCTGACCGGATGAGCAGGATCGTACAGATCAGTTGATGTTGTTTCTAGAGTGCCTATAGGCATCATCAATCGCCCCCCCCCCCCAGTCGCTCGTTGGTTCCGGCCGAGCTATATAATCGCTTTGGTCCCCTGCACTTTTCGCCGTCTGTACCAAGCTGCATGGTCTACCACATCTAGTCCACGCCTTCGTTTATTCCGATAAGTTTGCTTTGATCAGTACTTCGCCGCCTGTACATGCCACGTAGGTTCAAGCTCTGGTTCTTGATGAATGAAAAGCATTGTCTACTAGTACATGCATACGATGGTCTACAAGCTAAAGATCGAGAACTTGTGCAACGGCATCGAACGTGATCATCTCGTACAATTCTGCACGGCGAAACGCAGCTGCCAAAAGTTCGCAATACTTGTTGACGCAGTCCGCAAAGTATGCGTAGGGCGGCCTGGGTGAAGACTTTCTTGGCGTTAACTAGGTGCACGCCAGCGCTCGTATGCCAGAGTCTGACTTGGTTGTGGTCTGTGCAGACACAGTCTGCATCAGCGACTCAAGATCATGGCGATGCTGGTGTGCGATGGGACTAATTTGCGGTTGAACAAGCTCCATCGCCATGTATGGCACGGTGCCAGTGCGTTGTCGCGAACTCGATGCGGTGACCGGCATCCGTACCGCATGATCGAAATCATTCAGTACTCCGCAAATGAGCCCATCTTCACGTTTGCGGTACATGATGTTGTTGCGGCTAATGTCTCGGTGCATGATATTACTGTAACCTCTTCATACAGCAATTGATAGGTTGTTGAATGTCAGCATTAGCAGGTACCTGCATCGCTTGCCTCGGAAAACATCACGAAAGACTCGCTTCAGTTGATCAGGTGGTACATTGTTGATGGATGAGAGTTGGTCCATGATAAGAATACGGGTTAGTCGTGATTCGTACTTGTCGCCGAGAACGTTCGTGAGCAGTGTTGCGGATGTGAGGTAGCCCAGTCCTGCTCGTCGTCGATAGCGGGAAGGTGGTCCAAATTTGATGACCAGTCGGTGTATTTTTTGGCGTGGTAACGTGCGCCACAAATCAAGTCTGCTTCGGACACACGAGGCTGCGCAGGTCGAGAGATTTTGACCACGCGCGCTGTCGAGGCGCCGTTAATGGCGGCTTCGTACACAAATGAACAACGGCCAATGAGCCCAGGCTGGCGAAACAAAATGCTGCTGAGCTCAACCCTGGAACCGCTCGATAGCGTGAAAGACCCTCCGGAAAGAATTCTGCTTAACGGTACGCGTTGGGAGAGACCATACGTCGAAAAATCGACCTGGATCCGCGTTGGCCGGCCCCAGCTACTGAAGGTTAACGCGTCCAAAGAAAGATTTTTCATAGTGTGCATGATAAAGAGCTGATAACGGCTGAGTGGTCAAAGTAACAAAGTCGCGTGCCGTCCGACATCATTTCCAGCGCGTAGCATCCGCATTGTACCTTTGCCGTCGTCGCGGTATTTGTCGCCCACTGTGAATTACTGCTCGTGCCATGATTGCAGGGAGTAGTGCCTCCAACATGTGATAGCTCAGGCGCTGTCATGTTTGAAGCAGACTGTGGCGACGGCATTGACAGAAGCAAAGGCGTGACCGCGTCCAGCCGAGCTCTGCGACTCTCGCCCAATCCGTCAATATGCCGCTGGTCTGGACTGTCGCGTCCCGGTCGTCGCTTGTAGCATCTCGAGCATGGCGGCTACCACGCACCGCCTCTCGCAACTTGTCCTCAATGCGTGCCGACGCGTATCTCGAACCAACTGAAGCACCAGGCGCTTTTTCGCTGGTGCTCAACCGACCGCAAGCCAAGAACGCGATCTCGATGCGTCTCCTTGCCGTGCGTTCAACACCCTAGCTCTTCTTCTCGCAGGCTCAGCAGTCCATCTAGGAAATACAACAATGTCTCGACGAGCTTCGCAACGATAAATCGTACGAACGGGTCTGTCGCTTGCTCCGTCGTCAGCTGACCTTACCCGCGTCGACAGTGCCCGCGCGCTCATCATCCGCTCCAGTCAAGTGGGCAGCTTCTGCGCCGGAGCGGACCTTGCAGAGCGTCGCACGATGTCACAACAACAGGTCACAGCGTTTCTCATAGACCTGAGACGAGCGATGTCCTCGCTCGAGACGCTGCCAGTACCAACAATTGCCGCAATCGACGGACCAGCTTTGGGCGGAGGGCTGGAGCTTGCTTTGGCATGTGATTTGAGAGTAGCAGGTAAGCACTATATTGTTGCAACAAGTTGTTCTCTTAGCTCAGCTTGTCAGGACCTTCTGCGAACAAGATTGGGTTACCCGAGGTCAAGTTAGGCATTATCCCTGGCGCGGGAGGCACACAACGCGCTGCTAGATTACTGGGTCTACCCAAGGCGAAGGATCTCATCTTTACCGGGCGTATGCTGAACGCAACGGAAGCCCTTGAGTGGGGTGCGTCGCCTCAGATGACACTAACCGAGCTCGCGTTGATCAATATGCAGGCGTTGTCGACTATATCGCTGAGACGCCGCAGTCTGCTTTCGATCGTGCACTCCAGCTCGCGAAAGACATGTCTGGTAGTGGTGAGTCCCAGATCCTTTTGTTTCTGGTCGGTCATTTCTTAAATTCTTGATTAGCCCCGCTCGCTCTTCGTGCTGCCAAGCTTGCCATCTCGCGAGCACCCGAGTTCACGACAATTGACTCCGCTCTTGACTTTGAGCGACAATGCTACGAGCCTCTGCTCAAGTCCAAGGATCGTGTTGAGGCTTTGGAAGCATTCAAGGAGAAACGCGCACCCGTCTTCAAGGGAGAATAATTGCATTGAGACCATGATTGAGACCATAGATATGAAAAGGTCTGCCTAATGTACTGTACAAAAACGAGGTCAATGTCCGAGCCCAGATAGTAAATTAAATGGGAACAAAAGGAGCGACTGGCCGAGCTGGGCCATTCGGATGAGCATGCGGGTGGGCGGTCGTGGTTTGCAATCCCAGGCTGGCCAGAGACATGCTCGGCATTGACGGCAAGGAGAACCCGGTACCGTTGGATGCTCGAAAGTCGCGCAGGCCTTCTAACTCCTTCATCATCGACGCCAGTCTGCCCACGCCGAATCTCTGGCTCAGCGCTCCAGTCTTGACATTCGACTGGCCGGTATTCGCCTCGTCTCCGCCTGTGCCACTAGTATCAACCTTGGACCAGTCTGGGCGTTGGGCGAGGTATGGCTGCAGCAGCGCCGTGTCGATACGGCCAAGATATCCCTCCGTGATGTAACCCTTGAGGGTTTCAGGCGGTACAAGGAAAACGTTGCCTAGCTGCCGAAGGAACTCGAAGCGTTCAGCGACAGCAGGTATGCCGAATGTTCCCACCGTGTCCTGGTACGATTTGAGATCCTTGGCGAGCATCAGCCCGCCGGTCGCGCTGACGGGAAACTTCTTGAAGTGGTCCAGGAGAAGCGCGTGGAATGCGACGCCGATTTCCGTGAGGAACGCCTCCTTGTTCTTCCCAGTCAAGTTCTCTGTGGCCGTTTCGCGCACTTTGTCAAGTATCTGACAACATGCTTGACAGGGCTCGGTGTTGACACGCGCAAAAGATATGTCGTCGTTCCTCGGCTTGAAATCGTTCTTCTTCTGCTTCCCAAGTTGTGTGGCTAGCCAGGCAATCACAGCTATGAAAAAGGGTTTGCGGCGCATGAGCCCGAAGCACTGTAGTTCATTATTACCCACTTACCGTCCGTAATGCGCACCACGACATTGTTAACAGCAGTCTCGATGCGGCTGATGACTTGATTGTTGAATAAGACCATGTCACGCCGCACTGTGACGCTTGACGTCGCAAGCGGCAGCAGCGCGATGTTGATGTACTGTTGCCAAAGCGTGCAAATCAAGTCGACGCTCTTCAATGTTGCCATCGGTGCCAGACTAGGCTCTAACTTCACGTCCCGCGCATCCAGTCGCACCAGCGCCGTGTCCAGAGCCGCGACGACGTATGACTGCCCGAGAGCTTCGGACAGCGCTCGAAGCAATGCGAAGGCTTGCTTCGGTACCTCCGCCGTGACGCCAAACTCGACGCAGCGGCCGACGGCCTCCGCGTGCCACTTGAGCATCTTCTCAGCAACGTCGACGCTCAACTTGCCGTCTATTTCGTTGGGTGGATCCTCGGCGGGTTTGTCGCCAGCCGCAGCAGTGGTGGAGGAAACAGTACTAGATGAAACTCCAGTGGTGATGCCGCTGAACTTCATGAACGCCGCTGTCGCCTTCGCGGCGGTCGTGCCAGTACTACTGGAGCCTGTCGAAACCGTGGTATTCGCACCGAGTTGGTTAACAACGCGGTCGAACAAGCCGGTCGCCTTGGTCTTTGATGCGGTTTCGTGATATTTGGTGAACCTGCCCAGAAATGCGGAGTAAAGCTCTGCAAGACTTTTACTTTCTCGCTCCAAGTACTGGTTGATCTCTCTCGAAAACAACTCTTCCATGGCTGAGTCAAGGATATTGCCAACCGAAGCTGGACCAGTCGGGGCCGCATTGCTTGGACCAGATATTGATGCTCGATCGGCAGCGCTAGGCCGAGCGAGTGAAGTGAGCTCAAAAGTCTTGAGATAGTCGACCAAAGATGATGCCTGTTGGTGGACAAGATGAAGCATTCTCAAGAACGAAAGATTGGATAACCTAGAGGCTTTATTGAGAAGCTGTTCGATGTACTGTTGTATCTGTTTCTGGAGTCAGAGGCAAACAGCGTGAGCCAACAAGTAAATCTTACCGGTTGCGCAAAAACGCGTTGCAAGAAGACTTGCATGACAGCGGGAGGGTTCGGGAACACAACTTGGACGATCTGAGACTCTGTCTTCGCCGTTTCTCGAATATCGTCAAACAAGCCGGTAAGGCCTGGCTCTGCCTTCGGAGGGCTGACATCCGGGTCGGGAAGGGTTTCCCAGAGCTGGTTGCTTTCAACTGTGTTGACATCGAGAATGCGGTTCTTCGAAATGAAGAAGTCGTGCTGGTTGACATACATCTGCACGCAGGATGCGCCGCCGTTGAAGTCGAGCAGTGTCTGCGTGCAGTGCTTGGCGGAGTATCAGCAGTTGCCAGGCGATTGCAGGTGGTAGAAGGGCTTACGGCCATCATCTTTGGATCTGACTTACGATAGCACTTGTCGAAGAGCCTGAGCATGTCCTTCTCGAATTTTTCGCAGTACTTATCGATCGCCTCTCGAGTCTAGAGCGGAATAGTTCAATTAGTGTGCGCAGTAAAGCTGTGGCTGAAACTCACCGCATCGGCGGACGGCAGGTCGACCTCCTTTGCGACGACGTTTAGCCTACGCAGGATTGTAGCGGTCTGTAAGCGGCCATCCTTTCCGCCCTCCTTGCGAAGCGCGTCGAGCTTGGACGTATCTCCACGCGAGAATTGATTGTAGTAATCGACGAGATCGTATGCTGCCTGTGCGCGTTGACGAGAGACGTGGACAGACTCGAGCTGCTCGCCAACGCGTATGGCGGTCCGACCGACCTCGTTGATTTTGGACTCCATGCCAGTGAACGACTTGGTGACCGAGTCGAAGCCTGAATTGATCTCGACCATGCGCTTTTGGTAGTCGCGCTCGGCGGAGCGCACCGAGGTCTCTGCGCTCTCAGTCTGCTTCTGCAAGTCCTTGCGCACTGCGATCAGGCGGTCGACCGCTAGCTCAAATGTGCGGATGAACGGGCGCGGGTCAAATGCTGGGGTAATTATCAGCTCAGACTGCTTAGGGACGTGAGCACAACGCACGGCCAGCATCTGCCTTGGACTGCACGATGAGCTTCTCCGAGACAGTAGATACAAAGTCCTTGACATCGAATTTCTCCTGCGCGATGGTCAGGGCGCGCTATGGTAGAGCTGGATAGTGCGCGCGCATGCCTCGAATGTCTTGAGTGCGAGCCGCTCTTCGACCTGCGGGTCGAGTGTGTAAAGGTTCAGAGCCATGTGGCGTCTGCTGAGTTCAAAGCGGTACCCCTGTCTCTCCCTCCGATGGACGCGCTCGAACATACGCTCCAGGTCTACCTTCCCAACGACAATGCCGCGCTGACACATCTTCCCGCCGTGCTTGCAAGTCTCAGTGCGAGCAACTTTGCGAGATCACAGCACCTGCGCAAGTTCGTTACCCGCGTCACCTCGCTCATACACTCCAAGGAATCCCATGCGCGATGGACTGGCATGTGCATCGCCCAGCACTGCTTCAGTCTTGACAGAGACAGCGTCGTCGAGCATGCTCATGTCTGGGTCTCGTACGCCCTGCCCTTGCTCTCCGTTCGTCCATAATTTTTGCTTGCGCGACTTGCAGTCTTATCGAGCTCGCTTTTCGCAGCGCAAAGAGCATCCATCACTTTGGAAGGCAGCAATTCTGCTATTAGACACGATATTTGTGACAGCGTCCAGCCTTTCCGAATTCCAGCGGCAAGTCGTCAATCCAAATGCTGTCAAATTTGGGACCGCGCTCGCTGCGCTTGCCGAGAAGGGCGAACTACAAGTTCAAGTGTGCAACAGTCTAACTTGATGACTCTTGCACGGTGCTGATCTAGTTCAGGTGCTGGCATTGTCCGCCCTTACTCGACTCTTTCGCACATACCCGACCCTAGTTCGCAGCATCCAACAAACAACACTGACACTAACGTTCCGTTTCTTACGCGGACGCGGCCCAGTTTCTCAGCAACCCTCGCTCGTCACGGCCGCTGCCAAGCTTTGTGCTGTCCGACATCTTGCTGGAGGCAAAGTTGGCGGAGCAACAGCATGGAAAGAGTGTATGGACACGGCCATCGCGACAGCTAATGCGCAACTTGACGAACTGCGTTCAACATTCCATGATGGTACGTTTTATATCGTTCTCGTGGTAGTCTCATGTCTCAATTTCGTGCAGGGAGGTCGACGTCAGCAATGCCAACGTCAACTCTAGGCCAACAAGCCGACCCACTTGCATCGCTTCCCACCGCTCTTGACAGTCTGCGAGGAATGACCACACTCATCTCAGAGATGCTTTTGTTCGTCTATCTGCCTCGTCTAAATTCTATGCTCACATTAGCGTCAGATCCCCTAGTGAGCGACCACTACCCGTGCCCGTTGGATCACTGGTAGCTTTCACGCTGCGGCTGCTGCGTGCGACAGCGGAGGAATCCGTGAGGAAAGCACCTTCATTTCAGGGCTTATCTGATGTTGTTCATAGCTCGAACACGCATACGACAAGACAAAAAGGGCGATTCAAGCAGCAATGGTGCCCGAGCTCTGGCAATGGGGTTGTCAACTGGTTTTTCAAATCTCAGCAAGGTAACACAATCGAGGATGCAGCCAGTTCATCTTACTGACTTGTCTTAGTATCGACAGCCACCTCTCTGGCTATGTGTCGCAACTGCTACCTGTTCTGGTGATCAGACTCGAGCAGTCTTCAAAGTGAGCAAGGACAGAACCACTTACACACCTGAACTAACCTCTTTTTTAAGACATGCAGCTGGCTTCCTGCAGGCCATTCTGGCCCTTAGTACACGCTGCGCCTCGAATGAAGATCCTCATCTTCTCGCACGTCTTGGCCACTGCCTTGTGTCGCAGTTGGCTCGAGTCGTGAGCCATGCTAGCCCAAAACAAGAGATTAAGCAAGATCCGTCTGGGGAGAAGCGTGGGAAGAAGCGTGGTGCATACGAGGGCGAAGAATTATTCGGAGTTGGCGGCACAGCAACGTTCAAGACAAAAGATGAGGGCAAAACAGTTCTTCTCACTGTTGAAAGTGCGTACACTCAACTACCATAACAGCGCACCCATTGACCATTTCTAGACCTCGCACAGCTTCTCAGGAACCCAGCACTTCCGACTGAATTACACAACCTTGCGGTACGACTCGTGATCTCTGTTGCACTACAATTGGGCAGTATAAGTCCAGCATCGCTGTCACTGGATGAGTCTCTACATGCGCACCTCCTTGCCAGCATCTCTGTATTAGCCCAGGAGATCGCAGCTGGACGTTCGACAATGTCGCAAAGTGTTGGGCTTGTTGCTCGCCTGGCGGGTGAACATGTAAGTGAATGCCGCTTCATTGTAACGCGAAAGTTGACAGGTATCTAGCCTGAAACGTCTTTCACACATGATCTTGACGTTCTCCTGCGTCCGCGTCTTCCGCCAATACCACGGACTCGGGCTATCCTGGATGCGAGCACTCCTGGTGTAGTCGTAGTCCCAGAGACGTCGGACGCAAGAGTATCGAACTCGAGACAGGAGTTGAACTCAATGAATGTCGACCCATCGAATGTAGTAGAGCATTTACAGGTCGCCCAAGTTCTGGCACCACAGCAGGCTTTTTCTTTCGCACCGGCTGCTGCGGTCATCTCACCATTGCCGCCTAACCCTGTGGCAACCGTCAGTGTGCCGACATTGGTCGCGCCCAAGCCGTCGGTTCCGCTGCAAGCCGCAGACCTGGAGGCGAAGATCAACGCGTCTGCTGTTTCGCATCCGCTGGCGGCGGAAAGACCACGCATACCGCAAGATTTGATTTCGGCGCCAAGCACGAGTACGACGTACAATTTCCCGCCGCCACTTCAGAGTGGGTCGGTTTTGCCAATCACGATGGATGACGATGAGGACGACGATGAGATGCCCTCAATCGACCCAGGATCAGACTCTGGCGATGAAGAAGAGTGCTTGTAGTAAAATGTGCACAAAGTAATCTAGAGCATGTAATTTTATGAAAAGCCTCCGAGACGCGCACAATGTCGGAGCTTGCGCGTTTCGGCCTTTTCCTTCAGCTAAGATGGACGATGACTTCGACGCGGTCGATGCTTCCTCGTCACGCGGCTCTCCCGAGCGCGACGATGTCGAGTCTGAATCAGAAACTGAACGTTTGGACAGGCGCGCCATTCTCACGCCCGCCATTCAGAGCGTCATAGCTGCACTTGGGTGGGTTTGAGGATGGCGAGTACGTGCTCGGTGACGAAGCATACGGCTGTTTGAAGGACCTGAAGAAGTACTGGCGCAAGGACGACACGGACGATGACCGCACCGTTGCGCGCATCTTTTGGGACTCGCGCGTGATGTTCAACGACCTGCTGCCCATTTTGCATGCCACTGCGGGCAAAGGCCAAGTGGATCACCGCTGCGCCATTGCGGTGCTGGACCTCATTACCGCGATGACATGGCCTATTGACCTGGCGTCAGAGCTCATGGAGCTGGACGAGGCGGAGGACTCTAGGGTCGATTACACGACGCTGCTGCACGCGCATCTGCACTACAAGAGCGCCATACTCGGCACTGGCGTGCTCGAGTCCGTCATCGCCATCCTACTGCCGTGTCTTGCGAAGGAGAAGCGCGATCGCACAACCAGAGACCAGCAGATTATGCATGTGGCGCTGTACCTCTTTCGCAACCTCGCGTACATCAAGGATCCTCCGTATCGCCCAGATGCAACCGCAGAAACAGAACAACTAATGAACCTCCAGGCTTGTTCAACTCGCGCTTCATATCTATACCTGGGCTGATCGCTTTGTAGAGCAAGATGGTCCTCGTCTTTAAGGAGGAAAATATCTTTGAGATGCTTCTTACCTTCGCGTCCAACTCCACCGACGACCCTTTGATGAATTCATGGAACACCCTACTCCTCGAGACTTTCTATCTTGTCTTCCGCGCAGTCAAGCCGGACTCCGTTGTGGCCGATCAGAAGACCCAGGCATCGCAAAAACTCGCATCGCTGCTTGCCTCTGAGGGTATGACGAGGACAGCTGTGAAGCGACATGCTCCTACACGACATAGTCGTTTTGGTACCAGCATTACCGTTAAGCAGGTATGTCTCAGGAGCCCACGGGCGTAGGCTGAGCACTCACATCCTGCAGGGAAATCAAAAATGGAACCTGCACAAGCAACAGGCTATTCAAGGCGAGGTCGGGGGGTTGTTGGATCTGTCCAAGAAACGGCAAACCAAGAAAGCGAAAGTACAGGTTGGAATTTTCGTCCGAGATCATGATGTTGAGTGAGTGACATGCTCCGTAGGACGAACTAGGTACATTCGATTCCATGTCATACGATGCCCGAGTCGCGCTGCAGTCTGTGGCGGAGACTTTTATCCAATCTTGCTTCAACGGTGCGGGCAATTGCTTCTGTTTTGGGGCACTCTACTCACTCGCTTGCTTAGCCTTCCTCACCGGTCTTCTGAAGGATATCCGAGCTGAACGTCCCAAAGTCACGGAGAAGGATAACCTTCGACTCCTGTTCCTCACCAAATGGTTCATGGAATATTTTCTCGGCATGCACACCAAGGAAGCTGCGGCTGTGCCAGATGAGTCCGACAGACAGTGGAGGTTTGAGCTCGTTGCGGATATCGTCGAACGTGCGTGGATCGCGTGGATACTTAAGCGGATGCGTGTTGCGCTCGATGAGAAGGTGCGTACTTCCGAGTGATGCTTTATTTCCGTTTTATCGTCCACACCCGACTTTCTAATATCTCAACCGCAGCCCAAACAATGGACTGAACTTCAGGCGGGCTTGGAGTGCATGACACATCTCCTGCTCTTGATCGAGGCTATGTCCAAGTCAAACGAAGGCGACTTGGTCGATGCGGCAGATGCGCTTCAGCACCAGGTTTACTACAACGGCGAGATCATGGATATGTGCTTCGATGCACTCAAGACGTACAAGGATCAATCTATTGCGTGCGTCAAACATATTGTTGGGACCACATGATCTCAAACCACTTAACATCAAGCTATCTTCATGCGACCGTTCATTGCGGCTACGTTCTTTTGCGCATGCTGGAGGCGTGGGGCAAGTCCAAAGGCGAGATGTACATTCAACGTCGAAAAGGCAAGAAGAAGAAACGGAAGGCTCAGGGAAACGCGAATGGTGAACTACATGCTAGGCTTCGATCCACTCATACACTAATACTATACAGAGGAACTTGGTATATTGGAGGATGCGAACGAAGAGCCAGCTCCTGAAGGGGACTCAACCGTCTACGAGTCTATCATGTCATTTGACAAGTACGAACTGGTATGAGTTCTTAACCATGCTATCTGCCATCCTTTGCTCACCTATACCCGATAGAAATTTGCAGACGAAGATATCTGCCACACATTACTCGTCTATTTGGCGCAGTTCCGGCAATTTGATTCGCCCAGGTGCCTGAAGCGGGTCGTCACTCTTTTACATCGACAAGCGGTTCGCGTGAAAGCTGAAGGTCTCTTCTTCAAGGTAAGGTCATTGGCTCCATCTTCTCATTGCAATAACCATGAATGAGTAGGTTACGACGTTGAATTTGTTTCGCAGCATCTTAGACGACAATAAGGCGAAGCTCTTGCCCAATGATAGCGCGTACCAAGACTTGCTCAAACTTATCAACTTCATCCTGCGGAAGTTCTTTAAGGCGGTTCAAGAAGATAAATTTCTCCTCGTTGAGGTGATATCCGTCGCTTATGAGTTTGTGATCGATCGCTGAAGACAGAACAGGCTTTCTTTCCAAAGAATCGTGGGGGCTGGAAGCAGTTCTCTAGCTGGGAGCCGCCGCCAAAAAGGACCAAGCCCGAAAAGCCCGCGGATGGAGAAGATGAGGGAGAGGTGTCGCTTGGCAAGCGGTTTACATGGAGCCAGCAAGTTGGGATTGCGGTTGGTTGCTTGGTCGAGGCTGACCGGCTCGAGCTTGTCAAGTGGACCCAAGAGGTTGGTACTAAGCGTATACTCCATATATTGAAACTAATCTTCCTGGATAGATCCTCATGATGGCCATGAGTTTGCGCCAGCAGGATGTCAATGAAGAAGAGAGCGAAATACCTGGTGCAGAAAATGATGCTGATGATGACCCAACTGCGATACGGCAAAGAACTAGGGATGTTCGTCCTCCACCTCCGCCCAAATCCGCCATCGACAAATTCGAAGATTATGGTATATCAGCTCATCATGAACGTGGCTATCTGCCCACTGACGGATTTTCTTAGTCATACCATATAGCACCAACGAGAAAGCACAGGCGGCGACCCGCAACTCGTACTTGAAGTTGCTTTGGAACTTGCTCCGTTTTGAAGCAGAGAACAGAGTGAGTATCAGATGACCCTGTCCGTTTCTGTACTTGTTGACATGGTTTTAGCCGGCGATGAACTCGAATGGTATGTTCCACGGTCAGAGTACCCCAACGCCTTAGAAGCAAGTCTGCAAACTATTTCCAACTACCTCCGCGATCCCATCGACGTCAACGGCAAGCGACCCAAACAGCTGCTCTCCAAGAAGCGTAAGCGGCGCATTCGCGAGAGTAGCGAGTCCGATGGCGACTCGAGCGCTGGCGAAGAGCGAAAGTTGCGAAAGCAACGCAAGAAGAAGGAAGCTCAGATCTATAAAAGCGCGGCGATCATCGAGGACAGTGATGAAGAGCTGGGTGACGATCAGGCGTTCTTTGAAAAGGAGCGTGCCCAACGAGAGCGTTATGCGGTCAAAGCATCCAACATTGCCCAAGGTGACGACGCTCCTCGAGGCGGGACTAAGAAGAAGAAGGGTTCTGCTCGAAAGAGGAGGAAAACAAGCCCCACATCGGCCATAGATGTTGATGTCGATGTCAACATCGACGACCCCAAGGAGAGCGACTTTCCCGATAATACTGTCGACCGTTCCGAATCACGCCGCCCACAAGAGTCGAGGAGAGCTTCCACGCCTCTGTCTAGTCCTCCCAAAGCTTCTAAGCCGGCATCTTCACGAGCTTACCCGGAGGCGGCGCCTTTGTCCCTTCCGTTGGATTCCGAGGACGAAGCTCCTGTAATGCAGACTCAAGCTCGACGACCGCGGCGCGTCCTGCTATCCGACGAGGAGGACTGACATTGTCTTATTATAACATTCGTCCCTCGATTACTGTATTAATGGCCTACATATCAGTTCAGTTTGTGAGCCACTGGCAGGTGATGCGGGAGAATTCCGATACAGTGTTTGTCTTCGCCTCTTGCCGCGCTTGGGACTGTTGATGCCGTATAAGACTTCTGCTGTAAACTCGTCAGTGTGCCTCGCGGAGAGCGCACTCTGTACACTTTCCCGAGCTCGAGACTGCTAGAATGGCGTCTTCCAGCGTGGAGACGGCGTCGCGGAGTGCGTCGACACCGACGCCAACGTCACATATGGGCCCGGTCAATCAGAGTGGCATGTTCCACAGGAACATTATCTTGGATTTTGCGATAGCTTGTATGTGTATCTAAAAGGTCATTGCGCTCCATTTTCACATTTTATAGTCTTGGCCGTGTTCGTTACCTTCATGGTAGGACAATTCGTATGGAAGTGGTACGGGCGTCAGCGCGCACAACTACAAGCAGACATCGAGGCAGATTTCTGGCGTCGCCATCCCCCAAGACCGGTACAGAAGCCGAGGCCGACTATGCACGACGTTAAGCTAGGTCCGGCATGCACGTCGTCTGTTCCAGCACGTTGGGATTGCCTTCAGGTCGGATTTGCTACCACAGCGCCCATGCCAACGTTTTGACGCGACTTTGCAGCCAATTTCAGCGCAGACCCTTGTAGATGTTTCCAAGGACTCTCGATCTTCTTCTCCATTCCCGCCGGTCGTTTCGCGGTTGACAGTTTTGCGCAACGCGCTGTTGACCGTTCCAGGAAACGATCATGCGGTCGAACTTCCTACACCTCCCCCCGACCCGACATTCCCGCTACGCACAGGCGTTATTATTTGCATGCCCACTCAGCGGTCTGCTTGCGACCCATATCGTTTGCTTGAGCTCGCCACTTGCGACACAGAATGACCCAACAACCTCACGATTATTATACTGATTGTACTGGGAGGGAGTGGGTCTTGTTGTATCCTCCAGAGGATGTATGATTCAATACTTGAAACAATATGATGTACAATATAATGCGCACGGCTTCATGAGAACGCGCTTGACCGCTTCGAGCTGGAGCGGCCTCGTTGCTGAGCAGTTTTGGCCCGTGTGGCCTCACCCACCAGCTCTCCGATGAGACCATTGTACGTCTCCGAGTCCTGCTGAAGAGCATCTTTGGTTTGAAGCACATGCGTGAGTTGTGCGGAGGCGTCCGCCGTAAGGCGCCTCAAGGACGCTAGGTGTGCTTGCACCTCAGCCAGCGGCAGGAGTGAGAGCTTGTCGTGCTCTAACGCCAGCATGGCCGCAATTCTGTCCTTATTGAGACTCGGCTTTGGGCCTATGGAGAGCAATTGCGCTGCAGATTGAGGTTGCGAACGACCTCCAGGAGTTGGCGTGCCACTGCGAGAAGGTGGCGCTGTACTTGTTCGTTGTCTGCTCCCCGGACCACCCGGTGGAGTAGATGCAGGGCGAGTTGTAATCTGTAGTTCTGGCATCTGTTTGATAGATGATTGGGGAAGAATCTCGTCCAAATTTATTGGGATTCCAAGTGAGATGAGATGTTGACGCCGAATCCTAGACCGAATCCAGTCGGGTGGCCGAGTTGATGGTGGATAAGTCGCGAATATGGTCTGGAATAGCGCTCGACTGCAAAGAGAGTGTCAGAGAATACCTGTGAAATGGCAAATTCCGGAACTACCTCTCAGCGGTTGCCAGTGTCTGGTTCAAACCCTCCGCTTGCCGTATGCTTTCGTCTGTGAGAAAGCGGGATGTGTGTTCCGGGTCATAGATCGGCGCGAGCAGCTCATTGACGCGGTCTGTGAGCTCGGACAATGGTGGTAATGGTTCCAGGCGTAGCGGATGCCACTCGGAGCCCCACGCGCTCTCAGGTTCTGCTACAATGGTCGAAGGAGCGTTGAAGGGCGCAGATCCAGCATCTTGCACCTCACCAAAGTCGCCAAAGTCGTCACCGAAGTCGTTATCACCTGCCCGCCGGCTGCGGTGGGCTCGTTGAAGTCGTCAAAGTCGTCAAAACCGTCACCACCATGATCGCTTGTGGATGCTGCTGGCGCGTCAACAGTGCTGAATGGGATCTCGTCGCGCGAGGAAGTCTCGGTCGCAGGAGTATTTGACGACGATGCCCAGACCGAGGAGCCGAAGAGGTCGTCCGAGTCCATAGCGATGGCGTGAGGACGAGATGCGCTGCGTCCCGACGAGCGCTTCATATCTCTACCTTATGCCACCAAAGTTCATCTTCACCAACGAGCATGGACCGTCGAAAGCGTCCTCGGCGAGAAAAATCCACACGCAACGTCTCTTTGAAATTTTAGAGCTGTGTATTCAGCGTGGCGATATGCCTCGCGCTCGAAGAGCGTGGTCACTTCTCTCGCGATGCAACGGCGTCAACTGGAAAGCTCTGTGGCGGCTGGCGCTGTTGATACTCAACGAAAGCAATAACTCGTCGACCGATTCTCTTGATTTCTTGAGAGCTATGAAGTTCCAGCAGCCGGAGCAGGAAAGTCACTACTTCAGCGATGTAATCTGTCTCATTTAGCGTTGCCCTGCAGAAAGAGGCCATTTTGGTGGAGATAGTACACACCATGATTGTTCAAGAAGACTATCGCGGGGCGCTGGAGGAACTTCAGCTGCTAGTGCCGAGTCTTTGCTTGGTTTAGTACGGCTGCTCATTCACAATGCTTAGATACCTACCTTCGCAACCCTATCAGGATAACCCAATCCTTCACACATATGCGGGGATGTTATCACTCTATTTGGCCCAGCCATCTGAGAGCACCGCGCGACACTTGCAACCTCAGTTTTCACAGCAAACTGTCATGGGTGGGTTCTTGGATTTGTTTTATTCATTGCTGATTTGCCTCAGCCTTCAGCCCAAGCCTCATGAGAGACGTCGATTTTCACTTCAATAGGGCTTTGGCCCTCGATCCGGATAACATTGTCGCTTCAGATATGTTGTTGAAGGTACGCGGGGCTTGTCAAGTAACTGCACGGTCTCACAATCTCAGGCACGGACGGTATCTCTGAGCACATCACAGGCGGGGAAATCAAGAATGATGAGAGCTCAGACCGGGATGCCGAAAACATAGAATATGTACACGATGATGAGGACTCTGACGAAAATGTTCGCTCGCCTCCAAAGAAACGAGCTCGAGTCTAATATGGGCGTTTCCAATCTCCGCGAGGTGCTCTTTCGAAGCCTTTTAACTGCGCAAGGCTATAATTTCGCTGCACAGGGTAGAGCCAGGTGCAAAATTACTCCAGTGGTACATGGCCGCTTTATATCTGCGCAATTACCCACATCCAACAGCTCTTTACGAGAAGAGCTTCTGTCGTGTTACGTGGTTCGCAAAGGCCGTCGGACGGTAAGAACTCGAGCCAGCCAGGGCTTGCGAAATTGTTGGAGCGGAGAGCCAAAGCGTGTCTTGTACCCTTGCCTCTTTTTTAGCCGAACATATATCCAGATGTCATAACGTGCCAGTACAAGCTCACGAATGCGACCATCTCCACTAGTAATTTGCGCTGCACGAGCAACTGCTACAGCACGTCAGTCATTTTACGCTTTGGCATCACCTCCCGGAAAAGCTGGTGTTGCCGTCTACCGAGTGTCTGGACCGCAGGCGCTCTTAGCGTACAAAGCAATTGTCCGACCAATCTCTAAAGCAGACCATGACCTCAAGTATCCAACTCCCTGGAAACTGCATCGCTGCAAAGTCGTCGACCCAGATACTAGCGCACCTATCGATGATGGCCTTGCTGTGTTTTTCCGTGCGCCAAGGAGCTTCACGGGTCTCG
Source organism: Auriculariales sp. MPI-PUGE-AT-0066 (assembly GCA_020744175.1). Classification (NCBI taxonomy): domain Eukaryota; kingdom Fungi; phylum Basidiomycota; class Agaricomycetes; order Auriculariales; species Auriculariales sp. MPI-PUGE-AT-0066. The sequence continues at coordinate 431,161 of JAGTJP010000006.1, forward strand.
ACACCCTGGAGCTCATGTTCACTCTGGACGCGCGCTGTCGGCCGCAATCCTGGGTGCCTTGTCTCGTGTGCCAGGTCTTCGACCCGCTGACCCTGGCGAGTTCACAAGGACCGCGCTAAAGAATGGCAAAATGGACTTGACTCAAGCCGAAGGCCTACGTGACTTGCTTGACGCCGAGACAGAGGCTCAGCGCAAAGTCGCACGAGCCGTTGCATCAGTCAGTCAGCTCATATTTGGTACTTTTGTTTAGTTAGGTATTAACACATCTCCGGCCACTAGGGGCATACGCGGCGCACCTTTGAAGAATTACGAGCCAGAATTATCGGCGCTCTTGCCAGAGTGGAAGCTCTCATCGACTTTGGCGAAGGTGAGGACATAGAGGCCGGCACATGGGACGCAGGTGAGGATATATAGGCGCGGTCCCGCTAAAATAATTGACATCCATACCAGCGACCGAACGTGTCCAGCATCTCAGAACTGCAATCGAAGGTCACCTAGCTGATGGTCGACGGGGTGAGATCCTCCGCGCTGGGATCAGAGTTGCCATCTTCGGACCACCCAATGCTGGAAAAAGTTCACTATTGAACTTCTTTGGTGCGCGCAGGCTGGTTTTTGTTCAGACTGCAAGCTGAAATGGCACGACCAGCTCGCCGAGACGCTGCCCTCGTCACTCCTATTGCAGGAACGACCAGAGACACGCTCGAAGTCCATATGGATCTTGGAGGTCTGCCTGTAACACTTGTGGATACCGCGGGACTTCGCTCAGATGACGAAACCGACAACTTTGTTGAACGGCTGGGAATTGAGCGTGCACGTCAAGCGTGAGCATGGAAAAACTGATATTACCATTTGAGCTGACACTGTAGGTTTGCCAGTATTCAGGATGCAGACTTGGCTTTGTGTGTTCTGTCTTTGGAAGAAGCAATCATTCCAGCTGAGCTAGAAGAACTGCTGAACGCCATGTCGCACAAGACCATGGTCGTTTTCAACAAGGGGGACCTTGGCGGTGCACCACCTCCGTCTATTACTCCAAGGCTTTCATGGCAGATCAGTGTTCGGAACGGGGATGGGATGGAGCAGTTCGTAGAAGGTTTGATTGAGACTTTGAGGCACCGGTGCGCGCATTATCACATCTTCAAATGCTAGAGATATTTATTTTCTCAGCTTCGATCCTGACTCATCGGAAGAACCCATAATTACGCATGCGCGGCATCGTCATCACCTTGAGCGCGCACTCGAAAGTCTTGATGCATTCCTCGAGCTGCGTGCGTAGCATAATCTCCAGTGGTTCGGATTAATGCATGAACTGACCCATCCACAGCGTCAGACGAGATCGTCCTGGCATGTGAGGAACTTCGTCTCGCGGCGACTGAGCTCGGACGGGTCGTGGGAATGGTCGGTGTGGAGGACATCCTTGACGCGTTGTTCAAAGACTTCTGCATTGGCAAATAGTGCCATTGTTTGCTACTACCGTGGCCTCCCTCGGCTGTCCACTTCATTAACAGGCGATACTGGATTTCGAAATATTTTGAATCCTTTCCAGACCTGACAGAAACCTCCTCAGACTCGATCGCAGCCGCACACACGCATACCAGCGTACCTGTGCAATTATCCTCGAATGAATCAGTGCAATCGGAACAGGCCCATAGTCTCGCGAGTCTGTCGAGTTGTCGCGGTTGTCACCAGCAAGCCAGACATGGCCCTTGGGCACCAGAACATGACCACGCTCTGGCTGAGCCGGGTCAACACAGACGGTGTCGCCTGGCAGTCCGACAATACGCTTAGCAACGTAAGCGCGGCGTTCCGTTGGCTTTAAGGCCACAACAATGTCGCCGCGACGTAGAGTCGATGCGCCAAGGAAACGAATGCTGAACCGGTCTTCGAGGTACCATGCATGCTGTATTGGCATGGTGGGATACATCGAGGCGCCAGAACTCTACCAATCGTGATGTAAGGATGCATGTAGTTTACTTGAGGCTACCAGAACCATACTTCGCGAAGGGCGCCGATGAACTCGGCGGTGACGAGGTAGCCAGTCGAGATCTACGACCGTGTATTCAGAAGAAGGCCGTTATCAAGAGACAGTTTACTCGCCACCGCAAAGTCTCTGGCTACGCTTCTGAGCCAATGGCCAACCAGTGGCATGGCAATGCACGGAGTGAGGACGAGAAGCAATTCGTCGGACGTTGAAAGCGTTCCGCAAGGAAAAGCCCGCAAATTTTGCGAAACTTCGTAATTCAGTTCTACAAATGCCCGAATAAATTTTTCGTAGCTGCTCTCGAGAGCTAAGTTATCCATCTAGCTAACGAGTACGAGACGCGACACGGCGACTTGCATTGCAAATGTTGCTAGCAAGATTCAGCGCAGGTTCTGCGACGAGACATATTTTGACTGCGAATTTTTTGCCCACTGTTGCGCTATTAACCTGCAGATGAAACAGCTAGATTGTGCGAGCAAGTAAACGGCTCTCCCAAATGAGGTCTATTCGGAATTTGGTCGCGCAAGCAACAGGCGGGCAAGAGCCACTGAATGGATCGAAACGCAGATGCGTTACACAATAGGGGGAAAGCAGCTGCGCTACATTGCGCATGTAAAGAGCGTTATGACCGGTTCATGAGGCGTTCGACGTCCGCACAACCGTTGGCGCCACGCGTGCACACGACGGTGGCTTGGTCCTTGTCCTGAGCATCGGGTACTACGCAGTGTATGTCTTCTGCGTTTGGACATGGGCACTGGGCGGGGTTCTGGATGTAGGAGCGATGTCAGCGTGTGAAGAGATGATCTAGCAGGTTGAGGCAAATCGGTGCTGCGTTTGCCTGACGTGGCAACGCACCTGGACACAATCCAAAGTCTGAGGGCAGAGATATGCAGAGCAAGGTACTGAAAAGATGTTATGAGTATATTTAAAACTAATTGTTTCTGTCATGTAAGACTGACCTTGCTCAGCGAATGCTGCCATTTGCGCTGATGGGGATTGTTGCTGACGCTGGTGATGCTGTTGCTGGCCATGGAACATCTGCTGGAAGAAGTCACCAAACTGCGCCGCGACGAGCGCGGGCAGCAGGAGGAGTAGCAGTAGGGTAGAAATTGTGGGTAGTTGTGGAGACATTTTGTTTGGTCTTTTGGAAGGGGAGGAAGGAGGCAGCCGATCGCGGAGTTCACGCTTGCGGTAGGAGCCGGTTGGTCTCTCATTCCCTTCCTCCGCCCATCTCGTTCGCGTCGCGCATCCCGCATCCCTCTTCACTTATACAATGCCCAAACCTGCGCCCCCGAAGGAGGCCCGTCGTGTCCTCGGCGACCTGCCCTTGTCGGAATACATTCCTGCAGATGCAGCACACGCTGGCACCAAGCGCCATCACTCATCGCCGGCCAAAACCCCCTTCATGTCCCCTCACAAGCGGCGCATGCTTGCGGTCGACGGCCTGATTTCACCAAACAAGACTCCTCTCTCACGCACACACCTCGAACCCAACGAGGCCGTATTTGCCAGCCCAGCCCGCAGGTTGGACTTCGCAGCACTCTCCCTGCGATCTGTGCCGCCGTCGCCCAGCAAGGCTATGGACACGGACGACAACCCATTTTCGACTCCGCGTCCTGCTCGCAGTGCATCAGGTGCATCTGGGTCACGTGCCACCAAGTTGGCTCCCAGCCCCGAACTGACACTGGCCTCGTGCTCCTCGCGTGCCGTGTCTTGGGTGCCACGCCTTTCACCAAGTGCACCAACCGCACGAGTACTGGATTTCTACGCATCGGACGAGTACCACACGTCGGCACACTACCCCGGCTTCGATGTTGCCATCGATGTTCTCCAACCAGCCGCCCATTTTCCAACTCCGACCCGGGCCAGCTCCGGCTTGCAATCCCAAGACAACCAAGCAGCCGAAGAACTCGATGGCACAAAGGAAAACGTTGCGCCTCGCCGAAAGGTCAAGAAACCCAAGACATCCAATCCCGTGGTTGTGAAACCACCCGCGAGTCCAAGCAAGAGCTCTTCACGAGCTTCAACCGAAGGGCGACGAACCATGGGCCCACTCTTTATGAGTGGCTCGGACCCTTCGGGAGCCACAGTCATCCGCACACCTCTCGCATCGCCGCAACTTCTGCGTCGTTTGGCACTCCAGGTGGAAGTAGACGAAAACATGGATTTAGATAGTCCTTATTAGGGCTGGCCTCCGCCTCGTTTTCCTGGATTTACGACAGGATTGAACCGCAACGTCCATTGTTTCACACCACAGCCCCGTGCCGCCTTGTACTGTTCCTCTGCCCCCCTTCCGTCTCGTTTCATCATGTACTATGCGATCACTGCTGTTGGGGATGCTCCCACTGCCTGCTTCCATTTATGACATGCTACCTCATGACTTTACCCTCACTCTCCAGTTGAGTTTAAACTCTTTCGTGTGCTTATGTAGCGTGCGTTGCTTCCCCAACAGACTTCATGCATTATCCATTGGTCCATTGAAATTACGGGAAACCTATGAGGTTGCCGGGAAATGCCAACCTTGGCGACGCACTTGAGTTTGCCGCTGAACTGACGAACGTTGACCTCTCGCGTAGCGCCCACCTAGCTGGCCGCCTGATCGATTCTTGCCCACCCTTGCCGAGATCTTAAACGGCGACTACACGAACGTACTAAAGAAATATACCGACGTGGCCGTGATGTTTTGCTAAGCGCTACTACGCGTTACAGTCTCCACGCCCACTTGTGCGTGTGCGTCAACCTTGATAACTCCATCTACACCTCCTCAACTATGGCCACCGGCCAATCACCTACTAGCTCCTCTGAGCATCCGCCCACCGCGACGACTGCCACAGACCGGAAACCTTCTCGATGCGCGCCACGCGCAAAGACTACTTCGACGCCGTTCAAACGGGCCTGTATCCTCCTCCATTGCTGCCTGCACTGCGCGGAGACGCACAACCAGAAATATTTGGCGTGCCTTTTGTTCGTGCGCGGACGCTGCGAGAATGGCGTGCGGACGAAGGGGAGGAGCGGCGAGAAACCCGTCTGCGCGCCGTCTGGAAACGGCTGCCACGACCAACACGCGCGATGGGCGTTGACGAACGCGCGCGCGAAAGGGATGCGGAGCGACACATCGACGAAAATATTACACTGGACCGCGCTGTGCTGTTTCAGCACGCGTACGACGAGGAGCTCCTGTCCATTGTTGGCAAGAGCAGTCACACCGCCAACGGCAACATCGCATGGGAAGATTTTCTGCAATACGCGAATGCAAAGGAGGTCGAGCTTTGGCACATATTCCACGACGAACTCGATCTGGACGGCAATGGGCATCTCGATGTCAACGAGCTGAGTGTCGCCCTCGCGCGCGCAGGCATCACACTCGATCCAAGCACTATCACCGACTTCATGGCCCACCTTTCGTCCGGGCCACACTCATATTCCCTCAACTTTCCCGACTTTCGCGACTTTTTGTTGCTCATGCCGCGCAAAGTGTCCACCGAACAGATCTTCCGATATTACAAGATACAAAAGTACATGGGTGATGATGGTCGCGGTGCCGCGCGCGTCAATATGGAAGGTGCGTACTTGATACAAGCTAGCCGCGCTCCTTTGAGCTTCCCGGTACTCACCTCCCTCCCAGGCGACGTTAGCCTGAGTGCAGAGGACCGACCACCTGCTCAGCATCAACAGCTGGCAGCAGCCCAGGGAAATCACACTGTCGACCATTCCGAGGAGGAAGAGCACACCCACGAACACAACAACGATCTAGGCGGGTCATTGGCGCTCAAATTCTTGATTGCAGGAGGCATCGCCGGCGCCAGTAAATAACTTGCCAATCGCTGTCAGTGATACTAATACCTGTGGTGTGCCTAGTTTCGCGGTCTGCAACAGCTCCGTTCGATCGTTTGAAGGTCTTCTTGATTACACGTCCACCAGACATGGGTGGGACGACTCTCGCTGCCAATAATCCTACGCAAGGCACAAGAGCACTTTTTGGTGCTATGCGAACCATCTTCGTGGAATCCGGTATTCGCGGCTTTTGGGTGGGCAATGGAATGAACATCATCAAGATCTTTCCGGTAGGACATTTCTGTGCTCTCACTGGCAGTCTCTTACGAAATCGCCACACTGAAAGGAATCAGCCATCAAGTTTTTCTCGTATGAAGCCTCAGTGCGTCGCGGACGCTCTGTCGATGGCAAACTTCTTGCTAATTTTCTGTGTAGAAACGGTTCTTCGCTCAGGTTAGCAGTTCACCGTGCGTCGTAAGTACAGGATTGACAATCAATAGCACTGGGATCACGTCGACGATCCATCTCAGATTAGTGGAGCGAGCAGGTTTATGTCCGGAGGCATTGGTGGTCTAACGTCTCAACTGGCCATTTACCCAATCGAAACGGTCAAGGTTCGTAATTTTCAATAGCGTCAGGCCCTTACTTATCCCGACGCCTAGACGCAAATGATGAGCTCAACTACTAGCGTCGGTAATTTCATGCCCTCGATGAGAAGGTTGTGGGCAATTGGTGGCGTCAGGGCTTTTTATACCGGTTTGATGGTATGAGTCCCCCTGTTCATCCGTCACTCTTTCTCATAAATGCTCGCCCAGATTGGGCTTGTTGGAGTCTTCCCGTACAGCGCCATCGACATGTCGACGTTTGAGGCATTGAAACTGGCCCACATACGCTCCACTGGACAAGAAGAGGTCGGCGTCTTCGCATTGCTGGCCTATGGTAGCCTTAGCGGCTCTGTTGGTGCGACATCAGTCTACCCGCTCAATCTGGTACGCACAAGACTACAGGCCAGTGGTAGTCCTGGTCACCCTCAACGCTACGATGGCATCATGGACGTATGTCGAAGAACATACGTCGCCGACGGCTGGAGAGGATTTTATCGTGGTCTCGTACCTACACTGGCCAAAGTGGTGCCTGCCGTTTCAATATCCTACGTTGTTTACGAGCACTCAAAACGCCGGTGCGTAAATGACTCATTTTCTTATCATTTTTGTTACAAACAGCTGACGAGCTCCAAGCCTCGGCGTATGAGATGATAGCACTTTCATGGCCCTCGTGCAATCTTGCTCGCCGCGCGATCTCCCGCTTGCTCCCCTTGCATTCAATATGTACAATCTTTAGCCGTCGCTCATCCTCGTTACACTCCCCCTGCGGATCTCCATTGATCCTATTCTGTCAGCCTCTAATCTCGGTTCGCTACTGCTATAGAGAATTTTCGAGTGATGCCATTTCAGCCGCGCGGAGAGTGAATAATGCAGACAATCTTGCGCTTATACAGCTTACCGCCATGGAGTTCATCCCGCGTTTCAAGCACCCGTTCACGTGGGACCAGCTACTCGAGATGGATGTGGTTGAGATTGCGCAAGGTTCGAGCTTGACAACGTTGCTCATCCGTTAAAATCCAAATCTCGTTCATGAAGAGGTGTCGCGACTCCAGGACTCGGTCCAACGGCTGAAAGATACCCAGCTGCAGCTACAGGAGTATCTAACAGAATCAGCCGATCATGACCCGGATGTCTGCGCCGCTGTTGACGAGAACAAAGTGGTCATGTGCGTAGATTATTGATCGACAAACTCCGCGGAGTTCTTAGTTGACATTGATTGCTTTGTGCAGTGAATCCAGTCAGAACGAATCCAGATGTTGCGATTCGCCCTACAGGCAAGAGGGTTAGTTAGGGCAGACAACCCACACTACGATCTGGTTACACCGGATGTGTCGATATCCGCACCGACCACCGGCTCGGGTGAACCAGCGCCATCCAGTCCCAGCAACACTACACAACAGCCAGGAACAAACAACCATTCCTCAACGGATGAAGGAGTCTACTTGTAACATTGTGTTATTTGCCGTCACCCAACGGTTACACTGTTCATAAACCTAATGATCAATCTGTTGACATCAGAAATACGAGTTCGACCACAAGACCAGAAGGACAGAGCACATTGATTGACTGAATCGCGCGTTTGAGCCATTCAGGTGTGAGCTTAGAACCGCCTGCCTCGCCGTGCCGGTTGCCGGACACCTGCCAGTCTAGAAACGACAGTAGGCTTGGGCGGTGAGTCGCTGTCGGATTCTGACTGCACAGGCTGCGACTTCGCTTTTTTCGATACAGGCGGTCCATCGGTGTCAGAGTCGTCAGAGGGTTTTGGGTGCGCCTTTGACTTCTTTGGTGCAGAAGGGCCGCCGTCTTCCGAAGAGTCATTGGCGATGGATTTGGCTTTTGATGATGCCTTTTGCATCCTCAGCTGAGCACTGGATCCGGTAGGTCGACTATCGTCGTCAGAGGCTTTACTGAGCGCGTTGGTCTTCGAAGTTGTTCCAGACTGATCCAGGGCCTTACCAACTGCCGTCGGTTGTGCTTTGGTGAGAGAGGCGATGGTTTGTGACCCTCCCGGCCCGCCTTCATAGTTTGAGGAACCCGACTCGGTTTCTGTCTCTGAATCTGCAGCTTTTTTTGGTGCAATCGTAGATGGTTGAGAACGATTTGGTTGGGATTCTGGAGCAGCCCGTCCTGTTTCCAACGATGAAGAGCCTGTGGGTAACGATGGCGCGTTTGTAATTGCCGTTTGAGAAACGATGTGGTGGCGAGAGCCTGCAGGGAAAGAACTGGCTCGGGAAGCTCGGGATCGTCATCGACGTCCTCCACGATGGATGCTTCAAGATAGAAGTATTCAACATTAAACCAAGTTCGGAGGCGGTGCTAGAGCTCACGAAGGTCTGAACGCGACAGGAATGTTGCATGGATGAGACATAGTGCAGTCGTGAGTTTCGGCTTGCGAAATGCTGCTTGTGGAAGTGTTTGTGGCGTTTTGCGATGCTGAATCGACCTGGGTCGAAGGTGCTGTGTTTTTCGTCAGTGCAGGATACGTTGGTAGCGAGGTTTGGAAAAATGGACCTTCTCCAGCGCGTCTGCACCGACTTGCTTCATGCTTTCCTTCAAGTCAAGAGATGCCCAACTGAACGTCAACAGCGGAGTGATGAGATGTGTTGAAATGAGGTCGGCTGAGGTACGCAGGCCAACGGCCAGTGCGTTCCAGCGCCAGCTGTAATCATTAGTCGCCAGATCGATGGCAAGGTCCTGAATGGGCGTCAGACTTGTGCCTCTCAAACCAAGACCTGACGAACAGAGTTGTAGTCTTCTGAGACTTTGAGCGTCCCAGAGGACATGTGCTTAATAGTATGCATGATGGAGAGAACTTCAACAATGTACTTGATGGTTGTGTCGTCCGGCAGCCCTTGAGAGTTCAATGGAATGTGCAACGTGGGGTTGGCAGAAGCCCATCGCCGAGCAAGAGAGTTGAAGGGAAGGACTGAAGAGAAATACAAAATGAACCTACAGCCCATTCCAACTTGCGTAGCGCACCTTCGCCAAAAACAGACTTTGTGTCGGTGATCATGACGCAGCAGAGCTTCAGTTCATGAGATATGGCAAATTTCTAACCATGAAATAAGGTGCATGTTGTCAATTAGCGCATAGATGCACCCACAATCATGTAGTTTGTATCTGACTGCGTCTGGCGTTGCCTACCTTCAGATCGTGCGAAGGGTTGGAAGGAAACACTCACTGGGCAGAGCCATGGTCGTCCAACCAGAAGCCAGCATGCTCCTGATGATAAAGTCAGGATATGATTGGCAGAGAACAAAGCGCACTGTTGTAAATTCTCCTGCCATGAGAGACGCGCTCGAAGTCCGACCTTTGATGGCTCGCGACTGTTTATGCCAAGCCGTTTGGCTCGAGACGGAAATTTGGGAGTTGCCGGTGCAATCCGCGTGAGTTGCTCCAGCAATAGATTTCCGATCAACTTCGGTTATTCTCGAGTCGGAGCCGAGCGCTCCCTCTTACAGTGATACCCATCCTAAGGACGACTGCAATGCGTAGAGGACCTCTGGGCCAGTCTTCCACAGCTCGCTCTGGGGGCACACTAGGCGCAATAGGGCTCGCATTACTGCTCATAGCGTCCACAGCATGGATGCTTGCGATACGGACGAACCCTCCACCACCTCCACCACGACTCCATGAGATGACGCGGACCGTGGGCTGGAGAGCACTGCCTTGGAGAGAACAGAACGAGAAGAGGATAACATCATTGAAAAACTGCCTGTCAGCACGAAATTGTCGGGAGCGGCAAGAACAGGTTGTCATCCTCGTCAGCTACCATTTCGTCTACGCGCTACAGGGATCTACATCGGGAGAGAACATATGGCACGCTACGTAGCCTGTCCGAAAGATGCTATACTTACTGACATTTTCTCAGGGCTAATAGCATGGCACGTGCCTCCTTTCAGGACTGTCGGTTGTATTGACGTTCTACAGTTCGACTCTGTCGAAGACCTGGGCTACACGTACCTCATAGGCGAAAGCTACGAGGACCTTGTGCCTCTATACAACCAGTATCCTTCCCGCGTAAAGGTGGTCATTACGATGATGGACTGGGTGCCAAAATGCCTTCACGACGAGCAATGCATCAGGTCCGATAAGTTCCCACAAGGCATACCGCTATGGCAGATGATTGTCTTTGAGTGGTGGAGAGGTGCTCACCATCCGCTAGGCCATGCCTGGACACTGTCCCCGGAAGACTGGGAGGACGGTGACGTCTATCTTGGCTATAGCGTGCAACGATCGTGCTACAAGAATCAGTACATCCCGCATGCCAAGCGCAAAAACCGCGCGGTCGTTCTCGCCAAACGTGTCACATATTTCTACAAGCCCAGTTATCCGTGGCTCGGCGTCGACTACGCGAACCCACCGGCAACTGCGGCCGCAGCACTCGGTGAGGGTTTCGAATTTGTCGGCGCTGCTCGGAACGATACCGCTTACGGTTGGGATAATGGCGATAATCGTGTGGACAACCCTGTCGTGCCAGCAGGCATCAATCCACTCACACAAGGCGAGGGCGAGAACCTCAGCAAAGAGCAGTGGTTTCTGGAACTCGCCGATACCCGTGTCATGGTCGGCATTGGACAACCATACGTCTCTCCGTCGCCTTGGGATGCCCTATGCCTCGGAGTGCCGTTTATCAACCCCGTCATGGTCTGGGACCGTAGTAATCCTGAAAACCGCTCCGCCTGGACGACACAACATGATGGTTTACGCTACGAACCAGAGCCGCGCGTTTACCATATCCTGGAGGTGGAGGACATGGCTGAGCGGACGAAAATGTTCTGGGAGGCGGTAACTAGAGCCATGACTACCCCAATAGAACGGTACGTTCACGTGTACCTTGATATGTTGCGTTCTTCGGCTAACCGAATGGTTAACTCCAGTTACATTGCACCGTCACGGACACCCGATGCCGTGAGGGAACGATTTTACCACATCGTCATGGCGGACTGGCGACAAAAGGCAGTTGAATGGCGCCAAGAGCGCATTTCGAAAGGCGAGGAGGTCATTGTAAGTGTTACGACCGCCGCAATGGTGTAAATCTCATGGATCCTCCGTAGGAGTTTGATTTTTGAATGAACAATTATTAGATAGACTTGCTTAATGTATTGTATAGTAGCCCGCGTTGAGGAGTATGCCTCTTTTGCCACTCAAAGCCGAAGGGCAACGGACCGCGGAGAAAGGCCTGCAAATCCGCTCTTGATCCCCACGCAGCCAAGCTTGCGACGTGATGGCCGGCGCGGCTCCGGCTCCTCAAATTGCGTCTTGGATTCCTACGGCGTAGGACTCGGTTATTCCAGTGCAGCCACCGTTGCTTTGGTTGCTGCGATGCGCATAGACGATTATGGACGCGGCACGAAAAGGCCTTCAACGAGCGCACTGGCCGTCATTGGTTCAGCGCTGCTCCTGACCGCGTCGCTGACATGGCTCCTGGCTGTCAGAACAGCGCCACCGCCAGAAACTGCACCGTTCATGGAGATGTCGCGATTTACGGCGTGGCGGTCGCTGCCATGGGAGGAGCAAAACCAGCGCAGAATACAGCAGCTCCAAGATTGCTTGCAGGCCAAGAACTGTCTTAAGCGACAAGCCCAGGTCGTGCTCCTCGCGGGCTTCCATTTCACAGACGCAACAAACGGCGCCACGTCAGGTGAAAATATCTGGTGTGTTGATTCTTCCTGCGGTGCAGGTGTGGGCTCCTGACTTTCTGCTGCGCAGGGCTAACAGTGTTGTACGTCGCGTTCCCTCTCTTCTCTATCACCTATCACTACAATTGACTCAGTCTGCTTCATAGCTCGACTCACTTGAGGATCTGGGCTACACTTATCTTTATGCTGACACGCGAGAGGACATCCAGCCACTCTATAGCAATTTCACTGACCAGACAATCGCTGTCATCTCGTTCGCGGCCTGGATCCCCGAATGCATGCAGGATCCAGGGTGCATCAAGTCGCAGGACAACCCCAAAGGCGTGCCGTTGTGGAAGTTCCTGGCGTTCGAGTTCTGGAAAGGCGCCAACCATCCGCTGGGCCACGACTGGACGCTGTCGCCGGAGGACTACGAGGACGGGAACAACTACCTCGGTTACAGCGTCCAGCGCGCGTGCTTTAAGTACCCGTACATCCCGCACGAGCAGCGCAAACGCCGCGCGCTCATCCTCGCTAAGCGGCTCACGTATTTCCACAAGCCGACGTACCCTTGGCGCCTCGTAGACTACGCGCATCCGCCATCATATGCCTCGAAGGAACTGGGAGCTGGGTTCCACTTTGTCAGCGCAATTGGAAATGACACGAGCTGGGGCTGGGATGACGTGCCCGTCGAAGAGCGGCCAGAAGATCCACAAGTACCGGCGGGCATTCAGAGCCTGACGGACGGCAGGAACTTGCAGCGCGAGCAGTGGTATGCAGAACTGGCCGACGCGCGCATGATGATCGGCGTCGGCCAGCCCTGGCTCTCGCCGTCGCCGTGGGACGCGCTGTGTCTCGGCGTGCCCTTCCTCAACCCAGTGTCGACGTGGGACCCAAAGAACCCGGAGAACCGCACGGCATGGGCAACGCAGCACGATGGCCTGCGGTACGAGACCGAACCGCGAGTATATCATGTCTTTGAGGTAGAAGATATGGCGGTGCGGACGAAGATGTTCTGGGAAGCAGTTGCCCGTGCTGCGTCAACACCACTTGAACGGTACGTCGCCGCCGCTTCTGCTTCTGTATAGGTGTTGATGCTTGCCTTGTAGGTATATCTCCCCACGAAGAACGCCAGAAGCCGTTCGCGAACGACTACATCGTATCCTTGAGACCGACTGGAGGACAAAATCCATACAAGTGCGCGATGAGCATCGTGCCCAGGGCAAAGGAATAACGGTAAGTCGTTGCTTCGACCCTAAGACGAGACTAAAAGCTTGCATCAGGACTTCGTGTTATGATCTTTACCGTGTTGAGTGCCGAGTGCTGGGTTATGCTTTCGTTGCCAGAGAGTAGAAGGCTTCATAATCATCTGTAGATTTAGATCGACCGCGGACGTCGTGCTTTTGCGCTGTGACAATATTTAGAGCACTGGATCTGAATATCGAATGGCTGCAGCGAATGCAGCGAGATATTGCGTGATCTCAGGGAGTCATCTTGAGCGCACAAGATCCAGAGCCAAATTATATTATATTCATGACAGTACACCGTTATGTCTCGACAACAATGGGGACGACTTGGGTGCCGGTGAAGGATGATACGAGCGCCTTCCGAGTTGTAGCAGTTGGCAGGACCTCCTTGCCTTCCCAGAACCGTGGCAGCTCGTTGCCGGGCACGAAGAGTCGCTCAACGCCACCCTCAGTAATAACACACATGCGAATGACACCGCCAGACGAGCCGTCACGTGACATCGCGAGCGCAAGAGCTACGAAACAGTCAGCGCAGGCTGGTAAGGTCAGGTCAAGACGCACTATTTTTGACAAACTCGACCGTCTGGTCACGGTTCATGCCATCGCGGTAAGTCGCATCGCAGTAGCCATACACGTAGGTCGAGCCGCTGCCACCGATCGCCCATGGTTGGCGGAAGAGACCACCACCAACGGGGATGTTATACACGGACGAACCGGTCTCCTTATCCCAGCCTGCGACAATGATGCCGGCCAGCAATGCGTCCTTGTTCTCGTAGCACATGCGGTTGAAGAGAGTTGCGGCGACGTGTACCGATGGGGCTTCGTTTGCTTGTTGGCTGCGATGGGGCGTAAGTGGAGGACAAGGGGTTGGACTACATGAGATTTGGTTACGCACGCGAACATCTGCAGGTAGTAGTGGACGATATCTGCCACAGCCTGATAAATATCGTAGATCAGAATACGACACGAAAGACACGAGATGGACGCGTATACCTGAGTGTCTGCAGCAGAGCCAGAGCGACAGCAGTAAATGCGGTCGTGGACGTGGGTAAGCTTGTCTGTGACGCGATTTGCCTAAGGACACACGTCAGTACGTTGCATCTCAAACTCTAGATAGTAGCTAACAATGTAGGAGCCAGTGGTAGTGCGTGAATCGGCGCCAATGACAACGCCGCCCTCGAACTGGACGGCCATGATCGAAGTCTGTGTACGCAGGGTGAGAATACTGGAGACTGCATATGTGCAGAGACATCACTCACGCCGAGGTTGACCTCGCCATTCTTGAGCTGCTGCATGTCGATCGAGTGGGAAAGGCCGTCCATGGTTGGTGGTTAGAGGCAAAGGAGCGGACGCGCGTGCATCCGTCGGAGCTTGATCCACGCGTTCCCTCCTTTGCTTCGTTATGTCTGCGCTGTCCCAAACCTACCAGCAGCTCACGCGTGCTTTCGATGCGCGATCCGCCGACCTTGCCCAGTGTGGCAAGCTGCTCTCCAAGCTCAAGGTCTGCTCGCCGCGATTTACAGTCTATAGGTGGCTGACGCGCGTTCCCAGCTGGCGATTATTGAGAACGGGCTCTATCCGCCGCGCCCGGACGCCAAGCTCGAGGACTTAGTCGTAGCGCGTAAGTCGTACACTGATTACACCACTCTGCTTCAACTCATCGCGCTGCGTGCAGGCGACATTCTTGAAATCGGCGCGTTCTGCAGCATCCGCGGCCAAGACGTGCCCGCGTTTGACCGCTACTTTGCCCAGCTGCAGACCTTCTACACCGACTACAAGTCCGTCTCATCGCTGCAGCTGTTAATGTATACTCACCGCAGGCACGCAGCACCGTCCTACCACCCTCTAAACGCGAGTACCCGCTGCGAGGGCTCAACCTCATCCGTCTCCTCACCCAGAACCGCATCGCCGACTTCCACACATCGCTCGAGTCGCTCCCGCTCGACGCACTGCATGACAACCCATACATCAAGCACCCGGTCGACCTCGAGCGCTGGCTCATGGAGGGCTCATACTCGAAAGTGTGGTCGGCGCGGCAAGAGGCTCCTGCAGAGGAATACGGTTTCTTCGTCGACAGCCTTATGGGTACAATTCGGTGCGTTTCGGGTCCTACGGTGGGCAAGTGTGAGCACTGACGTAAAGCAGGAACGAGATTGCGAGCTGCGAGGAGGCCGCATACGACAGCATACCGCTCAAGGACGCGTCGACGCTCTTGTTCTTTACCAGCCGCTCCGACCTCATGCAGTACGCGCAGCAGCGCGGCTGGCAGATTAGCTTGCAGGATGAGAAGATTATCTTTGCTCGCAAAGGCGAGGAGAAGGTTGAGATCCCCAAGCAGAAGCTCATCCTCAACAACTTGAGCTATGCCCGCGAGCTTGAGCAAATCGTGTGATCAAAAAGGACAATGTAAAATGTAGCACGGAGAGTAATGCCAGTCAGTGGTTAATGTGAAACAGGTTTTTAGTACAGACAGGTCTGGATACGATACATTGCAGTGGAATGGAAGAATGCGAGCAACGTTGAGTTGCGATGGTGTGCTGTTGAATGCGTGGGTACGTGTCAGATGCGAGTTGATGCAGAGAAGGATGGTGAAATGCGCGTTGAATGCGGTGGTGCACGTTGATGATGTGCACGTGAGGAGAGGTCAGGCCTCTATCATAGCCACACTAGTGGCTGTAGTCGTACCTAAGTGCAACGTTAGGTGGTGTACGTGGAACTCTGAGAGGAAGCGGCATACTTGCGGTAGAAAGCCTCGGCGTCGGATGGCACGTCTGGCCGCGCTCCCCGCGTTTTGGCACGCTTGCCACTGGCTTCCTCGGCACGACGGAGGTCGCGATCTTGCTTTAGCCACCTGAGGGACATGTCGTGCAAAGCTTCGGAGGTAGCTTTAGGAGCCCACGGGATGAGGTCGCCGACGAGTTCGCCCTGACGCAGATGGGCAATATGCGTGGGCCAGCTGCCAATGCCGTCCATGATGTGAGTAGCGTAGACGATGGTGCAGCCGCGGGTCTCGGTCTCTTCTTTGAGGAACGCCAGGAGCTCGGAGCGGACGAGAACATCGAGGTCGACCGTGACTTCGTCGAGGAGCAAGATATCCCAAGGCGCCATCAAACCCATACACAGCTGTACGCGGCGACGTTCTCCATCTGAAATCTGGTGCATGCGCCCTGTGTGTGGCAGGTCAATCCTATGATTCAAAGGTGGATTCAGCGAAGACTCACAGTCGAGATCGATGTCTAATATATCGAGAAGCCTATCGCGGCGCTCCTTATATCTATATCCACCAACGCTATTTAGGAATTGATCTACGGCAATATCACCACGCACGACGGGGTTCATCGCCCTGCAAGAGGTGGATTGGTTGGCGATCAGAGTGACGACCGATTTGCAAAAGACGCACCACTCGGTGCCTAGGAAGGTAAGGCCCTCTGGAGTCTGCCTGAACACGTCGATGCCATCGAATACGCGGATATGACCATGTTTGATGAGACGTTTGCCAGCAACGAGCTGCAGGAGGGTGCTCTTGCCGGAACCGTTGTGGCCAATCAGCAGACACCTGTCACCGCGACGCAGAGTGAAGGTGACATCATCGAGTGCTTTCGCAGTGCCGTGGTAGAAGGAAAGGTTGTCGACGTCGATAGAGAGGGACATGTTGATTATTAGGGTGAGGTGAGAGGGGAATGATGAGATGAGACGTCGGAGTTAGCCATCTCTGCTGCTCTGGCTTTTCCCTTCTCACTACGCTCCGGCAGCCGGCCCTCGCTTTGCAGCGTCACTTTCACTTACACTCATTTTCAATCACTCGCTTGTCGCTGCGTGCAATGGTCTGTGATATCGACAACGGCGGAACTTGTCCCTCTGCCCTTCCCAAATGCAACTGTCCCACAAACACTATCTGCCGCGTCGTCCCATTGTACGCCCTCTCGTACGAGCGATAACTCTCGCTGACTGGATATCGCAGCGATGGTTGCATGTGTGCATCGGTCCAGTGCGACGCGGTGACCACTGGGTCCACCAAGAACGGACCCAGCGCGGGTGCAGTCGCAGGCGCAGTGGTGGCCGTAGTCATTTTCGCGGTGATCTGCGGGCTTGTATACTTCTGGTGGCGGCGGCGCACACGGACCAGCGCGGCTAGTGAAAAGAGCCTGCCCGTCATCAGTCGGGACGTGCCTGCCAACCCGGATGCAGTGCTCAGTCGCCCAGACCCCCAGGAGAAGCATCTCTCTGCACTCCCAGCAGCAATGCCCCCGACGCCACAATCCCCAACTTACCTCCCGCTCCCTGTTGGTGACCCCTTCTCAGACCATGCCTCCATACAGACTGCCTCTGCCCGCACACACTCGCCCAATGTCATCACAATTGGCCTTATACCGCCGCCGGACGGCCTCCAGCCTATGCCTGCTTCGCCGCGCCGTCCAGAGCGCGCACCCGATCTTGTCCTGCGCGACCAGCCCGCTCACAACTCGCTCAAGCCGCCCACCGCTCGATTCGCCAAGCGCATGTCTGCGGGCACCGCGATCACGCAGTCATCGGTCGCCTCCTCCGCATTTAGCACCGCAAGCTCGACCATGAGTATCCTCACAGAGGAGCCTCAGATCATGGCTGTTCGTCAGGCAGTCGGCGTTTCAAAGGCAGAGGTCGTCCAAGTCTCACCCAATGCCACTCCCACGACCACTCTGCACCCGCTGCGGGGTGGCCGCTCTCCCCTCTCCATGTCCTCTTACGGACCCGAAGATATACCGCAACGCCATGCTCCCAATCCTTTCTCTGACCACGGTCACGGAACAGCTGCGTCGTCCGCGTCATCCATCCGCTCAACTTCTACTTTCGGCCAATCGACCCCTACGCAGTGGCAATTCCCCCCTACGGCGTGGCAAGAAGGCGGAAGCAGCCGGCCTACCAGCATCCAGTCAACAACCAGCGGCGTGGTTACCATGGGCAGCGCGACTCGTGTCGTCTTTGCTGCACCATTTTCCACAGCGACCGGACCAACGCCGCCCGTGCCGCCCATTCCTTCAACATTGCAAATTCCCGGCAGCGACACGGATAGTGAACGCTGGATATCGCATCAGTCGCAGCACAGCGTCGCGTCCTCACGCGCGGAGTCTATACTGGATGCGTTCCCGTTCGTGCCGCCCTCACCTATTGCCGCGCGACCCCCGCGGTCACCCCTCGGGACGACGTTTACACCACCCTCTCCTGCCAGATCGGCGCAGAACTTCGCGCAGCAACAGTACCACCAACAACAACAGTACCAACAGCAACATGCTGCGGTCGAGGACTTGTCGCCGCCACGCGCTGTGCGCGTGTCGACAATGTCCGCGTCTTCTGGTTTGAGCGGGCTAGGCGACTACACATTCAGATTCCCAGGGTCTGACGCCGGGCCGCCGCCGCCTGGAGTAGATGCGCATGGGTCTGGCAAGCGCGCAAGTCTGGATACGCTAGCGCTGAGTCGTGATGTCGAGGCGTTCCCGCTTTCGACCTATGACGACCCGCTGCGACAAGGAATGCCTCACGGAAAACATTAGAACTGATGTGTCTAGGATCCCTCTGTCTCGTCACGTCTTCTCCTTTCGGTCTCATTTGGTTTCTCTCTCAGGCAATCCTATCTCATTTCTCTGCATGGAATCTCATCCCATATGGCGCCTTTGTCTTTTCAACTTCAGCAAGCCTGTTTTTATACCAAGCCACCCTTCCTACCGACCCACGCTCCCTTTATCCCTCGCAACGATCTTGATCCTGTGCACCCCGCCTCGATTATCCCTAAGGATATGTGCTTTCGCCTCGTGCGGCTTGGTTGTTCCCACAGCCGCGCACTTCTATAAGGCTTATTGGGTCCGCGAGTTTGCTCGCACTCTGTGTAATTTGCCATCTATCCTCCATGATCGCATTCAAACGATTGCACTTGCACACTATACAGTACCCTCGCGGACGGACTGCGGAAATTGCAATATTAACTAGATCGCCTGTTTGCCATCTTTGGATTGGATTGGATTGAGGGGTGTGTGGTGTTCGGGAAGTTCGGGAAATAGGCGCTTTGTTGGAGATACGGCTGTGACCGGGAAGCAAGACCAGACTCAGACTCTCCTTTCGCTCGCTTGCCAGTTGCCCGAGTTTGCCACCTGGAATTAGCGTTTAGGACTGAAACGGCGCGATGGTGGACGAGAACGAGGTCAAGCAGCTGATTGAGATGGTGCGCGCCGTGGCTGGGGATCTCCTGCGCCGGCACACTGACGGACAAGTGTGATTCGCAACAGGGCGCGACGGCGGCACAGGCTCGGGAGGCGTTGCGGCGGACGCGCGACTTTGCGGAGGCGTGCGAGCTTGTGTTCAGCGGGGATCTGGACGGAATCGTCGACGAGCCGATGGCGGAGTCGTCGGCGCGCGCGACAGGCAAGAACACGACAAGACTGCCAGTGCGTGGCGGGGACCTATTCTGCTTTGCGTATATACTCGCTAATTGCCGTGTACCAATACAGACACCGGATGACGACGACGATGGAGACGGCGACGGCGACGATGCCATGGACGACGATGGTGCGTGGGTTTCGAGTCGGGCGGCGGCGCGATGTGGCTGAGCTCATCGCACGGGCGCAGATGACGGCTACATTGACTACGACTCGGACTACGAGACCCGCCACCAGGTCGCCAAGCAGGGTGCGAGCCAGGCAGACCCCTACGCTGGTCAGTCGTCGCGCGCTTTGTGCGCCGCTCGCGTGCATGATGCTCACGCGACCCTGTGGCGCGCTCGCCACAACCCCAGGCATTTTCTTTTCCAAAGACCGCAAGGAGGAGGTCATCGAAGTCGTCGAGGACGATCCAGAGCGCGTGTATGTGCCGCTCGTCAACGCGACGCGCCCCGTCATGACCCAGGGCGAGTGGATGAAGGGCTGTCCCGAGGGCGGCGAGCAGTCCTTCCTCTTCCAGCTTGCCAATCTCCTCGGATCAGAAGCATGCCCGTGTCCTCAGAATTGTGGGTATGAGGTCAAGCGGCAGCGCAGCGACTTCTTTACGGTCTATGTGCGCTCTGCCTGTTCCAGCCAGATGTGAAGGTGCTAATGGCTGTTCGACGACAGCCTGAGTTCAAACAGTACGTAACCACACTTCGCAAGACGGTCTCGCACAACTGCACGAACTGCGGGACGACTTTCTGTCTAGGGTGTGGCGACGCCATTGCACGAGACAAGATTCACCGGCCGGGGGCATCGTCTGACGATAATCCGCTCTTCCACTGTTCCAACCTTCAGGGCGTTATCCTCGGTGTGGGTCTTTCCATGCTCGAGCACACATATGCAGAGTCCAATTCGGCATCGTCGCCACCTGGCGATTCTGACAAGCCGCGGGTGGCCAAGCGAAGGAAGCTTGAAGGCACTCCGGAAGAGGAAGAGGACGAGTATGGCTCAGGCCCCAAGGGAAAGAAGGCGAAGGGCGGTGTTGGTTATGCTGGTGCAATTAAGGAGGACGTATGTCGCAGTTATGATTACCCTGAGGTGTAGCGCACTCACTGCTGGCACTATAGATGAGCGGCCACCTGGAAGCTCTCGCAGCGCAGAAGGTTAAAGATCAGCAGATCGGCGGACTTCTCAAGGAGGTTCGCGTCTTCCTGCCGACGCTGAGGCGTGATGGTGGTGGGCAACCCAGCGATTACCTTCCACATCCGACGACGCTGGCGCACCTTCGCCGAAGGTTTAACCATGTCAGCAGCTCCCTTCTGCGAAACGACTCGTTGACGGACATGGGTGATCGGAGTGTCCTGTACTTTGAGCTGTTTGAATGGCTGGAGGTACGGCCCGGCCATTTCTTCACACAGCCTACAACCTCATTTGTGTTCTCTCGCAGACAATTTCGAGCCATGAAGCACTTGCATCGATGATGGCTATGCCATGCATGGTAGTCACTTCCGTCCGCCCATCGAAGAACTCTAGTAACAAATCGAGCATCCGGGAACGCGTCGTGACATACGAGGGTAGCGCTGGTCCGCGCGAGCTACTTGAGGCAATTGTTATTCAGGCGCAAGCTGCCATGAAAGGACTGGAAGGTTTCAAGGAGCCTGAGCGCACAGTGGACCAAATGACCGAGGAGGAGAAGCGCATGACCACGCAGGAGCGGAAAGGCAAAGAAAAGGAAGTCGACTATCAGACCGAGGAGAACGCGAGGTTGCTCAAGTTCTGGTGCGCCTGATTATTTCGACGTTTCTTGGAATTGTTCTGAAGCAAATCTTACAGCGAGCGTATTCTCTCCACCGCTAGTGCCATCGACAGGTCACTGAGACAAACCAAAGGTGATGCCTTCGTGGACCGACTGCACGCCAGCTTGCCTAAGATCCCGAAGTCTGCTGGCGCCGATACCACATCAACCGCACCCGCCGAAGGTGCCACCGAGCAGGAGGTTCAGAAAGTTTACATGGACTGGGCGACGCGTGTCCGGTTTGAGTATTGCGACCTCACTGTTGAGGGCAGCTCCGGTGAGACGGTCAACTACAAGACTGTCTTTAACAACGAGGCGCGGATGCTCGCCAACGCCGACTTGCCCAAGCGTAGTCTGGCCATAGCGAAGGAGGTCAGGGTTCCAATGACACTGCCATCTTATTCACGCTCATATGTCCGTCGTAGCTCGCTGTCCTGACCACCAACCTGCCTGTTGCTTGGGACTCGTCAGTTTTCTTGCGTGTAGACGAGACCCGCGTCGATATCATCAAGGCACTCATCACCGGGCCAGAAGGGACACCATATTACAACGGATGGTCGGTGGCAATCCGTATTGTGCCCACCTTTTTCAAGTCTAACGCGTTTCCAGTTACTGCTTTGACATTTTCCTGGGGTCCTCCTATAACCAAACACCACCAAGCGTCAAGTATATGACGGTGAGTCTACCGCTCAGACTGTACGCTTCTACAATTCTCACTGCCTTTAGACCAATGGTGGCAAATACCGCTTCAACCCGAACCTGTACGCAGTGCGTGCCCAAGGATCGATGCACGATCACTCTTACTGACTGCCGCGCCAGGATGGGAAGGTTTGCTTGTCACTATTGGGGACGTGGTCAGGACCAGGCTGGGTAGCGGGCAAGAGCACGCTCCTGCAAGTCCTCATCTCGATCCAGAGCATGATTTTATGTGAGGAGCCTTACCTAAATGAGCCCGGTTGGGCCACGCAATCCGGAACACCGCAGTCTAAAGCTTGTACGATGCCGCTTTCATTCAATACCAGCCGAAACTCGCACTGACGTAGGCTGTGGCGCAGATTCTGCCAACGTCCGGCGAATGGTGGTCAACACCGCGATGCTTGGGCAGTTGAAGAACCCGACTGAGCCATTCGGTGCGGTCATTCGCACTCACTTCAAGCTGAAGAAGAAAGCGATGACCAAGCAGCTCGACGACTGGGTGCGTCAGGACGACGGCCAAGCCACCATGGGCGATGGCGGCAACACGTCGCCGAGCGGCTCGGCCGGCGGCAGCAACCCACAGTTTGCAAAGGATGTTGAGGAGCTGAAGAAGCTGATCCAGGCGCTCTGAGGCTGGAGCTTCGCATGTGGCACAACTTGCATGGAAGCCAGTGCTGGTCTTTGGCTTGCGCGCCTGCCTGGTTGACATTGTAATCACCAATTTTAGCATAAGGGCACACCGAATTCAATAGTTTTGAAGGATCGCTTGGAAACATGGAAGGATGGCGCTGATCATGAGGCGTTGTTTGATATATATCGATGCAGGCATGTAAATGTAACAGCCAGAATGGCGGCGAGAATGGGATGCGTGCGTGACATGACCATATCAGGGTCAGAGCGACCTAATGTCGTGTTAGCGCACGAGAGTGAGGGCAAGGTGAGTGATGTGCACTGGCAGTAGCCGCAGTTCGTAAAGTTGCGGTTTGGCGTGATTATTCAAGACACTATGAGTAGTTGGAATATGTAGCGGCAAGAACTCGTTGATCAGCGCGGCTACGGCAGCAACTCTGTGCTGAACCTCGCTGATCCGGTTGTAACTCTGCCTGTCGCACGATTTTTAGGACAGCTGCTAGTCATTAGCTTGCGCACCTACCTAGTTGTCATCGAGCTCAACCAGCTTCAATGGTTCTGAAGCAGTTATTATTACACGTGATTTGCGCGCGTCGGTGATTATGAGACGCAACGATCACAAGTTGCGGCTTGCGCTCCTCCCACCATGTCCTCAGACTCTCTTATCCATGCCGTCGCCGGAGCTGGCGGCGGCATGTTTGCCATGCTGCTCACATAGTATGAGACTCTCTCGGGCTGCAAGTTTCGCACCTGACGCCCAGGTGCAGCCCGCTGGTCACGCTTTCGACACGCGCTGCCGTCGAGACGCGTCAGGACGAGCGTTCCATGAAAGAGATCGTGCTCGACATCATCAAACGCGAAGGCGTCTCCGGACTGTATGCTGGGGTCAACTCATCAATGATTGGCATTGCCGTCACGAATGGGTGCGTCGTGTTTGGACTTGCGTTTCCTCGCCTGACGATGGGCGTGCAGAGTGTACTACTACTTCTACGAGAGAACGCGTGCAGGAATCCTTTCTACAAGGTACATCCTCAGTGCGAGCGACAGTTGCAGAGACTCAACTTTCTCAGGACTGGCGGAACGAAAGCCCTGAGCACCTTGGAAGCTATGCTAACCGGTCTCATAGCCGGTAGGCACATCTCATGATTTACTTTCATGCAATTGAATGGTTCCAGGAAGCGCCACAACGATCATCAGCAACCCAGTCTGGGTAATTCAGACGACCCAGGCCGTCAATGGCAGCGCGACGTCTCGCAACCACGATACTGAGTCCGGTGCAGCTAAACCCAAGCAGCTCTCATTCAGGGAGACCATCCAACTCATCATTCGCAAGGATGGTATTGGCGCGTTTTGGCGCGGTCTTGGACCTGCACTTGTACTGGTTGCAAACCCAATCATTCAGGTATTGTTGCATTCACTGTGTTTCCGTTGGTTCGAAGCTCTGAGATAGTTTTGCCCCAACAAGTACACCGTGTTTGAACAGCTGAAGAACTTCGTCGTCAGACGGAGAGCCGCGCGAATGCACGCGTCTGGTTCTACAGCCGCCGCAACACTCAAGGACCTCGACTTCTTCTTGCTTGGAGCATTGTCGAAACTGGTCGCTACTGCGTCGACATATCCGTACATCGTCATCAAGAGTCGGATGCAGGCCGGTACGGCATCCGCGCAGAAATACAAATCAGCACTCGACGGGTTGCTGTCCGTGCTGCGGCAGGAAGGCGTTGCAGGCTTGTACAAAGGTGTCGCGTCCAAGCTGTTGCAGTCCGTTATCACCGCGGCCATTTTGTTCGCAAGCCAACGTCGGTGCGTTACCCAAGTACGATCGTCTGCTCCCTCTGCTCACAAAGCGCTACAGGTTGTACGAGTTGACCAAAGCAGTAAGTACTAGTGACTCGATGACCATGATATACTAACACGACCTTAGAGCATCGCAGGTGGCAAAGCATGATCAATACATGAGCATTTGTTCGTAGAGTGTTGTGCCGATATTAGCTGCAGTCATTTCACACCACGACCAGTCTATGCGTCAATAACAAGAGTAAATTGCACGTATTTGATTTCGATTATGCACAGCAGAGACCCTTCGGATGCGACGACGACGATCGCTTACTGTGCAAGAGTGGCAATCTTCGCCATGATGCCTGCATTAGAGAGTGGTTAGCATGACAAGCACTTCTGAGACAATGACTCGGCAACGAAGACTCACTCTCCGGATCCAAGCCCTGGTGATAGATCTGCTCGCCCAGGCCACCGCAACCTTCCTTCGTCGTGCCCATGTAGCCGTACTTGGGCGTGAGGCCGCGCTCCAACAACCACGTGCCGAACTTGGACCCAAGACCGGTCTTCTGGTTCCAGGACTCGGCAACGAGGACGAACTTGGTTGCGCCAATTTTCTTGATGACGGCCTCGTCGACCACGTTGATGGTGGACTTGTTGACCAAGCCGACATCGAGGCCCTTCTCGCGCAGGCGGAGGACGGCGTCATATGCGCGGTGAAGCATGTCACCGAACGTGACGACGTAGCCGTCCTTGCCCTCGAGGATGACGTCGTCCTTGCCGGGCTCGAAGGTGTAGTCGCCGCCGAAGAACTTGGAACCGTCCGCCTTGAGAATCCACGGCAGCTTGGAACGAGTGCTAAAGATGAAGCGGACGCCCTTCTGGAAGAAGACCTTGTCGACGACAGCGGTCATTTGTGCAGCGTCCGCGGGGAAGTAAAGCCAGCTGTGGAGATCGGACAGACCGTTGTCGGCGAAGAAGGAGTTGACACCGAAGTGGCAGGTGTTGTCGGCGATCTCGTCGACACCGGAGTGCGAAAAGTGCGAAAGAACGTTGCAGTTGTTGAGGCGGGCCATGGTGAGTTCGGAGATGATCATCTCGAGGAACGCGCTGAACGTGCTGAAGACACCGAACTTGTCGGCCTCAAAGCCAAAGCCGGCTGCCGCCGAGAAGTTGCCACGTTCCATAATACCGGACGACACGAAGACATGCGGATGCCTCTGGTGAATCACCTTGAGACCCGTGGAGCCCTCGAGATCGGCTGTGAACAGATGAGTTCAAAGGTTTCTCGAGCACGGTGATCACGAACAGTCAATGACCATGACCTTCTTCGCGGCCTCCTCCTTCGGGATCTTGTCAAGGAAGTTGGACACTGCCTCGCCGAATTGCACACGGTTAGCCTCCTTCTCCTTGCTGGAGCCAAGGAAGATGTATGGGATTGAGGTTGCCTTAATGTTCTGGAGGATGCTCACGCCCTCGGTGATACCATGACCCTCAAGATACTCGATGGCAGCCTTGACAGGAATGACATCGTGTCCGTGAGGAGAGCCTTCAATGGCCTTGATGCCGGGAGCCATCACGCGCTTCACAATGACTGGTTTACAGTTAGATCAATTGGGTTCGCGGTGAATAGTTTTCTCACCTGCAGCTGGGCCCTTGTGGAGGATGGAAGCCGAGATGGCGGCCCAGAGTGAGTCAATGTTTTCACCCTCCGTGCGGAAGATGGTGAGACCGTGACCCTCGAGAGTCTTGCCAACATTGTACCCAGGGAGGTACTTGGACGGGTGGCCAGCGATAGTAACGTCGTTGTCGTCGATGAAGAGCTTGACATTCAAGTTCTGGGCGACGGCAAGACGTGCAGCCTCGGCGTCATCACCCTCCTGTTGCGAGCCATCCGATCCGAGACAGAAGACGACTTTGTCCGGGTTGGCCATGGCCACACCGTTGACCATAGGCCAAGTGTGCCCAAGACGACCAGAGGAGAACTTGACACCCGGCGTGAGACCGAGTTCGGGATGACCGGGCAGCTTGGAGTGGGCTTCACGATAGTGGAGAAGCTGCTCGGCAGGAATATAGCCATCGATGGCGGAGAGAAGATACTGCGATGCGACACGGTGACCTGAGAGCGGGAGGGGCGGAGGTGCAGGGGAGACATTGGTATTGTCAGCGGAAGATCGGTGTGCCGGGCGACTATATGCGCTCACCAGCCTCATCGAAGGCGATGGGAACGAACTTGTCTGGGTGCT
This sequence comes from Auriculariales sp. MPI-PUGE-AT-0066, assembly GCA_020744175.1. Lineage (NCBI taxonomy): Eukaryota > Fungi > Basidiomycota > Agaricomycetes > Auriculariales > Auriculariales sp. MPI-PUGE-AT-0066. The sequence continues at coordinate 457,921 of JAGTJP010000006.1, forward strand.
TCTTGAAAAGCGAATGCAGGATCATGAGCTCAGGAGCAGTGTCGTACGGGCCACCGGTGTGTCCAGACACACCACGAGCGGCGCCTAAGCACAAACGCGATTAGTACGAGACGATCAGACGCGATTATGAAGTTGCGATGGATAGAGACGCACCGGAGGCTGTAAAGAGGACGATGGCATCGCGGGCGAGTTTAATGTTGGCCAGCAACGTTTTCTTATGGTCCTCAGGGAGCTGCGCGTTGTTGTAGTCGAGCGGGATTCTGTGGTACATCGGCATGATCAGAGTTTTTGTCGCACGCAGAAGGCGGCGCGGGGGACGTACGGGGTGTACTTGGAGAGGTCAATCGGGAACTTGGACATTGTGAGAGGAGGGAGGGCAAGGGAGGCCTAGGGCGGAGCTTTCGGGAACAGGAGCGCATTTATGCGGTCTCAGCGCACCGCGGCTCCTCTCGGCCCGGCTCTCTCAAACTCCTGTTCATCCAAGATCGCTATTCCTTGCTTTGCATCAGGCTTCACCAGTTATTCGCATATGTCTGAGAGAGTACGACTATGCCAGGCATATGCGTGTTGCATGTCTCTGCGGAGTCTCGGACGTGATGACAACGCGACACGGCTTGCAGCCGCCCACCAGGAAAGATCGGCAACAGGGCGTTGGCTGGCTGGGAATTACGGATGGAGCAAGGTATCCCCGGGTATCTGCGCGCCTCTCGCTAGGATTCCCACGCCTCCCCTCTTACTTCACCGTCACGCCCTTAATGAACTCCCGTCTGCAATCACCCGCGCGCAAGTCGCGTGGCACATCCACTGACCATCTACCCCGCTCTGCCTCCTCCTTCTCCATGCGCAACGGTTCCCCATCTCCCGATGGCTACAGTACTAACCCGGTCACGCCTGGCAAGCGCGCCGTGCTCGGCGTGTGCGCAATGGACGTCAAGGCTCGTTCGCGCGCCATGCGCGAAATTCTCACCCGTGTAGTTCTCCTCGGCGACGGCGCCATCGATGTCAAAATTTTCGGTGACAAGGTCATCTTGGACGAGGATGTCCAAGCCTGGCCACGGTGCGATATCCTCGTCTCGTTCTACAGCACCGACTTCCCGCTCGACAAGGCCTGCGAATACGTCAAGCTACGCAAGCCGCTCTGCGTCAATGGCCTGCTGCTACAAGAACTGCTCTGGGACCGTCGCCTCGTGGGAGCCGTGCTAGATCACCTCAACATTCCGACCCCACTCCGTTTTGAGGTATCGCGCGACGGAGGCCCCAAAGTCTCAAACGATCTGAGAAAGGCCGTCTTTGATAAAATAGGCCTTGTTCTCGGTGGCGAGCGCCGGACACCATCTATTCAGCTTCGCGAGGATGGCGATGCCATCATCATCGACGGAAAAGTTCTCGAAAAGCCGTTCGTTGAGAAGCCAGTCAGTGGCGAAGACCACAACATCTGGATCTACTTCAGAGGCGGTACAGGCAGAAAACTCTTTCGAAAGGTCAGTCCTTGATGAGACGTGTTGACCGATCTGACGTTCGCGTACAGGTCGGTAACAAGTCTAGCGAGCTCGTTCCGAACCTGAACGAATTTCGAACTGACGGGTCATACATTTACGAGCAATTTATTGACGTTGCGAATTGCAAGTGTGCCCGTAGCCGTTCGGTTGAGGCTGGCTGACAGGTCTTCACAGCCGAGGACATCAAAGTGTACACAATCGGCGAGACCTTCACACATGCCGAGACGCGCAAGTCGCCCGTTGTCGATGGTGTCGTCAGACGGAACACCGAGGGCAAAGAAGTTCGGTGTGTACTGATCCATGTCAGATATCAGCATTTGCTGACCTACTCTCAGATATCTCACGCAGCTAAGTGACGAGGAGAAGGCGTACGCGGCGAGGATATGCCAAGGATTCGGGCAGCGGATATGTGGCTTTGACGTCGTGCGGACTGCAGGCTCAGAACACAGCATGGTGATCGATGTGAATGGTTGGAGCTTTGTAAAGGGAAACGAAGCGTACTACGGTACGCCTACTCGCCCTCATCGGGCTTCCTGCTCACAAACAAAATAGATAAGGCCGCAGACTATCTCGCCAGTCTTTGTTTCCAAGCGCGAGGAGCTAGGGCTGAACCCGAGGCCGCCGCCGTCGAGCCAGAAGAATCAACGTGGAAGCTCAAGGCTAATGTCACTGGCAAGTCGGTCTACGCTGGGTATGACATGCAAACTGACGGTAGCGCAGTCTTCCGACATGCGGACAGGACACCCAAGCAAAAGCTCAAATACAACTTCCCCGTTGCCGAGCCGTGGACGCAGCCATTCGTGCGCATACTGAATGGCGAGCGCGAAGAAATCATTCTCCGCGAGAGAGAACAGCTCCAGCGCATTGTTGACGCCGTCGAAGAATCCAAATCGCTTGGCGCAACTGGAGAGGACCTGGGCAAGCTACAACAGCTTTCCACGGCTTTGTTCAATAAGATCGATCTGCCTGGGACCAAGGCTCAGCTGAAGCCGGCGTACAAGCGTGTTCAAGGCATGGCTGCCCGTCAGCTGGTCAAGCTTCAGCTTGTGTTCAAGTGGGGTGGAGAGGTGAGAGAATGTGAAACTGCTCCTCGTAGGTATCGAACTCACTAGTGCAAGTTTACGCATGCAGCGCGATACCAGTCACGCGATCTTGGGGAAAACATGAAGAAGGACATCTCCATCATGAGTGAGTTAGTACTCGCGAACCCACAGTTTTCTTACCTTTGACAGACAAGGATGTGCTGAACAATGTCAAGGTTTGCATATTCACGCACAACCCTTACTGCGTACTGAACAATTCCATAGATATACACGTCCTCGGAACGTCGTGTCACTGCTTCAGCTGAGATCTTCGCCGCCGCGCTCATGGAGACCAAATCCTCTCGTTCTGCCCGAACGTCTGAAGTGCTCTCAGGCCCAAGTACCGGCGCATCTTCCCCCATCAGCATATCCGGTTTCAATGTCCAGATCGCTGCCGCGCCAAAGGTTCAACTCATCATTCGCAAGGATCTTTTGGACGATTCGAACGCGGCCAAGGATCTCACAGACGAGGTCAAGAAGCGGTTGAAGATCCTCCTGCGGCCAGGCGAGAGCGAGCGGAGGCCAGAGCTAGCATGGCCGAAGGATGAGAAGGAGCCTGCCGAGGTAGTGAAGGTGCGCACGCGAACCGGACATCACAGAGTTGGTTTGCTGACACTGCTATTTCACAGGAAGTAATCGAACTGCTGCGATCCTTCCGGGAGATTATGCACCGAAATTACGAACGCATGGATGCCGAGGCGAGCCACGAGCGCTGGTGCTGTGACGACGAGCCGTTCCTCTTCCGCGAGCGGTGGGAGAAGCTCTTTGAGGAATTCTGCGATGTGAAGCAGGAAAAGTTCGATCCGTCTCGGGTACGCCATCGGTTTCTGTCTCGACCTGCCAATTGATTGTCTTTCTGCAGGTTTCTGAACTTTACGATACGATCAAATACTGCGCGTTGCACCACCGTGCTTTCCTCTTCAGGATATTCAACCCCGACGGCGCGAAGAACCCGGAACCGAGTCAAGACAGGCAACTGCATCAGTTGTACCACCGCGCCAAGCTTCTATTTGACCTTGTGGCGCCACAGGAATACGGGATCGAAGATATCGACAAAGAAGAGATCGGTGTCCTCACTTCTCTTCCGTTGTTGAGGAAAATTGTCGAGGATCTTGAGGCGGCACGGATGAACGAGCAGAGCAACTTGACACTTTACTTCACGAAGGAGAGCCACATTTACACACTGGCGAATCTTCTTCTCAATAGCGGTCTACCATTCGTGACCAGACGGATTCCGGAGCTCGACTACTGCGTGAGTGAAAGCGCTTACTGCTACAATTTGAGCTAACATCACTTCATGATGCAGTCTCACTTCACGTAAGTAACGTGTTGGAAAATTAATATCGACTGCTAACTTTTTTTTTAAGATTCGAGTTGTACGAGAGGAACGGCGGTCCAGACAAGTCGCAGGACAAGGAGTACACCATCAAACTCTCGTTCAGCCCCGGCGCTCACTCATCAAATGTACTTGACTCGTCGTTGGACGCTCGTCATTCGTTGAATGTTCAGCCAAAACAGTGCGTCGGCGCTCTCTATACTACTATTGCAACACTAAACGGCGTTCATTCCGCAGGAATCTAACGCACCATCTAAGCTACTCCGAAGTCATAGAGAAATTATCCAAGCATTTCAGTCGCGTGCCATTATTAGATGTGAGTTTGCCTTTTGAGGTGCGATCTTGCAGCAGACGATGACATTCTGTAGGATGATGCATCCGGAGATGAGGACATAATATCTCTCATCCCAGCCTCCTTCAGCACAACCGGTACTAGTGATGGATTAATTCCAGGTAGCCCATCGCCAGAAGCGATCACCGCTTCTTAAAGAACAGGCACATACTCCACGAAACTCTTTAATACACGCGGCCGGGTGACAGTCAGAGTGGAGACACCTCTTTCCAAAGAAACCGAGTGATATCAAGACATCATGAGGCATCTACTCGCAGCGAAACTGAGAAAGTATCATTCGAAGTTCCCTAATGTCCACTCCTCTAACCCTAAAGACGCTCGCATTTTGGCCAATGCGTCCGGCGCGGTCTCTTTGAAAATGACAGAATCTCGACCCTTGCCTACCAATGTAGGATGATCTCGGTCAAACAAAGCAGATTTGCTTTGGGATAGCGTTGCAGATTGTGCTGCCAGCGCTGCGAAAGACGAGGTGTTTTCGCGGTATAGCCTGTATTGTGCAATATATTAGCCGCCGTCATCGTAGGAGGCCATAGAGATCTAACCTCAATGCTTCTTTGTTAAAGCAATCGGTGTCCTTCAATCTACAGAGTGGTTGATTAGTGGTGCATAATGTCAAGGTTGTTGCGAGACACACGCGCTGTCAATTTATTAGCTAAGCGCTGTAAACGCAGTTGCTGCAGACATACTTGAGAGTGTCCTTTTTGAAACTAGCCTTTATGAAGTGTAGAACATCGTAGACGTGGTGCCTGCTTGGTGACCAGTCGGAGAAGCGGGGTGACAACGAGAATAACCCATCTCGCTGCGAGACCAGTGGATGGAAGACCTTTATTTACGGTGAGTCATGTCGTGGTCAATCGCATAGCCCAAGAGCAGCTTGATGTGACGCACGTCTGTGGCAAAGTGAACAGCTGGCGGGGCCGCCGGATAGGTCGCAGGAAACATCAATCTCAGCTTGAGGACCGCGTTATTGTAGTAGCCCTGGTGCACGAAGAAGACACAATCCCAGACGAGAGCAGATTGAGGTGATGGCCAAATGTAGACGCCAGCTGGGCAGTGGTTGGCATTGCGCAACGCCGTGCTGGTCGAATCGCATCAGCTGGCAACGCGTCCGACACAACAGCTCATAGATAGCCTACTACTCAAGCGCAACTTTTGCCTTTGCAATTAGCGATGCGTCGGCAGCGACAGCCATAGACTACTAACAGCGACGCGCTGGACTACGGAAGTGAAAGGATGTCTACGAACGGGATCCGCCGCGCGGTATCAAGCCACCACAACTGGTGGTAATTGGCAAACTGCCATGCTTTTAGCTCTGGTTAAGTGTGATAATGAATCTCAAATGAGACTGGAGCTGGTATCTCTCGGCCGAACGCTGGGCCCAGAGAATTACTATAACCCTTAGTATCCGGTCGCGCTGGCAATACAGTATACAAATGGCATGAGTTAGAACAACTGATTCGTCCTATTCTCCGGTTCGATCTCTCAAAACACTGGCGGATGCGCAAACTGAATCATAGCCCCTAGCCGACTAACTGTAACCGGGAACGCGTCACTTCACTTTGTCTTCCTTACACCATGTCCTCCTTCGATCGCGCCGTTCTTGACCCTTCTGCTCTCCTTAGCCTGCTTCCGTCGCTGCTACCAGAGGATGCGAAGCGTCTGGAAAGTCCGACATCTGCTTTAGCGGCGCTTGTGCACGCTATCATGACCGCACTCGATTTCAGACTGGTTGCAATTGACGAAGACGCCGCCAGCGTCCATGCTGACACGAATCTGCTTCCGGCCCAGTGGCGTGCGAATCCTAGCAGCTTCAGCTTCCGCTACAAGCATATCCAGAGCAGCCTTGAGTTCGTGCTCAAAGTGTCGCGGCTCGGTGCTCGAACTGTTGTGAACGCCATTACGACTCGGTTCGTCGTCTTTGTTCATTGTATATGATTCGTCTCTCAGATCCTGGATATAGACAGATAAGGTAGCATCTCTTGATGTGCAAACCAGTGATTTCACGTCTGCATCTGCCTTCCCGTACGATTTGGCCACCGGAGGACCACTTGTGCATTCCTTCATATCTTCTGCCCGCGTCTCGGACTTGACTGCAAGCTTCAAGACACAGATCGTGCAAAAGATTCTCCAGGGCTGCATAAATCTGGGTATCAGGAAACATCCGAGAGGTTTGCGAAAGGCGTGCTCGTTTGATGTTGTAGCGTCTGACGCAGTGCATACAGCGTGATCCCGCCAAGCTCTTCGAATCCACAGCGGCCCCAGGCACCTCAGGCTCCCGCCGCCATACCCCAACCCTTTGACCCCGGGCATCCGTTCCAAGGCCCAAGGCGCGGCGATCCTTACAATCCGCTCGAGATCGGGCGTCAGGACCGAGAGCCACTTGGTGGCGCGTTTGGTCCTCCGTTTGGCCCGCAGTTCCAACCCCCGGGCGGCGGAATGTTTGTTGGTCCGGACGACCCAATATTTGGAGGTCAAGCTCGTCCGAGAGGCCCGTGGGGTGGCGATGGATTTCTACCACCTATGGGAGCCCCGCCTGGTGCGCGTTTCGATCCAGTGGGTCCCATGGGCGGGCCCCATGGCCCACCTCGTCCTCCACGCCAGCCTCGTGGAGACAACGACGAGTTCATGCCACCAGGATTCAATGTGAGTTTACCTTTCTCCCTCATTGGCTCTTGGTAAAGCTCACCTGTTCTCCAGAGCGACATGATCATTTGAACATCGACTGAGTTGTCATTTCTGCAAATTCTGTGTCTTATGTACTATGCGACGCCTTTGTAGCGTGATGTGCCAATATATTTCTGTGTGAAGTGACAGGTTGGTCGCATGAGAGGTGTGACAGGCGCTTGTCACGAGACTATTGTCGGACGGCAGCCGCGAGTGCATCGACCTGCACAACTCAGCTTGATCTTTGAACAGCCCGCACTCGCCACAGATATTCCGCTCATGTCATCTTATCCCGACGTCGAAATGAGCGACGTGCGTGTGCGACCGCGAGCGCCGTCGCTGAACATCACCCGTCAGCGACGGCCTTCAACGGCGTCGCGAGCATCGCAGAAATCCCCCCTGATCCCACGCGGTTTCATTGCCCCTCCAAAGTCTCACGAACGCCCCCTCCATACTCTGTCGACACGCGAGCTCTGGGACCGGTATGAGATGAACGACAAGATCCTACGTGAGACACCGTGAGTGCATTGTTGTATGCACCCGCCTCCCCATCATCACAACTGACTTCCTCTGTCTCACCCTCAGGTCCTCTAGCCTCTCAACCTACACCGCTCGGATGGAGGCGGAGCAGTTGCAAATTCAAAGTCGTCTCAACGATCTCGGCGTCAGCAGCTTGAACCAGGTTTTAGATGGCGTCCACATCACACCATCCAACACTCCCAACGCTGCCCCTCGAATGATCGCAGCCAAGCGGGTAGCACTCGAACGCTTTGTGAGTTTTCCTGCTGGCAGAGAGTTTGCCGTTCTGACGACCGATAATAGGACCTAGCTCACGCCGGCACTAAGTCGATTTTGCTGCCTGAGCCAGAGGCTCAAGCGATTCAGGCCAAGGTGAACCAGCATCAGGATGCCAAGGAGCGTCGTGCCTGGGAGCGTCGCAATATCACAGGAAAGATCATGCCTGGTGAACAGTTGTCACAAAAGCAGATGAGCGAGAGACTCTGGGCGTTCATGTGCGTGTTCCTTCGCGGCGTCTGACTCGTTGACTCATCCACACCAGGCATTACAAGCCCACTGAATCGGACGAGGAGTTCGATGAGGAAGACGACGACGACGACGACGACGATGCTCCAGCTATGCGAAACAATTCGGGCAAACTGGAGACTTGGTTCGATGACTACGATTCGGACCAAGGTCATGATGTTGTACCCGACGAGGAGCTTGTGGGCATCATCCAGGTTGAGCAACCTGGAAATTACGAGGTCATGAAGATTGAGCACTAGCCCAGGCTTTGTTCTTGCTTTGATGTTCGCTCTATTCTGCCTTGTCGCTCGCGATCGTGTACAATATCAAGTCCGTATCGAGCTTCGTCAGTCATTACTTGGATACCCATTTCTACGACTGTATCCACACTGGCATCAAATCGAACATTGGTACTATCAACTGCTAAATCAACTGCAGGAGCATGCACCGATAGCGGGAAAGCATGTAGAGCACAACTGAAGAAGAGGGTCAAAGAGAAATCCACGAAATTGCAGGATTATCAAGTATCCGATCTGTGCGGTAGTCAAGCACAGCGGATAAGATAGAAAGATAATAAGACTTCCGACGATCTTGCTCAAATGTCTCGTGCATGAACTGGGCAGCTGCGACCGCGTTGAAGCCATGCGGAGAGGCACGCTGTCGGATAGCATGGTGAGCGACTCGTGGAAGCACATTAACGGCATCGGCCACATACAGTTATGGAAGGTGCAGAGACAGCTAAGACGGGCAATCAGCGAGCCCTTGGCGAATTCCTCCAGACAGATCACGCCTGTGGGACACGTGAACTCCAAGTTATAGAGCAACATGGCACGTTGCTCACATTCAGTGCCGACGAGAGGGCTGTCCGGAGGAAGGCGATACACGAGATATTTCGGGCCAGTCTGTCTCGCGAGGGCTCCACTGCCACCTTCGAGACAATTCCTGACATGCGCTTCTTGTTCTGGCACTGTACCAATGTCAGCCAGGCTACGACTGCAAACCGGACATCTAGAAGCGTGTTAGGGAGAACGAACCAACACATAATTAATGATACTGACTCGGCAAGATCGGACACCTGCGAGCTGACCGCGCTGTGACTGGGAGCAATTAGGCGGCCAGAATCGAGGACGATCCGTTCTAGAGACGACGTGCGCGCGCTGATCAGCGCACTTGGGATAGTGGCATTAGATTGATCGAAGCAGGTCTGGCACACGCGATGAGTACTGTTATGGGACGATGAATCCGACGAGAAAGGATCTAGGACGACGTCAACGGGATCTAGCGCGGCCCGGAAGGAGGAGCAGCGATCGCAGAAGATACGACCACAGCGCCGGCAATGCTAAGACGATATCAGTTTCACACGACGATGGTCCATAAAACCTGATAAACGTACATGCTAAAGAACGTTAACGCATAGCCTCATAAACATTGGACCCACTCACCTTCCGGAAGAAAAGCGTGAACCGGCGATGGCAACCTCGACAATCGCCCACGCTTTCGTCTCTCTCCCACACTGCGTGCATCGAATGTGGTGTTGGAGTGTTAACGCGCGAGCCAGAGACTTTTTGTGGAGCCTCATGGGTTGGTACACGGAACTCTGGCGCAGCTTGTAGTTGCGGAGTGAGGTCAGCCGGGAGGCGAGATGTCGACGGACGACTGAAGTAATCCGGTGTTTGACCAGAGCGAATAGATGATGGCCTGTTGCCTGACCTCATAGAGGACGGATAGTGCGTACTCTCATCATCAGAACTTATATCCTCGTCGTGGTAACGGTCTGTGAACTGCTGAGAAGGTGATTTTGGTAAGCCAAGAACTACTCACCATTGGTGAGGGTGATCCCCTGAACACCGGCCGCAAGTCGGCGACGTTCGAGCTCGCGGCTGAAGGCGTTGAGCAAAACCTCGGCCTGAGTCTTGCGATCGTCATTCTCATCACCTGCTGGCAGATGAGTGTCCGTCGTGCTTCGGAAGATCACATACCAAGCATGCCGGTGCGCAGCTCCAGTACTGCGCGCTCTAATTTGGCGATGCCTCGACGAACATCCGCCGAAGTTGTTGAGGCATCGCGCTCAGCGGTCGAGCCTGCCAGATATCGCGCCCGAGCCACATAGTCTTTAGACCGAGAAAGAAATGAAGTTGGCATCGTTCCCAGCTCTTGACCGCCTTCCGGGTCACCACCCGTGACGAGAACGAGAACGCCAGATTCTGACAAAGCATACATGTTGCCATCTGGTTGAAGGTATGACAGCGGGGCGATGTCCAAACGTCTCCGCATAACTCGTACCCAACGGCGTCGGCGCACCCAAGCGGTAGGCGGAATGTGACGCTGGCGTGCAGCTAAGTCAAGATCTTGAGGCAGTCCAGCGCCAGGGCTGATGGTCCCCGAGGTCGAGAGTAGACGTTCGAGGATTGGCGGTATCTCAGCCGTCCATTGATCCTCTGGGTCGTTAAAAGACCGTGCATACTGCCAGCCATCCTCAGCGCCGACTTTAGGATGAGTTAGATCAAGAGTCCAATCGGACCTGGACACGCTTTAGTGAAACTTATTGTATGAAAAGGGTGAACTCACAGCCAGAAGTGGCTTCTCTCTGCGCCTTCCCTAACTGGCGTCTTTGGGGAAGGCAACTGGTAGGGATCTTCCAAGAGTGGGAGCTGAATGTCGCTCCTCCATGCTGGGACCTCTGCCGGTGTCTGTGGCGTTTCGGAAAAGCCTGGAGGCAGCTTGAGCTCAAATGGTGAGCGCCGTCCTTTACGGCCAAGCCCAGCAGCGGTGAACTTGGGCCGCCCTGAAGACATGGCCAGTGTTTTCAGTCTAGCGTCTAGATGCTGATTCTCGTAAAGGATGAGAGGTACGGTCGTGTGTACTGCGAGAGAGTTGTAAGGCGCTGACGATGTACGCCAACGATCGCCTTCAGCCTTCTCTAGCAGCTGCACATTATCAGTATCGATCTAACAACACCACGGGCTACAAACCTGCACGATAAAAACTTCGAACACTGCAGCTGCAACATCTGCCGCAGTCTCACCCCAGTCATTGCGAATGAGAGGGTCCGCGCCTTGTTTAGTGAGCAAATAGCGCACAACAGGGAGATGCCCCTTGGACGCCGCATTCTGAGAGGTTGGTAAGCTCGATGGCGAGTCGAGTAGCAATGCATCATACCATGAGTGGCGTCCAACCTCCACTACTGGCCTTCCGGTCAACCCCTCGAACGGACTTCGTGTCACTGGGGGGGACTGTAGCTGCACCTCCATTCTCACAGAGCCATTTCACAATGTCCAGGTACCCCTGCAAAATCTCAATGATGACAAAAAGTGGGGTAGAAGGGTGCGGTACCTTGGAACAGGCATTGTGAAGGGCAGTCCAACCATCACGGTCGGTCGCGTGCACGTCGGCGCGCCCGTCCCTGAGGTTGAGAAGATATTTTACAATCTCCAGATTGCCCTGTAACGCAGCCTTGTGAAGCGCCGTCTGTAGCCAGAATTGTCAGCATGATGGATCTGTCTACAAGCAAAAAACCTAACCTCGCCCTCACGGTCTTCCAAGTCGGTCACCGCACCGCAATCCTCTATAACTGTACTTATATGTGAGATATTGAGACAGTCTTGAGCATCGTACTTACGCCAGCGGACGACGCTCAGATGGCCGCGACTTGCTGCACCATGTAGCGCGGTTAGGCCAGTGCGGGGACCAGTGTCATTGGCGAGGGCAAAAGCCTCCATTTGGTACTCGGTTAGAAACCTGCGAAACAGCTTCTGAAGGAGTGGAAGGTCTCCGGATGCAGCAGAGGAGTACAGTGCTTCGAGCTGAGCAGGCGATGGCTGAGCAGACGGCGGCGCGGCAAGCGGAGGTGGCTCCGCAGCGTCGTCGTTGGTCGATGCGCCATGGTAGACGAATGTTTCACCCTCATCTGGCTCGGTAGCTCCAGGGTAACGGAACTCGTCGTCATTTTCAGCTGACGATCCAGGATACACGAACGCCTCGTTCGACCCAGCGCTCGGCGAGCGCACGTGTAGCGATGAGCTGCTTGACGAGCGGACGCGGTTAGGCTCTAAGAACGGCACGTCTCGCGAGTACGCAGTCACGTACGCGTCAGGGATATCCTGCGCCACGGCGGTCATGACGGTGCGGGAACAGACTACCCGAGAATTTCAAGGTCAGTCAGGTGTACACGAGGCGTTCCTTTCTCATCTAATAGCGTGAATGCAGAACATGGGTAAAATTGCTCATCTACTGGTGTGAGGGGATCCTGGTATACAGTCATGCGAGCTTTCATAGCTACAACGTGTACAGTTTGTGTGGCAGGAAAGCGTGATGGTGTACATCACACAACCTAATGCGAAAATGTCTCGACGTGAAGAGTGACGCTGGCACCACCGCGAAGAGCTGAAGAGGGACCAGCTGCGGAGCTACGCAGTGTGCTCCTCACTGCGGCTGCCAATGTGGAAGGCCCGGCGACTGGATTGACATGTCAGATCGCAAGTAAGCGATGTGCGCAACCGGACTCACCATCTATGGAAACACGTTGTCCTCGAGCAGCTGCTATCTCAGCGCGCAGCAAGCTGTCCACGTCAGGGCGGCCTAACTCTAAGCGCAGCGCGCTGAGAGCGGCGTCCGACTCAGACGCTGACTTTTCAATCTCCTTCTCATCCACAATCTCATGAGCGGACTTGTCCTCAGCATCGTCAACCTTTCCAACGAAGACCCGGTCCTCTGTCGATGTTAGGGTCGGAATTGAAGCGTCACCGCGTGTGACAAAGATGCGTGGCTCAATGGCCAAACGAGCTGGGGCCGTCGCGAGTGCATCTACAAGAGCAGAGGAGATCCATTTTACATCGGCTGAGGGAGCATTGTGAGTGATCGAGTCATCTGCGGATCAAGCGCATACCAGCGTTCCGAATCGCCCAGATGAAGACAATCTTTCGAACAACACTCCTCCCTAACTTGGCGTTCCTGTCCAGCAAAGTCTCGTTAAGACCCTGAACCGTGAGACGTGGCGGGGTTCTCACCTCACTGCATCCAATAACAAAGGCAGCGTATACGTGATACCGGTACCACCTGTTAGAAGACGATGAGGAGGACCCTCTGGTCACGAAGATTGTTTACTCACCGGCGACCAGGATCACGGTGTCAAAGGTCTCCAGTGACGGCGGCATCCCGTACGGCCCATCGACATAGACCGGAACCGAGCACACACCTTTGGCTGTCACGTACTCACGCAGACGCTTGGTAAAGCCATCTTCGCCATGAACGAGGAAAACGAGGTCCTTCTCGCTCGGAAGAGCGGATTCGCCCAAGCTGGCTGAGATGCTGGAGATAGTGAATGGATGTGCTTCGAAGGGAAAGGTGGAAACTGAAGGGACAACGATGTAGGCGTGCTGGCCTGCTTTCCACGACATCCGCCGACTGACAGTCAGGCGCACCGTATGGTCGGCCGCGAGTTCGACACGAGCCGGTGAAGCTGTGCGAATGTTGAGATAAAATAGGCGCGCCAGTCGAAGACCGCGATCCAACCCCCAAACCAGAAAACCAGGCCTGTGGAAATTAGCACGTAACACACAAAGCTGAAGCTCAGTTCTCACCAAAAGTAGTATTTTACTTCAGGCCTGTGGTGACTATCAGTGACCGTTTTCGTGTGGAATAGATGAAGTGACGAACCTATGAACGTAGCCACCGGCAATGAATAGAATCATGGTCACGATGTGGGTGATCAAAAAGAACTAGGAAGGGACACAAGTTGAACAGACTAACAACTCAAACATGTGCATCGGAAAACATACCTCGAAGAAACGCTTCCGGATAGGCCGTAGACTGACGATAAACGTGAGGGTGAGGGCAACGAGGGACAAAACGCCTGCTTTCATCCAAGACGTGGACAAGAACTTGACAAACGCTAGCCCATTGGCAACTCGACCCATGCCATGTAGCCAGAATAAGAGCACAATCAAGCGACCCGCAGCCCGGTGTATGACGTTGAGCTGAAAAATATGAGCATACACCCGGAAACGATTCAGGACACGGAACTTGCCTTTTCGTGACTTATACCAGTCAACCAAGATATCACATTGTTCTTGCCGGCTAGCGCCACAACAAGCGGGATTTGAGCTGCGCCGATGAATGCGGCCCGATCCATCCAGTAGAATCTGCGGAAGTACTGGTTAGCTTCGCACGAGGAGCTGGCCGATGAGATGGATGATCACACCGTTGCGGCCCTTTAGCCCCAAAGGTGGCTGCGGCAGGTGAGACTCTAGTGACGGCGCAATGCAACATAGAAACGTACTCCGGGCGAAATGCCAGCCCAAGACGGCTGAGATGTAGTTCAGCGCAGTCCACAACCACTTGGAGAGAGTACGCACCCGCATAGTACAAAGCGATGGTAACTCCATCTGCGATTGTCACAGTCGAGCCGAGACCAACAGGAATGGTCGTGCGGAATGCAACAGCGCGGAAAGCTGCGGTGACAGCTAAAGGAATGCGACGAAGCGAGATGCGATCGGGAGACGGGGAATTTGGGAGTGCGCCAGAGTCGCTCTCTTCCAAGCTCTTGATTCGGCTAGATATCTGGCGCTTGCGTTGCCAAAGAATAAGGAGTTCGACGAATCGTACAAAAGTGAGAGTGAAAATGAAGGCTGCGACCTGTGGACGTTGGCTTTAGCAAATGGTGATGATGGTCTCCGCAAAAGCACGCTGTGACATTTGTGAGCATGAAATCGTCCGCCAGAACCTGGCCTCACTCACAACCGCAAACCAGACCTCTTCCGCAGATTGCTCGTTGAGTGCATCGCGGACCTTGCGCCTAGCGGCGGCAGCGGGATCACGACCGCCACTCGATGGCGACATACCGCTGGCGACAGACCCAGGAGCGCCAGAAGACGGAGAGGCGGGACCATGGGAGGCCATAGTGATGAATCCGCAGACGAGTGAGCAGAATCCAGCTGTTGAAAACCCCCAGGGTGAAGTGCCATTTTATATGATCGAGGAAGGAAGGTGCACAAAGCATGCGGAGCGACAAACACAGCGTGATGGAGAAACCGAGAAAACAAATAGCTGCATTGCGCATGGCGTGGGTACTCCGTGTCCGTGTTTACGGGTCAGCTTCGCGATGGTCGCTGCGGTGACCGCCGGCTCAGGCTGGCGTGATGCCTGCTTGCAAGCTTCACCGAGATTTCCAACGCGGGACATTATCGGATTGCAAACCCCGCGCTGTCCAGCGAGGTTTACAATCGCGGCGCGCATTCAGCATCTATAACCAGACTCGGGCTCAGAATTCCTCGAGCTGGTTACAAAGAAGCCGAGTGTCAAACTGAAATAGTAGCAGGCCATAAGATGCGCAAATAGATAAGATAGCTGGAAAACCACACGAGGTATCTGCGAGGAAGCGAGTGGGAGCAGCATGGAGCATCCGGAGCACCCGCATTGCCCGAGCGAGCATCTGCGACGTCGCCATGTCGTCCATGCGTTTATGCAGTGGAGAGTTGTTAGGCCAATAAAGTAAGCTCGAAGGAAGACACTCCAAGAGTCTCTCAGAGACCGGCGCCATTGCTGTGCGGTATGGTGTGCTTCGCGTCGATGTCTTATCATATCGCCATCCAGTCGTTGAAATGCGCGCAACCGGCCAATGAAGAGTTGCCTGATTTGGAGCTGGCCTTGACGAGCAGTGTGAAGGAAGAAGAGTACGGTCGCGCTCGGCCGAACTGACTTTGCGCCGCGATGCGCTACCTTGCCCTACCACCGTTAGGTCGAGTTTTAGCTATCGCGCACTCCCCACGGCCAAGGTCATTGGCTCTTTCAAGTCACCGTGCAATGGCGGCCATGTCCACAGCGACCAACAAGGCAACGACCTTTGCGACGCGGCTCACGACTGGTCGCGCACTGGCATTGGATGTCTGGTCTATCTTCAAGTGCGCTTCCTGGGCATCAGCCGGCGCGCGCTGCCGCTCACAACCAACAGCCAGCTGAATCTGCCCGCGGATTGCATCAATCTGGGCCAAGGTTACATGAATTTCCCACCACCGCAGTGGGTGCGCGACGCAGCGTCCGAGGCCCTTTCCACTGTGGCCGCGAACCACTACTCTCACCCTCGCGGCCGCCCAAGGCTGCGCGAGGCCATAAAGTCTTTCTATGAACCTTTGTTCAGTCGATCCCTGGACGTCAATAGCGAGATCCTAGTGTCGAGCGGCGCAAACGAAGGTCGTGTGCTATCGATTGCAACATTACTAACCAAACGCACTGACTTCAAAGTGCAGGCCAGTACTCCGTCTTCACCGCCTTTCTGAACCCTGGCGATGAAGTGATCATGTTCGAGCCGTTCTTCGATCAGTACCTCCCATCCGTCACGTTCAATGGTGGGGTGCCAGTCTATGTTCCACTTCATCCTCCAGCTGCCGATAAAGCAAAGACGACGAGCGATGACTGGACCATTGATTTTAGCGAGCTGAGGTCAGTATAACAATGCTCTAAGCCTTATGTCTCAAACTTTTGCAGAAAAGCGATCACTCCTCGGACCAAAATGATCATCATCAACACGCCGCATAATCCCGTCGGGAAGGTCTTCACGCGCCAAGAGCTTGAAGGTATAGCGGAATTAGCGGAGGAATTTGATCTCCTTATCATGTCAGACGAAGTCGTATGTGTGGCACCCGCCATTTGTGCGACTCTGCTGAAGCTTTATTTGCAGTACGAGGCACTTGTTTTTGATGACAAAGAGCACGTCCGTTTCGCTACCTTGCCACGTATGTGGGAGCGCACGGTCACCGTAGGGTCTGCTGGAAGTGCGCTCATCCCTTGATCCGTCTTGACCTGGCTAACGTGGGGGTAGAAATGTTTGCTGCCACCGGCTGGCGTGTTGGTTGGCTGATTGGACCCGAGTCGATCATTGGTCCCTCGTTGGCTGCACAAACGCGCATCATCTTCTGTACCAACTCCCCACTACAAGAAGCTGCTGCTGCTGGCCTTGAGCAGGCAAACGCGCGTAACTACTTTGTGCAAGATGTTGCAGCGTACGCGGAACGCCGACAAGTTCTCGTCGACGCATTCGACAAACTAGGTGTCAAGTACACGTTGCCGGAGGGAACATACTTCATCCTGCTGGTTCGTCACGAATCTGCCCTCTTTGTGCCTCGCGAACGTGACCTGCTTCCAGGATATTTCCGCGTTCAATTTGCCCGAAGAGTATCCTTATCCGGAGACGGTACAAGGACGGGGCAGGGATTTCAAGCGAGCCTCGATCACTTGCGTCACGCGAGCATCGTGCTGACTAGTTTCTTGCCCAGGTTTGGTTGGGTGATGGCTCAAGAAATAGGCGTCTCTGCAATTCCAGTGAGCGAGGTGAGGGAACATGACCAATCACGTGTCGGACTCTTTCTGACTTGTCCAGTTCTATTGCGAGGAACACGGCAGCATCGGGGAGCAGTACATCCGCTTCGCATTTTGCAAGGATCTAGACACGCTTAGGAAGGCGGCAGAAAAGCTGCAGAGTCTGTCACGCTTCTTGAAGCAGCGGCCTGCATAGACTTAGACGGTATTGAGGCGTGCAAGATACTTTGGGAATACAGAATGCAATTGAAAGCCTAAACCCAACAAAGACACTTTTGTCCGTCCAATTTCATGACGGCGGTCTCAATAACTCAGGATCTCCGAGACATTGCAACCCTAGATGACACGATGGACTAGATTAAGACCAGCTTCTTCGTACCTCCGAACCTGAAAAAGGAAAAGCTAGTTACACGGTCACTCAGGCTCATCCGGTATGTCGGCAAAATCGTACCGTAAATTTAGTCACCTCCGTTTTAGGAGTGGTCAGCCGTCCAGAAGTTGTCCAAGATTCGTGACAGTGCATCGTCACGCTCGATCTCCGAGGAATCGTAGTAGGCCGGATTAATTTGCAGTCGCTTGGCCAGGTACGTGAAGGAGAGAGCGTCCATTGCGTCTTGCTTCCCCGCAATCGAGCCATCTCCTCGCGCGGCGTTCAACCAATTTCGGACAAGATCGCTCTCTTGAACGCGGGACTCCAGGGTCAAGCCTTGGTTGATGAACCGCATGAATGTGTCGAGAGATTCTGCAGGGCAAAAAAGATGGAAGTGGCCGGGCTGCCCATGAGCGATCGCTTTGCCAAGCATGCGCACAACTTCCTGTGGTCCATAGTCGACGACTTGCCGATCACCGCCGTCTCGGACCCGCGTGTACTGCGTGCCCATCGCCACAACCGTAGATGCCCGCACGGGAACAGACCAGCATGCTTCACGTGGAGCGATGAGAACGCGAACCACCCCTTCCAAGTAAAGCTGCAGAATAAGGGTCTGATCGGATTTACTCACGCCTTCGTGAAAGACGCCAATTCCGCTGAGTAGAAGCTCCACGAGAGCACGGTCAGCCAAGCGCTCAGCATACGGCTGTACTGCTTCGCGGGTAGTGTTCTGACCGAGAAAGCCGCGGGTGTTCAACTGCGAGGCGCATTGCGTGATCAGGTCCGATCCGACCACCACGCAGTGATAACGAGACGGAACAAAAACGAGTGTCGTGGAATCTGGTGGTCGCGCCATGATAGCATTGAATAAAGGTTTCGCCATCGCCTTGAAGAGAGCAGCTGAAAACGGAATGTTGAATGTCCGGGTATTGATGGCAAGCGCCTGGTCACGATCAGTTGGTCGGAAGCAATGCAGAGACTGTCGGTCTACTCGCAACCAGTCTGCGAGTCCAGATGGATCGTCCAATGAGTCGGCAATCCCAAGGAAGCGTACGGGGCGATTCTGAGTTGCATGCATGAGGAACGAGACAGCCATCTCATACTGAGCGTCCAATAAGTGAAGGTCGTCGCAAACAACGCTGCGAAGATCTTGCCAGTCAGCTGCGCGGAATGGCAATGCTGCAGCTAGACAGGCAGCCGTTACTACGAAGACCTTGGAACCAGGACCACGTCTCTGTTTCAGAGTATCTGGAGTGAACGCGGGCTCCACCGCGGCTCCGACTGCCTTGCAAAGTCGTCTCAGAATGAATAGAGATTCTTTGGCAGCGTGACGTGTTGGGCATACGACAAGGGCAATCCCTCCAGACTGTTCTGCCAACGCGATGCTACAAGATGGTGAGCGATGACGATATCGAGTATGAAATTGGACTAACCACATCGCAGAAAGCACCAGTGTGGTTTTTCCGCAAGCAGTCGGAGCTGAGAGAAGCGCATTCGTATTTGAGCGGTGGATGCTCCAAAACGCCTGGGTCTGGATCGCGTTGAAGCTTTGAAAGATGTGGGAAAGATGACCACGAATAGCAGGGTGGCGAACCGCTGACACAGGGAGAAATGGTAGCTCGAGCAAGGGACTGCGGTCGAGGAATGGCAAAGGTAGTCGTAAACCGGCAAGCGGGACATCTAATTCATGCTCAGCGCCGATCCAGCGGTCCGAAGTGCACGCAGGCGGGCAAGTTTAGGTGGGTTGCCGTCGCGTATCGAGATCGCAAAGTTGATTTCGACGGCTTTGGAGGTGGATCGAAGAGGCACATTGAACCACTGGAATATCTCCACGCCGCGTTCGTCCTCGAGCCAAACCCACCACGGCTCGAGCGAACCATGATGCTTATTGGACCACTCGAAAGCAGGAGTGACCATCACAGCGATGCGTAAGACATCCGATGTCAGAGGCCGGAGAACGTATTCAATAGCCACCGCTGGGAAATGTTGAGCTGCACGCAAGAGAGCGGCGCCATGTTGCTCGTTCATTCGTAGAAGCTCGCCTAATTCGGCAGCTGACTTCGTAACTAGCTCGACTGGTGTTGAATCGTCAGCGAAGCGCTCCAAATTGTACAGAACGTCGCGGTGGAGTTCAGTCTGCTGCTTGAGTGGGTTCTCATACGGCCACATGCGCTTCTCAACAGCTTTCGAGAGAGCCATAAGAACTGCGCAAACTGTAGCCCATTTTCGACTAAGCGCAATATCCAAAAGCGCGCGAAGAATGCGAGCTCCATTTTGTGCGACGTATGCCATGTCGGAGACGAGGGCGAAGTCCTCCATGTACGCTTGAGAGATGTAACCTTGGAGCAAGATGTTGGTCTTGCCTTGCTTGGTCTCCGTGCCACCCTAAAATAGATGTCACCTGGAGTTTTCTAGATCAAAATATCACCTTACCTTGACCTCACATGGCACGATTTCTTCCAGTCCCTTCAGCTCCTGGATTTCGGATTCCCGCAGCTGTATCTGATCGAACTGCAAAACAATCAGTTAACCTCCAACGACCCAGCGGTTTGAACTAACCTCAGTACTCATGCTCACGACTGCGAGAATGTCTGCTTCGGTCATGACGGGACGCAGCTGCTGGTTGAATATTTCGACACTGGTATGCCGGATGTAATAACGTGCTGCAATACGGCCTAGGTCGGTTATTTCGAATCTGCCGGTGCTTTCGTCAAAAGTAATCATCCTCGCCTGTACAAGATGTCTGGCTGCAGTGGTGATAAGGTGAGTGCGTTTCTGACTGAGCGTCGGATCGTTGACGGGTTCATCGTGTGACATCCCATAGACCATCGGATTCCGACGCATCCGTACGAAGAGATACGTATAGGAAAGCCATTGCATGCCCTCGGAAACGCTCGAGACGGTGCCAAGGGAAATCTCGGCATTGAGGGAGTCGATGAGACCTGTTTCAAACCTTTGAGAACATGGTGAGATGCAGTATAGGGCCGGGGCAGTGGTCCTGACCTTGACTCTATTGGGTGTTGGGAAGTGACTGCCTCGAGATAATGAGTCAGACGGTCGTCTGTCGTAAGGATATATCCCTCTCCGCTAGATTCTAATCCTGGTCTTCCCGCGCGTCCAAATATTTGAAGAACATCTAAGACACTGAGATCGACAAACTTGCCGCGAGACGTGTCGTAAACCTGGGTGCCTTTGATGACGACAGCATGTGCAGGCAGGTTGACACCCCAGGCAAGCGTCGCGGTACAAACCAGGACCTTGATCTGCTTCGATGAGAAGAGGCGTTCCGTAAGGTTGCGGTCAGCGCGTAACATTCCGGCATGGTGGATACCAAAACCGTGCGCAAAGAGCTCGCGGAGCTCTCGGTTTCGGGAGCTAGAGACATCGCGCTGCGCACTGTACCAACCGTCCACACCTTGGCAAGAAAAGTCATCGAGATTGCCGTCCTCCTGACCCATCTCTTTGAGCGACTGAGCAGTCTTAACTGTGTCTTTCGAGCATGAACAAAAACCATGGCCTATAAGGCGTCAGCATACAAGAATTATGAGGGTGAGCAAGTGCAGACCTGATGGCCTTCGCGAATGAGCTCTGAGATCTTCTCGAACGTGACGGCTTCGAGATTTTTCTTGGAAATAGTGCTACCCGGCTTTCCTTTGATGCCGACAAAGTGTTGCTCAAGCGGTACCGGGCGGAATGACGAGTCGAAGAAGAAAAGACCATTGTACGGCGACACGCTGACGCAGAGTGAGCAGCGTACCAAGTCACCCATGAGCCCTGACTCACCCAAGAAATTCAGCGACATCCCGGTAGTTCGGAAGGGTGGCGCTTAGGCCCACCACACGGATGAGAGACTGTGTTGACTCAACCTGGCGCAATGTTCGAGCAACGATGGTTTCAATGACAGCGCCACGCTCTTCGTTTAGTAGATGAACCTCGTCAATGATGAGCAGTTTGACTTTCTGTCAGGCGAACGTTGGAATAAGCAGGAGTAAGTGGTGTCGCAGTGCAAGCCGTACTCACAGACGCCAGCTCCCCTTCACCGGTCGGTTTTCGAGTCACAACATCCCACTTTTCAGGAGTGGTGACGATGATTTGCGTTTGAGCAATTTCGGCCTGCGTCAATTGCATATCGCCAGTGAGTTCCCGTACGAGGACGTTGAGCCTTTCGAGTCTCTTGCCCAATTTGCGAACGATCTCAGCAGCCAACGCCTTCATCGGTGCGACATATATGATCTTGAAATCATCCCGCCGAATGCGAGCAGCAAGTGGGATATTTTCCGTTGGCTGGCGCAGGAACTGGCTGATGGTCCGAAGGACGGCTAGCATGGCCACGTCCGTCTTGCCTGCACCCGTCGGCGCGCAGACGAGCATGTTTTCATTGGTGCGATACACAGTTGGATAAATGATGCTTTGGACGCGATTGAGTGACTTGTAGCCAGGAAAAGATCCGCGACAGAGTTCGTCCATGTCTGCGATTGTGATGAGTCGCTCGTGTGCGCGGGGTGGAACCGTTTTAGCTGGTGGAATGGTAACCTCCGTAAAGGTTTCGTTCTCGACGCGAGTTGTGTCCACTGGGAGAACATACTTTTGGCCGGTGGCAGATAGAAGTCCACCGTAGCCGTGCGACGTGACTGTGTAGATGTGCGGAAGGGCCTCAGGCGCATAACTGGCTGCATCGGACGAGAATAGCGGACGGTTGGCAGCCGCGGCCAGCGATGCGTTGATGTTTCGTTTAGCCTCTTCTGCGCTGGAAGGTAGATTCTTGCGAGAGGTCGGTCCAGCATGTGAATTATGTTCTACCTGAACGAATGTCGACTGCGAGGACAGCTGGTTGACTGTAATATCAGCCAATGTCACATGGCGTGCGGCAGCACGCACCAAATGCGACATATCCTTACGATGCTCGAGTAGAGAAGAGACAAGATCAAAGTGATCGAAACCCACGAGTTCTAGTAGTTCCGACGAGATCTCATCGCTGGACTTGGTCGACGCCAGCAGTTCGACGAGTACAGGCATCACTGTTTCCGCATGATCCAAACTGGTCGCTGGTTAGTAAACATGCAAAAACCGTGGCTCGGGGAACCAACTTTATAAGTGCATTCAAGAGAGCTGAACTTTCAGCAGCTGGAGCGACGTGTTGCGGCGCAAGCGCGTCAAGAATGCTGGGTGGCGGCGGTTCGTCGTCGAAGCTGGTATATTCGGAAGGTTTATCTGATAAAAAATATATAAAGGTTGATGAATGACGATATTACGCAGTTCTTACTGTCGGCAGGTTCGTTTGCAACAAGCCTGGATGCGAGTGAGCGACGCTCAGAGGACAGGTAACTGCACGAACTGTTCCCACTTCTCAAGAGCCTTTAGAACGTCATCAATACTCTGATTTGATTCTAATGCGCGATTGTCATGACCGCTCTGCAGCGATTGCAGAAACGACATTTTAACAAGGAAAAAGGTCAAGTCAAGGCGCGGAGCCGTCGCGACTCGTTCGGACTCAACCGGCACGCGACTCTGGTTCCTGCTTGACTTTCCTTTATGGCGCCACGACGTTCTCGCAGTCGGTCACCCGAGTCATCTCGCAAACGGAGTAAGCCCAACGGTTCGTATGCGCGGGACGAGTCGCCGACGCGGCGGCACAGACATGACTACCGCGACCGCGATCGTGATAGACGTAGCGAGCGCGAGCCGTACCGCGACAATGCCAGAGACCGCGACTACCGCGACAGGGACAGGGACAGAGATTACCGCCGCAGGTCTCGGTCACGTGAGCGCGTAGAAGACCACGACCGTCGCCGTAGGTCGCGCTCTCGTGAACGGGAGCGCGAACCTTCAGCGCCAACACAGTCAACTACACCCGCCGCCACTTCTGCAACCGCACCCGCAGCTCCTGGCACACCCAACGCTGCTGCAACTCCTCCAGCCGAAGACGAAAAGCAACGCCTGAAGCGCGAGCGCCTCGAGGCGTGGAAAAAGCAACGCGAGGCGGCCAAGGCACTCGACGAGGCGAAGGCAAAGGCTCTCGCTCTCGCTGGCAAGTCTGGAGCTGCAGGTGCGTACCTGCTTGCTCGAGACACTACCAATTTCATGATTGAACAGTACTTGATCTTCTGCAGGCACTCCCTCTTCAGTCACCGTGCCACCCGCAAAGGTTGCGCTGAACGGTGCCGCGTTGAGTGGACTAGGGCTGAAAAGTCTTCCGCCCAAACCCGTCAATGCGTTGACCAAGTCTGCGACAGGCGCTGCGACCGTAATGGACGACTTCACCGAGACGAAGCGAAAACTTCACAAGCTCTCTGACATGCCAGAGGTCGACCTCTCCATGAAAGAAGAGTCACGTGTCGGCGACCTTGAAGCTGACGACGACGAAGAGGATGAAGCCCCCATGGATGTCGACAACCCCGCTGGCGAGGACGACGAGGAGTTCGACCCACTCGAAGCCTTCATGAGCGGCGTTTCTGACGCAGTTAAGAAGGTCGACGCTGAAGATAAGAAGAAGTTGGGCAACACTCGAGCCGTGCGCGCTGTAGTCGACGAGGACGATGATGGCGACGATGTACCCGAAGACGAGCTCGAGTCTACTGGGCTGAATCCTGAAGATATTCTCGCACTTGCTGCGAAGAAAGCGAGGAAGAAGGACATCGCCGTAGTTGACCATTCCAAGGTCGACTACGAATCTTTCCGGAAAGCCTTTTACCACCCACCACCCGAGATCGAAGAAATGACGGATGAAGAGGCGGACGCTCTTCGACTTGAGCTCGATGGAATCAAGATTCGAGGTGTCGAGTGCCCCAAGCCCGTTACGAAGTGGAGTCATTGTGGTTTACCTGCAAGCTGGTGAGCTCAGTTTTGTCGGTTCGCTTTCCGAAACATTTGCTGACCCATTCGACTGCCTAGTCTCGACGTTATTCGGCGCCTCAACTTCGAACGACCAACTCCGATCCAGTCCCAGGCAATTCCAGCTATCATGTCTGGGCGCGACGTTATCGGAATTGCCAAAACAGGCTCCGGAAAGACCATCGCGTTCCTCCTTCCGCTCTTCCGTCATATCAAGGACCAAAGGCCCATTGAAAATATGGAAGGCCCCATGGCACTTGTCATGACACCAACGCGCGAGCTCGCTGTGCAGATTCATAGGGAATGCAAGCCGTTCCTCAAGGTTCTCGGGTTACGGGTG
Source organism: Auriculariales sp. MPI-PUGE-AT-0066 (assembly GCA_020744175.1). Lineage (NCBI taxonomy): Eukaryota > Fungi > Basidiomycota > Agaricomycetes > Auriculariales > Auriculariales sp. MPI-PUGE-AT-0066. Next base: position 482,730 of record JAGTJP010000006.1, read on the forward strand.
CGTCTCCTCCAGTTGCTGCATTTCTGGCCGAACTAACCCTGCACAGGCGGTATGCGCGTACGGCGGCTCTCCCATCAAGGACCAAATTGCTGAGATGAAGAAGGGCGCGGAAATTGTCGTCTGTACGCCTGGCCGCATGATCGACTTGCTCACTGCCAATTCCGGTCGCGTTACCAACCTAAGGCGAGTTACATATCTCGTACTCGACGAGGCCGACCGTATGTTCGACATGGGTTTTGAGCCCCAAGTCATGAAGATTGTCAACAACATCCGCCCAGACAGGCAGACCGTACTCTTCAGTGCAACTTTCCCGAAGCAGATGGACTCGCTGGCGCGGAAGATTTTGAAGAGGCCGCTCGAGATCACGGTCGGCGGCAAGAGCGTCGTGGCGCCAGAGATTGAGCAGATCGTCGAAGTACGAATCGAGGACACTAAGTTTACACGCCTGCTCGAGATTCTTGGTCAGATGTATAACGAGGATCCGGAGTGCCGCACGCTCATCTTTGTTGAGAGGCAGGAGAGCGCGGACAACCTATTACGCGAGCTTATGCGTAAAGGCTACCTTGTCATGTCGCTCCATGGTGGCAAGGATCAGGTTGATCGCGACCAGACAATTCAGGACTTCAAGAACGGTGTCGTGCCCATCATCACGGCAACGTCTGTCGCAGCACGTGGATTGGACGTCAAGCAGCTCAAGCTCGTCGTCAATTATGACACTCCTAACCACATGGAGGACTATGTCCATCGCGCAGGTCGGACGGGGCGTGCTGGCAATAAGGGTACTTGCGTCACGTTCATCACACCTGACCAGGAGCAGTACTCTGTCGACATCTTCCGTGCGCTCAAGGCAAGTAACGCCAAAGTTCCCGCAGAACTCGAGGAACTTGCCAACGGTGCGTGCAAGTTGACTTCTGTCCGATTGTGATACTCAGGTTTTCTTGCAGGATTTTTGGAGAAGGTCAAAACCGGTGCAGCTAAAGTCGCAGGCTCAGGCTTCCGCGGTAAAGGTCTGGACAAACTTGACCAGGAACGCGAGGCGAAGGACAAAGCTCAACGTTCAGCCTACGGCGAAGGCGCGGAAGAGAAGCCAGTCGTCGCAGCTGACGATGAAGTTCCTGTCGCGCCTGTTGCGAAGGACGGCGGTGCAGACAAGAAAGGCGACATCCAGTTTGGCGACTTCAAGGTGGAAATTAAGCGTGGCCCTGCGCCGGACAAGGGCATGTCTTCGTCCATCATGCAGCGGCTGTCCAAAGCGCGCGAAGACGAGAAGCTGGCCACGCAGCAAATCAAGGCGGCAGAGGAGGCTGCTGCCAAGGCTGGCAAGGACACGCCGGCGCACAAGCAGGCGGTGAACATCGTAGCCAAACTCAACGCCCAACTAAGGGCGACGAAGCTTATGATCCAGAGTCACCAGCAGCTAAGCACAGACGACACCTTGATGCGCAAGAGCACCAACCCAGATGCCACGGACTTCCACGCTATTGTCCCGATCAACGACTACCCGCAAAAGGCGAGGTGGCGTGTCACCAACAAGGAAACTATGTCGCACTTGGTGGAGCTGACAGGGGCGTCGGTGACGAACAAAGGTGCGTTCCTATCAAGATTGACGTGTTCCACGGCGTAAAGCTAATTGGAACCGCAGGTATCTACTACGAGCAGGGCAAGGAGCCACCCGTGGAAGGACCGCCGAAACTGCATCTGCTGATCGAATCCAACGAGGAGTTCCGTGTCGAGCAGGCCGTGCGGGAGATCAAACGTCTGCTCATCGAGGCGAGTGCTGCGGCAATGGCTGCGGAGGCTCGCAATCCGTCGGGAACCATCGGGCGGTACAGTGTTGTATGAGATTCCTTCGCAATTATATGGACTGTGCCCGCAGCCTGCTGCGCTATGCTTTTTTCTTGCGGTGCAGAGATTCGATCCGCAGGAGCCAAGATTTTGTGCCCAAAGCCGCAAGTAGAGTAAAACGTGCGAGGCTTGTGCGCCGTCGCGTATGGTGAAAATGTTTTTGCATCGAACCTGTGATCTATTTAGTAACTGTTCGTCCAAGGCCTAGTGAGTTATTGACGACATGGTGGAGGGGGAGCTGGTGTGGAAGTTGCCGACCGGAAGCTTGTTTCGTTCGTTTACTCTCCTCTCCGCACCCAAAAATCGCGCCGCGCCGCCGTCGCTCGCTTCATCAAGACATGGCCACCAAGAGGACGAGTGCGTTGCGCGATTATTGCGCGCTTGATGTCTGGCTGGAATGAGGAGGAATTGATGGGCGACTTCAGACATGCGCATCGGGCTGAACAAGGGTCACCCGACGACAGTGATCGAGAAGCGCGTACGCCCTGCTCATCGTAAGGGCATCTCGTCGACGAAGACCAAGTTTGTGCGGTCGATCGTGCGTGAGGTGGCAGGCTTTGCGCCGTATGAACGCCGCGTACTCGAACTGCTCCGCAACTCGAAGGTGCGACAGATTCCGAATCATCATTTGCGGAAGCTGACAGGGGGGGTGACATTTGGACTTGCAGGATAAGAAGGCACGCAAGCTGACGAAGAAGCGGGTATGTTCTGTCATCAGGTTTTACGGGCGTCGTGTGTGCTAACATGCCGATTTGTTGCAGTTGGGTACGCTCCTTCGCAGCAAGCGCAAGTTAGAGGAGCTCTCGAACGTGATTACGGAGAGCCGCCGCACTGGCCACTAAGCAGCAATTTCGTGATGATTATGTTGCCTCGTGTCTTTGTATGCGGACCATGCTGGTGCTATGAAACATGCGTTGCTACTGCCTAGCCCTGTCCACGGAATTGTGCGCGATTTCCGCAGCGAAAATGTTTCCAAGCAGGATTCACGGCCAGTCGGGGCTGTATTGCGCGCTTACGCATGCCGGATTGGATTGGGTCAGTCGGCACGGCGCCCGCGACGCGTGTGGAAGCTCGGAGGCCGGATGAGGCCGGCTTGTCTCTTTCTTTTCTTTAGCTCAGACCATGAACTCGCTCACAGTGCCAACCCGTCCACCCAACCGCTCTCGTGCATCTTCAATGTGCACCGCTGTACGCCCCCCGTTGTCGATCTCGACCCTGTCTACACGCGCTGTCACCACTCTCCAGCCCCGTCCAGTTCACTCGCCCTTCACCGCTTTCTTCAAGCACATCCGTTTTCACTCCCGCGACTCGTCAAGCGCGTCAAACTCCTCCTCAGAGTCTTCTCTGCCTTCCTCGGGCCCGCCATCCCCGTTGCTCACCGCAGACGTCATTCATTCAGAGTCGTCAGCATGGACCCTGGCGCGCGAGGTCAGTAAGCGAAGTTGCTCTCGTGTTTTTACTCACGCGCACACCTGCCTACGGTTACTCACGCGTCCTCTCCTCTCAGGCAACAGCACCAATGATTGCCATTACTGTTCTCTTTCCCATCTCTTCAGCCATCGTCGTGCTCGCTCTCTCCACGCTCCCCATTACCCCCGCCCTCCCGCGCACACTCGCCGACATCTCTCTCCTCGGTCGCGAGCTGCAGGGCTACTCGTCTGCAGGATTTTCAGAGCTGCTCCATGTCCTCGCAGTCCTCGCAGTCACTGCCTGCTGGAAACACGCCTGGTCGATCCCCGGCAGCGTCTTGTTGGTGCGTATCAATGACATACCCATCTCGATCTCCCCCGCTCCTCCCGTCTCCCTCGGCATTATTTGCGAATCCATGAGCTCACGCAAGGCACACAGAACGTTCTCGCTGGCGTATTGATCAATCCAATAGTCGCAACAGTATACATGACATTGCTGACTGCGGTTGGATCCCTTCTATCCACTACGCTCTCAAAGCCACTAGCGCCGCTCATCGCCCACCTCTTTCCCAAAGCGCTCGCGCTAACGACAGCGGCCCTCCAAGGCAACGCCCTTGTCATCTCGTCCGGCGCAGACGAGCTCGTATCCACCGCAACTGTGCCGCCGAAGCACCAGTCCCCCGCGTGGATTCGACTCGCTGTCCTCCGTCTCATCGGTGTCGTGCCATGGTCCGGTATCAACATTGCATCTGGCGTCTGCCTCATTTTGCCTTGGGACTGCTTTGTAGGCGCATTCCTGGGCACCCTGCCTTGGACAGCTGTCACCGTTCAGCTAGGAGACATCCTCATGAGCGTTGCCCAGGCGCCCTCAGCGGCAACGACTCAGCAAACCATATCTGAGCTCCTCACGAGCCCGGCGATGCTTGCCAAGCTCGTTTTCCTTACTCTGCTCTCCCTGGGGCCCATCCTCCTCCGCGGTCGGTTATCCGCGCTTATTGGCTACGACGCCGACGCCGAACGCGCTGACGCGGAGATGGAAGCAAAAGCGGCCGCCGAGAAGCGAGCAGAGGCCTCTCATGCTTCGACAACGCGGGCACGGCGCTGGTCTGCTTGGTTGGCGTCCGTTGGCCGGGGAAGCTTCTCAAAGCGATCGAGCGGATCGTGCGAGGATGAGCTCTACGACGAAGATGGCCTTCCGCTCATCGAGAAGCATGATGCGCTTCTGTCACCAGCATAACCTGGTCTTTGATCCCTCTTTGCACTGTGCATCTTGCTCTCAATGGCCATTCGCACACGCTCGCATCGCTACCTCTTCCTGATTGCATTGTATTTCTAGTTGCATGTGCCTCTCAACCTCGACCTCCGCCCCGCACATCAGAGTGTTCGCCTCAGCGGCCTCCGAGCGGTCCCCTTCCTCGTCTATACATCCCACCCTGCTCTCGAATATGCTCTCCCCCACCGTACTTTGTGGATCGTAGGCGATGTATGCGTGACCCACGACCCCTAATGCCTCCTGATGACCTCGCCCGAGTTTTGCTCCTATCTCCACCCTGGAACTTATTATCAAACTGCATCATTCGCCGACTTTGCAGCGTACCGAGTATAGCAGGTGTGACAGTGCTGCTGTTGTATGGTTGCGCGCTGCTTCCCTGGTATTACTAATTACATCATCGCTTCGTTCGTCTACTTCAGCGGCCGCCGTTGGTCTGTGCACTTGTGTCAGTCGCCTCACCATGCGGAGGCTTGGCTGCAGTGAATTCATTTCGCTGTGGCTGCCTCGTGCCTTTACTCCGTTTGTCAGTCCCCATATTTGCTGCTCCAGCTTTGTGCCTTAGAGGAAACATGGAAAAATGAAATCGCATGCAGCTTCGCGCCACCGTGCCTTTGTGGACCCGAAATTGGTGCGGGTTGGAGCATAATGCTCGATGTGCTCTGGTGACGACGGCATCTGCTACCGCACTGCGACGATGACACATGACTGAAACGAACGTCACCTGTCAACTGAACACAAGACTTTCTGTGACTGTCCACTGCTGTAGCTGCTGCACCGAGTCGAACAAGTCGCCACATACGACGCCGGCATCCGAACGGCGGATCTAAATTTCGCGATTCTCCTTAGTGATGGTCACCAACTTCATCCTCGTGCCACAAATCCGTCAAATCAATAATGCAGACCGCGTCAGCCCGGACCCGGGGATCAGTCACCGCCATAGCGTGTGCAAGAATACTGATGACACGGCCGGCCGAGGAATCACAACAGTTGTGTCCGCTCTCCTTACGCTCACCGGGCATGACAACATCCAATTTGATGTGGACTCGAGTGTTGATGAGCGACGCCTGTGCGAGTCCGATCTCAAGCCTGTGCGGTGATTTTGTGTTCTCCGCCACTGCCGACTGCACGGCCGGCCGCGTAGGTCTGGGCCTGCGGACGCCGGAGACCAGCATAGTTTATCCATAAAGTCGCATGCAGAAAATTGCCTATTTCACATTGACCAATGACAGCTGCTTGCGCTACGAGTTTACATGTTTGAGCCTCTGGCTGTGGACATATTTGCAGAATCATGTAGGCCTGGTGCATTTTCAAAGCTGTTTCGCGCGCATTAGCTGCTCGACGGAGTCAGGGATCCAGCAATAGATGGCCGGCTGTGCAGCAGAGACACGGCTGCGCCGCCCCGGTCGTCGCCGCGTCCTTTCTCTTCGTCTCACTTCTTACTTTGCTTCTTCGCTGTTCTCATATTCTTTTTTCTGCTTTCTTCTATCTATCTGTTTTCTAGCTCAGAATGTCGCGTTTACTTCGTATGATCACGCTGGCAGCACTCCTCGGTGCATCACTTGCTGCGCCTGCACCTGTTGCTAGACGTCAGTGCACAACATCAGTGTCGACTGTAGACCCGACGCCCACAGATCCTCCCGTTACTCTTCCGACGGTGTCGACAGAAGTTCCAGAAACCACCCCTACCCCGTCCTCGTCCAGCGATACACCACCAGCTGAACCTACAGACACTCCGACACCATCTCCGGCTCCAACAGACCTCCCGCCAGCCGGAGGATCAGCTGATCCCGACATGATCTGCAATGGCGATGCCCGCCTCTGTGATCGCAAATATAGCGACGTCGTTTTCGTTGGCACACACAATTCCTACGCTCGTACGTGCAGATTGAGTCTTCCCAGGGCACTTGGCTGACGTCTTCTCAGTCGACGGTGCTGGTGGTCTTCCTGGTCTGGCGAACGCAGCCAGCAATCAATTCATCAACGTACCCGCCCAGCTCGGCATGGGCATTCGTTTCCTACAATCTCAGACTCACGTCAAGGACGACTCGCTTCATGTCTGCCACACGAGCTGTGACCTGTACGACGGTGGCTCGTTGGAGGACTATTTGAAAAGCGTGTCGGCATTCTTGAACGACGACGCGAACAAGAACGAAGTCGTCACACTGTTGATCACAAACCCAGAGAACTATCCGATCGAGAAGTGGGCAGACATCTTCAAGGCGGCTAGTCTGGACAGTCTCGTATATAATCCCTCGAGTGTTCCAGGCACGCGCGCCGACTGGCCGACAATGCGAGAGCTCATATCCGCCAACACGCGCGTCGTTGTCCTCATGGACTACAACGCCGACACCACGAAGGTCCCCTGGATTCTGCCCGAGTTTGACCTCATGTGGGAGTCCAAATGTGGGTCAATATTTATTACCTTCCGCTGATATCTGACCGTTCCGCCCCTCAAGTTGACGAAGTTGACGCATCGTTCCCTTGTGGGGTTGATCGGGTGAACGGCGATGCTGGTCCCAAACTAGGTATGAGTCTTATACGCCCAATACTGTCTCTTGCTGAATGCTGACACTATTCAGGCTTGATCAATCACTATCTTGATTCAGAGTTCCTTGGCGTACGCTCGCCATTTTATGACTTATCGGAGCGGAATCTAAACCGACTCTGCAGATCCTCATTCCAGATCGCAATGCTGCGCCGACGACCAACTCTGTAGATTCTATCGCAGCTCAAGTCAACAACTGCGCTGCGTTGGGCGAGGCTTTCAAGGTGACTCACGTCCTCTTGGACTGGGCTGATAAAGGTCAAGCAATAGAGGCGGGCCGCAAGCTGAACGGTCTCGAGTAAGTATGCACTAACCGGCAGCTCATATACAATTTCGTTTTATTTAATCTACTTCTTGGAGATGATTGTGAATTATACTGAGAGTGAAGTTGGCATTGGTGTTCCTCGAAGACAATGGTCTAAACCCTTGGTGGCTCATGTTAACCTCGCACCGCTGTTTGTCGCGTTGTCCGACAATTACAGCCAGGTCGCCTAAGATGGCAGGGCATCCTGCTGTTTTGGCATAGATCCTCGCCGCTGGGTGATGGCGGTAGTACATTCACATTGGCGACGGACTGCGCGGCAGGGAGTTTAGGTGCACGCTTGGACGGCATTGTCTTGACGCAGGCCGGACCTCTGCTCTCGCAATCGTTTGCGCCTGGTGCACCCCCGACGATCACGCCCACGCCAGTTCCTTGTTTTCGTCTTTGGCGCGTTCGGTAAGTCGTTTAGAGTATTGCCCTGTGTCATGCAAGTTCCCATAGTTCGCCTGTTTGCGCGCAGGAACGCCAAGTCTCACGTCTCATTGTGCTACTGTCCCCGAATCGTCTTGCTGCTGCTGTGTCACGTTCCCCGTATACGCATATCTCGCTGGTTTCTCGCATTGCGCATTGGCGCATTGACCACATCCATTATCTTCGGGGAATAGCTGCGCGGTCGTGCAAAGGACGTAGTTCCGGTGGAAATGTGCGCTGTTGCGAGCGCAAGTCTTCTCTTTGCGAGGGCGCAAGGTCGCGTCCTTGCGTTTGAGCAGAAATGTCTTGTCCTGCTATGCACCGCGCCAGTCCCACGACCTTTTCGTGTGCATCACGCCCCGCTACTTGCAATAGCCATCGCCCCGTTTTGGCTATCTTGTTTCCGTCGTTCATCTTTCGGGCGATTATCTTGCACCTACGTTGAAACGCATAAACAATCGCTAACTAACTTTACAATCTCGCAGGTGGATTCTTCTTACGCCACTGTCGACCTTAAGCAGATATGCTTTCGAATTTTGACTTCCTCGTACCCCTCAGGTCTGCATTATGGCAAATTGTCAGCGATTGGATACACATGTAGCATGGTTCATTATGGAGTTGAGTTATGGCAACACGTCAGGTGGAGGTTGAGTGCGGAGCTGGAATACGCGTTGAAAGCCGAACCCCTCGCTCGCCGTCATCCGCCATCTATCCAACGCCTAACAACAGGCCCCCGGCACTCCGGCCTACCCTTCTGGGTGGAATCTTGCTTCATCAGTTGCCACCGTCGCAAGTCGATCAGCGGACGGCTCGCACCAGCGCACGACAAAAGCGCAAGACAGAAGCATTCTCGATGAAATTACAGGGCATGCTGATCCTTGCGCTCCCTTATCTGCCTGCTAAACTAACCTTGGACGCAACTGCTGCTTCCAACACTTTCAGACACTCATCCTGTTGAAATGCCAATGCACTCGATACCCACAACGCTCGCAAGCTCGCGCCGCAAAGCAACCGAAGACCTAGATCAGCAGCGCCCTCATAAGAAGTCTCGCAGACAACCTCAAGCTGTGGCTCAGGTACGTTGGGCGAACGACCCCAAGAGCCTCTTCATCATCGTATTTGCACGTAGCCATCTTCTTCAACAAAACGACGGGCCACGAAACAGCATCGTTCCGAGCTCCCTTTTGAATCCCTCCCTGCTGCTGCTGCTTCTCCTATCCCCACTGCTTCTCCTATCCCCGCTTCAAGCATAGTAGATCCTGGACTCATTCCGGGGCAAATTTTCCCGTCAACCGAAGCTCCGTCGCGCGTCGATTGGGGCTGCAACTCTGACCAGAAAGAAGACGAGTGCGAAGAATTCGACGATGAAGGACCTGACAGTGAGCTCAACGATCACTCGTGCAGGGTCCCTGTCAAATACCGGTCATCACTCGCAACGATGCCAAGTCAAAAATCATCAAAACATTGTAGAGTACAAGAACCGCCCGTCCGTCCAACGTATCAAAGACTCGACAGCCATGGCCGAAGAATATGAAACAAAGTTTCGCAATGCTCTACTTCAACCTCGCAAGGGGACGGATTAGCCCATATTGCGAACAAGTGCTCGCGGTTGGTAACCCTTCACGGCTTGGATGCGTTTATCACTGACGTCGCTGGCAGGCCATTGCGTGAGGGTGGATCATTCGAGCAAGGCACACTCATCGTGGCCAACTACCCACCCAAACGCGTTGTAGACAATTGGTGCTCGGAGGAGTCCTCGTGCTGAACGGTCGAAAGTCTCGTCATTAATGGAGTGGACGAAAGAGTGAGTAATCAAGGAACTGGTTCGTTGTGCTTCTGCGCTTCTGTTTTTTCTGCGCTTGCATCCCTCTAGAATTATCACCGCATTCGCGAGCACGGCGCAGAGACGCCTCACCGGTGTGAAACGTGCGATGGACGTGGCTTTTTCGACGCCACGGACCTTGTGAGTTGCTGGTTCATGCAACCTGCGACGCTGAATATCTTCTCAGAGCGTTATCACTGCATTCGCGAGCACGGCGCGGAGACGCAAGTATTCTACTGCTGGTTTGGGGGCTGCTACAAAATGCATCGCCATACTGATGACAAATATGTGAGCGAGCTTGACCGTTTCACTTGATTTGTTTGACCTGACGATTCATTAAACTTTAGGTCCGTCATATGACGGAGCACTTGCGCAGGACCAAAGTCCAGTATGTTCTGCTACATCCCACAGTAGCCATCTCAACCGGAGAGACGTTAGCTCAGGGCTTCCAATTATTTCACCTCGGTCTTCCGCACGTCCCTATGCGCAAGGGCATCCCACCCCCCGCAGGCATCCCACCTCCACCGCCGCTGCTTCATTATGATATTTTCCCGGGCTCTATCAGACAGTCAGGCCATTCCTCTCTACAACCTACACTTTACTATGAGCTAGCGATTTCAATGTTCCCATGACCTTGCTCGCATCACTTCTGTTTTTTCTTCCCGCCGGTTACATGTCTAATCAAGCCTCGTCACACCGTTTTTGTGTTGAACAGCGGTTGAAGAAGCAAGCAGTCTTGGGAGGTTTCGCGTTCACATTCGTTACAGCTCAAGAAATGTATCCTCGTCACAAATACCATACGTTTTCCTGACAAAGGTCCAAAGTTCCTTGATTTCTATGATGCATGCTCCTCCTCGTCGACATGTGCTGCGCCATTCTCCTGCTCTCTTGATCCAATGGCGGCGCTTACTTCGCGGCCGCGCTTCAACCCATCTCCCCTATTTGATTCCCGGGAAGGTGAAGAGTGAAGTTGACACGCTTTAAACTCCGACCGAACCACTCAAGCTCATGTCCAGTTCACCCACGCCGCCGACGCCCGACGGCAGCAGCGATTATCTAGAAACCAACGTCTTGCACGGGCACGCCGAGTATGCGCACTGCAGCGCATCACTAGACCCATCAGTCGGCTCAAAGCAGGAGCCCACCGAACCATCTATGCGCTTCGCGTTCACTCCAGCAGGGCGACTCGGCCATCAAAGTTCTCGCAGCGCATCTAGCGGTGGAGTTCGCGATGCCAGCTACGTCTCACCTTTCGGGCGTGTCGTTGGATTGGGTCGTGGCCCAGTGCACACTATCGAAAGTGTACAAGCCACATCCTCACCGTCTAATCATCCTGCGCCTTCAGGCATCTCAAACTACACCCGTCCTCTGCCTTCAGGCTCTTCTATCCTATCTGACACGGCACGGTTTGCCGAACCCGAACTCGTCGCATGTGCACCTTCAACGCAACTGGATACCGCATACCGCATGTCTGGTGCAATCGTCGCATCCCATTCCAACTTCACGACTACTACCCCCAAGCCAAAATCTGCCCTTGACGATGATGTGATACAGCTCCTATGGAAGAAGGTCAAGGAACGGGAGAGAGAGCTTGCTCGCAAGGTTCGACGAATCTGCAATCCCTTCGAGTTTCCCTCACGCGCTGCATTAATCCACAGGATGTGGAGCTGCAGGAAGCGTCAGAAAAAGTTGCCCTTCTTCAACGCAACCTTGATATAGTGCAAAGCGAGAAATCAAAACTGAAGTCCGCTACGAAGGATGCACTCGCCTTGAGCGCACAAAGGTATGCTTTTGACAAGCAGTCGCTGGAGTTTTTGCGGATATCTCATCTGTTAAATCAGGCTGGGTGAGCTAGGTGCTGAGTTGGAACAGTTCAAACGTCGCGGCGAAGCAATCTTTCCCATCGCAGCGCATGTTCAAGATTCGTTGACCGAACTCGTTCCGCTGCGCGAGACCATTCAACTCGTCTTGCACGAAGTTGAACCACTCGTTGGAATTGGAGAGGGATCACTGGAACATCAAGTTTTCCAGACGAAGAGCATCGTTCAAGAGCTTCGATCATCTCTCGAAAATCGTAAGATCACCCTCCTGAATATCCACAATGTCTCATCTCCATTCAAGGTCAACAGATTGTGGACCTTCTTCGGGACCAAATTGACAGCTCCAAGCTTGAAGTCGCTGAGACCAGGCAGAAGATAACGTTGCTTGAAGAGATGCAGGCACGCTCGCACTCCTTCCAACAAAAGCACGTGGAGCAGCTCAGCGACCTCAGTGGGCCAACCATTTCTTGTCCTGTTATCCAGCTGATGGTTGTTAGTCCAACGCGAGTCTGCTCTTAAAGGTTTGTTGGCGAAGGAAACGGCACAACTTAAGGTTGCAACTATTGCCATAGAGCGTGCTCAGGCGGATGTCCATGCGTTGCAATCGAGGTATTCTGTCGTCCATAAAACCAATTCTGTTCACAAGCTTACACCGATCTCTCAAGGTCCGAAGAGAAGGACGATATAGCGCTGAAGCAAGAGCATCGCATCCGCCAGTTGGACGAGCTTGTACTTGCTATCAAGACCGAGTACGTTTGGATTAAATCTGCGTATGACGATCTCGAAGTTGAAGCGTCCAGGCTTGCGGTTTCTTCAGCTCGCAACGAAGACATGAACGTACGACTTAGTCATCAATCCGAACTCGAGCATGAGTGAGTGCCTTTTATCGCAACGACAGCAACCCGAGTTTTTTTCTTCCGCTGTTGCAGGCTGGTTGTATGCAAGCAAGCTCTGTGCGAGGCTCACGCTGCACGCGAGCGCGAACACGCCTTGCTTAGCGAGAGCGAAGCTTCCAAAACTGGTTTCGAGCAAAGGTTAACCACGCTTTCCTCCCTTATCTGGTGACGCGCTGAGCCATGCTGTAGCTTGGAAAGGCTCAAGATAGAATTTGCTGGTGTCGAAGGTCAAAGATTGCAGCTTGAAAAACAAGTACACGATGCGCATGCCGAAAGAAGTTGTTTACAGACCAGGTGCGAGCCTGTCATATTTTGGCAGAGGTGCTGATTGTTCCCTGCGTCGATTAGACTGGCGGAGTCTCACTCTCTTCTTCAAACTGAGGGCAAGAAGCGCGCTGATCTGGAGCAAGAGGTTCGTGTGGCCCAGAGCGAGCTGGATGGAGCAACGCAGCGGTGAGCACCCTGTTTGTACCACTTTCGTGCGCTGAACTGGATGTTATCAGCATATCCTGGCTTGAGGGATGCCTACAAGATGTGCAGAGTCGCAGCGAAGTGACTAGCAGGCAACACCTTGAAGCAGCGTCTCGCTGTGCGGTTGTTGAAGAGACGGCCCTGGCAAATTCTCGCAGAATTCAGCAACTGGAAACACAGCTTGCACAGGCACTCAGCAAGAATGAAAAATACGGCCAGGATGCTGCCTTGCTGCAGTACGAGAACAATCGGCATCACGAGCAGCGAGCTGCGCTTGAGAATCAGGTGGAAGAGCTTCACAGCCAGTTAAAGGAGTCACATATGAAGTACGTGTGTCTGCTACCATACTACGTGCTCCCTTTAAATTTCTTCCAGAATCGGGGCAGGACAGTCGCAATCACAGGCAAGTAACCATAAACCTACCATCCACCTTCCTCACGACTGAACCTTGCGTAGAACCTTCAGGAACGATTTGAAGAATGCTCAAAGCAGCTTCGCCTGGCTCAAACCGAACTCTCCTCGGCTCGTGTAAGGGGTCTCACAGTTCATCTTTGTTCCGACCACCACACTGACGTTCACGGGTTCAGGAGGCAAGATTTGAGCTCCTACAGTCGCAAACACTTCGTTCTGAGGCTTTCTGCTCCGACATCGCCGGCCTTAAGGACAACCTTAATTCCACTGAGGCTGCCCTGCAACAGAGCAAGCTTTCCGCCGAGCGGGCTCATGTCGACTCACAGAAAAAAGACTCTACAATTGCTCAACTTCGACAGCGCGACCTCCAACTCGAGCAGGAGTTGGCAACCATCAAATGCACTTTCGAGGAACTGACAAGATCCCACCAATTGCTTCAGGTAGATGCCAATTTCAAGGAGGCCCGCTGGAAGCAAGACCTCGCTTCTCAAGAAGAACGACGCGCTCTCCAGTCACAAGCCTGGCAAGCCGAGAAAGCCCGCCTAGAGCAGCAAACCCAACTGCTTGAACAGCGCACAGCTGAGCTCACTGCCTCATTTGCGAAGGCACAATCCAAATCTGCGAACGATGCGTCACGCGCGAGTCTGCAACAAGACCAGGAGTCAATACATGAATTGCGCACGGCATTATCTGATGCTAAGCAGCGTCTGAAAGCCGCTCAGAGCGACATTCAACAGCTGCACATGAATGCTGCCACGATTGCCGAACGATACGACGAAAAGACATTGGTACGATTGGCCGGTCTGTCATCTTGATAACAAACCATTCACGTGCAAGCCAGTCCTCTGCTGAAAAGGCGCTGGTTAGCAAGATCGCCAAGGATTCAAGGTCCATCTACGAGCAAGAACTTGTCTCAAAATCGAATGACCTGGTTCGTCAAGTTGTGACTCTCTTTGCCAATCCGACTTACCTGTTTCCACAGAAGAAGGTGCTGCGGTACGATTGTGATGAACAGCATCGGCTCACATCGTGCCCAGCGCGAGAATATGATTCATGAGCTGCAAGAACGCAATCAACTACTTGAAGAGCACATTGCCCAACGCGTTGCATCCAAAGTCAGTCTGATATTTTGCTGTGAACCTTCCTCACCCATAAGCAGGCTTCCAATGTTCTTGGCCTTGTCACGCTCGACGAAGAGGCACAGTCTGACTACAATCTGTTTTCAAAGCTAACATGCCACCCTCAGAATTTAGCCTCCACGTATGAAAAAGATAATCAGGTGACGGCAGCGGCTGAAGGAGACGGGCAATTGTACACACCAGCGCATTTCGCCGCTCTGAATGGTCCGGTAACATCGCCATATACCAACGTCGATGTTTCTCCTCTTCCTTCCTCACAAGAGATCCCCTTGCGCTCCAATCTGAAAGGCAGGAAGCGACCAGTCGCAACAGCGGCACGCCTTGCCGACAACTTCTCCGCAAAAAAGCCTGTGAGTTCATCATATCAGGTTTCTCCAGTTAAATCATGAATTGCACCAGCGCGTTCAGCTGGCGCAGGGTCAGGATCGTGTCAAGGTGCGTGGCGTATTGATTGAAGGTTGAATGATTCGAGCGCATGACAATAGCGGAACGACGCGGGCAAGGTATTTCACACCTAGAGGAGACGATACACATCATTGACGAAGCGTGCCTTTAGAATAAGGCGACTACGACCAACAGCCAAGGTGGTGCGAAGGTAAGCCAAGAATCCCATCGCATTGGTGGTTTGTGATTGAGTTGCTTTGGTGATAGGCGACGAGACACCGCAAGCGGCAAGTTATTGAAGATGACGGCTGAAGAAGAAGAGTTCAGGCAGGCTCCGAAGACTCTGTGACTGTGAATTCGCTAAGATCGTGTCGATCGGAATGAATGCTGTTAGTATCATTTGATATGGCGATTGGAGTTATTGATCCCGAACTGAGATGCTACCGCATGTGGTATCCACACCACTGCGGAGTTGAAACATTTTGAGCCTGCACTTTGCTTTTCCACCGTTAACCGGCGCCAGTTGCGCAATGCTCGCCAGCTCTCGTAGCAATTATTTCCGACATGTACTACGTGGTAGGGATCTTTCCATGAGCGCCGGTGGCCGTGGCACCGTGCGAGGGCAGCGAGACGGATCGCCTCAGTTTCGCGGTCATGGAGATGGTGGACCGAGTTATGATCGCGGTCGTGGAAATGGTGGATCAGGTTTTGATCGTGGACGTGGGAGGGGTGGCTCATTTGGAGGCCGAGGCCGAGGCATGCTCTCTGGCAATACAGGTGGCCCACGGCGAGGAATGCGTGGCGGACGACGGGGTGATGGTGGCCCAGTGCTCTATGATGCGGTCTCGTCCGCCAAACCAGACGCTCGCGTCAGCCGCCCCCGCCTGTCTGCATTGCTCCAGCGGCTTAAAGGGCTTGACAGTGACACTCTTATGCCCGTTCGTCGTACATTTGGAGCAGCGGGCAAAGAAGCCGTCGTTCGAACCAACTACATCGCCATGAAACTTCCAACTCGACCAATACTAGAATATCGCGCCTCCATCGAGCCTAAGCCTGAGTCCAAGCGCATTCGCATCGCGCTCATGGGAAATTTGCTCGCAGCCCCGATTCTGGCCGCTTTCAAAGACCAGCTTGCGCACGACCACGCGGAGCGCATGTACGCAGCTACACCACTCCCAGTGGCAGACGATCAAGCACTTGAGATTCCGCTACAGTATCATGAGCCGGGTGAGGGCAGCAACGGTCAAACTCGCCCGCCCAAAGAGTATATTCTGCGATTAAACTTCGTTCGCGAGCATGACCCCTCGCTGCTTCAGCGATTTCTGAATGGCGACCCCGAACTCAAGAACTGGGACTCGGCACCTACTTTGACTGCATACAACATTATCCTATCTCAAGCTCCTCTGCGAGCAGGCGGTTTTCGTATCGGCAAAACCGGCGGAGATAATAAATACTTTTTCCCAACGAGCACTGCCCCATATCTTGGCGGCGGAATTGTCGCGCTTCAGGGTTTTTTTCTCAGCGTTCGCCCTGCCATCGGTTCTCTCATGGCGAACGTCAATGTGGCTACAATGGCTTTCTATACGGCGGGTAAGCCTGAGCTCACTTTACGGTAGTACCACTCAACGAATCAATGGCAGGACCGCTCGCTGAGAGTCTCGCTGCATTCCGTCGCGACTGCCCCGGTGGAAATCCCGATGCGTTTCTGTCTTCTTTGCGAGTCGAAACCATCCACACCGGTTTTATAGTGAATCGGCAACATATTACTGCGCTTCTTTCCTGACAACGCATATCGCAGCGAACTATCCGCAAGCTCTTGAAACAAAAGGCCGACCAGTTTATGTTTGACTACGAAGGCGAGCAGATCTCGGTGGCTCAGTACTTCAAGAAGAAATGCAAATAACACTCAAGAACCCAGCCGGCGAGTGCGTGGACGTTGGACAGCCTGGAAAGCCAATTGGTGCGTGTACTAGCTTTCGACAATCAGTGGTCGTGCTCTAACTAGCAGGCTCATCTCAGTTATTCCCATCGAGTTGTGTCGGGTAATTGATGGACAGGTTCGCTGACGCTATCTCGGTTGCATGACAGCCATTAACGGTCTGTGGCAGGCATATAGGAATAACCTCACCGGGAACCAGACCAGCGCAATGCTCCAAACCGCTTGCCAACCACCTGCGGCTAATGCGCGCCGCATCATGTCCGAAGGAGTGAGCCGCCTTGGTCTGGATGGCAACAGTGCGGTCGCAAATGGTTTTGGGGTTAAGTTCGAGGAGCAACTAGCGACCGTCCCAAGCCGTGTTCTGGCGAGTCCTGCGATCACATACGCGAACAATGCTGTGGCCAGAGTCACCGACAAGGCGTCTTGGAATTTGGCGAACGTAAAACTCGCACGGGCTGGAACTCCGATTGACGATTGGGGTGTTCTCATGATCACGGTATGTGATGAGGATGAGGGGAAAGAACAGGGGATCGCTGAAATTTACTTTACTGCAGGAGCACAACTGCGTTGACGCCTTTACCGGACCTCAGGACATGGGCTTCACATCTCTGATACGAGCCTTTACTGGATCCATAAAACAGTACGGAGTCGACATCGCCGAAAAACCTTTTGCGATCAAAGCGAAGTTGCTCCCACGAGACCCTGAGGATCGCATTCGCCGTGCATCTATAGCGCAGATCCGTAAACAGATTGCGGCCCGCCGTCCAAAGCTTCTCCTCGTGTTACTTGCCAACGATGACAACTTCATTTATGGTGGATCAAGCAACTATGCGACGTCGAACTCGGGATACCCACAATCTGCGCCCAGACAAGCCTTATTGCGAACCAACCTGGCCAGCAATACATGGCCAACCTTACCCTTAAGGTCTGCCTTACTGCTTTCGAACGCCGATCTTGCCTCATAACTCACTACTTAGGTCAACGCCAAAATGGGCGGCTTCAATCACGTCGTTAAACCTGACGGGCTGAGGTTGTTGCATAGCGACCTTACCATGGTTGTCGGTGTTGACGTGTAAGTACTCAGGTCCGATGCTAGCATACAACTCACTTCGAAGTCGCAACAGAACCCATCCCTCGCCCAACTCAGAATTTGGCGCACCAAGCATTGCAGCGGTCGTTGCGTCGATTGACGATACGTATGCTCAACTTCCCGCGAGCCTGCGACTTCAGCGCGGTACCAAGGAAATGATCTTTACAGGTGAGATCTCTCTACCTGATGCCCTCGCGTAGGCAAAATATAACATGTCCACCGCAGAGTTGACCGAAATGATGGCGGAGCGGCTTGCCCTCTTTCGCAGCAAGAACAACAACAAACTTCCGGCTCGAGTCGTTGTTTTCCGGGATGGAGTTTCCGAAGGCCAATTCAAACAGGTGCTAGATGAAGAACTGGCAGCCATTCGAGCTGCCTGCTCCAAGTTTTCATCGGGCTCTGGCAAAGCTTACGCACCCAAACTCAGCATTATCATTTGTGCGAAGCGACACCAAACTCGTTTCTTCCCGACAGAACAAGAAACAGGTGGCGACGAGAACGGGAATACGCGTCCGGGAACGATGGTAGACGTTGGCGTTTCGACGATCTTCGGTCGTGATTTCTTCCTCCAAGTACGTCTACTAGATCATAGTTTGAACGAGTGAGCTTACACGCGCTGCAGAGTCATTACGCACTACTGGGGACTGCCAGACCAACCCACTACTACCCCATCTACGATGAGCTTGGATGGGATGCCGACGACTGGCAAAAAGTGATCAACACGCTGTCCTGGGACTTTGCGCGGGCGACTAAAGCGATATCTTTGGTTACGCCTGCCTATGCGGCGCATCTCGCGGCCGAACGTGGCAGGTGCTACCTTCGAGAGTACTTGGACGGGCGTGGAAGCGACGAGCAAAGTGTCGATACAAAGGACAGAGAAGTCATTCGGGACCACAAGTTTGAGCGGGCAAAACGAGATTGGGGTCAGGGGGTCCACGAGAGGCTCAAGGATAGTATGTTTTACCTGTAGCACTTTTCTGTCACAATACACCGATGAAATTGAACGCGTATCTCTGTTTTGTACACACAAAGGGCGAGCTAAAGTACTTGTGGGCTGGTGCAGTAATTCTTGATCGGCGGTGGCCGCATGCGCAGGGCCGAATCGGCGCTCAAACCGTTCCTTTTCCTCCTTCCGCCGTCTTCCGACATGTCTGTCACAACGGCCGCAGCTTTGGGGCCACGAAATGGAAGCACTTCATCCGCAATATTTGGATCGGAAATGACGTTCCATATTTCACCAACACTAAACACTGAAGACCGGTGCAACCTCGTCTCACTTCTGTTCGCGAATGGCGGTCGACAAGTTCTCCTTGGAGCTGCCAAAGTTATCATTACCGACACCAACACTTTTCCTGGATGGGAAACCGTGAAGCCGGATGTGATTGTGGTGACGGTGCGTTCTCCATCAGTGTCTGTAATGTGTCGTGCCAACCCACTTGATAGCCAGAATGGCTCAACCGTTCTCTCAAACTGAACTCGATCCAACCGTGCGTTATACGGTGCTCACACACATCGAAGCTCATCCTTCCTGTCAGGCCGTCAGGTTTCTCTCCAGACCCGAGGATGATCTTCTCGGGGGTTGTCGCCTCGTCTGCAGATGTGCGCAGTCTCTGCATGGCTACGTTCATAAACTAAAGTGTTATCTAGTTGCCTCAAGGAGATAAAGAGATCATGCGCCAAACCATTGTTGCCTTTGGCGGTCAATGGCGCGAAGCGCTGACGAAGGACGTCACGCACGTATTCGCTCTTGCAACCAAATCAGAGCGTTATGAAAAGGTTAGCAGGCTTCTGACTTCACGCAGAACTAGTTCACTTACCATACATATGCACAGGCTATGGCGCTCCGCGCGCAGACTGGCATGACCATCCTGCTCCCTCATTGGTTTGACGACATGTACAATGCGCGACGTTCCATACCGACCAAAGTCTACGAGTTCCCAAATCCTGACCTCTTTAGTAGCAAGGTTGGTATTTCCAGCCTTGCCTTGGAAGCCCGCCTACGCGAGACTGGCAATGGCACTTTCTTCCGGTTCGTAGATCATCAGCGAGTTGATTTCAGCTGAACGGGTGTGACGTTTAGTACTCTCGTCGCTTCGGATAAAGCGCTTGACGATCCTATTGACGCCTCAGTCGACGTTTGGGACAACAAGGTTGTTTATCTCTCGAAATCTCTCGAGCTTCATGATGGTCGTCGAGCCGCTGTTGAGTCGCTGTTGCGCACAGGCGGGGCCAAGGTGCTGCAGATCTCGGTATCGCAGGATTCTGACGAAATGGCTGCTGCGCGGAGTTGCGATGTTTTCGTCACACGATATCGAGATGGCCCGGCGTTCGGTTATGCCCTCAAAAAGGGCAAAATAATTGGAACCCTTGCATGGGTGCTCTACGTCGCTCATGGAGGCAAACTCTCCTCTCCTCTTGATCGCCTCCTCCACTTCCCGATCCCACCATGGCCAGCGCCAGGTTTTTCAGAAGAGGTAAGGATATTTGACCTTATCCCACATTTTTTAAGTACATTTACAGCGCCTGACAATCACCAATTATTCTGGAAGTGTCCGCGACTACCTTCGTAAGCTCATCGAGCTGCTAGGCGGTCATTACACGCCAACGATGTCAGCTCAGAATACGCAAGTTGTAGCGGCATCGTGCGTTCCCGTCTTGTTGTGTTCGCCCAGCCCCTCATAGCTACCCACAGCGCAGATGGAAAGAAGTCGGATAAGGCGCGCCAGTGGGGCATCGGAGTTGTCAACCACACCTGGCTCGAGGACTGCTTTTTGCAGTGGAAGAAGGTCAGCCCGGGAGCTTCCAAGTACACACATCAGGCGCACGGTGTCGATTGGAGCATGAACGTAGGCGAGTGCGGGATTGGACCATACCGTTTCAAGTCGTGGGAGGAAGAACAAACAAAAAGGACGCCCTATGACCACCAAACCGCGGCTACCACGTGGGCCGAAACGATTCAGACCATCGAAGCCGCACTTGCATTAGGTGACGTCCAATCCACCCCCCCGGCCGACAGCTATCACCCGGGCCAGCAATCACCTGGGGATAGCGAGCGCTTTGGAGGCACTAACACCAGTGTACGCGACGCCATGGAGGTTGACGACGAAATCGCGCTCGATGACGCCCCCACCCCGCGGGCAGCCAATGCAGGCGATGACCATGGTTCTCCATTACTGCAGCGAAGCGGCGACCCCAGTAAAGCCCAGTCTACCCTGCGAGGTCACTCTTCTCAGCAGGGACCACCCTTTATGTCTTCTCAAACAAGCCCCAGTCGCAAAATGACTAGCACTCCAGTCGCTTCTCATACGAAACATGCAATGGATGTTGATTCGACCATGGAGCCAGATGCTTATGATACTCTGCACCCTCGCAAGCGAACTCGAACCGAAACAGATTCATCTGCCGCTGCTACGAAGCGCACAAAGCTAGATGCCACAAATGCCAACACCTTGCCCAGAACTTCATCGTCACGCCATCGGAATGGCACAGTCGAATCGGATGGCGACCCAGAGCCAGAGTCCCAGCGTCGTCGACCCGGACGTGCTGCCGCCGAAAATGCCAACAAAATGCTCAGCGAGGTTTTGATCCCAGACATGGTCAAGTTTCAAACCTCGGAGAAGCGTGGCAAGCGGGACCCTCCCAAAGGTCGCCCCGGGAGTGCACAACGAGGCGGTTCTTCAACAAGAGATACTGCCAGCGAAGCTGACACTAACCAAGACCATACCGAACCCCCATCACAGGCGATCACAAAACCCAAGCGTGAGACGGCTTCACGCCGCACCAACGTCTTTTATATGGCTACCTTAGTGACTTTGACCAAGGAACAAACCTCGGTAAGTCGACAACTCAAAATTCGATCTTATGCGTCTCACGCGGCTCCAGGCGCTGTTGATGCTCGGGGCGAAGCTCACCACCAGGCCTGAACTCGTAACGCATCTTGTGACAAGCAGAATCAGTAAAACTCTGAAGTTCCTCGCTTGCATCAATTTTTCCCCATGCATTGTCACCGACGAATGGGTCAAAGCTTCGATCGAGGAGAAGCAGCTCGTCGGCAAGTTAATGCGCAACTGCTACGGGAAACTTCACATGTTAACTTGTATGCGTTTAGATGAGGCACCATACTTGCTCAAGGATCCGAACGGGGAGCAACAGTTCAATATGACCCTGGAAGGAGCGCTGAGGCGCTCCAAGCAGCATAAAGGCACTCTGTTGAAGGGTTACACTTTCTTCGTCACACCAAATGGGGCTACGGATTTAGGACTCACCAGAGATGTTGTAAGGGCCGCAGGTGGTGAGGTAGGTTATCTTTCAGAGCGAGTGAGAGTTTTATGGCATTCTCACTTTTGCGCCTGGATAGGTCAAGGATGGGTTCCCAACAGCACGTTCCAAAACCTCGAAGACTATCGTTCTCTCACAAGAATCAGACAAGGAGTCTTGGAAGAAGTATCCTGGTCTGAAGATCTACTCAGGCGAGCTGATATATCAGGCCCTTCTATGCCAGAAAAAACTTGACGAGGACGCCCATGTCCTCCGGGAAGCGAGCGGATGATCCGCTGTCCATCAGTGCCATCGCTTAATTCAATCATCCTCCGCTACGCTGACTTTCTATACTGGAGTGAAGCATAAGATTTGATGTATTAGTAGTGAAACAATGTATTATACTCCAATAATCGTGCCACAGACCCTTGCAAGACCACAAGTGCAGCAATACTACACTCTACGCTGGTGCTCGATCTTTTTCCTTTTCCTTGCGTGTCCTGTAAAACTCGTTGAACGACAATCTTGCTGCAAGGAACCGGCAATCGAGATCTGGGTGCGTCTGTAAGCCGTGCACAAGCGCCTGTGCGTGCTCGGAGAAGGAGGCCGTATATTGCTTAATCCGCTTCACTGCCTGAGAAAGAGGCTCGGTGGATGCTGGGGTAGATTGAGCGTTGGCATAAACACCCTATAGGATGTGAGTAACAGAATGTTGCGAAAAAAGCTGGCCGCACTCGTTCCTCATCACGTTCCGCGTCTCGCCGAGCTGCCTCGGACAAAGTCAGATTGTAAAAGCTTTCCTGTGTAGAGAAATATGAGCTCCTAGATAAGCATACGAAGAAACGTGAGAATTCTGCCTCACAGTTGCTTCGCGAAATTGTAGAATGATCTGGAAAATCTCCCGCAAGACTCCTAGCAAATATTCCTATCGCAATCCAAATCGTGAGTCAATCTTCTGACTTCGTCGTGTCCAACTAACCTCCTTGCCAGCCTTCGGGCTGATGAGTTGAATCTTCTTTGCAACGCGGTCGAGGTATGTGCGATGTGCGTTGATCAATGCGTCAAGGTCACCTTCTTGCTTTGTCACGAACTCCACGAGCGCCATCCACGAGCATTCAATAGCTTCAAGGTGGGAGTACGCCTGCAACTGTCGAATAAAGTGGATCATCTCAGCCATGACGATGCGCGTCTGGTGCCAGTCCCGCTCGTATTCTGCGGCGTAACATGATTAGTCGGCTGACGGTCAAAGTCGTGGGAATGCGCACCGGGAACACGAATGAATGCTCTCGCACCGCCTACAACACGTCTCCAACCGTCACCTAGCGCCCGCTCAATCCGTTTCAAACGCCACAAATGGTTGAAGGCCCGAAGGTATAGTGTCATCGCGTCAGGGTCGATTATCGTGTCTAATGGGGCGTCGACCTTGTACTCCAGCGTAAAGACATCCCAACCGAGCTCGCCGTGCGAATAGGGAAGCATCCGTGCGTCCAATCGGCGAAGCACATCAGCGGGCTGGTGGGCTGCGTTAGATGAACGAATCGCAGCTTCGAGGGTAGCAGTGAGGTTGTGTCTGTACAGAGTGTTTGCCTGCCGCGCTAGATTCGGACTGGGACACGCGACGAAGTGAGTGAAAGCTCAGCCATAAAGGCGGACTCACGCTAAGGAGTCCATGAGCTGCTCAATAAAGTCGCCTTGACCCAAGAGCAAGAACATTTTCAACGCTCGGACGTGGTCCATCAGTTTGAATTTATCGATGAAGACATCAAATAGTCGCTGATTGGCGATTTTGAATGCGTCGTCGATTGATCGTTCCAAGGCTTGAATGTCACTATATTGCAGGACTGGTGAAGATGCCTGGTTAACTCTGACCATTTAACCTGATCCGGCCATACCTCGGTCGGCGTTATTCATGCGATTTCTTGTAGCAATCCAATCGCTATCGTGACATGTGTAGCGTATGAAGTTCAGTGTCCTCCCAGTGGAGAATATCTAAGTCCTGCATTTCAGCATATGAACGGATTGAGGTGGCAAACGGCACCTTTTTGCCAAAAGGTTCTCCAACAAAATTTGGGAGCATGTCTTTCGAGAAGACATACTTCTTCTGCCATAATCTAAGCCCGCCCTCAAGACCATCTCGCTGGGCATCGTCTTCTCCGTCCATGCCTGCGCTAGATCCAAGCCCGAACCCGCCGTCGGGCATAGACAGCGAATCAATGTTGTTATCTGCGCCATGCTGAAGGTGAGCCATCTCCGGGTCGACAGCGACAAAAAATTCTGCATATGGATCGTGTAGCTCGCCTGCAAACAACCACTTCTGCAAGATTTCGAAGAAGGGCCGAGAGACCTGCTGTAGAAGATCGTCGGTAAAATTGCGAACGAAGGGGTCCCCGTTTGCAGTGTGACCATGTATCAAGTTCACTAGTGCTCCTCCGTGTGTATCTGACATATAGCATTTAATGCAACGAAGATTGTGACCATGGCCAGACATACCTCGACAGCCTTCTACGCAAGTGGCCATCATTCGCATCTTGAGGCGCCACTCATCGATCCAAACCTCTATTCTGCGCAACGTCAAACCTTCAGCAGTGGGAGTCGCGGCCATTTGCGACTCAAGCACGGCAACGAGGCGGTAGTACTCAGTGAGCTGGGCCTCGAGATGATGACAGAGTGACTGCTCGATCATTCCAACACCTGGCTTGCCGTCGCGCGAGCGGACGAAGGAGGAGACCCGATTATAAAGGTGCCCGAGCTCAGATATTCGCAGGATAAGCGTGCGAGTGTTTAGCGGTATGATGCATTTCTGCGTTACTGAGCGTGAATATGCGTTTGAAGCATAGTTGTAGCGACTTACTGCGTCCTCCACAAATGTTAGCCGGGCCTCGTCTTCTGCGTAGTGCCCACGAGTCTCGACAAACCGAACATACTTGCCCGAAATGCCCTGGACCAAGAACAAGGTGTCGCGCAGCAGCAGGTGTTCAGACAAGTGGGGTTTTCCTGCAGAACCACAGCATAAGTTCCAATCCAAACGCGAATTTGAGCACGAGCCTATCCGCGCGCGATAATCGCGCAGTATGTCGGCCTGCGTTCGTCCCCTGAAGGTGGCTCGACAACTGGTGGGATCGGTGGCTCAGGTTGTATGTTCGGCTGTCTGCTGGATCTCACTCGCGAGTTATATGTTACGCTTCCGCGCACAGAGGGCAAGAAGGCAGAATTCAAG
The DNA here is from genome assembly GCA_020744175.1 of Auriculariales sp. MPI-PUGE-AT-0066. Classification (NCBI taxonomy): domain Eukaryota; kingdom Fungi; phylum Basidiomycota; class Agaricomycetes; order Auriculariales; species Auriculariales sp. MPI-PUGE-AT-0066. The sequence continues at coordinate 507,981 of JAGTJP010000006.1, forward strand.
ATCGAAGGAGGGCGCGGTGCAGGACCTAATGACTGGAGGAAGTGGAGTGCTGACTGCTTCCTGGATAGCACGGACTACAGCAATCAACTGAACATGGACGCAATTTGAGTCTCGAGGAAACACACCTGATCCAATAAGCGCGAGAGGAGGTTGCTGAAGCGCGCTGACACGGTTGGGTCGGAAGACGATTGCGCGACTGCGTGCGATTCAGCAATTTCGCGCAAGCAGAGGCGCCGAAGTTTTGCACACTTTGTCTGCGCATAAGTTCAGCGAGCACACCAAGATCTGGCTCGCGCGCATGGCCGATGTGGCTGAAAGACGAGGTCAACGGGCATAGTAACGACGGGTAACTGGACGGCGCACCTTCCAAGTATGTCTTCACAAACTTCGCTAAGATCGCGTTTCAAATGATCATCTGCGCGAGCCCTTGGGACCAGCTGGTCAATTAGACTCCTAAGAGACATGTGCGGTGTAAGGCGGAGTTGGTTTCGGCGGTATCCGGACCACGAGATTTCTTCATGTAGTGAGTGAGTCTACTAACTGTGGCGAACAACGCGGAATGCGTGGGAAGCCATTGATGATCACAATCTTTGTGCTTATCCGGAGGCTTTATCCGTCTGTCTGAAGCTTGACAGGCTTCTCACGACTATTGACGACCTGTTGTTATTAGATTGCAACACGAGGTGCTTTTGCAGAAGACAGCTTAGTCTCAGAGGTGTCAGGGATAGGGTTGCCAGCGCAGAAGCTGCCGGCTCAAGCTCGTCCGCATGGATCCGCTCACGTGTTGACGCCCGACCTCTCACCGAGGAACCATCTCGTGTGGTGGCGAAGTTCCTCATTTGCCAACGTGTTCGGTTCTTGCGCGGAGCGCTAGTCAGCTGCTGTGCCACCGTGGCTCGTAGGATAAAGCTTGCGATCTTCGGACCATCAGTCGCCGCTCCACGGTCTCACACTCGCCGTCTCGCCAGGTCGCCCGTTGCGCCTGCCGCGAGCCACGAGCCCTGCGGCTGTCACTCTCATGGCGCACAACGTGCTTCTGGGAGCCAATGGCGTTCAATCTGCCGATCTGTTCGCGGCACGCCAACTCAACCCACCCCCGGCAGCTGTCAAGGGAGTGACCGACGATGAGGCAGCAACGACGACCACGACTTCAACCGGCACGAGAAGCAGTACGGCTTCGCGGACAACAACTCCGCCAGCAGCTCAGGAAAGCTCAAGCTCAACGTAAGTTTGCTGTTGGTGACGAAGGGATAGGGGCTTTCTCACTCAGACAAGGGCTGTTGCTTCTTCCGGTCTCACAACTTCGTCCACGGCTTCGTCTTCGATATCGGTGTCGCGAACAACGACCACGTTGACGTCTTCGGTAATGCCGCCAAAAACCCCAACCCGACGACCACCTCGGCTTCAACACCATCGACCACCAACACCACGAGCAGCCCAACCCCGTCTTCAAGCCACTCCTCGACAACCCGAAGCTCGACATCTCGCTCGACGTCGAAGACAACCCGGTCATCCACCACGAAATCGCAGGTCAGCCCATCCACACCGTCGGTCACTCATAGCGGCACACTGCCAACCTTCTCAACAACGAGCGACACCATCTCTGCGATCAACACTTTACCCTCAGAGTCAAGCTCGGCTTCCGGGTCGTCTTTTCAGTATGCAATCTGTTCGTTTGCTCGTCGAGACATGTCTCACCACCAAGTCGTAGGCCGGCACCGATTCTGACGGAGACAACATCCACGACTACGTCCGATGGTGCCCACATTCAAACACCGTCCACAACGCCGGCCGCCCTCGCAGAGAACACGGGCGGCACGAGGTTCGTACATTTTCGCACAGTGAGTTGTCGGTCTGATGTCTTATGTGACCCAGCATCCTGAAGAACACGACCGCGAGTGCTCTTATTTTCACCTTCACGAGTCTCCTGGCGGTTACACTGCTTGGGCTGGTCTTTATTGCTGCCTATGGAAACGTCGCCTCCGGCAGCAGCATGTGATGCTCGGAGAAGACGACGACGATTTCGCGCGGGTCGGCATCATGCGCAACAATTCAGTCAGTTCGCGTGCAACGCGCCAAAGGCCGATGAGTGCTGTGTCCGGAATGTCGACTGTAACAGAGGGACATTATCTACCCGCGCGTTTCGCAGGTGTTCCGCCGATTTCTCGTGGCGGATTCGACACCACCCGCATCGAACAGGATCCATTCTCAGTCCACCGAGTCATTTATCCGGACCGCGTTCCCAGTCCATCCGACGACAGCAGTCACTATGTCTTATATCCCGATCCGATTCCTCCACCAGCACCGCTGCGCTTCGTAGCTCCAAGACCGCCACCGCCCCAGTCTTTGCAGACGTGGGCCGTGGCTTCCCACGCTTCAGAGCCACTTGTTGCACCAACGATGCCTGCGGTGACAATGCCTGTCCCTCGTAGTCCTCAACGCGTCAAGGTGCCATCACTGTTGCCACCGGTGCCCAGTCGTCCTGACTCTTCAGATGGCCATGGGCCAGAGCGGGACCAGCCAGCGGCGAGCTCAACGCGAGCCCAGTCTCCCGAGTCTCACTACGAGGAGGAGGATGGTGCTGGCGCCTTTCACATGCCACGACGAACATACCTCATCGACCGCCGGCCAGAGAAGAGGCGCAGTCAATAAATGAGGAAGGTGATAACTGACATGACGTTGTTTATAACTCGTTCGCGGATGCTTCAATATACGGAGGTTTCATGGATATAACACGCGGTCAAACTCTCGTGAAACCAAACGCGTGCTTGCACTGGCTTGCGATAAAGTATGAAGATAATGCCTCAGCTGGTCACAGAGCTCGCTGTACGAAGTTCGCTCGTCATAGATTCGACCATACCCATCAGGACTTGTATGCCGCACACTCTGGCCCATCGATGTTGACAAACTGGCCACTCAACTCCTTTGGTGCTTCCAAAACAAGACGTACGATGACACCAGCCGGAACATCAGGATGTTTCAGCTTCTTGCTGTCGTGCAACTCGACAAACTTAGAGTAATCGTTTGGTTGCATCGACTCGGTGCCGAGTTTACGGATTCCAGCTTGCATCTTTTAGCCAGGGTTAGTTTATACAATGATAAAAGATTACACCACTCGCCTCTGTGTCAACAACACCAGGTCGAAACGCTATCGATATGATCGAAGGTTCCTCGTTGGCGAACGTTCTTGCCAGGCTGTTCATAGCTGCTTTGCCAGCATTGTACGGACCCCAAGCAATTGTGCCTCCAGTTGCTGCGCCAGAGCTGACAAATATGACCCGTGCACCTCCTGGGGTGGTACTAGCCTTGAGGGAAGGCGTCGCTGCTTGCAAAGCCGTGACTAGCGAGAAGAAATTGACATCGAAATGCTTCCGCCAGGCATCAACATCCGCAGCTGTGTCGCCAGAGATGCGGGAGAGTGGTTCAAGTGTGCCAGCATTGAGAACTAATGCATCAAGGCTACCAAATTTGTCTTTGGCCTGAGTTATCGCCGCGCTTACGACGGATGGATCTGTTCTAAGCCTAGCTTAGAGGTTCTGTCTGTTGATAAACGTTTCGATGGACATACACATCACCACGAACAATGACTAAGCTATCAGAATAGCTTGCTGACAGATTTTCGAGCTCGGGCGGGCAGGATCGTGAGATCGTCACAACCCGTACCTTGCGTTCGAGGAAGATGCGCGTGACGGACAGTCCGATGCCCCTATCAAGAGTACCACAATGCACGTTCAGGAAAACAACGTTTATTGAGGTATTGCGGATTACCTTGATGCACCTGTGACGAGTACTATTGGTGACATGTCAGATGCGAGAGGTGGCTGTCGGGTGAAACCGGACCGCGCTGAAGCAGCCGACATCCCCAACGAGAATTTCTTGCCTTCTCCTTCGCTTTCCTTCCTTGCCAGCAAAAATAATGAGCGCTGTCCTCGCGCATTTGTCTCGCGCAGCGCGCGCTCGGGCTGTCTCACGCCCTCAGCGCATCGCAGTTTCCATATCGATGTCCCAGCGAAGGTGGAACAGCACCCAAGTGCGTCACTAACACACTTGTGTGCAGCTTCCAGCTCACCTCATTTGTAGATGACGGTGCGCGACGCGCTCAACAGTGCGATGGAGGAGGAAATGCTCCGCGATGAGACGGTGTTCATTCTCGGTGAAGAGGTTGCGCGTTATAACGGCGCGTACAAGGTCAGCACCTCGCGCTCAGTTTCACGCCTCTCGCGTTGAGTCTCACCGGATTTTACAGGTCACCAAGGGTCTTATGGACAAGTTTGGTGAAAAGCGTGTTGTCGACACACCCATCACTGAGATGGGTTTCGCTGGTCTCGCGGTCGGCGCCGCGCTCGCTGGCCTCCGCCCAATGTTTGTCACTCTCTATGCAAGGCTACATCTTTATAACCATTTGTTTAGCTGCGAGTTCATGACATTCAACTTCGCAATGCAGGCCATTGACCACATCGTCAACTCCGCGGGCAAGACGTACTACATGTCGGGTGGCAATGTTCCATGCCCTGTCGTCTTCCGTGGTCCTAACGGCGCAGCTGCTGGTGTCGCTGCGCAGCATTCCCAGGACTATGCAGCGTGGTACGGTCAGATTCCTGGTCTGAAGGTCATCAGCCCATGGAACTCGGAGGACTGCCGTGGTCTGCTCAAGGCAGCAATCCGCGACCCGAACCCCGTCGTCTTCCTCGAAAACGAGATGATGTACGGTGTATCATTCCCGCTCTCTCAGGAGGCTCTGTCGGAGGATTTCCTTCTTCCTATCGGTAAAGCAAAGGTTGAGCGCGAAGGCTCCGACATCACCATCGTTGCTCATAGCAAGATGGTCACGCACTCCCTCGAAGCTGCCGAAATTCTCGAAAAGGAAGAAGGCGTTAAGGCGGAAGTCATCAACCTGCGCTCCATCCGCCCGCTCGACATTGACACAATCAAGAAGTCGGTCAAGAAAACCAACCGGTTAGTACCTCTAGCTTTACATCAAATTTGAATGGCGCTAAGCATGCTCGCAACAGTCTCGTTACCGTCGAGGGCGGGTTCCCTATGTTCGGTGTTGGCAGCGAGATTTGTGCGCAGATCGTCGAGAGCGAGGCCTTCGACTACCTCGATGCGCCAGTTGAGCGTGTCACTGGCGCGGACATTCCTACTCCTGTAAGAATGCCAGAGAGTTTGATTGCTTCCCCACAATCTAATCCTTCTATTGCAGTACGCCAAGAACTTGGAGGCTTTGGCTTTCCCCGATACTTCAGTCATTGTTCGCGTCGCGAAGCGCGCACTTTACCGCGCTTGATTTCTCACATCTCGTCATATCGTCCATTTCAGTGTGTATACTATGTCATTTCTAGACGCATACAGCACGGTTCTTACTCTGCATGGCTGGGCAACTGTTTGACCAATTGTCGAGTCTGCCCGAGGCTCACCCGTCTGGCCAGCAGCCGGTCAACAAACTGGTCCCCGACTGCTTTGTAGGCAGTGGGATCCAACGGCAGCAGCCATTGCAACATGTAACTGAGAGGCGAAATCTGCAACCGAGGTCGGCCAGCAGTTTGTCAATGACGCCAGTCGTGAATGGGAGCTGCTGCGTCGCATGTATGTGCCTCAGGCCAGTTGACTCGAGCCATTCGACCCACTCCTCTGCATCAGCTTGTCGCAACTCCGGAGATGCAGACAAGATGTTTCCTTCGATAGCTGCTGCAATCCATAGAGCAGCGACCTCTGCAACCCGGGTCTCAACGAGGTGTACAACGGTAGGACACTCAATGCTCACCGCAGCTGCTAGCGTTCGTCAATGAACCAGCATAGCCATTGAACCACAGCCCATCGACCTTGGGTGGCTGGATCCATCGGTACAACACAAAGTCGCCTCTCGAGTTCTTGATCTGGGCAACAGTCTCTGGCGCGAGGAATGGGATATCCTGCTCCCATCCGGTACCTGCCAAGACCAAGTCCGCACTGACACTCGTGCCATTGCTGAGGGTGGCCATTGGGCGGCCATGCTTGTTCTGGCCCAATGACTGGATACTGGTCTCTCGCAAGACTGCAATTTTGCCATCTCGCACACCCTCGAAGAATCCATCTGTCACGACCGAGAGTGTCCCGTCCGCCGCATGTTCAATGCCACTGTCTGGGATGAGACCGAGCGCCTGTACCCCTGTCCGCAATTGAATTGCCCACTGCAGGAAGCTCATCGCGGCACGTCGAATGAACGAGAGAGGTCCGTTCAAGAGGCGCGACACGAAGCCAGGCTCCTTGAACAAGAACAGAGCCTCTCCGATGCGTGGCATTAGCACCATGTGAGTTGGCACGATACCTAGGATCTTGTGAGGAAATTTCCATCGCAGTTTCCGAGCGACGACGGTGACACTGCTAGCAGTGCTGCACGCCGAGACAGCAACATCGCATGCGGACTTGCCGTAACCAACTACCAGGATATTCTTTCCCCGCGCAGTCTCGACGTCCAGAAACTCAGAGCTGTGAAGGAACCTACCACCACCAGCGTCGAAGGTCTCCTTGCCGGGATATTTTGGCAAATGCGGGCGGGAATAAGGACCGTTGCAGATTACGATATGGTCGAAAGTGTCCTGCTCCAGGGATGCTGAGAGCAACTGCTGCCCACTTTCATCTGTTTGACGTGTGATGACGATCCACCGTTGGTCTGGCCCCTGTGCGGCCGAGACAACCTCGGTGCGGAGATGAAGTCGCTCCTGAAGACCGAACTGTCGGACATACACTTCTATGTAAGCCTGAACTTGGGGTCCGGTGGGACAAAAAGGCGTGTCCTTGGGCCAGGGCATGTCTGAGAAGTGATCTTCAAGGCGTCTCAGACACATCGCGGGTGAGCGCTGTTCAGATACATACATGCTGCCAGGAAGATGATCAGATCGCGGGAAATCGTTGCCTACCTTGTTTCTTACTTGAAGCAGGACTCTGTGTGGAGAGCCCGGGATACGAACGCGTTTTGCTCCAGACGCCACCAACATCCGGCGCGGCCTCAAAGATAGTGACTTCATGCTTCAGTCGAAGTAAGACGCGGCCTGTCGCAACGCCAGCGAACCCAGCACCAACTATAGCGATCTTCATGGTTTAGAGACGGGAGATAGATCGAAGGGGTGGCCGCCCTGTGGTCGTTGTTTAAATGCGATCTCACCATCTCATCACGGCGCCTTGGTCGACCACGTAATCACGCCGTTCCTAGAGTGATAAACGGCGAGAATCAGATGATGAGTGCAAATAAACCGGGGTTCCTGAGGCATAGAGATTACGAAGAGCCAGTGCCTCATGCTGACCCAGTGCCGGGAGCTGGCTGCCTTGCTGTCCGCTCAAAGCCAAACAGCCAAACAGCCTAACTACTTCATTACGAGACACTCCAGACATTCAATAAGCCGCTCTTGCAGCACAAGGGCAAACCTTGGTTTTCCGAGCATGCCGCCGGGCTCCTCTGGGATTGCAGTACAACTAAAACTCATGTACAGTACGAGCACTTCTGTAATATAAGTTTAACCATAGCGAACGTTTGATGAACTTTCCGAGAACCAGTCCTCGCTGGCCTTCGAATATTCAGGGGTTGCGATGTTCATTAGAATAGTCTTGCTTTGTGAATCTGCAATTTGGTGAGTCGTTTCGAAACAGGCTTAATGGGGGCATTACAGCTTTCGAGAGCCTCGACTCCATTCTCTCGCCCGATCCCACTTTCCTACAGTAGTATGCGGTTCAGCTTTGAGAGTCGCCCGACTACATTGCAACTCGCCTTCATCCCACCCCACGGAGAAGAGGGATCGTTTCGGTGGGCTGTATTAACCCAGACGAGGCCTGTGGAGATGAGGCGTTATCGGCGTTATAGGATGAAACGTACCGTGTTCAAGCTTTCCAGCAACTCTGTGAGCTGTACCCAAGTCTTGGGTCCAGATGGAACTCCCAAGCCCGTACTTCGATGCATTTGCCAGTCTGATACCGTCAGTCTCATCCTTGAAGGGAACTACGACCACCACCGGCCCAAAGCATTCTTCTTGCCACAGTATGTCATCCGTTTGGACGTCACGAACAACTGTTGGCGCCAAGTAACTCCCAGAGGACAAGTCATGGCCGTCCAAGACTGATTTACCAGTCATTCGTTGGCCGCCGCAGATGATATGGCCATTAGTCGATGCCAGCATGTGTTCAAGCCTTTCGAGCTGTCGCCAAGATATGACTGGACCCATTGCTGACTGAGGGTTCATGGCTGAAAACTGGGTCTATGGCGAGAACACATTTAATCGAAGTCGCACGCACGGTGTCCTATCCTGCGGGTGATGCTCGCAACCTTGTTCATAAAGGACGAGAGGAAGCCTTCAAAGATCGATTCATGTACAATGATGCGCGTCCCTGCGTAGAGTTTATGGGCATCTGAAATCTATGCAGGTTTCAGCTCACCAGACACGCAAGTTTGTCCGCTTGCGATAAAGGAGGCAAAGGTTACGCCATTCACAGCTGTCTCGAGGTCGGCATCCGCGAATACTAGTGCTGGAGCCTTGCCACCGAGTTCTGCCGTATAATGTGCGAGGTTCCGTCCCACGACCTCGCCAATAGCACGACCAGTAGCAGTACCGGCCTTCGAGATGCATTGAGATTAGGATGAATGCCTGGTGTACAACACTAACTGTGATATCAACCTTCTTGACGTAGGTATTGTCGATGAGATGTGGCACAAGCCCGCGGCCCTCTCCTGGGACTACTTGTAAGACGTCGGGTGGCAAGCCTGCATCCACGGCCATCTCGGCGAGTTCAAGCACGGTGACTGGTGCCAGCTCGCTAGGTTTGACCAAGACGCTATTGCCCGCCGCTAACGCTGGCCCAATCTTCTTCACGGCAATAAGCAGAGGATGATTGAAGGGCTACGTAAAATCTGTCAGCGTTTGAAAAGGTGTACATTACGCTCTCCAGCGCACCGTAATCTGGACACAAACCCCGAGCGGGACTTGAGTTGTGTAGCAGACGACCTGTCCTTGTGTCGGAGCAATGGTGCCCTGGGGTTTTGTTCGAAGCAAGGCCGCATAATAATGTAACCACTCGGGCAGACGGCCGAGCTGGGTCTAAGGTGGGAAGGTCGTTTATTATTTACTCCGGCGAGGGCCTGAGTATGAAGCCGCACCTTCATCTCTCGGCTAGACGGCCAATGCCACTACACATGAGCTAGTGAAACAGGTCTTCGTTTAGTGTGAGCTCACATTGTGCGCCCGGCTGTGCGTTGAACGTTGTGAGCAAAAGCTTTTAAACCATGATCACTATGCATCTCGGAACGCACTTTGAAGACTCTCCATGGCAGCAAAGTCTGGTACCCGCTCTTGCAACTTAATCGCAAGGCGAGATAACACTGAAGCGCGGTGCTGCACTGATGCCTGCGACCAAATGCCATCCTCAAAAACCGCGTTTGCTCGTGTGATGGCATCCGTTGCTTGCTCAGGAGATGTTGAATCAACTCTAGCACTATTGTTAGCAAGACATACTACCAACAGTAGCTACGCACGTTGTGAGAAAGTCACCTGAAGCTGGAGAGCGGATCGCAATGCTGCGAAAGTCTGAGCTAGTCACTGACGGAACAATGTCTGGTTGCGTGCCTTTCGGCTGCACTCTGCACAAATTTGCCACCAATGAATGGAGTATATCGCGCCCTCTACTCATTAATTCAGTTTGTGGAAGTTGGAAGCGAGCGTAGCAGACGTAAACCCACAAAGATATTCGGTATTGACATCACAAAAGGGATAGGGGCATTGGTTCCGCGATGTTGCTTCCACAGTAACCAGAGCATCAGTCCGCGGATTGAAGCCTCTCCTTTGAAACCCAAGCCTATGGCTAACTACGTACAAAATCAGCCCCGCCAACAAACTGGCCATCCACGAAAACCCTTCGGATGTTGCGGTCGTCGCCGCACAACAAAAACTTCTCAAGTAGCTCTCTCAGGACCTGCATGCAACGCCCTCCAACGCAATTTCTTCAAGCTCCTCTGGATCGACCCACATGTTTGGGTTACCAGTATCTTCGCGCGTAGAAACTAAAAGAGCATCGAAGCGTTTGCCTTCTGTGAAGTTGCCAACTTTACTCTCAATGTTGCACACCTGCGCTCCTCCAAGAGTCGCGAGGAAGAGCAGCGCATCAAGGGCAATTGCCTGTTTGCCAACGGCATTGTCGATACATCCCCGTTCGAAGCAGATGGCGGCTTGAGCGTCTTCTTTGCGGCATCCATCGCGACCAGCTTTGAACAGAAACTCGCATGACGGATTGCTGAAAGCATCGACAGAGAATAGCCTCCCGATACGTCTGTTCCAAGAGCAACCTGTGAAGCATTTAGATGCACGATTCAGCCATCTCGCAGAACACAAACCTTGAGTCCACGATCAAGCCACTCGCCGACTCGTGCAACACCACTCCTAAGGTTGATATTGCTCGTTGGACAGTGGCTCAAACCTGCTCCCCGCATCTTGATGAGCTCCAACTCGCTATCGGATACCGGACCATCGTCTGCGCCTGGCTCCGGAAGATGTGAGTCCAGATGGCACCCATGCGCTAGGATGGTGTTCTCTCTCAATAAGCCGTGCCGCTCGTAGATGTCGGTGTAGGATTTGGACTCAGGGAAGAGCACCTTGGCGAAGGCAACTTCGCTCGGATTCTCGCTGATGTGGGTCTGAATGGGAATCTCCTTGTGCTCGCTAGCAAGGTCGCCAAGCGCCTTGAGCAGAGGACTTGTGCAAGTGATGGCGAACCGAGGCGTGATGATAGGCTGAACGAGAGCAGTGGACGGTTCGGCGGTGAGGCTTTGAATGTGAGAGACAGTGCTTCGAGTTGCGGCAACGGAGGCCACAGCCGAAGGTTCGCAATAATGCGCGGGAGCGTTGGAGTCCATGTTCACTTTACCTACAAACGCTCGAAGCCCGAGCTTGTGACAAGCATCCGCCAGGATGTTGGTTCCTTCTTCGTGTAGTGTGCTGAAGAAGCATGACGTGGTCGTCTGCGACCAGGGTTCAGCAATCGCGGAGGTAAGGCGTATCAAACTCACGCCCGAATCCAACGACCTCCGGACGACGGATTGGTATGTTCGTTTGGCATACGCAGCATCCTTGAACCTACTCTCAGTCGGGAAAGTGACATTGTCGAGCCAGTCCAACAGTTCAAAGTCCTGGCCACTGCGTGAGCGAGGTGTCAGTGGCACTCGACGACAGCATACGCCCTCACCCTCACCGTCCGAGATTAGGGTATTGCGGAGCATGTGTATGGGTATCGATAAAACCTGGTAATATAAACTCGCCGGCCTGCAGTTTATGCAGTTTTGAGTCTGAAGCATCGAGGTTCCAGCCCTTGCCTGCAGCGGCTGTGTGAAGCGTGTTGTCGGATGGCGAAGGTGGCACGACATCCTTGATAAGCCAAGCAATCTTCCCATCAGCAACGGCAAGCAATGCACGCGGCAATATCTGGATGGTGCGATAGTCGAGCGTATGTATGAGCGGACCAGAGAAGACAAGTCGCATGGCGAGGAATGCGCGGGTAGGCAAGTGGAAAAGTTGTGATCGGAGGCGACCGACCCCTTTCTGCTTGCAGCTTTCACCGCGTATCGCGCCGGTGCCGGACTTCGCACAATGGCTCGACGGCTACTAGTAGATGTGCACACACATGTGTACCTACCCCGTTATGTCTCACTGCTACGCGCACGTGTAGACCTGCCGCGTATTTTCACGCGAACCGTTGACGGCAAAGACGATGACAGGCTTGTTATTCTGCACGACGAACCTGCGCATGGCCGACCAGTCGGCCCGCAGTACTGGAACCGAGACGCAAAACTTGAGTTTATGGACAAACACGGCATTGAATGTTCTGTGATTAGGTATGCTCTTATCGCGAAATACGCCCACAAAGCATTGACGCGCAGTTCACAGCTCAGCAAACCCATGGCGTAGGTCACGCCTTCCGTTCCCAGCCGCAAACTCTCACTCTTGAACTAGTTGACTTTCTGTCCGCAAACGAGGCCTTCAGCGCGGCCCAGGCCTTGAACGAGGACCTTGAGGAGTATTGTGCCTCTGGCCCATCGGTCTCTTCAGCCCCAGAGTTGCAGCGCTTCCACGGACTCGGGTTGCTCGTAAGCACGCAGAACTTGACACAATACGCAAGTAATAACCTCCCGCCAGCCTCTAGTCTCTGGCATCTCGGTCGGTAAGATTGTCGATATCGTCAAGCAGATCAAGTCTCTGCCACACCTCCGCGGGGTGATTCTTGGTACCAAGGGTATCGGAAACGGTCTCGACGACCCAGAGCTGGATGAATTCTGGGTAGCTATGGAGGAGAGCAAGCTCGTTGCCTTCATTCACCCGCACTATGGCCTGCCGAAGGATCTATGGGGCAATGAACAGTCTCATGTCCTGCCGCTAGCCCTCGGGTTCCCAGTCGAAACCACAATTGTACGTCGTAGAATTATGCATCTCGAGCCAACCTGATGAAGCCGGCCTACAGTGCGTGACCCGATTGATCCTCGCGGGAGTCCTCGACCGACACCCGCATCTCCGTCTACTCCTCGCGCATTCTGGTGGTGCACTGCCGCAGCTGTCTTCGCGCTTAGCCTCCTGCGTTGCCCACGACCCTGCTGTTGCATCTCGCCTGCGACATGACCCCCGTGCTTATCTTGGGATGCGTGAGTCTCGATTGCTAGCTAGGAATACCAGATTTCCGCTAAAGATTGGTCCAGTTTGGTTCGACTCTGTGAACTACGGCAGCGCTGAACTTTCGTTCGTTGCCGACGTCATTGCTCGTGGAAAGCGATATCTGGGCGAGACCAATGCAACGGGATCGGATAGGCTGCTTTGGGGCACCGACCATCCGTTCTTCCCACCGTTGGGAACCAGTAAACTTTGGCCAAGCGTTGTCGAGAACTTGGACTCAATTAGTGAGCTTAAGTCGTGGAGCGATGAGCAGAGAAATGAAGTGCGTGGAGGGAACGCACTCCGCTTGTTCGACTTGATGTAATAAGTGTATTGTACATGGGCGGCAGAGCGAAATTGCGATGTTCATGAGATGGAAGGATGGAGTCAGGATCCGGATATTGCTGTCTTCGCCTTCTCTGCGGTAGGGGCCTGCTCCAAGGATTAGAACCAGTAGTTCTACAGCGAGGAACAAACGCACCTCTTCGAGAGGCGCCTCGTCGATGAAGTCGGGTGTCTTGTTCATGTCTGCAAGATATGATGGACCTTCCTCTTCCTCTTCCAATTGTAACGCGTCCAGCTCTTGGAGTACAAGTTAGCTCTTTGCGAAAGGAATGTGGCGAAGATTGACGTACCTGCTTGAAGGTCTGCCTCATCGACTTCGTCTGGCACGGCGTACGATCGGCCAAGAACCTCCTGAACTTCGTTGGCCTGCTCGAGCAGATCCTCCATGTCGTAGTGCATGCTCTCAATCTTGTCAATATCGACCTTGCCGTACTGGCGCTGCATTTCCTTATTAGCGACTTTCATCGCGTCGAATGTGGCCATAGTGTTGCGCAGGTTCTCGGTCGCGATGGCAGCTGACTCCATGTTGAATGTCTGCTGGGTGAGTTGCGATAGTTGAGCCTCGTACATGCGCTTCTGCTTGAGGACGCGGAGGGCTCGTTGCTCGACTGCACTCTGCGCGCATAGTGTGAGCGTGCATGTGCCACTGGCCGCCAGCAGCAGCAGTACCTTGCCAGGCCCGGCTCTCATCTTGGACATCTGCTCCTTATGCTTGATAAGCTCTGCATCGAGCTTTTTGACCTTGACCTCAATCGCGCCCATGCGGTTCTCTGTCTGCACACACCCAAGCAAGCGTGAGTGCTGTGACCAGTACGAGCTGTAAGTAGAGTCACGACTCACGGATAGGATGGCATCGTTCAATGAGGCCTTGGGTTTGGCCTTGCTGGAGCCGAATATGCGGTTCATCCTGGCCGCGCAGAAAGAGACAGTGCGAGTGAAGTGACGAGGTCAAGCCGCAACTGCGCGAACTGCGGCTAGTCCCACTGCGTGTCGCTTTCACTTTGCTCTTACACTCGCGTCTCAACGCGGCGCCAGGCCGCTTCGACCCTCACGCAGCCATGTCACGCACGCGGTCCATTCTCGCCACTGTTCTGGCTGCGGCGATCACGTTTGTTGCCTATAATTCCGCGGTCAAGGCCCCCGAATTGCTAGCTCCAGAGGGCTGTCGAATGTCGTACATGTGGCCGTCTTACATTTTGCAAACAGCCTTCGACAAATCGTGGACCTCCTATGCCAGCCGCTATTCTCTTTGGTTGTATCGAGAGGCTGGCTGGGACGCTCCGGACAAGGTACGCCGTAGTCTGGAGTCAGACGTCCGTACATGCATGTGACGATCTTATAGTTGCGAGGAGTTCCAGTCCTTTTCGTTCCAGGGAACGCAGGTTCCTCAAGACAAGCTCGCTCCATAGCATCTTCTGCAACTCACCAGTACTTCACTTCAAAAGGCGTGCGTTCCAGTACATTCGCTACTCACTACAAGCCACTGGACGTGTTCACCGGTGAGTGTTCTCCTTCGCGCCCAACCTGTCCTGAACTTCGACTTAACCCTGTCAGCTGAGTTCAACGAGGACCTATCTGCATTGCATGGTCCAACGTTGGTCGCCCAGTCGCGTTTCGTCTCTGACGCGGTCAAGTTCATCTTGTCGCACTATGATCCCGGCACCCAGATTATTCTCATGGGTCACTCCATGGGCGGCATTGTTGCCATGTCTCTTCTTCCTTCGCCCAACATCTCAGCTATCATAACAATGTCGACACCTCACTCTTTACCTCCTGCACGCCTAGACCGTCGCATCGAGGATATCTTTGCAGCTTCCTGGCATGCCACTGCACAGAGCAAAACACCTGTAATCTCAATCTGCGGTGGAGCTACGGACTCGATGATTCCATCGGAGTCGTGCTACCTGCCTAATATTGCATCGGATGCTCAGGCCTATCGGCGAACAGTCTTCACAAGCGGCATGGAAGGCGTTTGGACAGGTGTGGGCCATCAGTCTATGGTATGGTGTCATCAAGTGCGCTGGCACGTCGCACGGGCTGCACTGCTTACTGGCGGCTCGCCGCCTGTGGAGGAAATTCATGCCACTTTCGATCGATGGTTTCGAATACAGGCTACCAATATGACATCAACTAAGGAAGTTACTCTCGATTTGGGCAAAATGGACCTTCAATCAGTCACCGTTGGTGAAGTCCTTCGTCTTCACCCGCCTGCTACAGAGAATAGCGCATTCACCTTTAAAGTTCCTGCCTCAGCCAGGGGTACCCTTCTGGAGTTCACGCTTTTGGCGAGCGGTGCGACTGTTCTAGGCTTAGGTGCTCTAACCCCAGGGCCGACAGAGATTCGCATACTGTCGTGTACTACAGCAGACACTCAACAATCACAGTGCATTGATCTAAAGCCAACGTCCCTCCGACTTCTGCCATCGACCCGATGGGGGCACACATTTCCTGTAGCCAAGGAAGGGGCAGGAGAAAGTGAAGGCATTGTCTCGTTCCGTACAATTATATCCGCGAATGAAATGGCCAAGGAAGGGAGGCATCTCGTACTCAAGGTCGACTCTGGATTCCCCAGAAGCTGGATCTTGGCGTCTCTTGCGGCTACTAGCGGCAAGTGCTGCCCGCCTTTTTAGTCTGTGATCACTAACCAAATCTAAAGAGACACCAATCCTATACAGCACTGTTACTATTGACAGTAGGCGACTAGTCCAGGATGTCATTCTAAACCGGACACCGACGTCGCTTTTTGCCTACCGCTTTACTTCACACCTCGCCGGCCAGTGCGACGGTATGTGGCTCTATGAATTACAGGTGCCTTTGTTGACCGCATTGGGGCATAGATTCCGCTCTCTTCCCGCCACTCCTCCTTCATGAGGCTTCCGATAGCGAATCCCACTTCTACTCGCTCCAGGGAGGCGCCGGAGTGTCCATACACTCGCACTCTCACGGACCGTTTCTCCCCCGCCAGGCTGGACACGAACGGTCCCGCCTTACGATAATTTCACCTAGTACATGCGGTGTTGCACGCATACAGGCTCGCATCGACTGGTACGCGAGCATTGGACAATGGGCATTGCGTTTCTGGGGCGCAGTCGCGACCTGGGCTATTGGCATTGTTGCTCTGGTGTGCCTGCACTCCTGGTGGGTGGCGTCTGCAATAGGTATGCTTCTACCACGGTGAAGCTGCTCTCTTCGACCATATAACTGACTTGGAGCGTGATAGGCGAAGTTCCAGACTTTTTATCATCATTGGAGAGAATTGCAGCCCGATATTTACCACTTGTTACCGTTGTGCTCTGTGCGCTGTCCCTCTTACCGCTACCACCGCAGGCAATTCTGGGGTTTAGTGGCAGCATTGAAGCGGCTCTTTTTGCACCACTGGTGCTTCTCATAGCATTTACTTACGTATTTATCGTGGCAAGCTTCACTAGTGGTCTCACTTTCCTGCTCGGGCTTTTCAAAAGGCGGAGCCTCAAGTGGTGCGCTGGTCCTGAGAGCAAGGCCTCAACCGACACACGACAAGCACCTCCTGCAGTCACGTTGGGCCGCATAGCATCGATTTCTGTCATCTTGTTGCTGGTGGCATTTGTGGTTCCGTATCAAGTCGCCTATGTTGTCGCATTGGTAGACTTTATCTGGTCCTGTGCCCAGCTGCCGAATACGCCTCAGCGTGCCTCAGTCGAACGGCAGCATGTGTTGGTGCTCCTCTTGGTGTTACTTCCTTTGCAGGCACCAGTGCTGCCCGTGTGGGTGCGAACGCTGCTCACTGCAGGATGGACGGCACCGTTCGATGGCGACCACAACATCTTGCTGATCGCGCCTTCGCTCATGTTAGCTGGTTTCGCGCCAAGCAACCCTCGCGCGCCTTTATGGACAAGAAGCTCTCTCTCAAGGTATATTACTCGACTGACCGTTGACAATGATCCTCATGCATTACTACAGGTTAGAAGTCGCAGTGACAACGGCGCTTTTGGGGCTGCTTGTCGCTTACCCATTGCTGTTCGGACTGCGCTGGATGTTTGGAGTGTACGAAATGGCAAACGTCCTTGCCAGTTGGTTGGTCATTACATTACACCTACCACTACATCAATGGATATCACGCAACACCTCGTGATCAACGCCACCCGTCCCATGTTCCAAACCGCCGATACTCTACAAGTGTACAGTCACTTCCAGCGTGTTCTTTTTCGCTGTCGGCGTGCTCTGGCTCTTTACCTTTGCCACGTCCTGCACTCGATGCTACACTGGCAGCGCGTGGAGAGCCTGGTCGAACGGGAGAGCCTGTATCTCCACTGGCTCGACGCAATTTCGGTGATGCGGGCGGAGACGTGGCCACACGAGAAGAGACGGGCGTTGAAGGAGGAGGGGCGGACGGTGAAGGAAGTCCTAGACGATACCAACCTCCACTGTATGTTAGCGCGATGAGCTGGTACTCGCGCCGCTGCACCCCTGTAGCATCCTGAACAAGTGCTTCAATCCATCCTACGACACAACGGTCGTCCTCAATGAGGTCTGAGCTCGCGGATAAAGGAGCTGACGATGAGGTTAAAGATGAAAGGGCGATGTGCGAGCTCGGCGCCGGAAGTCTGTACTTCGCGTACGACCACTTGGACTCGAAATACTTTGGAAGCTTGAGGAATGGGGTGAGACCGGAGAGTAAAGAGACGCGATTTCTGTGGTCGAGTGAGTAAGGAGTGCATTTGGCAACGGGAACGAAGCCTACGCATTGCTTGTCGCTGCATCTGGCAGGACGAAGACATGAACAGTGCCCTTGTCACTGCATACGCAGAGCTCTTTCTCATCTGGCCGGAATGCAACACTGTAGATCTCCGCCTGGTCACTCCCTCGTCGAAACGAGTCGATCGGACTGCCACTCATAGCGTCCCAAACACGAACAAGTGTGCCGCGCGCCGAAGTGGTCGCGATTAAACGCCCAGATATTGTGACAGCTATCGTCGAAAGTGCTGTCTCGTGTGCGACAATGATCGCGACTGGGTTCTTGTTGGATAGGGTGGTGGGCAGAGGCACACGACCAGATGTTGGTGTGGTGAGACGAGGTGGCGGGCATGGAGGCAGATGCACAAGTTGTACATGACCTAGTTGACGACCGGGCATTGCGAGCAGCGTGGAGTGCGTTGCAGTGGCAAGAGCGACGATGCCTGAACCGGGCGATTCAGTGAGGGTTGCGGTGAGGTATAACTGGATACGCACCGCGCAGATTCTCGTTGGTCTCGTACTCCGAGTGTCTTCGTATTTGCTCGTTGATCTGGAAGACGACGACGCGTCTTCGGAGGGCGACCGCTAGCCAACCACGCCTACAGGCCATGCCGCGGACCTTCTCCCTGAACTCGAGCTCAGCAACGGCTTGGTTAGCTGCGGCATCCCATAGAACGATCTTGTTGGGAGGATAAAGAGGCATAGTTCCTCCTCCCAAGAGAAAGAGAAGCGACGAAGAGTGCAATGGAAGTGCCATTGCGAGTGTCGCGTCTGTGAGCTCTGCGCGCCACACAGTCAGCGTAGACCATTCCCCAAGTGAATGGACTGCAAACCATGCTTGCGCAACAGACGGAGTGGGTTTGTCTGATAGACTGCGAATCCTGCTGGAGTGGTGCATGTGAACAGTCTGAAGTCTGGGTCAAAGCGAGCGTCGAAGACCTGGACAGGCAGAGTCGATGTGATCGAATGCCGTGCGAGATGCATTGGAATCTAGTAACTGAAGCGTTCGGATCGTAGCTAGTGTGTGGGTGTGCGAACGCGAGACAACTGAGCCTGCAGCTCTTGTCTACGAATTAGTCAGCGCTGCAGGTGGCAGCGTGACGAGAAGCTGCGGATGTATTGCGCACAAGATCAGCCACAGGCAGCAAGCCGAGAAAAGAAATAATCAGAGATAGCAGCAATATATGGAGGTATTCTAGGCTAACGAGACTTTTTATGTACCTCATTGGTTGCTGACAGCCTGCCATACTTTGCTAGAATGCGATCCTCAACTCCGTCACATGCCCAAACGTACAACCCATCTGCAAGCTCCAAGTTGTCCTTCTCACCCTTGAAGATTTTGTTCATATCCTGCCCGAGAGGACTTGGCGCTGCGCCAGGGTTGCCCATACCGAACGGACTTTGCGCCATAGATTGCGCACTATCCGCAGCTGCGAAAGTGCATTAGGTTCCTGATACTTGCTCAGAGCAAAAATTCATCCGCACCGTTCTCGCCTCCAAGGAGGAGGCGATATACGCCGTTGAGACCGAAAAGATTGAGGATGTACCAGGAAAGCGACGACACCCATCGCACGTCCATGTCTTGGGCGTCCACACCACGCTGTAGCATGCTCTTGAAGCCCGTCGTGAGGGGAAATGGAAGCTTGACTATGCGCGCGATTGGGGAAAACGTGAGCATTGCAGTAGAATGTGCCACTGTACTTGACACGCACTCAGGACAAAACCCTGGAAGAAGAAATTGATCCATCCCATAATGACCATCTGGGGAACCATCATAACTGCTTGTTTCTTCATACCATCCATCATGCTGTCCATGGCGCTCGGGTCGCTCAGTGCCTCAAGTGGGTTCTTGGGTCCAGCGTTTTCCTTGTCCGAAGGAGGACCATCTTTAAGAAAGGTGCCTGCTGCAAAGCCATCCTGCAGGTACGACGAGATGGAACGGTAGTGGGCGGGCGGGATGGGAGATTTCGTCGCTGACTGGCGCAGGACCTGTGAGCGCGCGACCGCCCGCCTGCGCAACACGTTTCCGCGCATAAGCTACGTGCCCGAGTGTTGGCTCATAAAACATAGACGTACTGCTCCCGAATTTGCGCGCGCGTCGCCTTCTGCGGCGTCGAGCCCAGTAGCTGCGTCACATAGTGCCTCAAAACACCGACCAGAATCTATAGAGTTTGAATAAGACTCAAACCTCTCCGCCTAGCATGACGGAGCTCACCATTACAATGGTGATTGGGAACAGAACCTACAAACGCGTCCGTTAGCGAGCACAACTAGATGTCGTGTCACGACCTAGCACGCGCACCCAATCTCGAATTTGAGGGTCCAGATACAGATTGGTCCTATAGCAGACAACGTGTTTTAGTGAGATAGCGACAGGCCCTGCGGAGGAGCTTACGCCTGTGCCATGATGATCCAATGAATGTGGTGAATGGCAAGAGACGCTTGTCGGAGGACGGCAACAAAGACTTTCAAGGCTTGAAATGCGCATCCGGGTCGACCACACAATTGCTCCTCAGACAGAATGTAGTGCAGTCAATAGCCAAAGAAATTCTTTAGTACGGTGTACTGTAATGTACTTCGATTCAGGTTCGACAATTCGAGATGATCTCGGGCTCAGTGACAAGCAAACGAAAACAGTTCTTGCAAGTAAAATACAACTCGGAAACAAGCTCTGGAACGGAATCAGCACTCGCGACGGCTCTGATGACTACTTCTGGCCGAACTGGAACGTCGGTGCACCAAACGGCGAAGGGTTTGGGGGCTGAGGAGCGCCTGCGGCAGGAGCGGTAGCGCCGAACCCAAACGAGGGAGCGGCTGTGGTCGCGCTTGCTCCAGCAGTGGGCGTAGAGCTGTGGGTTCCAAAGCCAAACGGAGACCCAACGCTGCCAGCTGTCGCGCTCGCCGCGCTCGGCAGGTTAAACTTAAACCCACCTCCACTAGCGGTTGACGCGGTAGGGGAAGGAGACACGCTTGAACCCAGCGGAAGCTTCGTGGCCAATGTCGAGCGTGCCCTGCCACCAGCGATTGGTCGGCCCTGAGCAATGAGCCCAGACGAAATACCGCCTGGCGGAGGGGCAAACGGATTTGCCGCTGACGTAGTCATGAAGGGGTTGCTCGAAGATGACGAAACAGTTGGACCGAACGAATTGGGTGATGCTACAGTCGCGTTCGCAGGGGCAGCAACGGCACTTGTCGCAGTCCCTGGCATGCCTGGACCAAAATTGAACGGAGACGACTTCGCAGTACTGCCAGCGCCATTAATGGTAGAGCCTGGACCGGAAGATGTTGCTGGGTGCGGGCCGAAGTTGTATGTAGGTGCGGCCGACGGCTTTGCGGCCGTCGAAGAAGCTATATTCATTGAAGATGGCCCGAAACCGAAGAGATTTGTGGAGGTAGGTGGTGCTGCCGTTGATGCCGTGACTGTTGTGGATGGCTGCGGCAAAGGGAATGCAGGGGCGGGCGCTGGCGCAGGGACCGGCGCGGACGTAGGAGGCTTTGGCCCAAAGGATATGCCTCCCAGTGAACCGCTGGTGCCAGTCGGCTGCGCAAAATGAAATGCAGGTTTACTGGCCTCTGACTTAGGCTCAACGCTCGAGGTAGGACCGGTGAACGAGAAAGTCTGCGGTGTGGTGGACGCTTCTGTAGGCTTGTCGCCAGGTGCCATGCTCAACGGGTTCTTTGGAATGTTGAAGGCTGGGAACGCGGGGGTCGCAGTCGTTGTCGTCGGGGCAGGCACTGCATTTGTTGGCGCAGCAGTTGGGGGGCCAAATGAAAAGCCAGATTTAGGATCAGCTAATGACATCGGGGTTGGGTTGGCAGGTCCAGAAAGTCCAGCCAATGACGACTTTGCAACAGTAACATCCGTTTGCGCAGCTGCACTGAGAGGCGGATTCGGTGCGAAGAGCGGATTGGACGCCGGGGCCGGAGCCGAGGCAGCAGTAGGCACCGCGAGCTTGGCTGTTGGGGCAGATGGTGCCACGGCGTCGTCCTTTTTGGGTCCGAATAACGATGGCGTTGTGGGAGGTGCAGCGCTCACAGCAAGCGCCGTTGTTGCCGTTGCAGTGGGACTGGTCTCTGGTTTTTCGTTTTGCTTGTCCCGCTTGCGGAGCTTCTCGAGCGCCTCGGCCTCGGCCTCCATTTTCTCCCATTTGCTGTAGCTACGAAAGTAGCGAGGCTGGGGCTGGGGCATGCCACCAGCCGCGCTGGAGATACGGCGATTGGGTTGTACATTAGCAGTCAATGCGTGGAAGGGATTGGCAAGCTTAGAAGTCGACGTGTTCGCAGTCGGGCTTGTTTGAGCGCTGTAGCTGGGTGTGGTAGGCCGTGAACTGAACCGGCTCTGCGAGTCCCACAATAGTAGCTTGCCGCCCCCTGACGGGGCACCGTTTACGGTGGCACTGGTGACAATTTGAAGATCCTTTTTGGCGGTGGGAGGAGGGTCCGGGGCATAACTAATAGACCCTTCTTCGTCGGTATCGTAGCCCCACGCAAGCAATTTTTGAGACTTGGCCGCTGCGAACGCTTCATCTGTGAGCCAGCGCTCAACAACGACAGAGACCTGTGTCGGGGTGGTTCCGGTAACTTTGCCAGGATTCGCGCCGCTGAAATCCTTCACCTGCAAAAATGTCAGGAGCTGGAAAATCGACAGACCAAGGCAACTCACCTTGACGGAACGCGTCCTCACTTCCTTCAGTGGGGTCAGACGAAGTCGACGACCGTCAGGACCAACTTTGAACTGGACATCGCCTTCAGACCAAGTATCTCCAACCTTGCGATTACCGCAAGATATGTCCATTTCTAGCTCTGGCTCAACAGTGGTCTCGGTTTCCTGTGATGGCGCCGCGTCCTCCTCGTCGCGCATGTCGGAGTCGCTATCGTCCTCGTCAGAGCTGGTGCGGCCGCGCTTGTGTGCAGGAGACTCTGTATCGTCGTCGCTGGTTGAGTCCACGGTGCGTTTTGTGCCGCGGGCAAAACGGGAGAGAGGGACGGCTGGAGCACTGCCAGCGACGCCTTTGCGTCTGACTTTGCGGTTACGAATGTTTTCTTCCACTACTGAGCCAGCGTCCGAGCGACCGCGCTTGAGGCTGCGTTGGGTGACGGAAGGAAGTGTGGGACCTTCGGTGTCCATGCCATCGTCGGAAATGGGATCACTTGCGGCTTGGTCCATGTCTTCGTCAAGGTCACCATCGAGATCGAGGTATTGGCGGGCTCGTTTCTGACGGTCGGACCCAAACTCGATTGCTTCTGAGTCGCTGTCTACGCGACGCTTGGGAGCTCGCCGAATGATGTGCTCTTCGAGCAGTGAACCTGGTCCGCCGCCGAGGTGTTTGCGAGGTCGCAACTCGTCGGAACCATTGATGGCAGCAAGGCGAGCTGTGCCAGAGCGCGAGGAAACGCGCTGCTGAGGAAGACCTGGGATGCGCTGGTACGATTGAGGGTTATAGCGAGTAGACCAGTCCTGTGAGTCGAAAGAAGACTGGGACGATAGGGGTGGGCTGTGAAGCAAGCGATGACCAGAGTTAGAATATGTCACACGCAATAGCGCGAATACACACAGGCCATCGATTTCGCGATGAGAGAGCTGTCCATAGGGAGCACGTGCGACCAGTGACTGGTTCTGAGGTAGCTGAATGGTCGGGTGTGGTGCCCAAGCAGAGGTTTGCGAGTACTGCTGAGCTTGCTGGGCAGAGCGTTGCTCCGCAGCAGCTTTCTTTTCCCTGTCGCGCTGCTCCAGTTCACGCTGTCGGCGGGCAGTAGCTGCTGCTTGGGCTGCGACGTGGAACGGCCGATGGTCATCATCGGGGATTCCATACCGCCGCCGCGTCTCTCTACAAGAAGCAGAGGCATCAGGAAACATCAGGAAACATGGTGGCATTAGCGACATAGTAACGTACCGTTTCAGTGACTGCGCGCGCCATTCGCGCACGTACACTTGGCCGTAATGGGTCAACCCAGCCACCACGAGCACCAGGGCAACCAGCCAATGCCAACCAAACGACAGCAGAGACCTAAAGACGGCCTCGAGGATGCCTTTACGGCGAGCGTTAGCGTTCGGGTCGAGCGCGTCCCACTTGGACTGCATGCTCGTGGCTGACAAGGGCAAGAGGCAGAGATGAAAATGCCTCCGCTCTACTCCGACCGCTTCACTTTTCTTTCCGTCTCTTCCTTTTTTTTTCTTCTTGTCGTTAAAACCAGTGAACAACTGATTTATGCCAACTCGCTCGCCTAAACACTCTTTCGTGCGTAAATAAGTAAACCCACCGACCTTTGCCTGGGGGCATGGCTGTATTGGTGCCTTCGTCTCTTACTGGTCGTCGTGGAAAAGCATCCTTCGTGGCTCCCTTTGTCCACGCTTGACAGTTCTGCTGGCTTGCTAGCTCATCGTGGCCTGTCGAGTACTATACAGAGGGAATATACATTTCGCCGTTGACTGCAGTCCGTATTCACTCAATATATTTTCTACTCTTTTATCATTGCGCGATCGATGGCAAGCTCAATTTCTTTCGGCGCCCGTAAGCGAGCAAAGTGAGCGCGGAACCAAGCTCAGAAGCCTGGCCCAACCGCGACCATCTCTTCTCTCCTTAAGCTTGTTCCTGGACACGTTAGCCTGACTAGACTTTCGACTACCCATCCTTGCAGTTATGTCGCGCGTAGTCACTTATGAGGAGTGGAAACAACACCAAACGAAGGACTCATTCTATGTGCTGCTTCACAACAAGGGTCCGTGAATCACATCTCAGGCGGTGTGTAATACAATGCTAAAACACGCATCTACGTGCATTGCACCCACAGTGTACGATGTGAGCAAGTTCTTAGACGAGGTGAGGCCGCTCTGCTTCAGCTCCGAGCTGCCACCAATCACGGCGCGCGTATTAACTTACTGTCTGAATCCCGCGATCCTCATCACCTTTTGCGCCATCTCTCAAAGCATCCCGGTACGCGACATGTGCCGTGAGATGATACGTGTTCGAGAATCCTGACGAGTCATAGGTGGAGACGAGATTATTATGGCAGAGGCAGGTAAAGATGCATCTGACGCATTTGAGGATGTCGGTCACTCCGAGGAGGCTAGGTCCAAACTTCCTAGCATGCTGATCGGTGAATTTGCCGGTAGCGAGGTTCGCCGATGATTACCTGTTTTAGCTCTAAAACGATCACTGAATCTCACGGTCTACAGGAACTCAAGAAAACTAGTCATAGCCCGGCAGCTACCACAACCAAGAAACCAGCTTCATCCACATCTAGCGAGTCAACTTCTCCGTATGTCTCGGGCATGCTTACGGTTATGTCAAAGTCTCACTCCTGATGCGTATTGTGCAGGGTGGTGTATGCTGCTGCGGCTGCCGGTGTCGCCGTCGCCTACTTTGCGTACCAATCACTCGCTTGAACTCAATCAAGTTGCTCGTCAGTTTGACAAGGTTACAATGTGGGATATGGCGCGACCCTGGATTTATATGTACATGGATGTATCGTATGGCTTCCCAGCTGACTCCCATTTCACCATAAACCGCTGTTCTCGCTCCACAACCACGGGACCTCGCATGTTAGAGTCAGGTTGCACAACGAAAACCGCTTGGCCGTGTATTTCCCTCATTGACGGAAGGTAGCTTTCGACGCACCTATCGGACGATCTTTGCGAGCTGTATCTGCTTCGTGGCCGCTACGGAGCTGAAAGTGCGAAAAGAGGCTGCGCTTCGTTCTGTATTGCGTTCCATAACGTGTCCTGCTATCTTTGCCGTCGGTCACGGTCGATGGCAATAATTATAACGACCAGGAGATGCAGTATAGAATGAAAGCAAGGGGGTTAGTCTCTCTCGTCTATGAAAAGAAAGCATCCATACAGCTTGGTCGATAAGGTGGCACCAGACGAAGACCCTGTGGCTGTGGCATAGACTGACGCAACCAGTAAGTTTGACAAGGCTAGGTACATTATTGAGAGTTGCTTTCAGACGGCATGTGATATGCCGTGAAACGGTTCTGCCCAGGCACCATCTGAAATAGTTGCCATGCATGCCGTTTGCGAACCGCTATTCGTAAGGACGCGCCATTGAGTTCCATTCTAGGTGTCACTTAGTTTCAGAGGCACGATCTGCCGGTCGAGCGTTGCGCGCGAGTCAATAAAACAATGAGCCCGATCATGAACACACATTGAAATGCCATCAACATCGCGACGCCAAGAAGCACTACAACGCCTCGGCGCCTGTTGTAAACACAATATTCAGTTGACAGAATGGTTGCCCTGACTGCTGCGACCTTGGCGCGAGCAGTCCGCCCCTGCCTTTTGTGATTCTCAACAACATGCACATTTTAACAATATATTCCACCAAGATTTAGCACTTTATCGCAGAGAAATCCATCCACAGAGCTTGAACCATGATAAGTGCGCCGTAGACAAGTACGCCAGAGACTCCAATTATCAGTCAGTTCTAAACTTTGAGTTCCCGCCTAGTGTCAGTCATCGCGTCTAGCATTGGACGGCTCGAAGATAGGCCCTTCCTCTGAACGCCGTGCAGTGGCTTTAACGAAGTCACGCATCGCCCAGTCCGCGCCAGCGATCTGTAGCTGATGTGAGTGTCAAAACGTGAGAATAAGCTAAAAGCGCACATATTGAGCGAAATCGCGCGCCCACGACGGTAGCAAGCTAGAGAACCAGGCAAGGTTCACATAAAAAGGTAGATTAATGGAGCGGGACTCTTGCTCGTCGATGGCTGCAATAACCGCTTTGGCCACTGTGTGCGGAGCGAGTGTCGGGAAGAGGAAGCGATGCCAAAACGACTGCGGCCATTTAATGGTGGAGAACATCTGGGTACTGATATGGCCGGGGCAGACGAGCGTCGTGCGCACTTTGCGAGCATGGTAACTGCGACAGTCGTTAGACGTGTCAGTGGCACACATACAACACCTACCGATTGTCTAGCTCGTAGCGCAGCGACTCGTGCAGCGATATAAGCGCTGCCTTAGATGCACAGTAGTCCACTGTGAGCAGCCAGTTAGAGGCCCGAGAGGAATACAGGGAGTTGGTAATTACTGTTTTGTGCAGCGCCAAGCAGCCCAAGAACAGACGCCACAGTGATCTGCAGCAGTTGAGCACGTGCAAGCGAAAACAAGACGTAGACTGACGATATGACCAGCCTTCACTTTCACCATATGGGGAAGGAATGCCTTCAGTGTCCAGAAGTGTGCGAGCACGTTCACATCGAAGGTCCTGAGGAGTATCAGGTCAACAAAACGTCAAAACTGCCCATGAGCTCTTACTGTCGGACATCTTCCGGCTTAAGGTCCAATATGAGCTTGCCTTGAACGACACCGGCGTTATTGATCAGAACCGTGGGATTGCCAATCTATACGGACGTTCAGCGTAATGTTCAGCGCAAGACGTGGCGACCACACCTCTTCGACAATAGTCTTGGAAACGCGTTCCACATCCTCCCATTTGGACACATCACACTTGTAAAAGTTAATGTTATCTCCTCTCAGGTTAGCCAGATGCCAGCGCAACAAACGGAACAGTAACGCTTACAGTTTTCCGACTCTATCTCCTTGAGATCCAGCACCACGACGGTCACATTCCGGATTGCGAGGGTGTTTGCAAGAAGCTCGCCAATGCCGGATGAACCTGGTCGGAGCAGAATTAAGAGACGGAAGAGCTCTATGGCCACGTCGAACCATTCTTACCTCCAGTGATAACAACTATTTGCTCGCCCCAGTCGACTTGGCCGGCCTTCCATAGGAGGCTGCGCTCGTTTCTCCACACAGAGGATAGCCAGCCCGAGACCCCTTAATGGAGAGTGTGGTATTAGAGCGAGCGTACTCAGGGTGAACCCTACCACTGCACTTACAGAACGAAGACACAGCAGCAAACCAGGCCGCGCTACTGACGACAATGGGTGCGTCCCAGTCAGCGCCCTGCGCCTTGTAGAAAAGAGGAATCCAGAATGTAAAGAATGGACCTGCATGCGGGGTTGAAGACACGTCCGACACGGAGAGTCACGGCGTTCAAGTTACGAACTGAAGACTGTGTTTGCAAAGACCTTGACGACAAGGTCAAGGTCAAATGCATCGAAAACCTGCGATGCAACTCTTTCCTCTTCCATTGCGTAGCGCCAGAATATGTGTCGAAAGATGTCCGAAAGCTGAGAGGATGAAAGCGATCAGGCTCCTCGTGCGTTTCCGGTCCACCGATAACTGACCGACGAGCTGCCCTCCTTCCCTGTTCCGCACATACGCCGGCATTCAGTACGCTCAGACCAGGAACAACCTCCTCCTCGAGGACCCACTCAATGCTCTTCATCCGAGAATATTCCCCATCCGGTGCTCTTTGCATACGCCTCTCGACGGACATCCGGCAAGGTCTGGCCGTACCTTCGCGCTCTTCCCTCGAGAAGCCCCCCCCCTCATCGCAAGATTCTCTGTTGACAAATTGAACTTCAATCAGTTGTCTCCTGGTCGTCATGTCAGCTTCGGCAAGATCCAGGCCGACCTTGGCTTTGACCGTGTCAACCGCGACCCGCCGAGCGCGTCAACGACAATGATGCGATCTTGGGATATTAACAAAGTCCTCAGACATCGGAGCGCTTTGACGATCAGGCACTTGCGTCGCAACCGAGCAGGCCTGCAGTCTGTGTTCTCCAACAAGCGTATCCGAGTTTTCTCCATGAAAACTCACGCAGCATTGCGACAGCTATTTTATAACACATCTTTGGTTGAGGTACTCTCTATCTGCATTGGACTGTCGTACCGAGCCAATTTGCCTTCCTAGTTCCCGTTTTGCAGCAAGTTCGTGGCTGATTTTACAGCAGTCACTGCCAATATTTGTTAAGTTCACACAGAAGCGACGCTGGGGCACTGTTTGGGTTTGCACCTGATCACCCGCGATCCGTGCCCGCCCATCAGCTATCTTTCCGCTGTCAGGCCAGAGGTTTCGCCGAACGCGAAGCACAAGTATAAAGCCTGTGTGTCCTCAGCCCGACGGTTCTGCTCCAGGCGCCGCTCCTCTCCCGCGTTCAGCTCGCCCTCCGACAGGAAAGATGTCGCAGCACTCGCTCGAGGACAAGGATATCGACGGCGGTCACTCTAAGGAGCAGACCATCCTCACGACGGTCGCCCAAAATGCCGACTTCGCGGCCGCGAAGGAGTCTCAGAAGCTCAACGTCTGGTCGCGCGACTCGCGTATCATTCTCGCTGGTGGCTTCGTCAGCTACATGTGTGCTGTACGTTTCAGTATATTGTGCTGCCATGACACCGTCGCTCACCGCCGTGCTTTGACAGATTGCCAACGGTTACGACGGCTCGCTCATGGGTGCTGTTACTGCCATGAAACCTTCGGCAATGCATTCCCTGGGGCAGCGGACTTCGGCACGGGAACCAGTCTTATTTTCTCGATGTACACTGTCGGCCAGATTATCGGCGGTCTCATGTCGGGTATGTCGGTTGAACGTGGAGCTAGTGGACTTAGAACTCATTTAAATGTGTCTTCAGGCCCAATCTCTGACCGCTGGGGCCGTCGGCGAGGCATGTTTATTGGCTGCCTGATTCTCGTCGTTGGATCCATCATCATCTCGAGCTCGCACCACAAGGAGCAGTTCATCGCTGGCCGTTTCATCCTTGGTTGGGGCATTGCCATCGCTGTCACTTGCGCGCCGACCTACTGCATTGAGATCGCCCCTCCGCAATGGCGTGGCCGCATGACTGGATTCTGTGCGATTTTCTGAATTATATTCCCACTAGGTGCTTACAATTTCATTCGACAGACAACACGGGTTGGTTCGGTGGCTCGATCCCCGCCGCGGCCATCACCTTGGGCACGCAGTATATGAAATCGAACTGGTCGTGGCGTATCCCGTTGATCCTCCAGTGCGTTCCTGCAGGAATCGTCTGCCTCGTCGTCATGTTCTTGGTACGTCCAGAGTCTTGATTGGTCGCATATCTCGGAACTGACCCTCTATTTACTAATTTAGCCGGAAAGCCCTCGCTGGCTGTTCCTCCAGGGCCGTGAGCAGGAGGCCCGCGACTTTATTGTCCGTTTCCACGGTGCTGGAGATCAGAACTCGCCATACGTTGCGCTGGAGATGAAGGAGTTCCACGAGTCCCTCAGCCTGAATGGCTCTGACAAGCGCTGGTGGGACTTCTATGAACTCATTTCAACCAAGAATGCTCGCTGGCGCTTCCTGATGGTAAGCTGAACTCTTGCTACTGCGCCAGCAGACTCTAAACATATCGCTTGCCTAGGTCATGTTCATGGGCGTTTTCGGTCAAGTAAGCTGCGCTTTCTACATGGCATTCTCGAGATCTCATCATATTCCCTTTCTTCGTCTGGCGCCCGTTTAGTTCTCCGGTAACGGTCTGGGCTACTTCAACCCGAAGATTTTCGAGCTCCTCGGTTACCACGACGTCATGCAGTTCGTTCTGAACTTGGCCATCTCCATCGTATCCGCCACAGGCGCGTACACTGGTGTGGCCTTCACGGATAGGATGCCTCGTCGCACCGTTCTCTGGGTTGGCACCCTTGGCTGCGCACTCATGCTGGCAGCGAACGGTGGCCTCAACTCCGAGTTCCGCAAAACCGCCGAAACCGACAACCCGAATCTCCCTATCGCCAAGGCAGGACTATTCTTCTACTTCATGTTCAACTTCGTCAACTCGTTCACCTACACGCCTCTGCAAGCGTTGTATCCCGTCGAGTGTCTAAAGACGGAGACTCGTGCGAAGGGTATGGGTGCTTACCAGGCGATCGTCAACGTCATTTCCTTTATGTATGTCCACAACCTTCCCGTGACACAGGTGCGATAGATACTGACTATCCACCACAGCAACATGTTTGCCGGGCCTATTGCTCTCGGCAACATCAAGAACAACTACATCTACGTCTTCGTCGGTTGGGATCTCATCGAAGCCGCACTCTGGTACTTCTTTGGTGTTGAAACCCAAGGACGGACGCTCGAGGAGCTGGATGAGGTATTCTCTGCTCCTAACCCAGTTGCTGCGAGCAAAGTCAAGAAGATGGTTGCCATTAAGGAGGGTGGCCGCGCGGTCGTTGTGGACCAGGTTTGAGCGGGGGGAAAACGTATCACGGTGTCGCTGCTGGAGTACTAGTCCTAGTTTATCATGTTGTTTTACGGCTTTATGGTTCCTCGTCAATGTGTACTTGTGTTCATTCGACTCGAGTCCGAGTCTAAACCGTGCTCCCGGTAGCTAAAGGCTGCTACTTCCTTAGCACTCTTGAACACCTGGAGAGCGTAATGCAGTCTTCTGGAGCCTAAATTCTCACGGATCTATCATGTTGCAGGGCAGCCACACAGACGCTGCGTCCTAGACCTACTACGGGCAGATGACTAGACTTGTCGAGGCACTGCCGAGCCCTCGAAATCTCCCTTTCGTTCTACCGGCTCGTGATCGAAATATTTACTTCTCGATACTAGAAAGCTATTATCATTTGAGTAGCGACCAAGTGCTATTGCTACAATGCAAGACCTCGTCACCTACAGACTGATAACTCGGCTTGAAGAAAGAGAGCGACCCCTTTGTTGAGTTTCGTAGAGACGGGATTATACTCACTTCTTCTCCTTCGGCTCGCTGTCCACCGACGTTTCTCGTAAATGCAGTCCAGTGCGCCTTCTCACTACGCATCAAACGCTCGCTTTAAGTTTTGTTTTATATTTCACAGCGCCAAAGATTCCACCGCGGATGTACCCTCGCCCACCACCGTCGAGTCTGTTGCCCACAATTCTTGGTATCGCTCGCCTACTCAAGTATGCCAGCATCGGCTCTGCCACCGCAACTGCCGTTTATATGGTGCGCAACAGAGCTCTGATGCCAATGCCTCCACCAATGACCCGCGCACCAGCTATTCGTTCTACCTCGGCTCAACCTCGTGTACGAGCTTCGCACCGCGTTGCAAAAGCAACGAGAGCGCCTACTCGTCAGCGCGCATGGGCAGCTACTTGAACTTGATGCCGCTCGGTCTAGTGAACGCGTCGCCGCAACAGCGCATGTGAATGCGCCGTATGCTCGGCACATTCGCAAAGCCCTCCAGGATGCTCCAGAACACCGCCTTTCGACCACAGACTTGCTTGAACAATTAGGCAACGAACTCCCCTGGATTCGGAGCAACGAGCCTCACTACATGGTGAGTTTCTTTGACGTCTAACCTAGCGTGTTCGAGCCGTTGCAGGCAATTGTCGGCCGCACCATCCATCAGTCCGAGGATCTAAAATTCATCGACGAAGATGATCAGCAGGTCGTAACTCTAACCAGACCCGCTCAAGAGCCACAACACACCGCCGAGCGTCCATCCGAACGGCCGTCGTGGGAGGCCGTCTCGCAGTCCGTCTCAAGCTTACGACGCACCCGCAATTCGGCCAGCACTTTGCAGTCTTTGGTCGATCTCAGCTCGTATATCTCGTCGCAGTCTTACATGCACGTACAATCGTATTTAATGTATCGACCTGCAGCACAGACCTCTTCGACAACTGCATTGCCAGAGGACGAGATACGGCGGGAGATACGAGCCCTCAAGTCGCTTCTTCTGAGCAGGTTCGTCCCCTCCCAAATCTTGACCAGAGTATTCTGAACTTGCGGGCTGTAGACGTTCTTTCCTTCCGAGATTTGGGCAGAGGCAATCGACACCTTCCGGTGCAGTGTAGCCCATCTGTCTGCGCTACTATGTATCTACGAGCTATCCCATTCTCTACATATGCCGACTGCAAAGAATTTGATAACCATAATTGGGTGACTCGGGGCGACAAGTGATGCGCGTATCTTATCAAATCGGAACTACCGTGACATTGCACCGCGGCTTGTCCTCTTACTGTTTCGTGGGCTTTGATGCTTCCCTTTCTGCGCGCGTCGGCTTCTGCCAAAGCCACTTCACCTGCGCGTCGAGCAATCCTTCGAGGTCTCGCTACGCTCGCACAGGTTGAATCTATCCCTTGCTGAAGCGAACCAACGGACTCACGTGGACACAGGAGGTTCGCAGCGACGAAAGCTTCCACATCCCTGTTGTCAGCTTTAACAAATGGCGCGAGGCAACCTCTGAAAGCGAGAAGAAGGCCACAGCGGACGAGGTGGTGACGGCGTTCCGCGAGGTCGGCTGTCAGTGACCGCGTGTTACATCATGCTGCGCGACTGACGCTCTTCAACCCAGTCGTATATCTTCGTGGGCATGGAATTGGCCCTGGCGTGGTAGATACCGCCTTCAAGCAGGTACGGCACAGCATTGAAGTAACGGCATCGCGGTTGACCACGGCTCACTTGAAAGAGCGCGAAATTCTTTTCACAACCGACAGAAGACAAAGCCAAGCTCGCATGGGAGGTGCATACTGTGGCTTATTAGTTTAAATTCAGCTTGATTCCGTTGCAGGACCCTCGCAGCAATCGCGGCTATGTTCAGCCAGGTCGAGAGGTCAGTGAATTGCTTGTGAACTTGCGCAACCCACTGACCAACAAACAGAGAGTCACACAATCATCGGATGCAACTGAGATCGCAGCGCTGCGAGCGAAGGCTCCAGATTACAAGGAGTCAATGGAGATTGGCAAGTGCGCATGAGTCTGTTTGTGCATGGCTTCTCACTCGAGTTGCTTCAGGTCGTGACTGGGATGCGACATGGCGCAACCAATGGCCTGTGGAAGCAGCGGTTCCTGGATTCAAATCCACTATGTTGGACTTCTTCCAGGTAATGGTCTGGACCATTGCAACACCGGTTTTTGACCCGTCTGCAGCGCTGTCACAATCTACACGTAGAAGTCATGAGCTCTATCGCTCTGGGCCTTGGGCTGAAGGAGAAGTTCTTCGACAGCCTTATTCAGGAACAGTACCACAACCTCCGACTCCTCAACTACCCGAGCATTCCTCGCGAACTTCTACAAGTAGAGGGAACATCCCGTGCGGGTGCACACTCAGGTAAATGCTACCTTATCTTACCCGCATGTTTTTGACTGCTGTTGATCAGACTATGGCTCTTTGACCTTTGTGTTTGTGCTTATCTGCTTGGTCCTGCCTGCTTGAAGCTCATATGAGCAGTTTCCAGGATGCAGTAGGCGGTTTGGAGGTCCAGAATCCCCACACCCGCAACTGGCATCCGGCGACACCAATCGTAAGAGTACCACAATTTCTCATGGTGCGCTCCTTAACCCCGATGACAGCCAGATACAATCGTAGTCAATGTTGGTGATCTACTCGCTCGTTGGTCAAACGACACCTTGCGCAGGTAGCACACATTCCATACCTGGTCGTTTGAACCGTGTTGAAGAATACCTGCAGCACTTTGCACCGCGTTGTTGCACCGCGCATCAGCGACGGTGCCACAATGACTCCTTCAAGGCAGTCTATGGCTTTCTTCTGCAACCCTAACGGTACAGCGACCATCGAGTGTTTGCCCACTTGCGTTGGGCATGGCGCACGCTACCCAGCCGTACAAACAGAGAAGTATATTGTGGGTCGTCTTACGGACACCTATGCATGACTTGTCATTTCTATGATGCTGCTTCTATCAATGGAATCATGATTGCTTGAGAGCATCTCCGACCATCGGTCGTTTTAGGTCACGTGGTCTGGAATACACAGCCTACGTCTTAATAGTACATTTGGCCTCAATTGCTGCACAGCATTTGATCACATCTTGCATGTATCTATGCCATCTTTTATCTCAACGAAGCTAAGGTAGTGCCTAGGCTTTTGTTGCGAGCTGAACCCGGGCAGTTCCGACCGGGACCGTACTACCACTACTACTACCGCGCAATATCATCAAGCAGTTCAGAATCGGAGCTCATAGGCTCACAGCCTTATCAACCTCTTCCTTCCTTATAACATGGCAGCTCCAACGTTGCACTTGATCTATGTACATGGCTTCCGGGGAGACCATACCTCATTTTTGTCCTTTCCCAGTGACGTGCATGACCGTGTTGTATCCAGGATCGGCTCTCGTTTCAAAGTGGAATCTTACCTATATCCGACATACCCCTCCGTCCGACCACTCGCACAGGCCACAGACCAGTTTTTGACTTGGTGTGTATGTTGCAGTAGCGCTTGCCTTCGGTGTCGGGCTCACATGTCTCAAGGCTTGAGCAACAGCCCGCCGGCCCGGTGGTGCTCATCGGACACTCCATGGGGTGCGCACGGCCCGTTTAGCTTGACTTGTTGGTACTGAGTTCATGCTTAGCGGGCTCCTTATCGCAGAAGCGGCCATCTCCCCACGGCCCGTTTCTCAGCGAATAGTTGGTATCATTGGCATGGATGCTCCCCTGCTCGGACTTCACCCTCACGTGATCATTAGTGGCATTGCGTCACTCATTCCCCGCAAGGATACATCCCCTGCCCACCGAGAGGAAGATCCAATGCTGGTAAAGTCCACATCGTCTCGGCAGAGCAAGCATCAAAGGATTCTAGCACTGTACTCTCTGGTTAGCTCGCACATCTTCATCGGGTTTCATGAAAAAGAACTGAATGGGCCACCAACCTCATCCTTCAGATCAGCCGAGTCGATCGTCTCTACTCGAAGCACCCCGCGAATGGTTGGAGCAGCATCGGGATAATCCTCTGGTAGCTTTCTTCAGCGACACTTGGATGACCCACTCGGCGGTGTGCACCGGTGGATTGTGAAAAACCTTGAGTTTGGCAGCAGCATGTACGACGCGCGAGGATTGCTGACGCGGTACGACGGCCTCGTGCAATGGAGCTCGAAAGGTGGTGACAGACACTTCGTCAACTACTGGACCACAACAATCCCGCCTCCGCAGTATGACCCTAAAGAGGCCCCCGAACTTCTTGCCACCACAGCTTTATCTCCTTCTGTCACGCCCGGTCTGGGTAGAGACAGCTCGAAACCCGTCTTTTCTCTGCCCTTTGGGTCACTGCCATCTAAGCCATCTACCCTCGAACACAGTTGGTGGCATAGCTCACTACCCGATGAGGCTGAGCTACGGGCAAGGCTATCGTCCTACCTGCCTGGTCTTCGAAGAGTCGGCCAGGTTTCTCCAGCGACTGCAATGACATCAATCGTCTCCCAGTCCAGCTCGCACGAACCGCTGGGGTCCGAGCCGAAACCGCATCACTTCATCGTACTACCATACAACGAGGGTGATCGTCGCGCGCAGTGGTATCGCATTGTGATCGCTGGTGCAGAAGACGAAGTCTCAGCACATCAAGGTACGCACATTCTGTTCGACTCTCAGCCAGAGTAGCTCATACTAGCAGGGATCTTCATGAGGCACCGGAATCTTGCGTATGATGATCTCGCGGAGCGCGTTGCTCGTCTTATCGAACACTGGAGCTCAGCTTGCTCACTGCTCCGCCGGTTGACGCTCTTCCCCAGACGGCCCTGGCAATTTCAGCACCAGCGTGAGGCCGCATATGTGTCGCGGCCTAATCTCGGATTTGCGCACGCGTCCGAGCTCCTCCGCAACCAAATGGTCGTTTTGTTTTGCTAGTCTTGCACGAATTCTAGAATTCAGCGGCAGGGCGACCAATTTCTGTGGACATGATCGCAATGTTCCGCTCCGACTTCACCCGTGCGGTTCTGTTCCAAAGGTTGGGATGGTACCCACTCAATTCCGACAAAGGTAGCGGGCCGGGCGCTAGCACTCGCGGCTGCAAAGGCGAAAGCGGAACCTTCACAGCACCTTTCGTGACATTTGACTCACGAGCATCGCGTCAGCTTCGCCATATACTGCGTGGTGCGATGACATATGTCGTGGCACTTGCAAGTCTTATACGAGACCGAGGAAGAGCACGTGGCGATTTGCGTACACACTCTTGTATGTTTGCCGTGAGAAAAACGAAGTTTGCTTTCAGGTTCGGAGTCACTTCGGTCGCGTGGTCATTGACAGGGAAGGCGGCATTCGCCTAATCTTCTTTTTTCACGCGCAAACCTCGGGGCAGCGGGGTGCCGGGCCTGTGCGAGGTATGGGCGTACCGACATTCTTTTGCTCGGAAGGTAGGAGGTTTGTTTGAGTAGTACTTATATCCCATGCGTGCGGAGTCGAGAGATGTTCCCTGCAGGGCAAGATGTTCTCAACCTCCCTCTTGCGCGATGTTGGTCCCGCATCGCTCACTTTCAGTGACGATGCGAAGTTCGACCAGTTCGACCTGCTATCTCCGTCGTCTGCGGACAGCGACAGTCATCTACAGGGTCCTGCTTTTTCCTTCGTCGACCCCCACATGGCCTCGCAACCACCCTCACTGGCACGGCGTATGAGCTCTTCCTCAACATCGAGTTCGCTGGGTTCTGAACTGTCAGGTCGCCTTCCCCCAATCATCATCCCGTCTTACGATTCCACGAGCTCGCCGACTACACCAGCAGACGTCACGAGCAGATTGCTACCACCCCCGACCGACGATGCAAACAAGTCAGCATCAAAAAAACCGCGCGCCCCTCCCCGCGAGCGAATCCTGGTCAAAGACTTTGTTCCTCCAGGTAAGCATACAGCGACGTTAGTGCGATACTGTTACTCAGGCAGACAGCAGACGTGTCTGGCCTCAACAAAAGGGAAGCGAGATTGATAAAAAACCGTGCTGCTGCATTCCTCAGCAGGCAGAGGAAACGGGAAGAGTTTGAGACGATGGAAGTGTGCGTCCTGTCAATGGCTCAACCATCTTCCCAGTGTTGATATTAATCAGGCGCGTCGGGGAGCTCGAAGCGGAGAACGCAAGATTGCGCGATCGCGTGACATCGTCTGGGCGTGCGGCGTTGGCGGCTGAGCGTTCATTCCAGTACGAGGTCGAAACTCTACGAATGCGCCTCAACGACTCAGAAAGGCGTGCTGCGACCATGCGTAGCGAGTTGATAAACGCCCGAAGCGCAGCCATGGTTGCCCCAACTCGCCTCCTTGGCGAGAGCATGATGGCAAAGAACGAAGGGTTTGATTTCACTTTTCCACAGAGTGTGACATCAGAGCGAGAAGACGTTGCAAGAAGGCTGGGACTCATGGTAGGCGCCCTCATGGTGATAGAGACCATTGATACCAATTCTCACCAGGTATTAATGGCCATTTCGAGCGTCGCCCAGAGCGTCTCGCAAGTGGATGGGGCGAGCCACTTCGTATATCTCTTGCTGCTGATGCAATCGGCTCCAGTGTGCTGAGCAGCGAGGATGTCCGCAGTAAGCGCGCGTGTTTGAAGCTACAGAAGATATATCTCATATAGTTTTAGATGGGGCTTTTGAGCTGAGCTTTGCCCCTTCGTTAGATGGCGGGCGAACACATGTCACTATGTCGCCTCCGAGCCCCACAGTACAGTCCGTATGGCAGCAACATACTCCGGCTGTCGTCCCTGCCTTCGCGTTTGAATTGCCTTTGCCGATGCCGGAAGTTGCTTTCGCTGCTGGCGTCGATGGGTGGCGAAACGACTTTAAGCAGCGCATGCACGTGTCGGTCAAGAGGTCAACATCGGGAGGCATGTGGGACGTAGACATCTTGTAACATATTGTCGTGTTCATACCAAGGACATTTGTACGAATAGCACGCTCTTTACCGATGTGTAGCGGAGATATATCAGCGCATCCGTGACGCAGGTGGGAGAGATGCAAAATCGGACTTTCGCGCTGTGACTTTTGCTTTTCCCATGTCTTCGCCATCTCGGATTCCGTCCAAACGAAAACGCAGCTCAGAAGAGGACGAATCTTCTGAATCAGCACATGAAGATAAGACTCAAGAAGAACTGCCAGCGGTGGAAGTGCTCTCGCACGCTGCCCAACGAAAACGCAGGAAAGAGCTCGCAGCCGCCGGCGCTGGAGCCACAGACGCTGTGAAGCCGGAAGTCACATCTGGCTCATTGTCTACGCGACCAGCGACCGAGGCTCTTGCAAAGCGTCAGCATTCTGTGTGGGTCGGGAACCTTTCCTTCAAGACCGACCCCAAGGCCTTGCGCAACTTCTTCAGCTCGATCGGGGAGAATTGCGTGACCCGTGTGCACATGCCCATGAAACTTCCCCAGGCGAACGATGGCTTAAAGGGGGTCCCAGGGGTCAAGAATGATAATAGAGGGTGAGTGATGATGCATACCATCTACGCGCGTTATTGATTATGAGCCAGATTTGCATACGTTGACTTCGCATCCAACGATCTGAAAGTCGTAGCTCTCACAATGTCTGAACACGAACTTGACGGGAGGAAACTTCTAATCAAAAATGGTATGCTCCATCGCCCGCTTAAACTATGTGGCTCACGTTGTCGTAGGAGACGACTTCACAGGACGACCCGCCACTGCAGCCACAGGCACTACAACCGAGTGTTCTGCCAAGTCCATCACTCACTCAAAAACTGCACAGAGGATACTAGCCTCCCAAAAGCATACCGCAAGCCCAACACTCTTTCTTGGCAACCTAGGATTTGAGACCACAGAGCAGTCGATTCAGGACATGATCGATGCACACACGTCGCACGCTGCGGCCAAAGCCTCAGATCCTGCGGCGGATGATGATACAGTGTCCCAGTCCAAATCAAAAGCAGGAATTCGCAAAGTTCGTATGGGAACATTTGAGGACTCGGGTCTTTGTAAAGGGTGCGCCAAATATGATTACCATCAATCCAGACTAATCGTTGTCATGTAGATTCGCCTTCATTGACTTCGAAACAATAGACCAGGCGACCGCCGCTCTCACAAATCCCCGGAATCACTCCTTGGATGGTCGCAAACTTCTTGTGCAGTACGCAGGTGCTGATGCGGTTCGGCGAGGCGGCGGTGGTGGCCAAGGAGCAGCGCGTGGCAGACCCAGAGTCCAAAAACGCGTGTATGGCGACGACGACGAACCTCCGACAAAGAAGCTACGCGTGGATGACGGAGAAAATGGGCCAGAATCGCGGGAGCAAGGCTCTCGCAAGAGACGCCCAGGTAAATCGGAGAGATTGGCTGCAAAGGTAGCTCAATCTGGGGCGGTTGTTGGAATCCAACCATCAAAAGCTACATCTCGCAGACCGACCTCAGGAGCAGCTCTTGCTCACGCGCCACGTGCCAGCGTTGCAATCGTTCCAAGCGCCGGAAAAAAGGTGGTCTTTTGAGCAACCAAAAAGATGCTAGTGGTGCGCTGTAGCGCAATATGTGGATACGCCGTTACTTTCATACTTCTTCTTCCTCAGCATCGTCCATATGCTCGTGTTCATCATCGCTGTCCGCAACCATACCCACCTCCCATTCACCGCAAATATCCCAACGCGACCCGTGGGCTGCAGCAGATACGTACTTGACGAAGTGCAATACCCGTGCATCGCGCAATGTGAGCAGTAACCTATTGAACGCAGGTTGCACAGTCAAAAGTGTGCTGCCGTCATCCTCGTCTTCGACACTCTCTTCTCCGTCTTCGTCATTTGCATTTGTGCGGATCCTTCTGTTTTGATGATCCAGATCGGTAGACAGCAGGATCTTCTTCGCCTTCGTGAGGCGCCATGTAGCACTATTGAACACCAACACGTGAGCAAGGGTTCGATGAGCTGTCTGCGAACTACGCACCACCCATCCGCCCCACTCTCCAGTTTGCCAATCATTGGCGGCTTCGCCTTGTCTTTGCCCTTTCCATTTGCGACTGCCGACGTCGGCACCGGAGTCAAGTCTAACAGGACGTCCAAACGCGCGTCTTCTTCGTGTGACGTTGCCAGTGTGTAGTCTAGGCCAGGTCGAAAACGCCGAGCCGTCAGCTGGTATTTGAGGGGGATGAAGCTCGAGACGAGGGCCAGCCATGCTCGGAACGCAGCTGAAGCCATGAGCGTGTCCTGAACGATTCTGAGTATGGTGTCGACATCGAGCCGTTCGAGTTGCTCGTCGTTTAGAAACTCGGGCAAAGATGTAGACGACGGCGTAAGGGAGCAGAAGCGTGCTTTATGCGGAGGCCCGTGGATCGACCACTGTCCATCCTGGCCCACAATGTGCGCCGGGATGGCGGAGCCGAGGCGCTGGCTGATGCTAAATCCATCTGCAACATCACGAGCGTGCAAGCCCGCGGCGAGTCGACGTGCGAGCGGTTCGCGGAGGAACTCGTGTAGCTGAATCTCCGAGTTATCCGCAAAGCTCTCAGCAATGGCCGGAAGATTGCCGGGGGCAAGATAGGCATCATTTAGGAAACGAGCGAGAAATGTGCGGTCTTGCTCGCTGAGGACCGGCAGCATGTCCCCCGGGGGATATTCATGCATGGGAAGTGCTGGCGCGTCGGCCTAATATGCGCACAAATATATTAGCGCGCAGTTGGCGAACTTGAAACCCTCTCACAAGTTGCTCCAGGGAGCTTTTGAGGCGGTCTACCGCGTCGTCTTCTACATCGTACCCTTCCTCGCCTTCCTGAGGTTTGTGGAACCAGCCAGAGATACTCAGACGCTGCTTCCCATCTTTGTCTACGTCAACAACAACTTCTTCAACACTGTGGAAACTCTTCCCGGGCTGCAACAAGGATGTTAACTAGAGAAGGAGGAAAGCGGTATCGTACTTACCTGGATCTCGAAGAAGATGAACTGGTTCCACGAAGGCGGTATGATCTTGCTCGGAATCACGTCAGGTTCAGGGAGACGACCTTCAGCAGCGGCCTTCTCGACCGAGTCGAGCATAGGATAAAGCTCCAACGCGCCACCGTATTCCGCCTTCCATGGCTGACCATATGGAAGCGGCATGTAAAGGATGTATGACACTCGGCGGGTGCCAATCACATCATCGTGGTTGAGCAGATGGCAGCCTTTGCGATACGAGTTGACGGACATGTCTTGCATGCGACCGCTGAGCGGGCCACATCCTGTGACTGTTCGCACGAACGCGCGGAATTCCGGTGAATACAGCGCGTTCCGAAGCGCGAGCAGCGAGGGCAGCAGCTTGATTTGATCGGTAGAAAGATATGACAACGATGCGAGATCTCCCGTTTGGTGAACCTGGAGCGGTCGAGACGCACGCACTGGCTGGTCAGAAATTTTGGTGCATCGGTCTGTACAATGCAGGACGCACCTTGTAGATATCGGTCTCCTTCTCGGTGAAGTGCAGCTCGCGTATGATCTCCTCCGAGGCTGTACGAAGGAGGGAGTCATCGAACAGCTTGTCGATGACCGCGTGCAAGTATGGTCCAGACGCTGCATACTCGGCATGCAACCTTGCCGCGTTGGCAGACTCAAGCAAACCATAATGAAAGTCAGTAACCACGTCCCGCGAGATTGCGTCGACTTTGACGCGCTTTGCAGCGCGAGATTCGCCTGGTGGCGACGGAGAACGCGGACGAGACGGTGCCATGTCGTTGTAGCAAAGGTGCGCAAGATGCCGATCCGACCCGTGCGCGCGCGTGGATCCTCAGCTCCTTTTGCGAATACGAAGAGAATAGCCGCTCATTCAGGCTCCTGCGAGGCTGAGCAATTGGCTGGCGATTAGTAGCACGTCAAGTCGCATAGAACGCGTTCTAGACCAGTGGTGGTTCTGATTCAAGTACAGGTCGGCGACTGAGGGCCGTGTAGGAGGAGCATTGACACGGTTGGCGGCGGAATCCCGAGCGGATGAGCGACGGAGCGTCATCTCATCTAGGCTGCCCAAAATCGCCGCCGCCGACCTGACCCGAGTCAGCAGTCAGCACCAGCCGCCCGGATAACCCTTCGTTACGCCTTCCGTAAGCTTCGGTCATCGCTCTCGTAAGGAAGGCGGGACTTGTAAAAAAAGTCAAGCACGACATGTATATAAGAATGTGCGGTGGGCTCGAGTCTCGGCCTTCTCACTTTGCAATCTTGCGCTTTCCCCTCCACATCCTCCCTTCATGAAGGTACCTGCGTCCTTCGCCGTCATTGGCTCCTGCTCACACTCTTTGCTTGCGTCTAGATCGTTACGCCCGAGGAACTCCAAGCGTGAGCCACACACACTTCGTCATCGTTACTCTCACTAACTGACACCCCTCACGCTCAGCCACTCGAACGCCACTATGCGGGGTGGTGTTGAAGGCCTTGCAATTGGAACAGCGATCGCAACGCCGTCGATATTCGCTGCCAACAGATTCCTACCAGTGTATCGCGCACTACCCCTCTCATTGAAAGCCGGCTCTGCAGTCGCCATCCTTATCCCGGCAGCGGTCATCCAGGCAGAACGTGCTGGTCTTGCGTTTGAGCGAGGACTCTGGTGCGCACGCAAAGGCGACAGTAATGCCTTCTCGGAGTTCTGACTGCTTCGTACTAGGGATCAACTAGATGCACGCGAAAAGGCGCGTCGTCAACACGAAGAGCAACAAACCTCGAACACGTCGACAGTGCAAGAAGCCAAGGCGTGGGCCAAGGATCATCGGTTCGCCATCGTCGCAGGCGGGTGGGCAGGTGGCATGGGTCTTGCCTTGGGCGTCATCATGCGTGATCCCCTCCAGACATTCTCGCAAAAGCTCGTACAAGCACGTATGTGGGCACAGGGCTGGACTATTGCTTTGGTCATTGGCGCAGCACTGGCATCTCAGACTCCGGTTCGTGAGCAGCCTATTGACCACTCCTGGCGACAAATGGTGAGCGCTCGCTCACATGCTAGTGAATCGAGAATACTAATCACTTTGAGCAGATTGAGGAGGATCCCTCGAGCACCACAAAATCTGCTTGAGCTGCACTCGTACCATAATTCGACTTGGGACGGTTCTCTTAGAACAGTTTCTACACACTGGCTCCTCGCCTATCCCCACCTGTACTTTTGTGACTCGCACATCTGCATGTTAATATATCCTATTAATCAAGCAATTGTCCCAGACATCCTGTGAGCCTGGAGGTGGGTCTGTTTGTGTCGAGAACAAGACACTTCTCCAGCTCGCGTGATTCCGAGTCGCGCTCTATCCCGACCATCGATTTCAACTCTTACTCTTTCCCTCACAGCCAAGATTCATGCTGGTTTCACCCTCTTCCTCGCGTACGATACGACCTCGCG
Organism: Auriculariales sp. MPI-PUGE-AT-0066; assembly: GCA_020744175.1. Lineage (NCBI taxonomy): Eukaryota > Fungi > Basidiomycota > Agaricomycetes > Auriculariales > Auriculariales sp. MPI-PUGE-AT-0066. Next base: position 551,532 of record JAGTJP010000006.1, read on the forward strand.
CACCGGGACGGCTTCCTTCACGGCAGCCTGCCGCGCCTAATGACGTCCAGACCTTGCGTACTGTCACCAGCACACCCCCGCCGCCTTACGACAGCCGCACCCCCAGTTTCAAACAGCTTAAAACAACAGATGAGGATTCTGAGCAGAGTGCAACGACGCTGCTAGGATCGTCCGTTCTTGCTACTGCGCAAATGCTGGGATACGAACTTCCATCCACTGCAGCCCTCGACGAGCACGTGCTTCAACAGAAGAGCAGAGACGAGCTCTTCGAGCTACTGAGGAATGCTGAACAGGTCATCTGCGCGCATGAGACCGGTACGCGACTTGCTCTCAGCGTGTGAGATCTGATTCTGACATGCCACTGCCGCCCGCAGAGCTCAATCTCGCCGCGCTGGCTGGGGAGGCGCTTCTCCGCGAGAATACTGATCTGCGCTCCCGCCAGGACACGCTGGTCGCCCGCTCGATGCCTGCGTTTGATTCTTTGCGCGCTTTCGCCATGTCGAAGGATGCGGACGCGTCTCTGGAACAACACCTCGTGCTTTCGGCACCGCCTGCAGACGGGACGGAGCGTGACGACCTTTCATTACCGACGCCGCTCCCGCGCAAAAAGCCGCAGTCGTCCCACTCACGCGGTCATACGCGGCGTCTCAGCGCGTCCCCTGAGCAGATTGCCGCTCTCAACTCTCAGAACGAGGAGCTACAGTCTCGTCTCGAGTGTATTGTAGCCGAGGCAGGTGAAACCGACCGCGAGAGCAAGCTCAAGCTTCGGAACTTCCAGCGCGAGATTGAAGGTCTGCGCGCTGAACTCGAGGATACTCAGCGTCGGAATGCCGAATTGGAGACCGCGGCAGCTCAGCATGCGAGGACCAGGACATGGGTCGAACCTCGTCGGCGCACTTCTCACTCCCAACTCGACGCTTTCGAGGACGATGGCTCGCCTAACGCGTCAATGAGTTCAGACATTCGAGACTTTGCCCCGCCCAGGTTCCACCGTCGCGCTTCCACAACCGCATCGATCCGATCTCTTCACAGCTCGGGCAGCACTGATGTGTCCCTTCTTCTAAAGTCACCATCGCTTGTTGAAGATGTCTCGACGACCGATTTGGCGATTAGCGAGCAAGAGGAGGACGATGAAGACCTCTTTGGGCCGACTCTCCGTCGCTCTCGGCTAACATCCTGTACCCCGGCTGAGGCGACCCTGTTGACACAGATCCTTTCCAAGGTCAAGGAGCTAGAAGACGCGAAGAACACCTTTTCGGCCTCCCAGCGAGACATGCAGGAGAAGCTCGACGCTGCCGCACGGGATGCGAATCAGATGAAACAGCTCTACGATGGACTGCAGGTTGAAGAGCTCGAATGCTCAGACGACAACGGCGATACGATCCGATTATATTCTCTCAAAGCGGCAAACTCGTTTGCGCCATCGAGGACGTCTACTCCTCGCCGCGTCGCTTCACCACTGTCTGCAGCACCCGTCGTCTCAAACCTCAACCTCCCCGACTCGCCCTTCCTGACGGTTGCCGAGCCCCATCTTATGGGGTTGGGTAATCTGAAGTCTAGGAAGCTTCGACAGCCGCTTACGGATAGAATGTTTGCACCGTCTCCAGGAACGGAACGACCGGACCCGTTTGGCTCCCACGAGGACAACGAGGGGACGCTCAGAGCCTCAGTGTACCGGAGAACTCCGCGGAGGGCTCTACGATCCGTTCGCGCTGCGAGCGAATCTTCTTTGCAACAGGAGGATGACGACAATAGCACCGATAACTTGGACGATGACGGGCCCGCGATGTCGAGCGACAGCAACGCCACTGGTCGCTCAGTCAGGAAAAAGTCCTTGGTCGAAGAGCTGGGAAACGATTCCTGGCCAGGTTCGATACCAGCCGGTCAGGCTATATCTCCGTCTACCGATGGCGATAGCCTGTCCAATCTTGCAGCAGAACTGTCCGTGGATGTCGAAGACGATGGTAGATACGTCGTTGAAAGCGACGGCGAGGAGTCGAATGCCCCTACCAGCTTTCCAGCTAAGCAGTGGTTCGACAAACTAGCCGGTCCACAGCGAAGGAAGCGACTTGCCTCTGCACGCCGTCGCCGCATGTCTGCGGCAAGTCGAGGCAACACTGTCAGCAAGGCTGCCAACCTCGAGCTGGAGCTCGCGAAAATGAACGACGGGGAAGCCACGGAGACGGAGAATGAGCAGCCAGTAACGGCGCCGACTGGGCTTCAAGGACGCACAGTCGCGCTGTTGATGGAGATCTGGCTTTTCCTTCAGTTCGTCATCGTGCTGGGCGTCTTTGTGTTTGTGATGGCTCGCAAAGGGCCTCGTGCGGTTCTTAAGGAGCCTGTTGCGCCGAAGCGGAGGTGATGATGGCCAGCTATATGCGCGAAAAAGGTTTAATACACACATTCTGGACATCATTGCTATGCATACACTCTATTAAATGAGCGTCTGTATACACTCTGAACTCCGGAACGGTTGCTCTGTTACATGTTATATCGTGGTCAAGATCTCGCACTTGTGAAGCCGCGACACTGCATATGAATCGTTGTTAAGTGCCCAGCCACTTTGCTCCGGGCCACGGAAAGACCTCAGCCTTACGAAAGCGCAGACTGGCGCGCCGCGTGCACTGAAATCAACCGTGTCTGTTCAGTTGGAATACTGTTAAATTTGATAATTTACAGGCGGAAAACCGATCGAGATCGGGAAGAGCTTCGACGAGGAGCGAGTCTTCAGCCTCATTGCCCAAGGGGACAGTCTTTGATCAGCCGTGGTAAGGAACCGTCACGGTTCCCTGCATCTTGCCCTTGACGAACTTGGTGGCGACGCGGTAGGCGTTCTTGGCGGCGCGCTTAACCTTGTTGCGGAAGCGGAACTTGGCAGAGTTGCAGTTCTTGGGCGGCGTTGGGTCGACCGGCGGCGTGGTTGGGTCTTCAGGTTGGGGCGAAACAGGGCCGGGCGCAGAGACGGGCGGGTCCGCTGGAGCTGGGTCTTGCGGGGCGGGATCGGCAGGAGCTGGGTCTGCGGGAGCTGGGTCTGCGGGAGCTGGATCAGTCGAAGGGTCGGCCGGGGGCGCGTTCTCATTCGGCCTGAACAAGCTCTCAGCGACAGGACGGCAAGATATCATTTGGAAGACGTACGTGGTGAAGGGACGCTTGTCAGCAAGGCAAGTCTTGGTGTCTTGGGCCTGATTGATGCGCTCGTCGTTGGCCAGGGCGTTGAATTGATTCTGCATGCAGCTGATATCGCCAGGAATGGGCCCGAATTGCTTTGTGTACGTGTACAGAACGTTGACTTGAGTGAAGTCCTCCGCCTCTGTGGGAATAAGTGGTATGGTTAGTACCGGTTGGCTGCAGGGAGCGGGATCTGCGGGACTGACCATTGCTGTTGGCGTAACCTGCACGTAGGATGAGATTATCAGTATACTGGTAATGAATAAATAAGGGAAAAACAGACCATCGGGCACACATGTGTCTTGCGAGATTGCTCCCTTGAAACCATCGCTGCCTGACATGCCCTGGTCGAGGGCGTGTCCACTCTCATGAAGGAACACCGTCATTGGGCAGTCACCGTGGAACCGGATAAAGTTTCCATTGAAGCATACGGCCTGGTTTGACAGTTAGACCATTGGTCAACCCTGTGGGTAATATACGCACCGAGCAGCCACCGGCGTTGGTAGCGAGAACGGCGCCAACGTACGAGCGGATACCAACAGGTACCTGACCGAAGCGCTCTTCCATCTGATCCAAACTCAAGTTTGCGTCGGGGCAGCGGCAGAGGGTCCAGGACTGTTCGCAGTCATCGTAAAAGACTTCGCGAGCCTCGATGTTCCCAACGTCGCAGGCAATATTACCTTCTTGTCCAAAAATCTCGCCAGCGGCGTAATCTTTGCATATTTGTGGGACCGACGACGCACGGTTGGTCCTACCAGTCTGAAGTAAGCAATGAAGGTGAGACAGTGAACATATGATGAGACGAAGGCACGCACGCTCTTGATGGTGTCAAACGCGACAAGGGGGTCGTGGAGACCGTCAGGGAAAGCTGTTCCCTTGCCGAGGTCCGCGCTAACGAGAGCGGGAGCGGCGAGAAGGGCAGCGGCAACGAAGCGGGAGACAGAAAACATTCTCGTTGAAGAAATGAGACGAGCAAAGAAACGAGAAAGCTCGCAAGTGCGAGGAGAAAGGGAAAGTGAATGAGGAACAGACATGTGCATGGTGATGGTCTTTATATGTAGAGCGCCGCATGGTGATGGCTGTGTCGGATGCCGCTGCGCTGCATTCTTGACCAAACTTACAATCGTTACCCACCTTGCGATGTTGGGGCTGAGGTTGAGGTTGCTACATATCTTTGAAAGCAGGTCCAGTTTGAGTATGACGATGACGATTTCAATTCCAGACGCCCATGTTCAGTCAGGATTCCAGGCTGTACTGGCCGTGCGCCACAGATGCTGTTCGATCTCTGCCGGCTGTACCACACGCTGCCGCTAGACTACACTGATTTTACATGTTCAATTCATCGATCCAAGACGGCTCCATCCATTAGCTGTTTAATGGTTGCGCTCGGAGCTGTGCTCTTAGACTAGGCGAGAATCCTGGGGAGCTGCCGTGAGGAGGAAGCATCGCGTTGTGAATCATGATCGGAACAACCCCAGAACTCTCACTCTCCGGCGAATCCGCATTCCTTAAATAGGCTCATACATAGTAACAGGTGATGGTCAGAGCCGGCATGTTGAAGGCACCGCACGAATCGACCGCAGCAACGAGCGACGTTCATGCGCTAGCCTTGTAGCATGACAAAGGTTACTGATGACAGCGGGTTGTGAAGGAACAGCTTCTTGATTTGCCGTAAAAACTTCTGTTGGCTAAGTTGCGCAGCAGGCGTGGCATTTCGATTCTGGTGAGAGAGGCCTCCCGCGTTCGTGGCGTCTCCCTGACTACGGGGGGTCCTAGTACCAATAATTCCGCATTCGCCTGGGCACAAGACGTCTGAGTAGATTCAATGGCGAGGACATTCGTGATGAGCGCCACTCCGAAATGCGCGAGAACGAGCGGACAGCGAAAGCTGCTGCTGCCGCGACAGTGATTGCCACAGCCGCTACCGCCCAAGAAGCGGCGGTTCTGAGTGGCGTATGCGGGTCTCCATTGCCATCAGCGCTGAGCTGATCGAACGCATAATAGACCACAGAGACGTAGAAGGCGGCAGCGGACCATATGAGGCATACGAACGGGAGTGATAGTAATATAGCGACGCCGCGCAGTCCGAGCACGCTGCTCTGGACGTTGTGCATGTATCGAAACTAATCGTACTATCATTACTGTCAAGCTCTGCGAGGGCTTGGGGAAACGCACCGAGTTGTTGACTGGCTGTTGCGATTGGTGCTTCCAAACGCAGAACATTCCAATAAGCATACTCCCCATGGACAGGACGACGGAAGTAAGCGCAAGTGCTAGCGAAACTTCGTTAATACCCGGAACTGCGATGAATGAAACTGTGGCGGAGAGAAGCACTGCCGCCTGCAACCCTTGTTGTGAAAAAGTGCGGGCTTTATGAGAGCTCGTATGCATACCACTAGATTGAAGTCTGTCCACTCTCTAACCAGTTTTGATATGTAGTGCTCCCAGCGCAGTTGGACGTCGGAAAGGCGACCACGGTATTCCATAGCATTGCGAAGATGCTGTAGATAGCTGTATGGCACGGCCCACAAAAAGAATGACATCAAGGTTCCGAGACAGACTTTGGTTATCAAACTTAGTCGCTCTGAAGGTTGGATGGATTGAGGGGGAGCCTGTTTGGCAAGCAGGAGCTCGTCGAAAAACTTGCGAGTATGTCGTCCATGAGAAGCTGCATCCCTATGTCCATAAATCCTTCTTAATAGCCAGGCAACAAAGACAGTGCGGGAAGGGGATTGAGGCCTTGTTGTAAGGGCTGTCGGACGCTCAGCTCCACGTCATGTTGCACAAAGCATCGCGCACCGTGATGAGTTTGTAGTATGTCCAAGAGTTTCTCAATCTCAGTGTCCGAAAACGGGCTCGGGCTCAAATTGTCGAACATAACGTTCTCTAGGTAGCATTCGGATGCAAGCTAAAACCGGGACTTCAGTTGCTCACCAGTGTGAAAGGTGGTCATAGACTCGACGACGTCGTCCTCCGCGCCAGGAGGAAGTGGTGCATGACACGGATGTTCTTGCTGACAAGAAACGGCAGAGTTCAATCGGCTGTGCAGATATTAGTCGCAAATGTGCTTACAAGAAAAGACCAGTAGAGTTTCCGAAGGCGGATGAGTGCGCCAGCGTCGAGACAATCCACCTGAGGCCCATAGACAGCCTTGAGAGAGTAACCTGCCAATGCCGCGTCGTGATTCACAAACCGACGGTTAGCGAAGCGGGCGTGAAGCTGGATCTCGCATTTGTCTGGGATGGGAGGCATGATGGAGATCTGGTTTTCAAGACTCGCCAACAGCGCTGGGTCCCGAATGTCGTCGTCTGTAACGATGCGCAAAATTTCGTGAGTGAAATACAACCACCCGCTGGGATGCTCGTGCATAATCCAGCCCTGGGGAACATCAGCTGATGCACGACGGAGCCCGAATGTCAGTCTGTCGTCCACGAACGCATCAGCGTCGTCTCGCGAGCCCTTGGGCTGAGTTACAATCCTCTCCATCAGTATGGAAGACGCTGGTGAATCGTAGATGGTCATGGCGAGAGGGAGAGTTTCGTGCTCTCTGTTTGTGCGGCCATCGAGAATCGACGCTCATCCAGACACGAGCCGGCGTGTGCCGTCTCCGCGGTCAAACGCGTGCCTGCTCCGCTCACTCTCGCAAGATGTCCAATATTTTCGGCGGCGGCGGCGCAGGTGGTGGCAGCGGTGGCAGCGATCCCACCAAACCCTTCTTTGGTGGCTTTGGAACGACTGGCGCGACTGGCGGTGGTAGTGGCAGTTTGTTTGGTGCCCCAAAGTCTGGAGATGCGCCTAAACCACTCTTTGGTGGCTTCGGTACAGCGCCTGCTGGCGCAACAGCCACTAGCACTCCAGCTGCTCCATCTCTTTTTGGCGCACCTGGTTCTGCGCCGGCTGCTACATCGTCTAATAACCTATTCGGTGCCCGACCAGCTGCACCAGCGGGTACTCTAACCACTGCCGCGCCTGCTGGACCTAGTACCGGTATGTTCGGCACACCGGGCGGCAGCACCCTATTTGGTACAACACCTGCGTCTGCTGCACCTGCGGCAGCATCGCTCTTTGGCGCAAATCCTAATGGTCAGTTCATTCTCTTCCATTGACTGACCACTTGTCTGACCCGACTATGCCAGCGACAACTCCTGCCGTCACTGGAACCGCTGCGCCCTCTCTCTTTGCACCCCAACCAGCAGGCACAAGTGCTGCGAATCCGCTCTTTGGCGGCTCGACTACGACCCCAGGCGGTTCGGCGACTACTGGCACTGGCGGAGGCTCGCTATTCGGTGCAAATATGTTTGGAGGTGCTGGCACATCTACAACAGCGCCAGCCGCAGGTACTACTCCGGCCACGAGCGGAGGTTTGTGGTTTACTCCAACGTTCGCCGATGTCTGACCATCTCGAAGCACCTGCAAATCCGCTTATGGCCGGCTTTGGGGCTACATCTACCACACCAGCTACTGGGATCAGTGGTACAACGGCAGCTCCTGCTGCTGCGACCGGAGGCCTGTTTGGTGGAGGTGGTGGTAAGTAATCTGCTCTAGACAGTCATCCTGTTTTGATGACTCTCCTTGCAGGAATGTTCGGTGCACCAAAAGCCGATGCTGCAGCTCCAGCGGCGGGTGCGGCACCGGCTGCTGCGCCACCAGCTGCCGCAGGCAGCCTTTTTTCTCTTGCTGGAGCTGCGTCTGGGTCCACTGCGACGCCTACAGGTCAGTATTCGCGTCAATGCGGTTTAAATTCGCTCATCAATAATATTACCAGCATCTCTCTTTGGCGCAAAAGAGCCACCCAAGGCTGACGCTACCCCTGCCCCGGCAGGCATAGCACCTGGTCTCGGTGCAACAACAACGACCACAGGCGCTGGTGCTCTAGGGAGTCTGTTCGGCCCCAAAGCCACCACAAATCCCGCCACTACCAGTGCGACAAGTGCATCACTGGCGTCAGCAGGAACGGCTGGCGCTCCTCCAGCGGTTGCATCCACACCCGCGCCGTCTTTGCTCCGTGGCAAGACGATCGAAGAGGTCGTAAACAGGTGGAACTCAGAGCTAGAGTCGCAAATTCGGGAATTCCAGAAGACTGCGAACGAGGTCTCCTCATGGGACCGCGCGTTGATTGAAAACAGCAATTACGTGCGCTTCTCAATTTGCTAATTACCGCCCATAGGTATCTTATCTACGTTCAGATCTCAACGCTGCAAGCAACAGTGTTTGACGCAGAGTCAAAGCAGAACGCGGTGGACCAAGCTTTGGATCAAATTGAGACGCAACAAAAAGAGCTCGCACAGACGTTGGATGTTTACGAGCAGGAGGCCAAAACGATTCTCGAAGGCCAAGGTGGCGGTCTGCGTGCCCTTGAGCAAGGTCCTGCAGATGCTGAACGTGATCGCAAGTATGTCTTTATATATCTCCAGCGCCGGGATGCTGACATTAATTCGCCCAGCTACACGTTGGCAGCGCAGCTCCATGCACAGTTGGACGAGCTATCCAAGTCGCTCGTCCAGATGATTGAATCCGTCAATGTCCTTGACCCGAACGCTGGAGCGAGCGGTGTTGCGGCATTCGATGATCCAATGCAGACGATTACGAATGTGCTCGATCAGCATCTCTCGAGCCTCGCATGGATAGACCAAAACGCCAAGGAGGTCGAAGGCAAAGTCCGCGAAGTTGGCAAGAAGATTGAAGAGACTGGTGGAGGGCGTACAACCCCTGGTGGCAGCAGCGGATTCGCTGCCAGCAATGCACGGAGAGGGTTCGGTCTTCGTGGCATCTGAACAGATCCCGATGTTTCCTAGCTGTAGCGCGTGAACTGACCGATTGCTTGTACAAGTGTCTCTACCAATATATTGGCTCAATGTTTGAATCACCGCAATGGTGCAAAAATCTCACAAAAAGAGGGACAACGCGAAGTGTGGAGATTATTTGCATCTGTCATGTCGATTCTTGTACCATGCCCAGACGCTCACGCAAGCTCAACAATTTGCTGGTCAAGTCTTTGATCAAATCCGCTCTATCAAAGTAATTAGCGCACTGTTCCGGGCCAAGCTGTGCCAGGACATACTCTTCTCGCAACCGCTTCATGACTCGTAGAGATTGAGAACTTCCCATAGGCGCAGAAGGCTTTCGGACCGTAAGGGATAGTTTTGACATGTCCGGCCGTAGCTGATCAAGCTCAGTCTCAATCTGCAAATTGACATACGGCGTTGAGAAGTGACAACAACTGGCGCACCGGTTGCACTCACCGCGTCTGTCCTGGTCTGAAGCGATCCTCCATCTTGTCCCTGCACTTTCCGCTTCGCAAGCCGGATCTCCTCGAACCATTCCGATTCCGCTTTACTCAGCATCGGACTCACAGCATCCATGTTCAACTGCACCGCGCGGTCCATGCGCTGCAGCAGTTCCTTCTGCCACGTCTTGGCCTGCTCAATGCGCTGCTTCACCCGGTTGCCGTCGTACGCCCGGAGCTTGACAACGCTGGCATTGAGAACGGATGCGGCGTGCACCTGCCGGGCCTGCTCGATCTGCTGTAGCATTACGCGCATCTGGATATCCTGAGAGCCGGACCGTACGGCGGCGAGCTCTTTCATGAGTGCGTCGACCGTCGAGCCGAAGAGGCGCAGCGTGTCGGGATTGACAACGATTTCTTTTGAGTTGGCCGGGGACGGCGGTATCCTGATCCGAGGTGCGCCAGCGACGACGCCTGGGGTCTGGAAAATTGCTGGTACGGACCATGGTTCGAGTGTACAGACGAATGCCTTGACATCTTGTGGTGACTGTGCTAGGGGCTCTGATCGCCGCAGAGGGTGTTGTCGCGTATCATAGCGGATTGAGAGGTCAAATACAATGCACTTCAAGGACGCTGTAAGTGCGACCAACCCATACGAAGTATAGATGTGGTTCGGGACGGTTAAGCCGATGACGGGCGTTGCATACCTAAATAATGCTCAGCTATATGACCTCGTTGAATGTGGAAACGGCCTACCCTGTGTCTCGTTGAGTCGTGTCGAGCATGCAGATAACGTCGGTTGTGAGTGCCTCGGGCAAAGCCTTTGGACTTTGAGACGCGTTTGGGCCGATAGCCGCAAGTATAGCGGTGACCCATCGCCTGAGCCATAGGCAATGTATTCCAAAAGAATGATAGACATAAACGGTGTCAGAGTAGACCGGATCGACCTGGAACAGTGGATAATTTTGCGCAGTAGCCTCTGCAATGTCGGTGCAGCCTGCCACCCGCAATGTTTCGCAAGTGCCAAGATCGATGGATTCGAAGACCGTCAGCGTTTGGTCCATGTCGACGGGAGCTTGGCCATGTTCCCACCGCGCCTCGACCTTATCAAGATCAAGTAAGATATCGACCTTGCCGTTCTGGTAGGATACCAAGACAACGCCGAGTTCGAGCTTTGAATCGGCCTGGACCTGCACGTAAACAAAGTCCACAGCGTCGGAGGAGCCGTCCAGAATCTCGTGGGGTTCTGGCTGTAGGAGAAACGGGCCTTGACGTGCGACAGCGAGGTTTGTGAGTTTGGGTGCGGATACAAGGATAGCGTGTCCGCCTGCGACCGCCTTGTTGGAAGGCAGCTGGTCCGCGAGTGCTTGCACAAACCGAAGCTGCTGCTCGTACAAAGCGGCAAAGCCTGGACGATGCTCCGCAGCGTCGAGCTTTTCCGAAACATAGTGCTTGAGGGACCAGACGTATCCAGAAGGAATCGCGCTGTGGATGACGTTGAGATTGTGTGCGCGTTTCGAATGACTAGGACTCACGCTCGTACAGGCATGTAAGGCGAGAAAGCATAGATGTCTCCGCTGCGCATGAGGCCGTACAGCGTGAGAGGACCCCAGTCTGCCTGTCCCGCGGCGAGAGAAAATGAGACAAGTTCGCGTTCCGCAACGTCTGCCAGGATCGTCTTGCGCGTTGGAGGTGGCATGAAGGAAATCTGTTGTTGCGGCTCTTCAGGATCTTTCGAAACTTCGTACTCCCTGCGATTTATCAGAATGCGAGTTTCCAGTAGTAGTATATGTATAACTGACCGAATATTGCCGTCGGACGTGCCCACAAGCAGGAGTGCACCATGCTCTCCCCATGGGTGCCAGTCCAGCTTCACGATACTCGGCGAGCCTTTCCGCTTGTGATACTGGGGACCAATGACAAGAGACCTGTGAGGCGTCAGTTGCCTGTTGAATATGTTGAGTTGGTCACACTGACTTGACTTCAACCTCCTTCGCGTCCGCCTTCCAATAACCAAAGCGAGGCAGGATGACGACCACCGCCTGATGTCCGTCTGAGACAGCAAGAAGCTTCCCAGTCGGGTTGAGTGTCATTTGACTGACGTTGAAGCGGACATTCGGTGCGTTGAGAACCTGAACACATCCGCGTGAGCTTGCATGCGGGGCTTGGCAGAGTGCAGAACGCGACCTTATAGGGTATCTTGGAAGTGCTGTCACGCGCAACAGGGGCTATTCTGATCTGAGGTCCGACGGCAATAATGACGTCCGTCTCTCGAATGCACATGGCACGCCTTGGTCGCGGTGCAGCAGACGCGCCGTCTGCGTCTATGTTCTGCGCATTTTGAGACACGTTTCCGCGCAGACTGAGGGTAGAGTGTGCGAGGTCTGCATCCTGTGCTGGGCCGAAGATCGGGTGCGCGGCGAGCGGGGCGAGGTCGACGGAAGGCATTCTCGGGAAGAGACGCGCTCGTGGCTGAGTCTCAACCGTTGAACCGAAGCTTGCGCGTCTCGCTCATTCCCCCTCCACTCGCATCTCACAATGACCTCGATCGGCACTGGCTACGATCTCTCCGCGTCCACATACTCACCCGATGGCAGGATATTCCAGGCACGTCATCTATCTTGTCCCGTGGCTCTTCGCGTCTAACTGTTACCAAAGGTCGAGTATGCCAACAAGGCTGTCGAGAATTCCGGGTGCGTGCACGCGTCAATGCAGTTCAAATCCTCTCTAACCCTAGTTGTGTCATCAGCACGTCGATCGGACTTCGTGTCAAGGATGGTATAGTGCTCGCAGTCGAGAAACTGGTGCACTCCAAGCTCCTAGTGCCCGAAGCCAACCGCCGCATCCAGACTATCGACAGACACATCGGTCTCGTAAGTGAAATCACGTTATATTGTGGTGTTCGAGGGCTGATATTGACCGCTGGTATCGTAGGCGACTTCCGGCTTACCTGCAGACGCGCGGCATCTCGCTGGGCGCGCACGCGACGAAGCCCAAAACTACCGTGACACATATCAGTCTCCTACTCCCTCAAGGTGAGCGTTCCATCGCCTCGGTTGAAAATGTCGATCTCAGTGATATCGCAGTCGCTCGCAGACCGATTGAGCCTTTATGTCCAAGCCTACACACTCTACTCCTCCGTTCGGCCATTTGGTATCAGCTCCATTCTCGGAGCTGTCGATAAAGACGGCCCTCAGCTATATGTTGTCGAGCCCAGTGGCATATTTTTTGTGAGTTTTGTGGCCTTGACACTCATGTCGATCCCGTTAACGCGTGTTTGCCACGCAGGGCTACCACGGTGCTGCAGTCGGCAAGGGCAGCCAATTGGCCAAGACGGAGCTCGAGAAGCTCAAGTTGGCCGAGCTGACCACACGCCAAGCTGTCATCGAGGCAGCACGGATGTACGTTATGTGGCCTCATTTGGCGGAACTTCGAGCTGACATATATTTGCCAGCATCTATCTGGTCCACGATGACGCGAAGGACAAGGACTTCGAGCTCGAGGTTACTTGGATTGGCGAGGAGAGTGGCTATCAGCACCAGCAAGTGCCGAAGGACCTTCTTGAGGACGCAGAGGAGAGGGCCAAGGCATCGATGGAAGAGGGCTTCGAGTAATCATTTGTTCGACCTCAGCTTACATGAAATGAAATCTTCAGGTTTGCAATTTGCGCGCAGCGAAAAGCTTTGCCGAGATGAATAGTTATGGGTCATGACTTGAATCTATATTTCACATGCAGATCCTCGCGTGCAGCCTCGAGTTGTCTATGCTGCCTGCTCGAGCGCACCCAACCGAATGCGCACGGCATTCGCGTGCGCATCCAGACCTTCGCAGTCCGCTAATGTCATAACCACAGGGCCGATATTCTTTAGCCCATCGATGCTGATCTCCTGCGACGTGATGTGCTTCTGGAACGACTGCGTGTTGACGCCGCTGAACTGCCTTGCATACCCGTTCGTCGGCAGAGTGTGGTTCGTTCCCGACGCATAGTCGCCACAGCTCTCGGGTGTGTACGGCCCCACAAAGACGCTGCCGGCGTTCTGCACCTTCTCGACCGCGCCTGGCGCGTCTATGAGGTGCATGATAAGGTGCTCCGGCGCGTAGGCGTTGCTGAACTCGAGCGCCTCGTTGACGGAAGCCACCTTGACGATCAGGCTCTTTTGCACGCTCTCGCGCACGATGCTGACTCGGGTCAGCCGGTGCGCCTGCTCGTCGACTTCTTTCTCGATCTGTGAGATCTCCTCGGGCGACAGGCCGACCGCGACAAGCACGACCTGAGAGTCGACGCCGTGCTCGGCTTGGGACAGCAGGTCGGCAGCGACGAACCGCGGATCAGCGGACTGGTCTGCGATTACCTACAGAGCGCAAGTCGCGGGCCGTGAGCATCTGTGCATCCTCTAGTTCTGTAAGGGACTCACGAGTACTTCGGACGGACCAGCCGGCATGTCGATGGAGACCATTGCATCTGTGTCATTCTGTACGAGCATCTTCGCCGCGGTCACCCACTGGTTGCCCGGGCCGAAGATTTTATCGACCTTCGGCACGCTCTGCGTTCCGTATGCCATCGCCGCAATAGCTTGTGCGCCGCCAGCCTTCAAAATGGCGGATGCACCGACGAGGTGGGCGACATACAACACCTCCGGCACGACACTGCCGTCCGGCCGCGGCGGAGTGGCGAGTACAATCTGGTTGCAGCCTGCAACTTGAGCGGGCACGCCGAGCATCAGGGCCGTGCTGGGTAGGACTGCGGTGCCACCAGGAACATAAAGCCCTACGCGCGCAACAGGTCGTGCAAAGCGACTGCATACCACGCCTGGCATGGTCTCCACAACAAGCGTCCCTTCGTCGAGCTGAGCTGCGTGGAACTTTTTGACGTTGGCATAGGCGATGTCGATCGCGTCCTTGATCTTTGGATCAAGCTTGTTCACGGCGTCTGAAAATGGTGGCAGGATGACTGGGGCGTCAAGAGCGGCCTTGTCAAATTTGGCTGTGAGCTCGAGCAGTGCCGCGTCTCCACGCTTCCGCACGTCGTCTACGATGGGCTTGACCTTTGCGATCATCTCATCGGACCGGAGTACAGGCCGTTGGAGTAGCTGCTTGCGCTGCTCTGGTGAGCACGCAGCAAGGTCCGTAGTACGCATCTTAATAATGTCCGCCGGTTCTTCCTCCTGAGACGGTGTTGGTAGCGGCTTCTCATCGTCCTTCGGCGGGGGCGGCGGGGGCAAATCGGACAGCGGTGCGATCCATTGCGGCTTTGCATGACCAGGTCGGCGGGTGACACGCTTTGCCTTTGCATCGAGCGACTTTTCAATCTGGGCCACCGACACACCGCGGGAGACGCACAACGTAAGCGCGAAGTACACCAAATCCGCCGCCTCGAATGCAATGTCCTCCGGATCCTCAGCCACGCACAATTCGCTGGCCTCCTCCATAATCTTGGCCTGCAGTAATGCACGGTCGCTGAAGAGCCTGCGCGTGTACGAGCCTTCCGGGGCAGAGCGCAGCCGGGACTTGAGCGTTTTCTCGAGAGCCGCAAGACCCCGAACATCGCCGAAGCAGGAAGATGTGCCGAGATGACAGAACCCTGCGCCATGCTGGACAACGGTGAACTCGAGTGCGTCCGAGTCGCAGTCGACGCGGATGCTGACGACATCCTGGACGTCGCCCGAAGTCTCGCCCTTGCGCCAGAGGCCGTGCTTGCGACTTTGGTAGACGCCGCGGCCTGTGGCAATAGACTCGGTGACGGACTCGCGTGAGGAGTACACGATCCCGAGTGACTTGCCGCCGTGCTGGTGAGACGATACTACGGTCGGGAAGAGGCCATCTGGTCTATCTGAGGTGAGAGACTGCAAAAAGATGTCGGCGATGTTCATCTGCGTTTCGGACGTAGGCCCGAGAGTGAGGATGGATGTAGGAAGAACGGGGACGACGGCGCATTGCTGGAGTCTCTGTACGGTGAGCAGGTCATATGGGCCGGAATATGAGAGGTAAATGGTGGCCGGCGCGAGTACTTTAACGGCTCTTGCCAATAAGTCGGTGTCGAGTCTGTCACCGCATTGCAATAGGACATCCGCGCCAGGGAGAGCGATCTGAACGGCATCGTCAAAGGGGGTGGATATAATGAGACGGTACGGTGCAATGCCGTTTTGGGAGAGGTCATGGGCAAGTTGAGGGCTGACAACGAGCTTGTCTACGCCTGCGTCGAGGAGATGGATAGGGTCGTCCGCTGCGTCTCCAGCGACAAAATATGTCTGCGGCACGGCACTTGCGGGTGCATTTTGAAAGAGAAGCGGGCCGATACGGTCGAGTGCAGCGAGCAGAGTCGGATCAGCCGATGCGGCGCTGTCGACGAGCGGGAGGAATGAAGGCATGGCGAGTCTGATAAACTGCGGGTGGCTCCGAGCTGAGTTGCGATCGTGGTTTGCGTCTCACCTTTCACTTCACTCCCGCATTCTCTCATCATGCCTCCTCGCGGTGCCCCTGGCGGCAGAGGTCGTGGCGGACCCCCACGTGGTGGCCCGCCTCCCGGTCCTCCCGCAACTCGCGGCGGCGGTCCTGGCGCTGGCCCTGTTGCGATCGCTTCCCACGTCCAGACTATCGGTGTCAGGCGTCCAAGCTACGGTCGTGGTGGCAGACCTCTTCGCGTCATCACCAATCACTTCCCAGTTACTATTCCAGAGTCTATCATTCACCATTATGACGGTACGTCCGCTTGTTCCAAGTGAGGCGGCCACTGACCTCACTCCTTTCCAGTTGGTTCGTCGCTCATTGCAACCTCTGATCGTCACATTTTGCTCACTATCAACCCCAGTCATTGATAGCCATGCCGACAAGACCTACCCCGCTCGCCTCAATATGGAGATCGTAAACAAGTTGCAGGAACAGACACCTCAGGTCTTCACCCCGCGTGTGGTTTATGATGGCCGCAAGAACATTTTCTCACCCCAGGCCCTTAACTTTGGCGCGGCAGCAGAGGCAAGCCATGTCTTTCGTGCGGTTGCCTTATCCGCGTGGTTGCTCATTGCTGTCACTCTTCCATTGTTCAGTTCCAAGTCAGCCTCGGCAATGCCCCTCCTGGCGGCAGGCCAGCCAAGGCGTACAAGGTTCGCCTCACCAAGGTCGCGGAGATCAACCCCGAGTGAGTCAGGTCACTTGCTTCGAGTTTCGATGTTGCTCATACTTGTTGGATCTTTGCTCAGGGTTCTCTCTCGTTACCTAACTGGGAAGCAGTCACATGAGAGTGCAACACTGACTGCAATCACTGCCCTCAACGTCGTCATTCGTATGGCTCCATCAATGTGCGTTCCTAATGCTATTGCTGTTTCGTTTTTAATTTTCAGGACTCATCAACCACACCTAGGCTATACCCATTCAACGTTCGCTCGTTCTTCACCCCACGCGAAACTAAGGATATCGGCCTCGGCATTGTTCTCTGGCGTGGCTACTTCCAGTCTGTGCGCCCTGCTGTCGGCCGCATGCTCGTCAACATCGACATTTCGACCGGCACCATGTACAAGCCAGGCAATGTTCTCGACATTTGTCTCGAGATTTTGGGCCTGGAGCGCAACCAGGTTGCGGGCATGTATGCTGGCAACTTGTCGGAGCGTGACGCTCTCAAGCTCTCTCGCTTCCTATTCGGTGTCCGCGTCATCACCAACATCGACAGGAGCAAGCCACCTCGCGTCATCAAAAAGATCATGGGTCGTGACAACTCTAACAAGACGTTCTCACTCAACCAGGATGGCCAACCGCCTCGTACTATCTCGATCGCAGTGCGTGCATGCCATCTCTTCTTCTCAGTATTTTTCTCACCTAATAATATGCTTGTACAGCAATACTTTCGGGAAACTTTCCGCCGCCCAGTCACGCAGCCGAACGTTGTCCTTGCCGAGGTCGGCAAGAACGCGTACGTGCCACTCGAGTTCCTCGAAATCCCGCCCGGCCAGATCATGAAGAAGCAAGTGCCCCCGACCAAGACCAAAGACGTGCTCGAGTTCGCGACCAAGAAGCCCGAGCATCGCCTCAAGAGCATCCGTGACGGCCTTGCCGTGCTCAACTACAGCCAAAGCACGTTCATGACTGACTTCAACATGCGTGTGGACGAGAGCCAGATGACTACCAACGCTCGCGTGCTTGTTCCTCCGACGCTGCGCTATGGCCAGGGTTCGAAACAATCGACCATCGTGCGTTTTGCTCAAATTTCTACGCCGTGCTGAAAGCTGATGTGCTTTTTTCCAGGTTCCTCGTGACGGTGCTTGGAATATGATTGATAAGAAGTTCATGGTTCCCGGCATAGTCCGTGCTTGGGCGATCGTCATCTACGAGCGCCAGCAACGCTTCAACCAGCAGAATGTGACCGACATGATGCAAGGTCTCCGCCAATGCGCAAAAGATGTCGGTCTGTCTCTCTCTGTTGCACAGTTTCTGCTGTTTTGTACTGATTACACAAACTTAGGTATCACTGGCTTCGATTCCCAGCCTGTGATCGAATGGCACAACGGCCAGGGCGTCATCTCGGATGTTAGTATATTCTTCGCTTGTTTCGCTTCGCCTCACTCTCGTTGTAGCAACTCCGCGGCGTTGGTGGCAAGTGCAAGCAACTTACCGGCCAGCTCCCAACGATTATCGTCTGCGTGCTTCCCGAAGGTAGTACCGATATGTATAACGCCATCAAGCAGTGAGTCCCAGTTGTATTTCTCTGTCTCAGAGTGCTAAACATTCTCAGCTTCGGCGATATTACCGCTGGAGTAGCGACTCAGTGCCTCAAGTCGAGCAAGTGCTTCCGCGCGAAAGCGCAGTACTACGCAAATGTGCTGCTGAAGTGAGTTTTCTCGTACTCTGACCGTTACGCTGTTTGACTTGGTTCACAGGGTCAACGTCAAGCTCGGAGGCGTCAACGTTGTACCCGATCCCGTCTCAGTGCCTTTCTTCTCAGACCCGCTGCAGCCCGTCCTCATTCTAGGTGCGGACGTCATTCACCCCGCGCCTGGCTCTGTCGGTCGTCCGTCTTTTACTGCGCTCGTGGGCAATGTCGACGGCAATGTGTCCAAATACATTGCCACCAGCCGTGTTCAGACCAGTCGCAAGGAGATCATTGAGGACATGAGCGAGATGGCCAAGTATATCCTCCAGATGTACAACAAGTTCCGCACCAACATCGAGAAGAAACCGGGCTTCCCGAAGCGTGTCATTCTCTACCGGTATGCCTAGTCTATGTTCTTTCTTGTTAAGCCGCCTCTGACTTCTATTTACCTCTCGCAGTGATGGTGTTTCTGAAGGGCAGTTCCAAACTGTTCTCGATGAAGAGGTTCCAGAGATCAAGCGTTTGTTCAATTTTGCTCATTATCGGGATGTATCCCTCTGATAGTTGTATCTCAGGTGCCTTTGCGGAACTCCAGCTCAACCCACCGCCCAAACTCACAGTCATCGTCGTCGGCAAGCGTCATCACGTGCGCATGTTCCCTGAGCGTGCTAGCGATGGCGACCGTAGTGGCAACTGTCCTTCCGGCACCGTCATCGACACGGACATCGTGCACCCGACCGAGTTCGACTTCTATCTGCAGTCGCACGGTGGTCTGCTGGGCACGTCGCGTCCAGCTCATTACTCGATTCTGTACGACGAAAACCAGTTCACGCCGGACGCCTTACAGCAGCTCAGCTTCGCACTTTGTCACGTGTTCGCCCGCAGCACTCGCGCCGTGTCGATCCCGAGCCCAGTATACTACGCTGATATAGTGTGCTCGCGGGCCCGCACGCACTACGATCCACAGGCGCAACAGGTACGTGTTTCATTCCTCATAGAATATGCGGGTGCTGACACTACTGCCCACGTTGCAGCAATTGCACTTCTCCGACGACCAGACCGGCACTACGCCCGCCAGCTCGCAGTTGCAGCGGTTCAAAGAGCTCTTCAAGCCGCTGCACACGGCGACGGCGTTGACGATGTATTTCAATTGATCCGCAGTTGTTTTCGTCTTGTGCGCCATCATTATTCACGCGGTCTAGGTTTGAGCTCGCCCTCGCCCTTACTCCGCTGCCGCCCATTTTGCTTCGCATCTTTCCGCACCTTCTAGCTCAAACTATCTTCCCAATTTTTCGGTCACTCTGCGAGTTCATTGCGAGTTCATCGTCCAAGTCTTGAGCCGAACAAATTTCCTTGTACTAAAACTTTCGTCGCATGCAACCCCACCTCCACACCACGGATGACCAGACCACACGTGTATGATAAGGCTCAAATGTACCATTCGTGCATATATGGTTCTCTAAAACACTTGCTCTTGGCAGCTCCGCAGCTGCTAGGCTGTGACAGGAAGCTGCTGTGGCCATTATCAGACGTGGAAAAGGCGGCACCAGAGCTGCCGCCACCATTACCTTGGTCATGGCGCTACAAAGGTGAAGAGGTGAACTGTGGCGATTCGGCATGATGAGCTGTTCAACGTTTCACTGTCGCAGCTGCTTGTGGCAGCCTCCAATGGCAACCCATAAGGGTAAATTCCCATTTGTGAGCGAGCCAGGTTCTCAGACTGCGCAATTCCGTGTTAGCTGTGAAAATAGGGGCTGGCAGATCCATGCGCGAAAAAGCTCCTCCACGCGGGAGAAACCTGTGCGATGGCTGCGGTTACCAGGTCGGCAGTGACAGGGAAGATAACAGCAAACGTCAACAGCCTTCTGCGGGAATATGAGTGAATTGACTGGCAGCGGCACAACCATGTTGATCATGTCGAACGGAGGGGCAGGAAGCTGAAAGTGGTGGATGGGCGAGACCGGGATGATGGCAGGTCCTCCTGCTTGGGTGAGAGCGGGTTGATGCTGAGAGTCGGCTGCTTCGCAAGCGGTTAGTCTCGCAACAGGCTGTTAACCTATACAATGAGGCCTAGTGCGAAACATGCAAATGGGGGGGATGCGATACTGCATTGACCACTGCGTACGCTCCTTGTATGACGGGATGGTGCAAGATCGGGCCGTATCCGGCAAGAAGAGAAGACAAGAACAGCGGGGAGATGTTGGATGGCGTAGTGGACGCTTCTGCAAGTTGTGATGAAAGAACACATGGAGCGAATGATGCGTAGGGGTGGCTCCGGTGTGCAAACAGTGAGGGAAGTGAGTACGCAGACAGTGTCTCAGAGGCATTGCGGTAGTTGAAATATTCAAAATAGTGGAGCAAAGGAAGGCTGTGTGCTGCGCCGGGGGCAGAGCGAGTGGAGGAGGGGGTGCTGGAGGCTGAACTGGGCGCTAATTCCAAAAGTCCGCAGGCTAAGCGGCAAGCAAAGCTGTCGGAATAGGCCATACGCGGCTTGTCCCTTCTCCACATCCTCTCTCTCCCACCTCCGTCGTGTGCAGCGCCCACCGCCGCGACTATCACATCCCACTAATGGCTAGACGACGCACCTGCTCTTTGTTCCTTTCTCTGCTCGCCCTCTTCCTGTTCGGCACCGTTATCGTTCTCTCAACTGTCTCGTTCTACCTCGCCATAGACCCGAAGGCCTACCTCTCGGAAGCCGAGGTTCACCGCGCGGCTCAGCAGCTCAACACCTCCGACGCACGTCCTGAGCGCATTCCGCGTATCCTCCACCAGACCTGGCGTACCGAGGACCTGGGCGAGCGCTGGGGTCCCATCAGCCAAAGATGCAGAGAGATGATGCCTGACTAGTACGTAGTCCGTTCGCCTCTCGCAGGGCTTTTCTCACCTCTTTTTCAGCGAATACATGCTCTGGACAGACGAAAAGTCGCGTGACTTTATTGCGACCAACTACGGGTGGTTCCTGCCTACCTTTGACGCCTATCGCTATCCGATTCAGCGCGCAGACTCCATCCGCTACTTTATTCTTTATCACTACGGCGGTATTTACCTTGACCTCGACATTGGTTGCATCAAGCGCCTCGACCCGTTGCTTGTTCATCCCGTCATTTTACCGCGGACCATCCCGGTCGGCGTGTCCAACGACTTGATGTTCGCCGAAAAACACCATCCCTTCATGGAGCAGACGATTCAAAACCTCATCAACTTTGACCACACATACGTCCTGAACTACCCAACCGTCATGTTTACGACCGGGCCTATGTTCGTCTCGGCTCAGTACGGTCTCTACACGTCTGCGCACCCCGGCACGCCAGGCACGCCAGGCGAAGTCCGCATCCTTCCCAAGTCCCTTTACGGCAAGAACGCCAAGGAAGGCGAGGCTCCCAATTCCTTTTTTGAACATTACTACGGCAGTAGCTGGCATGCCGACGATGCCATGTTCATCACCTTCCTCGGACGGTGGGGTCGTAACCTGATGTGGATCGGCGCAGCCGTCGTTATCATCGGCTCAGTCCGTGCCTTCTTCCTCCGGCGTCACTCTCAACAGTGGCGGCGACACCTCGCCCTGGTTGTGCCTTATCCTGTCTTCCCGACACGACCGGGCCACCGGCAACGCGCAGGCAGCATCCGCCTCGACTTGAGCAACTTCCCGCCCTCCGAGACAACATCCGAGGATTCCACCCCAACTTGCTCAGAGCCGTCCACTCCATCTGCCGAATCTCGCATTCCCCTTCTCCCGGTCTTCGAGGTCCGCCCACCATCCCCGTCTGCGGCCTCCAGCTCGTCATTCGAGACTTTGGACATGGCAACAGCTGCTCCTGCGCGATCTTTGGCACTCTTCAACCGTGCCGGGCGCTGGGCTTGGGAATTTATGGGTGTTGATTCGTACTTCCGCCACAGCCGGTCCAGGTCGACGTCCGGCCGCCGCCGCCGTAATATGACTTTTTACCTTCCTGCATTCTTCGAGCAGTCTGCGGCACCAGCACGGGACACTGAGTCTATGCCCGCTGACAACGACAAGAGGAATGGCATGTCTTCATCAACCTCGCTGCATCCAGCGCCCCCGCCTTATGCACCCCCACAAACGGAATGGAGTCCGGTGCGACAAGTCGCGTCGCGCTCATCCAGCCCAGTGCCAAGGTAGTTTGTATCACTATGTTTTCTTATGCTTGCTTGCTTCATTTCTGGCTCGTTTCGTTCCGCATCTTGCACACGCTCTCGATTTCGCATACTGCACGCTCCACGGACTTCTTCTTCGCGCACGGATAATTTCCTTTTTTTTTTTGTTCCAGCCGGCCGTCTTTATTTGCTACCACCATGGATGCTTTGCTGCTGCTGCATAGAACTCTCCTCCCCGATTGCGATCTGTCTATATTACGAACACTTATGCTACAGCTCACGCCCCCTACTCGAACCCAAAACCCCGCTTTCCTCACGCCCGTGCTTACCTGCGAGCCTGGTCCAACTCCTGCTCGTGCTCTTCCTTGCTCTGCCATACCCGTGTTCCGTAGCGAATACCTTCCTCGGTTTGTAGCGTCGTCAGGTCCCTTGCATCGAACCTTTAAGGGTCTCGCGATGTCTTGTCGGGTATTTAGTTGTCCACACAGAAGGAAAACAAAAAATTGCATGGTTTTTCACTAGAAGATTGCCGGACATGAGTTGACAGGGGCTCAGTATATTGCAAGCCGGGTCGCCAAGAGTACAGAACAGCGATCAAGACCAACAGGAATACTTGACAACATTACTGCTACACACGGAGCACTAGGAGAGAGAGAGCGCGAAACAGCAGAAAGGAGAACAGCATCAGTAGTCATAAGAAACTCGAGACGAGTGGAGAGGGAGAAATGTCTCTCTGTGAGACAAGGACGCGTTCGTGCGGGGGCTCGCACACAACCCAGTGGGCAGCCCGTGCGCGCGGAAATGTAGAAATTACGGCCAAGCGCGAGCCGGTCGCTCTCTAGACGAGACCATCGTAAATGCGCAAAGCCTGCGGGAAAAAGGGTCAGCTCCGCGGACGGAATTCAGCGGCGTCACGACGGGGATGACGCACGGCGAGGATTGTCGGGTCCTGCTTGGAGCCCTCGACAAACTCGTCAAATGTGAGCTTTGCGTCCTTGTCGGCGTCCATGTTCTTGAAGATCTTGTCGACGCGCTTCTCGGGCGTGTCTTCGTCCGGCGGAAGGCGATGGGTCGAGCCGGCCATCTTGTAGATAGCTTGGACGATCTGAAGCATCTCGTCGTAGGTGATGAACCCGTCCTTGTCGATGTCGTATAATTGAAACGCCCCTACAATTGCGCACGTGAGCGCTTAGATGGAGAAACAGGCAGTTGTGGCCAAAAAAAACACTGACACTTGAGCTTCTCCTCGAGCTGACCGCGGCTGGTTACGGAGAGCGCACAGATGAACTCCTTAAAGTCGATTGTGCCGTTCTTGTTCTCGTCAAAGACGTCAAAGACGTATTCAGAAAAAGCAGATGGGTCGCCGAATGGGAAGAACTGCTTGTAGATCTTGCGGAACTCTTCCTTGTCGAGCTGACCGGTTGGGCAGTCCTTGAGGAACCCTTTGTACCTGTGCATACAACCCGCGATTTAAGCGCGATGGAGCAGCCTTCCGGCGCATCCGTGACGCACCATTGCTGCAGCTCCTTCTTCTCAACTGAAGTAAAGCATGAGCAGCCAGGATGAGAGCGACGGACGAAATGTTAGAACTGACAGTGGGTATTCCTCTGAAGATCCGCGAGCTGTTCTGGCGACAACTTGGATTGCGATTTGCCCTGTGATAGATAAGTGGAGGCAAAGACGCAGCGAGCGGAGCATACGGACCATGGTGGTGATGATTTGTGGATGGTGGCAAGAGGAAGAGTTTGAGCCAAGCTGGTTTGCGCGGACTGCAATCCCGGGTTTGATATGCGCGGTTGCGGGTGGTGGCACTGTAGTGGCACTGCTTGAAGTTTAATCGCATGCAATAGGGGGGGCAAGCCGCGCGTTGGGTCCGCGGGGGGGTGTTTGTGAGTATCTCAGGATTATTCGGCGCACGCATTGTACCCCCATTTCCGCGGTCGGAGCGCGTCCGATCGTGGATGGATTGCCATAGCCGGGCTAGCAGGGACACGGGGGAAAGTGCGCGGGCTTCTTAAAAAGACCCAGACCCCTCTTCTTCCTTTTCTCCCGCCGCTCTCTCTC
Organism: Auriculariales sp. MPI-PUGE-AT-0066; assembly: GCA_020744175.1. Taxonomy (NCBI): domain Eukaryota; kingdom Fungi; phylum Basidiomycota; class Agaricomycetes; order Auriculariales; species Auriculariales sp. MPI-PUGE-AT-0066. Next base: position 575,906 of record JAGTJP010000006.1, read on the forward strand.
TCTCTCTCTCTCTCTCTCATCCTTCCACTTCCACTTACTCCCACGATGTGCTGGCGTGTCGGCTCAGTAGAAGATGTCGCGTCAGGCTGCCAGATGTGCAAGCTTTACGCTACCAAGTACGGCTTTCTATGTCTGCAGATCTCCGCCGCTGACCAGCTCGATCACAGAGGCAAGTGCACACACGAGCGCCAGGTCTGCTCCGACCGCACCAACCACCCCAATTTCGACGTCCGTCATTTCGTCAACACCGATTGTCGCTTCGCCAACGCCTGCGGGTTCGTCCTTGTCTTCTCTCTCTCTTGTCGCTGTCTCCGCTCACCTGACGCGCCGTTGTAGATACTGCAAGGTCAACCGCACTTCCCCCCCCCTTCCGCACTTGTATATCGCTGACACCCTGTTGTGTAGATGGCTAGAGCAAATCCCACTGTCGATGCAAAGTATAATCGCGGCTGGCCAGGTTGCTGTCGTGCGCCAAGCTCGCATGAATGGGAGATGGTCAAGGACCTTGGCATTGCAACTATGATCTCGCGTCTTCACGAGATTCCTATTCCAACCGAGGTCAAGAAGCGTCTGGACGCCAACCCATCACCCAAAGCGGTCCCTCGGCCGCAGGTCCAGCAGGCTGAGCGTGAAGGAGGCGAACAGAGAACCAGCCGCTTACGCGACAACAACACCGTCGCCAGCGCTCCTCAACCCAACGCTTCTGGTGCAGCTACGCGACCCCAAGCACCACGTCGGACTGTGACAGCAGAGAGCGCACTCCCTCAATCGCAGCGTCCTTCCCTCGCTGCTAGGAAGAGTGCTTCGACCGTTCAACTCATGCAGTCCCTGTCCATGGCTCCCGCGCCTCGTGCCAACTTTACCTCCTCGCTCACCTCTTCCGGATCCTCCGACTCGGGCTCGAACCGAGGCGGGGCTATGTCTGATTCGGATGCAAGCACTGTCCGTTCCGAGTTCACGGATTATCTGTCCGAGGTAGGTCGACCCTGCACGTCCGCACATCAGCCCACCACTCACCCTGCCCGCCCCCTCTAATCGTAGGAATCTGAGGCCGAGCTACAGCGCCAGGCCCAGCTCCGTATCGAAGCCAAGAAGGAAGAGGACGAGTTCAAGGCCGCACGCGCGAAACTGGCGGGCATCGACACCACCAACCCACCTACCGACTGGGCTCGCTCCGGCGGCGGCCATGTGCCCACTCGCGGTGGCGTTAACGTGGGCCAGTACATGAAGTCCGGCCCGCAGGGTCGTCCCAACCCTCCCCAGAAAGGCTCGCCGCCGACTGCAGCTGCGGCGACTTCTCGTGCGCCTGCTTCTATTACCGAAATTCAACGGGCGCTCGGTGGAAATCGCCCGCCTCCAGCCCCTGCTGTGCAGCGCCAGCCTCAGCAACAGCGAGCCTGAACGGCGCGCTCTTCAACCTCAATTGTACCATTTCCTTCTCATCTTCCCTTCATCTACCGGTCGGAGTATTGGAACAACTCTTGTGTCATTTGATCTAGACTGGAACCGGACGCGCATTCTTGTGGCTTGTACTGAGAAAAGCTTGCTTCATTTCCTCGGTTTCATCGTTCATCTCCCTCGGTTCGCTCAAAGCTCAAGCACTCACCGCATTGTACCGCTAGCCATCCAAACTGGTGTTGTGTTGTGGATGTACGATTCCTCGCTGGCGCCAACCCCTCAACGTCCTGTACATACATGAAACCGCCGCTTGGCTGGTTTGTTATGCCGCTGCCGCGTGTGCCTGCGCTATCCTCCCTCGCTTTCGGCCCTGCCTTTCCTATATTTGTGGGTCTCGGCAATCATGTCTCCTGTGTTTGACCTCGACGGTGTACAGTTTATGTAACATGATGACGAATAAGCCAAGATCGTTCGGCGAAGTAAACCTTCGCTTTCTGCTACCTCTTCCGCATCTTTTGCAGCGAGAGCTGAAATGGTCCTAATATGACCCGAAAGGGCACATCGCAATCTGCGGAATTGAATCAGTTCGCCACCGCATAAGAGTTCAACTCGCCAGAGTTTGGATTGGGTTGTTGCAGTCCCCTACCGCCGCAGCCACGCCCGGGCCATTTGAGCCCAGTCCAACCACAGCATCAAGTCTCGAACGGCAAGCTTCACGCGCTTTAAAGTTGAACCGTCGAAAGGCGTGACCGGTCAGGCAGTGCTCTGACTGTGAACAGGGTCATGCATATTATGATCCGTGACTAGGCTGAATGCCGCAAAGACGAGACGGGTCCTCGGACGTCCACGTGCTGCCGGTGCTCTCGGGGCACTGGGCAAGGGTGTTGTGCCGAGCACAGATGAAATGCTCTCGTGTTTGCCACGGGGCAGTCGTCAATGTCAATGAAGGGAGGGAGGGTTGAGAAGCGTGTCGGGTTGACGAGCGACTACGCGCTCCGTCCGGTGTTTCTGGCGCCACTGTTGCCACTTGCAGTCGTGGCGCAAACACTTGAAGCTCACGATACGGTCGCTTATCGCCTGCCAATGAACGTACTGAGACTGGGACTGATGAGCTCTATCGTGCGGACACGCTCCGCAATGGCAAGAAGGCCGTCGGAGGAGAAGTTCATTACTGTAAGCGAGGGAGTTCCGCACGCGCACGATCTGGAAAAGACGAGCAGTCGAGATTAAGTCGCTCAGCCTCGATACCATTGTATTGCTGGGTAGTAGCACGGATGCTCTCGAAGTCTCGAGCTTGCGCTTAGCGGGGGTCTCATCAGCGTATTGGTGAGCCAGCGATTGGGACCAGGTGCAGTCCTGTCCCAGGTGCGAAGTCGTAGTAGATAATCTCGAAGCTAGCCTTTGCGCAAACAACGTCGTCCAGGTGTGCTCCTGCCCAAGCGGTCTGAAAAGAGCGCAGAGACGGTTTGCACGCTCAAGGTCGCGTCCCCAGCCAGGGCTGTCGCGCGGCCAGTCGTGAAGCATAATGAAATCTTGTAAATCTAGGGGGTCCCCAATTCCCCTTTCGCCGCAGATTGGCAGTCTATGTAGAGCAGACAAAACTCGCGTGCTGCTCGGTAGGTGTGAACATTGCCTCTCCGCGCTGGCAGACATTCTTGCAGACTGAAATGACGCGCAGATACGGGTCACAGCACTCATTGGCCCGCAGCAACGCGCGACTCGTCAGTGATACCACAAGACGAACACTTCGGCGTGCTCAGGTTCAAAAGCGAACCATTCATGGTCAGTTCGTCCTTGCAATCGTGATGAAAGAGAGATTTACTGTTGGGACTGTCGCCATGAAGAAGGACATGCAGTTGTAGTGGACTTTGGACCACCACTGACGCATTGCGTTGTGAACGGCATTGAATATCTAGGTTGCAGTTCCCCGCGCAAGCTCTCGTTAAGTTTCCAAGGACGGGAAACCAGCACGGACAAGAACTGTGGTCGCAAAGATGTTACACTTTGAGTGTGTGATCGCATATGATGGCGGAGGCAATCAGAGCTGCGACCGCGGGAGAGTGATGAAGGCGATATTCGGTGACATGTTGCGAGAGTTGATGTACGAGAGGAGAAGCAGATGATCTCATTAGAAAGTTGCCGAATGCGCTTTCTGGCTCACCCCTTGTGGCACGCGAGCATATCGCCATACCGCTTCACGCTAACGCGCAGCACGCGACGCTACAGTAAACGGGACTCATCGCGCGCCGAGCGTACCAGCTGGGATGCATCTCTATCTGCGCGAAAGCCCTCGGACTTTGCTGCTTGTGACGAGCTCAGAGGACGAGCGACGCGGTTGTCCTCGCCGCGCACTCGTGTTTCGCGTTGCAGGCAGCTCCGACAGGGAAAAGCAAGTCATCGTCGAGTTCCTTCCCAAGGACCAGATTTCGCTCGCCGGGACCACACGCTTGACGGCTCGATCGGTCGTCGGTTGCCTCGGTGCGTGCAGCGCGCCGCCAGTGCACGAGGACAGATGCTAACACTCCGGTCGGTGCATGTACAGGTCTCATATGCATTCAGAACGGTCCGTTGCAAAGTCTGTACCTCCCTCCCTTGATGACTTATTCGTCTCCGGAGCAGACGTCTTTTTGGTTGTCGTCACTTCCGCGCTTGAAATCGGCAACCTCATTCCTTCATCCTCCCATTCATTCTCCGTCTCTCGCATACTTGAGACTTCGTTCATCAGTCTCACAGTCTCTACCTATGATACGAATCTGCTTGACGGTGACTCTGTTCCAAGTCCTACCGAGTCTGGCTCGTACCCTGATCGTGACAACGCGTATGCTTCGCAATCGCAGGCCCAAGGGGGCGTGTACGAGCATCCCTGCGCAGCGCTGACCAAAATACTCGGTGGAGGCACTTTCTACTTTGCACCAGATCCGCACTGGGATATCTCGACGCGGCTAGCTGAGCGCGTACAACGGGATCAAAGCGCCTCCCAGGACGTCGGCATATTTGATCCTCGCTTTGTATGGAACGAGAACCTGGTCAGCGGGTTGCTCGATTTTCGCGAGCGATTGGACCCCAGCGAACGCCACGACTTTGACAAGTGCAAGTTTCTAGTTGGTCCTTCGTCCGCCGCAGGAAAACATAGATGCTTATTGTGGTGGCACGTAGATTCTTGTCATTCAAGGCTTTGTTGGAGTGTTCACGGTGCCCATTCCCCCGTCACCCAACTCGGCCATGAGTGGATCCAATGTCGCGACGCTTGGTCTCATCTCTCGCCTCGGCTGGAAACGCGCAGGGACGAGATTTAATACGCGGGGAGTGGACGATGACGGGAATACTGCCAATTTTGTGGAAGTGAGTGTGGCTGCACGAGTGTTCTGATGTCTCACCAAGGCATATTTTCGGTAGACAGAAACCATCTGCAGCACAGATCAGCTGTGCTTCAGCTATACACAAGTTCGAGGAAGTGTGCCTCTGTTTTGGGAGCAGCCCGGGCTCCAAACCTTCACACCCAAGATCCAAATTACTCGTCCACAGGCCGCAGCTCAGCCAGCATTTGAGCGACATTTCACGTCGTTGCTCGACGAATACGGCGCAGTTCACATTCTCAATCTGCTCGGATCCAAAGAGAACGAGGTCATCCTTTCTCAGGCGTACGCTCAGCTTGCCTCCAAAGAGATCAGCGGCAACGCCCTAGGAATGACCAACTTTGACTTTCACCATACCGTCAAAGTTGGCGGTCATGACTCCGTCCCGTTGCAACTCAAGTTTGTCATCGCATATTATCGATGATTGCCGCTGATCCACTTTTTCTACAGGAGAAATGCGGGTGTGGTCGACGGCATCGATAGCTTTGGCTTCACCACCGTCGAGCTGCACTCCCAAGAACTAATCCTGCGCCAGCGAGGCGTATTCCGCACAAACTGTTTGGATTGGCGAGTACCTGAAATGGTCTCTCTGTCGCATTCATCGCTCATGTCACCACCAGCCTGGATCGAACCAATTTCGTACAGGACATCCTCAGCAAGACGGTTCTCGAGCAGTATTTCCTGCAAACTCGGCCCGAGTGCGCATCTTCGCATTCAATGTGGGCATATCATCGCGAGCTCTGGGCGGAAAGCGGTGATGCTTGTCGAAAATTTATGTAGGTGTCTAGCCGTTGGGATTCAAAGCTCTGAACATAAGCAGGCAGGTACTGGTGCATTGAACACCAGTTACACCCGCAGCGGAAAACGCACGTTAGGTGGTCTCCTTTCCGACGCCACGAAAAGTGTTTCTCGCGCCTACATCAACAACTTCCAGGATCGCAGCAAGCAGGTCGCAATCGACTTACTTCTAGTGCACTTATTTCAAGTCTAACCTATGCACTGGTAGCTCACATTGATCCTGCAGGGCAACATGTCCGGAGGTCAGCGCGTCCGCGTTTTCGACCCTATTCACGATTCGGTCAGAGAGGCGCTGGCAGCACGGCTACCCGAGTACTCGACGACACACTACATTTCCATCTTTGTTGGAACGTGGAACTTGAATGGTCGGGTAAGATTCAGTGCTTCTATGTAAATGTGTTCAGCTCATGGCGCGTTGCAGCCACCGTCAGAGCCATTATTACCATGGCTCTTCCCTCAGGATGGTAAGCAAAACTCAATCTCTGAAGGCTCAAGCTGAGCTTCGGCAGATGGCGTTGAGTACGAGAGCCATAAAGTTTATCATACTACCGCTGACCGTCAAAAAGACCAGACATGCTGGTTCTCGGCTTTCAAGAGATGGTCCCTCTCACTGCGCAACAAATCGTTCAGACAGACCCCGAGAAGAGGTCTCTGATTCTCTCATCGACTATATTAATTCGACTAACAATTTTATAGGAGAGTCTGGGAATCCGTGTTGGCCGCTACGTTAGAGAAACGACCAGGGAAGACGTGTGACTATGTTCTCCTTCGGAGCGAGCAGGTACGCCAAATGTGGCACCGTTGGTTTGTCTCTCTTAATTTCACCATCCTCAGCTCGTTGGAACAGCTGTCATTCTGTTTGTCAAGACCACTCTCGCGAGCGTGATTCGGAATGTCGAAGTGGCCACCCGCAAGGTATGCTTTGTCGCTTACCTCATGTTCTGCTCCGCTCATCCTTGGCTTAGACAGGCGTGCGTTATTCGCTACCCTCAGAGACTCGCGATGCTGATGGGTCGTAGCTCTCAGGCATGGCAGGAAACAAGGGTGCAGCCGCGATACGCTTCGAATACGAGAGCGCATCATATTGCTTCATCACAGCTCACCTCGCCGCTGGACACTCAGCTGTCGAAGAGCGCAACTCAGATTACCGGACGATAGTCAACGGTTTGCACTTCACCAAGGGCAAGACCGTTGACAGCCACGAGTGAGTCGAGCGACCCGGCGTCTATTGCAGTTGGCTCAACCTGGAGAGCAGCAATGTAGTCTGGTTCGCAGACTCGAACTACCGGATCGATCTCGAAAATGAGGTCGTGCGGCAACTTGCAGCTGCCGGAGAGCTTGATCAGCTCGTGGCAGCCGATCAGGTAGGTAAAGAAGTCGTTGGAGACGCTGTCACTTATCGGCATTGCAGCTCAAACGCGCCATGGACTTTCGACAGGCCTTTGCAGGTAGGTGACCCACCGCAAGCGTGAAGTAATCTCTCTGAGCCTTGTGCAGGGTACGAAGAAGGACCATTGCTCTTCCAGCCCACATATCGTTACGACCTGCACTCGACAGAGTACGACACAAGCGAGAAGATGCGCATTCCAGCCTGGACTGATCGGATCCTGTACCGCGGACGAAGTCTCGACCTGTCCGTATACTCTAGAGCAGAGTTGTATGGTTCCGACCATCGACCAGGTCAGTCGCATCCCGCTGCGTCCTTCATTCATTCGCTTCGGCTCACAAGAAGGGCTACAGTGTTTGCGGTCTTTCGTGCCGAAGTGCGCCACATCGACCCGCAAAAGAAGGCGGCCCTTCGAGCAAAGCTGTTCGAATCGATCACCTCGACAGCGCCTGGAGAGCGCCTGGAACATCGAATGGAGCGCATGGTGCCAACGCACGACTACACCGACGAGTGTATGTTGACATTTTTGTACTTGCGCTTCAACCGCGTTCTCATCAGCCTCAGTGCCTCCTCCGAGCTCGAGCGACTTGATGTGGTTTGACACGCCGGGTTTGTCTGGCTTGCTGACACCAAGTACTCTCAACTGACACGCTCGTGGTAGAACATCCGAACGGCGTTGTAAACCCTGCCGTCGCAGAAGAGGAGTCGGACATTTCAGACTCGTCCCCATCGTCGTCGGACGACGAGCTGTACTCACACGCGCAGAGGTTGCCTGAGCCGATCGCGCCACAGAGGAGACCAGCTCCGCCGCTTCCAGCACGACCAGCACACGATCCCTCAGAGTAGTACGAGCTCGCTTCTCGATAGAGTCGCCCAAAAGTACAGTGCATGGACAATTAGCTCTGGGCGGAAGAACGAATAATATACACGCTTTGCGACAGAGCGGCGCACGAACGAGTCGTCACCGGATAATGCCCTGTTTCTTGAGATCTTCGTACGTCTTGCGGTTGTACACGTTCCCGTCCTCGTCCTCGAGCTCCTCGGTCGCCTCGGTCGAGACCATATCTTGGCGACCTTCCTGCTTCAGCCGTTCCGCAACTAGACAGATTGTAAGCGGGCTGATTGTGAGATTCAAATGGTTCAAAGACGTACGAGCCAGCGCATCCTCGATGCGCGTGATCTCGTGGAAGTGCTTCGTGTTCGGAAGACCGAGGGCACGCATGCCAAAGGCGTGACGCGACTCCTTTTTATCAAGCCGTGAGTGCTCAATCCTGGAGCCAAAGCCAAAAACCGCACCTGGAAGTGTCGCTCAAAGTTTTTGCGGCCCATGTACACATGATCGAGACAGATCTCGCAGTGGTACTCGACGCCGAGCCCGTGCAGCTTGTACAGCCAGTACGGAATGGGCTTGCCGTCCCAGCCGAGCGGCAGCTTGAGCGGGTTGTAGATCTTCTCCTCCTCCTGTTCCTCCTCGGGCGGAGGCGCGTCCGCGGCAGCAATCGCGGGGGCCGCTGCCGTCGACTGCTCGAGCATTTCCTGCTCGCGCTCGCGCGCCGTCAGTGCGAATCGCCGCTCGACGTTCGACTTGGTTTCGGTCAGTGTCTGCGCGAGCGGCCGTAGAAGCGTCGTCGTGAGGTGCGTCAGCCGCGCAAGCTTGTGGTTTCTCGATTCGTGCAACTTGGTCGACGACGTGCCAGCACCAGCTCCAGAGGGTGCCGCGGCAGACCCGTTTGAACCGGCTGAGCGCGCGGCAGCGGCCTTGACGTGCTTTTTGGATGAGAGATGCGCGTCGTAGACTGTCTGCTTCGAATAGTTCTTTTGACCTGGCAGATGGTTATGGGTCAGCGAATCGCACTCAATGCGCAAGAGGTTTTAAGGCGTACATGCGTCGCACCAGATGCCTTCTGCTGCTGCTGTAGATGGACCATCGGTGCTGGGCTTTTGCCACTCGGCGACCTGACCAGCCTCCCACTGTGCGTTGAAGTCGACCTCGGCTTCAATGATATCCCTCTCAATGTCCGACAGCGGACTTTTTCGTTTCGTGAACGATAGCAAGTACGAATATAAGGATTCGAGATAGCTGGAAAGAGACATGCACATGAGCGGACGTTACGAGCCACCGTAAGATATGCCTGACCTTTCGTACTCTTTTGTCGACTTGGTGTCCATCCCAATCTCTGCATGAACTGGCGAGTTTGCGATAGACGTGAGGATGTCGAGGTACTGCAGATAAGTGGGCCGTTTGCGTAGGTTCTTTAAGTTTGAGTACGCGGAGTGCTGGGCATACAGATCGACATAACGACCGTACGCCTCTTCGCCAGAGAACATGGACGCCAGCGCTACCGCCAAGAGTAAGCACATTGCGCAAATCAAGTAGCAGCCGCGCAAAGACAACAACAACGACGTACGGTCCTCATCTTCGTACTCGGCGTCGAGCGGCTCGTCCACGAGCGCCTGGAGCTCCGCCTCAAATGCGCCGGGGACCGCATTGGGATAACGAGCGTGATGCTCGCGGATGCGGCCGAGACGCGTGTAGAACTCGCCCAGGTCGTCCGAGCCGCCGCCGCCAACAGGCGCGGAGAGCGCATCGAGCTCGGCCTGGCGCGTGGCCGCGGCACCGTACGCGGCACCCAGCTCGTGCACGCGCGCGCCGATACGGTCGAGCAGCTGCCCGGCCTTGTGCTGGTTCGCGACGTGTGCTTGCTGCGTTGAGTAGGTGTGCGAGAGCACCGTGGAAAGAGCGCGCTCGAGGCGCTCGATTTCTTCATGCGTCTGTCGTTGGTTCTCAAGAACAGAGTCCATTGCAGCGTCGGGTGAGGTACGGGGCGAGCTGTAGGATGCGGGACACCAAGAGTGGCTGGCGCGGAGGCGCGAAAGTGTCCAAGACGCGGTTGCGGAAGCAAACGCGTCTCAAGTTTCTAGGACCAGCCCAAAGCTTTGCCACGACCATTCAACTCGTACACACACGCGATATCAAGGTCTTCAGAATTCAGAGTCAACATGTAAAAGGTCGTTGTTACATTGTATATTCCCACGAACACTGAGCGTAAGAAAGCTGAGGAATACAGGCATCGTAACGTGAAGTATGGACATGACAGGACGCGGAGAGAGAAGGCCAGACTTCAGAGCTTGACTTCCTTCAGGCCGTCTTTCCAGAAGACAAAGTACGCTGCGGAGATGCGGGGCTCAGCTCCCGACTGTGAGAAAAAAGAGATGGAACGCACGAGTGATACCATCCTCGCGATAGTTGAGGAGCGCAACCATGCCATCTACGTTCATCGACTCGCCCGTGTACTGCCAATGGTTATGTTAGTAAGGCCTGTCGAAGCGAGGACACGAGAAACGTGCAAATTCAAAGTCTTTGAAGTTGGCGACAATCTTCTTGGCGAAAGCCTGTGCGCCCTTTTCGAATGCCTCCACGCGGTCAGGGTTGGTCTCCTGGAGCTTGGTTTTGACGGCCTTCATGTAGCCCTAGTAGTGGTGGTGGCCATGAGCACATACTTGGATAGCGAGTGAGGGAGCCGGGACAGACCTTGAGATATGTAAGATAGGACTTTTTGTCGAAAGAGGTCTTCTGGAGGCGGAAGGAGTGAACGATGTTGATAGTGACCACAGCGCCGTCCTCGAGCTCCTCCTGCTGCTCCTCGGCACTCGGGTTGGCACCTGGCCGCCGTTGGGTGAGATCGCGAGCATCGGGGGATGCAAAGGACAGGGCTCACCGATGTCGACGTCTGCACCAGGCTTGATGGTGATGGACTGGCCGTCCATCTCGTAGATAATGTCGTCGACCAACTTCCTGCAGGGGAGGCACTACTGATCAACCATCTCGCCTGGCTTGGGATCATGGCGCGCAAACGCACATCGGATAAGCATCAGAGAACATCTCATCGCCGGTGAGGATGTCCGTGTACAGCAGCATGGTGTGTGTGAGTGTGTGTGAGAGGCGGGAGTGCAAAAAGCAGCGTTGCGGAGAATAGATCCGGGGGTATTCAGAAGAATTTTACGCCCACCATGGACTTTGCAGCGGTGGTGGTGCAGCAGCATGCCGTCGCCGTCTCGCGTCGCACTCCAGAGGCTCGTTACTGGCGCCGCTTTCGTCAGCCTGTATTCGTAAAAGAGTATGCGCCCGTGACCGCTGTTCACTTTTCCCCTGCACGCCCGCATCGTTATGCAGTCACCGCAGGCACCCGTGTTCACATCTACGCCCCTCGCACTCAAAAAGTTGCAAAAACTATAACACGCTTCAAGGACGTCGCTCGCAGCGCAACTATAAGACACGACGGCAAGCTCATCGTCGCTGGAGACGACACCGGCCTCGTCCAGGCGCGTCCTCATCTCCCCACATCTCATCCATACTCTACTCATTTCTCTTGCCCAGATATTCGATCTCAGCAGTCGCGCTGTTCTGCGTACGCTTGACCACCACAAGCAGTCAGCTGCACCTTGTCTTCGTCAAGTCGTCCCGCCGTGCTGACTGCTTGTCTTTTTCGCGCAGACCGGTCCATGTCACAAAGTTCGCGCCGTCCGGTTCGCCACACGTGCTCACATGCGCAGACGATGCGCAAGTATGTCTATGGGACCTGCCCACGCAGGCTGTAGTCTACACTTTTGCAGAGCATACCGATTATGTTCGCTCTGGCCTCGTCGCCCAGCATAACCACTCCCTCGTGCTCACGGGCTCCTACGACGGCACCGTGCGCCTCTTTGACGCACGCACCGGTATGTCCGCCATGACAATGCAACCTCCCAGCGGCGCAGTTATTCCAGTTGAGCAAGTCGCGCTGTTTCCGAGCGGGACAATGGCTATCTCGTCCGCTGGCCCGATCTTGCGCGTGTGGGACCTCGTCGCAGGCGGGCGATGTGTGCGCGCACTCTCGAACCACCAAAAGACAATCACATCGCTCGCATTCGACGGTTCGTCCAGCCGACTGCTCAGCGGTGGTCTCGATCACCTCGTAAAGGTGTACGATGTCTCGACGTACAAGGTCGTGCACACCATGCGCTACCCGGCACCCGTGCTCTCGCTCGCCATCTCACCCGACGACACCCACATCGCTGCCGGTATGTCTGACGGCACCTTCTCCGTGCGCCGTCGCGAGCCTCGCAAGGATCGTCCACAGGACGACGCCGCGGCGGCGCTGCGCAGCGGCTCGTTCGAGTACTTCCTCGGCGGCGACATGGCGCACTTAGGCGCAGGTGCCGCGCCGCGCGACCGCACCAAGACGCGCACGGCCAAGGCCAAGGAGCGCGCGCAGCAGCTCGGCATCGACGAGCACGTGCCCGGTGGCCAGCACAAGCCCAAGAAGCTGCGCGCGTACGACCGCCACCTGCGCCGCTTCAGGTACGCCGCCGCACTCGACTCGGTGCTGCGCGACGACGTACAACCGTCGACAGCGTTCTCGCTCATCCAGGAGCTCGTTCACCGTGACGGCCTCCAGATCGCCATCTCGGGTCGCGACGACGTCGCGCTCGAGCCGCTGCTGCGTCTACTTGTCAAGTATGTTACCGACCCGCGCTTCTGCGACCTCGCCAGCGATGTGACCGCCATGGTCATCGACACTTACGGTCTCGTCGTAGGCCAGTCGCCCCTCATCGACCAGCTCCTCATTCAGCTGCGTCGCAAAATCCGCCAAGAGCTCCGCATGCAGCGCGAGCTTCAAAAAGTCCGCGGCGCCTTGGACATGGTTTTCGCAACCGCGACCGCCCCTGCTGCTGCTAGATGACACCTCGCAAGGGAGTCGCTTCGAGATTGCTGTTCACTTGCTATATCATATCATCTGTGTACTTTGTATTGTATAGATTAGCTTGTTGTGGGTTCAGCATGCCTCCAGATATGAGATCAGCTGTGTGAGGATCATGGCCTGGGTCATAGCAGGCTGCCCGTCGGGATCTGGCTGTGGAGGTTCGGCGTCAGACACGTTGTCGCGATAGATGCGCAGGACGTCTGCGACCGCTTTGAGAGTTTTGTTCTTCCGCGCCAATAACTGCTGGGCGTGACCCCGGATCTAGCCAGACGATTCAGCATCTTGACTGTATCGCAAGGCTCGCAGACATACCCCGTCATCCTCCATACAGATCCAGGCTAGGATGTAATCGATCGTTTGAAGCGTGAACAGGCCACTGTCGAGCCGTCGAAGGTACCACAGGTCCTCCATACTCTCGTCCACCTCCTCCTGGGCCACTGCCAGTTGCTGCGTGAAGCCACAACCGTCAGCCAGCGCAAACACCTCACGACTGACCACCAGCTCACGTTCTTTTCGACATCAATCTCCCGCTCCGTGGCCGCTAGCCTGGCCTCGGCGCTCTCACGCAGCTCCAACATCCTATCGACCTTCTCGTACCCCGCCTCAACAAACTTAGTCAACAGCCGCGTTCGTGGCGGCGTATCGGACTCGAGGTTGATAAACAGCGACGAGATGATGCCTAGAACATGGCCTGTGTCCTCCTGCACCGGCTGGCCCGCCTTGCCCTTCTTCACCTGCTTGCCCATGAGCGCCGGGAAAAGCGTCTTGAGCCCCGACACCTCGACGAAGGCCTCGCATGCGGCGACCCCGTCGGGGCCGGACAGCGCATGGTCGAGCACCTTGATGCTGCGCGAGCGCGACTGCTTCTTCTCTCTGCGTGCGAAGGTCAGAGACGCACCCCGACTGGTGCCAGCGCAACGACGTACTTCATCGTAAAAACCATGAGATCGACGCCCTCGCTCTTTAAGAAGAGCTGCTTAATCGACGGCTCCTCTAGCGCTGAGCACAAAACATCAAACAAGTTCTCCATGAACTCGGTTTCGTCTGCGTTCGCTGGGTCACGGAAGCGATATTGCTGTCAAGTCGTCAACGATTGATTCCTTGGGATACAAATGGCAGGCGGCGCACCGAAAGGACTTTCAGAAGCGCTTCGACGCCATCCAGTTCACCAAACTGCAGCCTATTGCGGCTGTTGTCCTGGAGCAGGATGGCCAGGAGCTCGGCAGCGTAGCTGCGGTTTTCGTCATGCGTTTTGCCTTCGACGCGTTGTAGCAGCCACTTCATGAGCGCTGTCCGCGATACGAGCTCGTTGGACAGCTCGGGGCTAATACCAATGATATTCTCAAAGATGCCTGAAGGTATAAGGTTAGTGATGGTTGCTGCAGCTTGTTAAAGGAAATGTGTACCAAGGATCTGGAATACGCCTTGTCGATCTGCCTCTTCCTCCTCATTTAACCGGTCGAGATTCTGCACGAGAAGCTCCATCACAGAGTTTTCGAGCTATTATATAGTCAGTATCGGCTCTAATAAGCTGTTTCACAGACGTACGAATGCGTCGACGACCATCCGCAATGCCTCGTCGCGTGTGACTTCGTCCTCCTCGTCCTCATCCTCAGCATCCTCAGCAGTATCCTCATCGGTAAGCTCTTGAATGACCGAGACCACCTCTAGAGCGATATCCGCATTCTCATGACTGAGCAGCCCAGCAAGACGAGCGGCACCTCCGCCCTTCGCAAGCTCCGGATACGCCTTCGTAGGCACTTGTGCGAGAGGAAGCAGCGCTTTTATCGCCAAATCAAGGTCGGCCTCGGAGTCGATGAATCTTCGCAAGGGTGTTAGTGTTACAGATGCGGCTGAACAGGAAGTGCGCGGACTTGGTCGGGTCGTTTGGAAACTTGGCGCGCTGCTGCTGATTTTTGTTCGCCGCGCGCTCAAAGCGCAGCACTAATCGCTTAACCTGCGCAGCGTTCATGCCCTGCCAATACGGAAGAAAGAGATGTTATCGGTGGCAAGTAAATGGCGCGTCTGGACGCAACGCACCGCTTCCTCGAGCACGCCGTCCTTGTCCGCGGCCTTTTCGAATATACTGAGAATTTCCTTCTGCTGCTTCGTTAGTCCACCACCATAGAAACGACCCTCGTCGTCCTCTTCTGCAAAGTAGTCTGCATCCCCGCCGGGCGCGAAGTCGCCAGAGCCGCCGTCGCGTTCGTCGTCCTCGTCAACATCTTCGACTGTCGCTCGTCGCGATTTTGGCGGCGACGCATCTGAGGGGCCGCTCGATACAGTCGTGGCGCTGCTCGTCCCTTCTTCGTCTAGGCGCATGCGTTTCAGGACCTCCGTCGAGGGCATGTCTGGCATCCGCCTCTTATTCCCGCCTATGGGGATTTTAGGGACCTAGTGTGAAGAGAGGTCAGAAATGTCGGAATCACCTCATATCATCAGACTCGTATACCTTGAAGAGCTTGTCAATGTCCATAGCGCCAAGAGGGGAGGAGGCGATCCTTCGGGGTTGGCCATTCAGACGCGTCTCCTCCGACATCCCACCTCCTGATCCTTCACGGTACACCTTGAACGCGGCTACGCCCAGGCATCCATCGTGCGTACAGCTCATTAATGGCATTAACTAATGTTATCTAAAGTGTTAACTGACAGCGGTAATCAAGCCTTGTGCGGAACGTCTGCCGCGAGCCAGGCCAACACTTCCTCGATCTGCTTGCTGTTGGTAAGAATTGCCTCACCATGACGGCCTGTCGCATCCCACATGATACCCTCTCCGTCCTGGACCCCATGATCCATCAGGTATCTCTTCACGCGCTGCTCGACACATCAGCATTCAGGTCGCGGGTCAACTAAATGTACCTACGGCGCTGGCTACGATGGAATCCATGCCTCCGAGGTAAAATCTGGCAAAGCGGGGATCGTGTCCCTGAGGAATGTCTTCGAAAAATAATGTATTTTCTGCCCAATTGAAGCGGCATTGGATGGTTTGCGCAATGCCAACTTCGCAGCCAACAAAGTAACGCATGAGCAGCGTTATAGCCTGTAGATTTGAGCAGTCAGATCAAAGACAGTGTTTCAAAGCTCAATCACACACATCATGAGGAGGACGATAGACAAAGTTGTGGCAAACGTCGCCTAATCGGACAGTCAGTGATCACCCGATGTGTGCAGCACCTAACGTACCCTCCCATGTCGTGAAAACGACAGGGTCGACGAAGCAGGACCTACGGATCACTTGGGGATGTTCTTTCACCATCCAGGCGTGTGGGATCGAGCCACTGAAACAAAAGGAAAAGTCAATGTCTGCAAAGAACGATGTGTCGCTGGCACTGACTTGGAGTGACTGAGAATGGTGACACCGTGCTCTGTCCAGCCCAGTGATTCCAAGAGACCATGTAAAGTGTTAACCATATCCTGCTTGTCCATTGGTCTCAAGTGATTGCGGTGGAAGATGTCTTGCGATATGGATGGCTGGCGGATAATAAGCACCGGTCGGTCGGGCACAGCGCGCAAGAGGTCCTTAATGGTGCTCGCATATTGCAGAGGACCGACACCCAGTCCGTGTAAGAAAACAATAGGTGCCGGACTAGATGGCGATGGGTTCCACCCTTCAGGTGCACTGATGATGTACTCCATGTCTCCGAAACTACCTTCACGAGCGCTGTAAGCCCGGGCGAGATGTCGCCGAAGCCAGAGGTTCCCAAGACCAACTAGGGCATACAAAACCTGCAAGATATATGAGCGGTAATCGCTCCAGGCTGTTAGTGCCACCCACGAATGGACGAGCCCACACGCTGATTGGATCCAGCCGCAAGAGGTACGGTCGTGCATCAGGGTTGGAACCCTCAGGGATTTCGCAGCCAACGCGGTATTCGAGCAGCTGCATTGCATCTTGCAACGCGGCACGGTGCACCTCGTCGAGAGCCTTGAGGCCGGGGAACGGCAGCCCGTAGGTAGCCCAATAAAGCCATGCATAGACATCGGCGCGCCGAATTTCACTGAATGGAACGCCACGGAACCTAGGATATGGTAAGGCCGATCAGAAATGAAGAGTCGATACAACACGTACCAAGTCCGAAGACAGTTGCGGAAGTCGACAGCGCGAGGGTCATCGAATGGGAGCGCCTCAAAGATGGACTGCTTTTCAAATTTGTCCATTTCTTGCTCTAGTGTCTCCGGTGTTGTCTGTACCAATCCAGCCTGGAGGACTCGAATGAGACATCTCCTGAGAACGTGTATGTCCACAATCAACGGGAGGAAAGAATTGGTGACCAAGTGGAAGATATAGAAATGATACAGACTGAACACAACCTTCAATGTTTTTAGCTCTGGGATAGAGCCAGGCAGGTTGACGGGTGGAACTGACCTCAATGCACGCATATACAAGGGCAACACGAGCCAAAAAATGCGAGGTCCATGATAAGTCTATCCATTGCGGCGACGTGGTAGTGAATGCAGCGGCAGTGAATGCAGCGACGTAGAGCCAGGCGAGGGGTGCAAGCGAATACAGTGGGAGAACAATACACACAAAGGCGACATAGAATGATAACGAGCGAGGGTGTGTAGGCCGAGGTACCTCGTCCTGCGTGAGCATAACGATGCTGCAACGGCCAAGAGGCGCGTTGCGAGAAAGTTGGGGAGGGAACTGCACAAGGCTGAAAACCTTTAGCGCCCAGCCTGGACCGTGATTTTTCTCGCATCACCAATCCAGATCAATTTGGCTACACACCATGTTGTTTGCAGTTTAATTTTTGTGTACTCAGATCGAGTGGGCTGAGTGACACGAGCTGAAGAGATGCATTGATGTTCCATATGAGATGATAATGGTTGATGCTTGACAAGAGGGTTGTGCGAGACGAGATGGGATCATGAACGAGTGGACGAGCAATGCGAGAAAGCAATAGGACAACAGTGAGATCAGGTACTGGAAGATGCGCAGTATTATGTGCTAAGATAATAAAATGCGAGTGTAAATAGCCGAGCGACGGAATCATGCCACCAGGGACCAAACACGATGGGGGAATACTGAGAGAGAGTCCGAACATAATGCGAGTTAGGCTCTGCCGTCGTGGCGAACTGCGAACCTAGCGCAGTGCAGATGAAGCTGTTGGGACAAGTCCCTTGGTGCGTTAACCAATCCAGCCGGAACGCAGCTCATCTGTAGACGTTTTCTTGCCGACCAGCTTGCCAATACCGAGACTGAATGCACTCGGCGCGGTGGGTTTCGGTGAGGTCTTGCCGGGGAGGCTCTTGAGCCTAAGGCGCCGCGCAATGGTGCCTCCAAAGGTAGTGCCCGCAGCGCTCCACGGAGCCTGCTCTGCGCTGGGTGAAGGTGCTACTCCGTGCGTGCTGTTGAGATTCGAAGTAGACCCTGTGCGGGAGAGTTGAGTGAGCGATGGCGATGCCACGTTGGACCGCGACGACTGCTTCGTCAGTACGCCGCGTTCGCGCCGCGGGCTTGGACCATTCTGCGACGGCAGCATTGCGGCTTGGTGTGTGCTGTCCTCGGACCATCGACTGGAGCCGCGCGGTTTGCTATCGTCCACAGATACCTGTTGGTCTGTGGCCGTAGGGAATGACTCAAGACCGATACGTGCCATTCCAAGGTTGGGGAGATCTTGTTGTGAAGCCTGCCTCCGCATACCGAATGCCTGTTCCCAGTCAGTCGCGGAGTCTGCAGGAGTGGAGGGAATTGATGGGCTTCTGCTCTCCACGCTGTTGACAGTTGCGTAGGCAATGACAGTCGAAGACTGGGTTTGACGAGTTGAACCAGACGATGTCGTGACGTGCGTGCTGTCGCTACCCGCTGCAGGTTCGTTGAATCTTGCGATGTTGGCCGCAAAGCGGTCGGCTGTAGCGAAGCGCTCCTGATTGAAGAGAGCTCTTCCGGTGGCGCCAAACGTATCGAGTGATGCAGCATGCTTGGGCGGCTCTCGTAAAGCAGATGCCGGTGGACGGAGAGCACTATTGACGCCGCGAGGACCAATGACTTCGGTCACATCCGATGAAAAGAAGCTACTAGCACCGCTCATGCCGCTCATGCCACTCATGCCACTCATGACACTGATACTTCGCCCGTGGCCAGCCATGAGCTGCTCGATGCTCGGACGAGGTTGACGAGCCAGCTCATCGATGCTTGGTCGTGGCCGCGCCTGGGACTCATCGACGCCAAACCGTACGTCTGCGCTGGTGGTGCGTATATGTTGTGGTTTAGGGCGAGCGTATAGGGCATTGTTGAGCATCTCAAAGGAGTCACGCCGATCATGCGAGCCAACATTTGTGGTCGTCGGGCGAGAGTTCTGACTGGGTGTCTGTCGATGTTTCTGGAAGAGTTAATACCTGCAGTTGAAAGCAATCAAGCTACACACCTTGGAGTTCCCAGCATTACTACTTCCCGATGACATATATCCGCTATTCGAGATAGGAGGGTGGGCAATAATGCACTCCCCCGAGTCCTGCACATGGCCGCATGTTTTGCACATGATATTGGATGTCGACGGCTTCTTTTTCTGCAAGTCGTTCGAATTGAATGTGGGGACCAGTTGAAGCGAGGTTTGACATACCCTTTTGTTGGGCTTTGGTCCAGGCTCCTGTGTTCCCTCGTGGTGAACAAAAGCAAATTTCATCGGTGTATCGGGTGCAAGTCGAAGGGATTCTCGCTTCGCAAAGCGATCTGCTCCACCATGGCCCTGTATCAAGTCAGGATGAGCGGGAGAAAGAGAGAGAGAGAGAGAGAGAGAGAGAGAGAGAGAGAGAGAGAAAGCAGCGCAGAAACTCACGTTTTTCTCTGCACTGTCTCCCCAAGCTGTTACTCCAATCTGCCAGTCCATCATCTCCCGCTTTAGCTGATCGAGCGCATCTTCCTCATCGTCTGAGTCGAAATATCCGGACGCACCGCGTTCCGCTGCAGGAGCTGACATAACAGCGGGCGGAGGAACGGATAGGAGTGCTCGGTGATCTCGAGCTACTTGATTAACTTCAGGAGGGGCGGTGCGCGGAAGCGAAGAACTAGAACTTTGTGGCAACGCCGATGCTGTCTGCGCTCGAGGCCGAGCAGCTGGTGGCGTTGACGCTCCTGAATTCAATGGAGGAGACGTTGGCGATAATGTAGAGGTATCTGAGCCAGCAGCATCTGAAAAGCCGGGGCGTGCGAAAGAAGTGGTGAATGGCGATCCGAGCGCACCCAGCAATGCCTTCGCTCGCAACGACTGCTCGCTCTGCGAGAGGCGAGGAGTTAAACCCTTCATCGATGGAGCGTTCCAGATGGATGGCACCTGGCCTGCTCTAGAGGTAACGACCGCTGCCGAGACACCTGTCGGTTGCAAGGATGCGTTGCGCTGATGGGAAACGCCTGATTCGTGCGACAATTGTAAGAGATTAGGCCGTTCCGTGCTGGAAGACATCGGCTCAGGGCGTGGGCCGTGCCATGGGTTCACAAATCGCAGGGACGGCGCAGCACCTGCATTTGCTGAAGACGCAATCACCCGACGCGGCTGAATATCAGTCTTCTGTGAAGCACCTGGGACGAGAGACGAGTTACTCTGGGTGTACACAAGAGGGGTGGGTCGATGGAATGCGCGGATGCCAGTCGCAGTCTGCGCTCGTGGACGTGCGGCAGTCCGAAGACCAGCACTCGCAGACGCACTGAAGGTCTGGATGTGCACTGGCGACTCGTCCGATGCACGCATACCGCTGCCAGTTGGAGAAGACTGAGAGACGGCTGGAGAAGACGCGGACCGGAGGGGGAGACCGTCACCGGCCATACGAGAGCTCAAGGCAATTTTCGCGCTTGTCGCTACGGTTCCGTCGATAGAGTTGTTGTCAGCGACGTCAGCCGTCTTGATTTCGCGTAACGATGGGTGACGGTAAGCCGGACTGTCAAAGCTGCCAGAACCAAGATTTACGTTCGTCGCATTAACCGATGAGCTGTCAGAAAAGAGGGGTCAGAAAGATGCTCGCACAAGAATCCAGCGGCGAAGCGGATTTCAGATTTGCGAAGCGAACCCCACGTACATGTCTGGTTCCGATTGGCTTCGCGTATTGTTGATAACTTCGCCGCTCTGTTGTTGTCTGGCCTGCTCCAGACGTTGAGTAATGCGCAATAAACTATATGTTTTGGGAGGTGGAGGTGGAGGCGGAGGAGATGAGTGGGATTCGGTGGAGTTGCTGGAAATTGATTGAGCAGTCGTCGGTGCTGGGGTGTCAGGGAAAGGTGTGTGCGGAAGAGGCGTGTGTGGCACATCGGGTGCGGGCCGAAGGACGTGCAGCAATAAGTCGACACTCGCTTTGGACCTGTGAAGACGCTCCATGCTCCCTGGCTTCGCCGTCGAGACCTCGTTACGAGTCACAGGCGTGAGTTGGCGCAACGGCGCAGCCGCAGTATCCGGCTGAACTGCAGCACTCATACCATTTCGGGAGACGATGTCGTCAAATGTGGATAGAGGTAAAGGAGGTGCGACGTTGACGATAATAGCAAGACCGATTTGAGCTGTCTCGTGAGAGAAAGATGTGCTCGGTGCCGGCGAACATGGTGTAGATCCAGATACGGGACGAGAAGGTGCGAGGAGTGATGCGTCGGAAACCGGCCTAGAGGACGACGATGGAAAGGTAATGCTGTTTGGAGAGAGAGCTGGACCAAGCAAGCCCGAGGTTGGTCGCGCGGGTGACCGGAATGTATGATTTGAGGATGTTGGTCCAGAGCTCATCTGGAGCAGAACGGACGAGGAAGAAGGAGGCAGACCATTAGGAGGCTTGCCATCAACAACAGGTTTTACAGCCATGCCAAAGGTATCCCCGCTGCTGGGGGAATGCATGTATGGTGACGGCAGAGATTCTTCATCTGGATCAGATTGAAGCACCGACGTGCTGAGCTTATGATGGTGGGACTGCTGTTGCTCCATCACACCACCGGGAAGAGGAAGAGGAGAGTGAAAGTATGCACTCGGAAGAGGCTCCTCGTGATCTTGTGCAGGCTCGGACTCTTCGTCAACAGAGTCTCCCGGTGCGGGTGTGCGCAAGTACGGGGACAGACTGTAACCATGACTGGTCCATGGCACCCCGAGCATTTGAGACTCTCGTTGTGATACGGCTCTTGAATGCCCGTGAGCAGCCAGGGCAGATTCGCGCCTGTCTCCTGACACCGGAGGGCGTAGTTCCCTCGAAGAAAGGCCTTCGATTGATCGCTCGTCCGAATTGTTCGAAAGTAGCGGCTGGAATGATTCCTCCGTCACGTACGGTGAAAGTGAGTATGAAGTTGCCGTTGGTGGGACGTCTCCGAAGAGCGATGGAGATGCGGCTCTTGCATCACAGCAGGTAGCGGCGAGTTGAGAACAACACCTCGGTACGCCTCATCAACCCAATGCCCGTCAGCTTGACATCCGGCTATCAAAAGAGCATTTGAACACACCTGAACTGAAGTCACACTTGCGGAATTCATGCTCTCTGCTGACGTGGAAGTGCCTGCGCCTAGTGCCGTGGTGGGGGATGATGCGTTGAAAGAGCGAGGCGATTCGAGCAGTCCAAACCTCGCGTCAGTGCCGTGCGCGGAGGAGCTCGTCGTGGGAGAATACGGCCACTGATCAAGTTCGTTGATGTCAAAGCTGGCAGCACCTCTGGTTGGAGGGAGAGAGAAGAACTCTCCACCGTTCGGGCTTGTCGGTGTGAAACTGTATCGAGGGCTGCTTGCCGGAGAAGCGGGAGACAACGCGCGGAAGTCCGGTTCAACAACCAACACATCGTCACCCTCAGGTTCCGTGAGAGCTTCGTCGGGTGAGAAGCGACCTTCTTGGTGAGACGGAGGTGCAACGAGATCGAGAACGCGCTCGACATCAGTGAAGGCGATGGAATGAGGAGTTGCGCTAAACTCTGAGGAAAGACCAGCAGTTGTCAGACCAAACGAATCCGGTCGCAAGGTACCAAATGCTGGCGATGGAGGTGGGTGTCGCGCAGCTGGGCTTCTGCTCTGGTGACGGCTGGGGGCAGGGCTGAACTCCGCTTCGAATGCACTCTGCCGCAGGCGGCTGAGTTCTTGGGACTCGGAGGATGAAGACCTTCCATGAGGTAGCAGTACGCGCTCAACATCATCGAACTGAATAGATAACGGTGTCGCCACGAGGCCAAAAGCTGCACGCTCGGCGTGCTCTTGCTCATCCTCCTCGGCGTTGGCGTTGGAGTCCTGACTCCCGCGTCTCAGGGTGATGTACTCTTCATCGAGCTCGGCACTACAGGTGCGCGAATGACTGAACGAGGAGCGCATTCCAGCACTACTTGGAATGGCGCTCGCGCGCATTAGCCTGCCATCACCATTGGGAAAGGTGTATGGAACGTCGAGCTCGATGTTGGATGTGTCGTACTCCGAATCAAATGACACTCGCGCTGTATGAATGTCTTCATGATCAGGGTGTACGATCCCGCGTTGAACTGCCAGTGCAGCATACTCCTCGTCCAGTTCATCTGTAGTATCGTGGGCAGGTGGCAGGAACGAGCTGCGAAAGCCAGCACTGCTGGGTACAGCACTAACGCGGGAGGTACGCAAGTCGCCATCGGGAAATGTGAACGGCACTTCGAGGTCGAAACCGTGATCAACGTCGGGTGACGAAGGTGATGTAGGGCCTGCCGCAACCTCGGGACGGAGGTCAGGGACGGATGGTGATGTCGCTGAATCAATGATGTCCGAGTCCGCGCTTGCAGAGATAGGTCCGTCAAACGCTCTCAACGGTGAAACTTTGAGTCGAGCGTTTGGCCCGTCGGCGGCCCGTGGCAAATTGGAAGACGACGGATCGCGGACGACAGCCGCTGGAAGATCCATCGCATCTCCGTATGTCCGAGACGTGACAACCGCAAGAGAACCTTGACTCGGCCCTGAGAGCTTTGTCTCGACATCTAGAGATATGTCCACCCGCGAGGTTGCATTTGTCGGCTCAAAGGGCTCTGATACCTCTATCGGCACTTCTGTACGAAGTCTGGCGTCTTCTGCATCTTGCTCGGCAAGAATCTCGGCCATTGTCGGATAGAATTCGGGGCTGGGTGTGTTCTGTAGAAGGGATGACATGTAAGCGGTGGCAACGAGGATGGAAACCGGGAAAGGTCGAGGTACAAAAACCTCGCGAGAGATCAGGCAGGTGGGGTTTCTGGAACTTACCTTCCTGCTGGTACGTGATGCAGAGGCCCCCACATCAGGTCGCTATAAACAAGATAAGCAACCTCGCTGTAAGGACAAAGACAAAGACAAAGTACCTCGTCTGTCACTGGGGATGCCACTCGCGGAAAGTATCCCAGATCTTCTTCCTCTTGTTTCGATTCCATTTGGGGCGACCGATGAGACAAGGATCGCACCAGTCCTGAGCCCGTGGTAACAGAACTCCCTGGATTTGGAGCAGAGGTCATCTTCGGAACGCCTGTTGACGTGGATGT